>CAMRHE010000522.1:327500-927500 GCA_947044405.1 Leptodactylus fallax | reverse complement strand
TAATAACTGCTATAACTATATAACTAATAACCTCTATAACTATATGATAATTCATAACCACTATAACTATATAGTAACTAATAACTTCTATAACTATATGATAATTAATAACCATTATAACTATATAATAACTAATAACCTCTATAACTATATGATAATAACCATTATGACTAGAATAATAACTAATAACCTCTGTAACTATATGATAATTAATAACTGCTATAACTATATAATAACTAATAACTTCTATAAATATATGATAATTAATAACCATTATAACTAATAACCTCTACAACTATATGATAATAACCATTATAACTATATAATAACTAATAACCTCTATAACTATATGATAATTAATAACTGCTATAACTATATAATAACTAATAACCTCTATAAATATATAATTCATAACCACTATAACTATATAATAACTAATAACATCTATAACTATATGATAATTAATAACCATTATAACTAATAACCTCTATAACTATATGATAATTAATAACTGCTATAACTATATAATAACTAATAACCTCCATAAATATATGATAATTCATAACCACTATAACTATATAATAACTAAAACCTCTATAACTACAGTACAGACCAAAAGTTTGGACACACCTTCTCATTCCAAGAGTTTTCTGTATTTTCATGACTATAAAAATTGTAGATTCACACTGAAGGCATCAAAGCTATGAATTAACACATGTGGAATTATATACTTAACAAAAAAGTGTGAAACAACTGAAAATATGTCTTATATTCTAGGTCCTTCAAAGTAGCCACCTTTTGCTTTGATTACTGCTTTGCACACTCTTGGCATTCTCTTGATGAGCTTCAAGAGGTAGTCACCTGAAATGGTTTTCACTTCACAGGTGTGCCCTGTCAGGTTTAATAAGTGGGATTTCTTGCCTTATAAATGGGGTTGGGACCATCAGTTGTGTTGTTCAGAAGTCAGGTGGATACACAGCTGATAGTCCTACTGAATGGAGTGTTAGAATTTGTATTATGGTAAGAAAAAAGCAGCTAAGTAAAGAAAAACGAGTGGCCATCATTACTTTAAGAAATGAAGGTCAGTCAGTCCGAAAAATTGGGAAAACTTTGAAAGTGTCCCCAAGTGCAGTGATCAAAACCATCAAGCGCTACAAAGAAACTGGCTCACATGAGGACTGCCCCAGGAAAGGAAGACCAAGAGTCACCTCTGCTGCGGAGGATAAGTTCATCCGAGTCACCAGCCGCAGAAGTCGCAGGTTAACAGCAGCTCAGATTAGAGACCAGGTCAATGCCACACAGAGTTCTAGCAGAAGACACATCTCTACAACAACTGTTAAGAGGAGACTGTGTGCAGCAGGCCTTCATGGTAAAATAGCTGCTAGGAAACCACTGCTAAGGACAGGCAACAAGCAGAAGAGATTTGTTTGGGCTAAAGAACACAAGGAATGGACATTAGACCTTTGGAAATCTTTGCTTTGGTCTGATGAGTCCAAATTTGAGATCTTTGGTTCCAACCACCGTGTCTTTGTGCGACGCAGAAAAGGTGAACGAATGGACTCTACATGCCTGGTTCCCACCGTGAAGCATGGAGGAGGAGGTGTGATGGTGTGGGGGTGCTTTGCTGGTGACACTGTTGGGGATTTATTCAAAATTGAAGGAATACTGAACCAGCATGGTTACCACAGCATCTTGCAGCGGCATGCTATTCCATCCGGTTTGCGTTTAGTTGGACCATCATTTATATTTCAACAGGATAATGACCCCAAACACACCTCCAGACTGTGTAAGGGCTATTTGACCAAGAAGGAGAGTGATGGGGTGCTATACCAGATGACCTGGCCTCCACAGTCAAAAGACCTGAACCCAATCGAGATGGTTTGGGGTGAGCTGGACCGCAGAGTGAAGGCAAAAGGGCCAACAAGTGCTAAGCATCTCTGGGAACTCCTTCAAGACTGTTGGAAGACCATTTCAGGTGACTACCTCTTGAAGCTCATCAAGAGAATGCCAAGAGTGTGCAAAGCAGTAATCAAAGCAAAAGGTGGCTACTTTGAAGAACCTAGAATATAAGACATATTTTCAGTTGTTTCACACTCTTTTGTTAAGTATATAATTCCATATGTGTTAATTCATAGTTTTGATGCCTTCAGTGTGAATCTACAATTTTTATAGTCATGAAAATACAGAAAACTCTTGGAATGAGAAGGTGTGTCCAAACTTTTGGTCTGTACTGTATATGATAATTCATAACCATTATAACTATATAATTAATAACCTCTATAACGATATGATAATGAATAACCATTATAACCATATAATAACTACTAACCTCTATAACTATATGATAATTCATAACCACTATAAATATATAATAAGTAATAACCTATATAACTATATGAAAATTCATAACCACTATAACT
This sequence comes from Leptodactylus fallax, assembly GCA_947044405.1. Lineage (NCBI taxonomy): Eukaryota > Metazoa > Chordata > Amphibia > Anura > Leptodactylidae > Leptodactylus > Leptodactylus fallax. The sequence continues at coordinate 925,080 of CAMRHE010000522.1, read as the reverse complement.
ATATAATAAGTAATAACTTATTTAACTAATAATTCCTGTCCGGTTATTCTCATAACTCTCTAGAAGTGGAAGGAGAGTGCTACACATGTGCAGCCCCCTCTTCATTTAGCGGCCACAAGAAAGGGGTTAGGGAATCCATGTTCTCGATATAGGTGCAGGTCTTTAACCACCTATTGGTTATTTTTATGGCATATCCTATGGATATGCAAGAAATGTTTAAGATGTGACTACTCCTTTAAAGGGAGTCTGCATATGATTATGATGATAAGTACTATAATAGTAAAGATTGGGGGTTTTCTGGGTTCTGGGACCCTTAATACACTGGAAAGAAAATCTAGAGAGACAGTCCAAACAGCAGGACCCCCACAAATCACACTGCCCTGTGTGCCATTGAGTTCATATATTCTTACCATGCTTTTGTGGGTTGCCTTAGTGTTCCCTGGTTTTCTCTCAAAGTCTAAAACTCTACTAGCAGATTAACTGTGAATGGTCCTATTGTGTTTAAGCTATGGAAATTAAATTATGAACCCCTTTAAAACATGGCTGATGTAAGTGGAGACAATTTCTGTACAGTGCTGTAGAATATGTTACCATTATATAACCTGTAGGACATACAGCGGGGAAAAAAGTATTTAGTCAGCCACCAATTGTGCAAGTTCTCCCACTTAAAAAGATAAGGCCGGCCTGTAATTGTCATCATAGGTAGATCTCAACTATGAGAGACAAAATGAGAGAACAAATCCAGAAAATCACATTGTCTGATTTTTAAAGAATTTATTTGCAAATTATGGTGGAAAATAAGTATTTGGTCAATAACAAAAGTTCATCTCAATACTTTGTTATATATCCTTTGTTGGCAATGACAGAGGTCAAGCGTTCTCTGTAAGTCTTCACAAGGTTGGCACACACTGTTGCTGGTATGTTGGCCCATTCCTCCATGCAGATCTCCTCTAGAGCAGTGATGTTTTGGGGCTGTCGCTGGGCAACACGGACTTTCAACTCCCTCCAAAGGTTTTCTATGGGGATGAGATCTGGAGACTGGCTAGGCCACTCCAGGATCTTGAAATGCTTCTTATGAAGCCACTCCTTCGTTGCCCTGGCAGTGTGCTTGGGATCATTGTCATGCTGAATGACCCTGCCACGTTTCATCTTCAATGCTCTTGCTGATGGAAGGAAGTTTGCACTTAAAATCTCACGATACATGGCCCCATTCATTCTTTCATGTGCACGGATCAGTCGTCCTGGTCCCTTTGCACAGAATCAGCCCCAAAGCATGATGTTGCCACCCCCATGCTTCACAGTAGGTATGGTGTTCTTTGGATGCAATTCAGCATTCACTCTCCTCCAAACACGACGAGTTGTGTTTCTACCAAACAGTTCTACTTTGGTTTCAACTGACCATATGACATTCTCCCACTACTCTTCTGGAACATCCAAATTCTCTAGCAAACTTCAGACGGGCCTAGATATGTACTGGCTTAAGCATGGGGACACGTCTGGCACTGCAGGATCTGAGTCCCTGGCGGCGTAGTGTGTTACTGACGGTAGCCTTTGTTATGTTAGTCCCAGCTTTCTGCAGGTCATTCACTAGGTCCCCCCGTGTGGTTCTGGGATTTTTGCCCACCGTTCTTGTGATCATTTTGACCCCACGGGGTGAGATCTTGCATGGAGCCCCTGATCGAGGGAGATTATCAGTGGTCTTGTATGTCTTCCATTTTCTAATTATTGCTCCCACAGTTGATTTCTTCACACCAAGCTGTTTGCCTATTGCAGATTCAGACTTCCCAGCCTGGTGCAGGTCTACAGTTTTGTTTCTGGTGTCCTTCCACAGCTCTTTGATCTTCACCATAGTGGAGTTTGGAGTGTGACTGTTTGAGGTTGTGGACAGGTGTCTTTTATACTGATAACGATTTCAAACAGGTGCCATTACTACAGGTAATGAGTGGAGGACAGAGGAGCCTCTTAAAGAAGAAGTTACAGGTCTGTGAGAGCCAGAAATCTTGCTTGTTTGTAGGTGACCAAATACTTATTTTCCACCATAATTTGCAAACAAATTCTTAAAAAATCAGACAATGTGATTTTCTAGATTTGTTTTCTCATTTTGTCTCTCATAGTTGAGGTCTACCTACAGTGGGGAAAAAAAGTATTTAGTCAGCCACCAATTGTGCAAGTTCACCCACTTAAAAAGATGAGGCCGGCCTGTAATTGTCATTATAGGTAGACCTCAACTATGAGAGACAAAATGAGAAAACAAATCCAGAAAATCACATTGTCTGATTTTTTAAGAATTTATTTGCAAATTATGGTGGAAAATAAGTATTTGGTCACCTACAAAGAAGCAAGATTTCTGGCTCTCACAGACCTGTAACTTCTTTAAGAGGCTCCTCTGTCCTCCACTCATTGCCTGTAGTAATGGCTCCTGTTTGACATTGTTATCAGTATAAAAGACACCTGTCCACAACCTCAAACAGTCACACTCCAAACTCCACTATGGTGAAGACCAAAGAGCTGTGGAAGGACACCAGAAACAAAATTGTAGACCTGCACCAGGCTGGGAAGACTGAATCTGCAATAGGCAAGCAGCTTGGTGTGAAGAAATCAACTGTGGGAGCAATAATTAGAAAATGGAAGACATACAAGACCACTGATAATCTCCCTCGATCAGGGGCTCCACGCAAGATCTCACCCCGTGGGGTCAAAATGATCACAAGAACGGTGAGCAAAAATCCCCGAACCACACGGGGGGACCTAGTGAATGACCTGCAGAAAGCTGGGACTAACGTAACAAAGGCTACTGTCAGTAACACACTACGCCGCCAGGGACTCAGATCCTGCAGTGCCAGACGTGTCCCCCTGCTTAAGCCAGGACATATCCGGGCCCGTCTGAAGTTTGCTAGAGAGCATTTGGATGTTCTAGAAGAGTATTGGGAGAGTGTCATATGGTCAGATGAAACCAAAGTAGAACTGTTTGGTAGAAACACAACTCGTCGTGTCTGGAGGAGAGTGAATGCTGAGTTGCATCCAAAGAGCACCATACCTACTGTGAAGCATGGGGGGGGGGCAACATCATGCTTTGGGGCTGTTTCTCTGCAAAGGGACCAGGATGACTGATCCATGTACATGAAAGAATGAATGGGGCCATGTATGGTAAGATTTTGAGTGCAAAGCTCCTTCCACCAGCAAGGGCATTGAAGATGAAATGTGGCTGGGTCTTTTAGCATGACAATGATCCCAAGCACACCGCCAGGGCAACGAAGGAGTGGCTTCGTAAGAATCATTTCAAGGTCCTGGAGTGGCCTAGCCAGTCTCCAGATCTCAACCACATAGAAAACCTTTGGAGGGACTTGAAAGTCTGTGTTGCCCAGCGACAGCCCCAAAACATCACTGCTCTAGAGGAGATCTGCATGGAGGAATGGGCCAACATACCAGCAACAGTGTGTGCCAACCTTGTGAAGACTTACAGAAAACGTTTGACCTCTGTCATTGCCAACAAAGGATAAATAACAAAGTATTGAGATGAACTTTTGTTATTGACCAAATACTTATTTTCCACCATAATTTGCAAATAAATTATTTAAAAATCAGACAATGTGATTTTCTGGATTTGTTTTCTCATTTTGTCTCTCATAGTTGAGGTCTACCTATGATGACAATTACAGGCCGGCCTCATCTTTTTAAGTGGGAGAACTTGCACAATTGGTGGCTGACTAAATACTATTTTTCCCCACTGTACATGTAAAAATGACTTCTGAGACAAACCCTTAATGTAATGGTAAGATTTTTTATTCTAGTTGAGCTTAGAAGGATACATTCTGCTTTTTGAAGGATATTCTGACATTTTTATATTATGTGCTGATTTAATTGGGGAAATGGTAATTTGTCTCCTAATGATAGCATTATAATTCATCTAACAATAGTGCTCCCTCCAAGTTATGGCTTGTCTGTATAGACCTCCATAGTTTGATTTAGCATAAAAGATTTTATCTGCCAATCTAACTGCTCTTTATACGAGTGATAAAGAATATTCAATTCTTTGCTGTCATCTGCTAAAGAATCAATCTGTTCTTTGGCAAATTAGACTTCAACCACTTTGACCTGCAGTAAAATGTGTATTTCTAAATTGACATGAAATATCTCTAAGTGATTAAAAATATTAAATGGATCCACATTAATGAACAGTATAAAAGATATCAGCTGCTGGTTAGTTGGACCTATAACTTAGCCACCATACATCATCTCATTAAGACACATCCCTAATTAATTTCTATGATCTCATCTGAGATTACGAGATGTTACTTAGTGTGTAATGAGAAAGCTGAGCATGTCTGACTTATGGTTTTCCATTAGTGTTTGTTGAAGTTATAGATGACACTCGACCCTCTATCTTCTCTATCAAGCACAACAGAAAGTACCCCCTCCCATTATAGTCAATCTCATGATAGGACACATTACAAAGTATCCTTTTAACATGATTAAGATAAGACAAAGTGAGTGCCTTCATTCTGCACTTAGAGTTTGTGGCCAATCACTGATACTTATTAAAGATACAGTAGTATATGTAATACAGTAATGCTAACTTATCAGATTAAGTTCAGGAAAGAGCTTTAGGGATCAATTTGTGGATAATATTATTTAATGAATATTAAAATGTTGTATGTCCATTTGGAGACATTTGGAAACATCAGATGAGAGATGTGCTCTGGATTTCTGTGCAGAGGATAGAATGCAACGGATGACACTAAAGGTTCTCTTTTGCTTGCACACATTTCAGTGAGTATATAGATACACTTAAGAATTTTAGAAAAAAATGTTGAAGTCATGTAGAAAAATACACACACACACATATATATATATATATATATATATATATATATATATATAACTCACGCACACAGATATTGTAGTACAGACAGGCACAGACCCATTCTGGATCCACCAATTGCCAAACTTTGGATTTAATCAGAATTATTACTTCCAAAATAATTTAAATTGCAATACTACTATTACTAATAATAATAATAATTATGATAATAAAATTATTATTCTTAATAAGAATATTAATACAATTAATAATAATGATCATTAGCCATCATTTACAAGCCCTGGGCATTTGTTTTCTGCCAGTAACTGCTACTGTTGCTGGTCTGAAGTTTTCATTCACTATTTCAGTGGTCAGTGGTGATCTATTGATTTTTTTGGATATACGTGCAGCAAACATGCTGGTCAATATATATATAGAACAAGCAATTGATTTTTTGGACTTGAATCTGTCTTTACTTCAGTACATACTCATCAATAAATGAGAAGTCAGACAGAAAATATGTGTTCTGACCTTACTTTGGAAATACTTTCTTTCAGGATATACCATTCTACATTCACACAGATGCTATTTACTCTAGGTTCACATTTGCGCTTTGGCCACCCAAAAAACAGAAACCCAATCTGCTTAAAAAGCGGTTCCCCGCGGAAACCCTTGGGCCCCATATACTATAATGGGGTCCGCCGGAATGGGGAACAGAATCCCCTAGCGCAGACATGAACCTAGTCTCAGGATAGGTTCACCCCTGCGCCTTCTTTCCGCCTGGGGATTCCGTTCCCCATTCCGCTTTAAAAATGTAGCAGCACTTTTCTCTCCACATTTTTCACCCTTTTTGGGCGGAAACCCAGTGGACCTCATTATAGTCTATGGGGTCCATGGATTTCTGCGAATAACCGCTTTTTTAAGTGGATTAGGTTTCCGTTTGGGGGTCCCCAAGTGGATCTCCCTGAATGGAAACCCGAACGCACGTGTGAACCTAGCGTCAGATGGCATCAGAAAATGTAACATGGAATGTACCATACTGGTACAATATTGGCCTACAAAATCTTTAAAAAAATCTTAAAAAAGCAAAAAATGTAATCAGAATCTTTTCAGATTTTTTGGAATAAATGTGTCACAGTATTATCAGACAGATTATCAGACTGTTATACATCTTTGGTGCATGCTCGGTGGTCCTGGGGACAGTCAGGCAGGCATCATAAGCATAAGATTGTAGATCTTGCAACTTTAGTTGTTCTTGTGACTAGAATGTAAACATTTGTAAGGAAATTCTATAGGGTTTAGCAAAAAGAAAGGAGTGATACTAGGGAAGTCTAATGGATGGATGGATGGCTGTCAGTAGAATGAACATAGGGACAACAAATTTGTCAGGTCTAAGTCCAGCATCACAACATGCAACTAGGAACTGATCTGAGATTTTTGGATTTTTCAAGACTTTCCCCTAACACAATTTACTGTAGAGTGAAAGAAGAGACCAGGTACTACTACAACTTCAAAGCTGAATGGTCTTATGAAACTCCATCTGAATTTAAAGGGTATATGTTAAAGGGATTTGGTGATCAGGAAACTTGATATCAATCCAACCACTGTGCGTTGTAGAGGACAGTAAGCTGAGCACCATTATGTCTTTAGATAGTCCAATAGATGCACTATTTCTTGAAAAAGTTGCTTTTATGAATATGCAAATGAGGCTTAAGTGCAATGGGGCGTGTCAGAACTTCCAAGGGCCTGAATCAGGTTTGAAAATCTAGCTCTGGCTTGCCCCTATTGTAATTGAACCTCATTTGCATATTCATTAAAGCTGCTTTGTCAAGGAAATCATCAATCTATTAGTAAAGGTGTAAAGGTATGATGGTGCTCAGAATAATGTCCCTACAATGCACTGTGATTTGTTATTGGGCTTCCTGGTGACAGACTCCCTTTAACTAGTGTGGCCCTCTGTGCATATTGGCCATGATAAATCACATGGCCACATGCAAAGCACCTTTCTGAGGGCCCTTTAGTGGAACAGTAGCACCCACTGATTTCTTTGAAATATTTTATATAGTTGATGCTTTCATTTACATTGGTCACCACAATGCATTTCAAGCACACATTGGTTCCTATTGAAATACTGTTTATACAATTAGGAAAAAAGACTTTGTTAATAGCTTTTCATATGTTGTGATCTCACCAACAGCTTGGTCAGAAACCCAGTTTTGCTCCTTTCTATTAGCAAAAATAGCAGAATATCCACAAGATTTTTCAACTCTTTGGCTCACATATTGGCCCCCTTTGTCAAATGGCATCTACAGTAATATCACAAAAAATACAATTATTATTAATTATATGGCGCCTTAAATCATATGGATTAAGCATTTCTGAGGGTTGAGGGCTATAAGGTGTATATGACAACTTTCTATTCTACTCTTTACATTGAGTTTACTCTTTAATTAAACTGAATGTTGGAAACTGCTTATTTGGCTTCAATTTCTTCTTATTCGTGAGAATAAGTTTACATTTTCAGAACTTTAAATGCTTTTTTACTTGTGACTCAGAGACTGAAAATTACAAACTTGAAATTGTAAAGCATGGTTCATTACTTTTTAAGCTCCCGCTGCTGCTGTCGCCGTGTGCTAGAGTTTCATTCATCTTTATTTTCTATATATGCCATGCTATGTAAATTCTTAGTCAATATCAGCAGATATAGACAAGTCCTGCAGGTTAAAGTGTTTTATAGCATCTCATTGATCCCATATTCATATACTATATTTAGTATACATGTGTTGCAATAATATATGATACTGGAAGCTTTTAATGTATATTTACTTGTATTCAACATTTGAGGATTCATTGTATAATGCATCAAAAACTGAGGAAACATATTGTACAGATGTGTGTGGTCTGGTGCAAGACTTGTTCATTTGCCAGCCACACTGAGCATTTGTCCATTTTTAAGCTTCTTTTAATACGGCATCTATCACCCCAGGCTACTCATACTCAGGGTATGCAGCAACAGATGGGTCAAGAACCATCAAGGGCCAGAAGAACAAATGAATGAATGTGTTGTGCTCAGATGAAACGTGCATTTCTAATTCCTTGAAAATGAACTCCAAACAAAAAAAATAAGATGAAAATATTGTGTCGTGATCTAAATATAACAGAACCGAGCGTTGACATGTTTCTACTATTGCAACAAACACTTGACACAAAAATAATATTAATAAACCACCTGCATGATAAGTGAAATCTGATACGTTTTCCTCAGAGTCCAATATGATGTATCATTTGTGTAACGGAGGGTGGGACAGCGTTGAATAGAAGCTACATGTGAATTACTAACAATGACCATATAATTTTTCTGTTTATGATCTTCTCTAACCTAAAACAATCATGAAATACTTATTCACAACGAAGCAAAACTTCCTTCAAATCGAGAAAAATATTTCCAAAATACAAAACTTTGGCAAATTTCTGTAGAGGAAACGTTAAAAATCTTACATATGTGTAGCCATTGTAAAGGGTAAAAAACATGAGGATAGGTTTTATGAAAAGCAGAGGGAAGAAACAGTCTTATAAATGCATATCCCATTGCGATTAAATAGGAGGTCTGGGGGAACATATAAGGAACTCATTAGTAGCCTGTGTACTTTTGGGAAAACAATTAGTTCTGAAGATTTAATACTTACAAATAGACGTCACTCTTTAAAGTGTTGTAACATAAATTCCAAAGAAATCATTTTATCATAAGCAGGTAAATGGTTAAGACAAGCAGTAAAAAGAGAAAGGTGAAAAAATAGTCTAATTATGATTAAAGATCTCAATCTCCGTTATTTCTGAGCTTTAACTTCACATCAGTGAGTATAAAACTGGAAGACGTACACCATTGTATAATCCCACCGCTCCTGAGAATGGACTTAAATCTAAAAGAGTGGTAGATGTTCTTGCCATTTTATAAAACTCTTGCCAACATTCAACTTATGCTTTGGGCCTTTACTTTAGAAATGAATGGTTAACGGCTGACATTTACTGCAGCCTATGTTTCTGTACCACACCAATGTATGTACCATCAACGAAAGATAATTGTCACAGCATTGTAGCAGGCAGAAGAAGGCAATGTAGCCATTTAGGCTAACATAGCCAAAAAACATTCTCACCTAAATTGAACATCCATTAGGCATGTTTATGAGGTCAATAATCAGGCCGTGTCTCCTGTATACTAGGCAGCTTGGTACATTACTCTCTCACTGTTCTTATTGTATCTATCTACTAAGTTTATCTTCACTTTTCCTTGCGCTTTCTTATTGTTTCTCAGTGGTCCACCCAGTTTCCTCAACAGTCAAGGCCTATTCAATACATAGTTTATATAGAAACTTGGATCCATAAATATGTTATATTGCCCTATGAATCAATGACATCCCATATTGCAAGTTACTTTACTTGAAGTTATATTCTTCATTTGTCCACATCCTGTCTCCTACATATTCCAGAAATCTGCAGACCATGATAGCAAATCTCTCACAGATTTACAGTAATAATTCTCTACATGGCATCTTCACTTTTACTGAACCAGGTATATAGGAATCAATCACTAGACTCACTTGTGTGCTAAAACTCTGCATGGAATTTCTTGCCGATTTTCTGGACCTGACTGAGCTCATAGCCTTGTTACAGTACTGTCATAATATGAAGACGCCTAAACACTAGTTGTGACTTTAGACTTGTACGCAGCACAACCACCATTATATCTGAACTGTCCTGCCCTGCAGACGCTTCTCTAAAGGCCATGCTGAAGACACTAAGTGTATAGTATATCTACTAAGGCTAAGGTATAGACTCAGCATTCTGTGCATCCTTGCCTCTAGATGTATGTTGCCAAGACATGCATTCCTGTACACCTCCAGTCATTTAGGCTTTAGATTACAACATTTCCATTTTAATGTGTATACAGGGAAAGACATCATTTTAAGACAAAATCTAACAAACTAGGTGCCCCGCTACGGCATGTGCAAACCACTAATGATACTAATATAAAAAACTAAGTATAAAGATATGCCTTAATGCCAGCCTTATCTAGTGGTGCACAATTAACCCTACCTGTATTATAAAGACAGGTGTCAATGCCACAGCAGCGGTTACTTCTGTCGCTCTCTTCACATCACATACAGAAATCTGCAGCAAGGAGGGAGGGTGCAGGTTCAGTGCTGTGGATATATATATGTGTGTGTATCAGGATACTGCAAGCTGACTGCATCAGTATATGCTCCTCCTCTCTCTCCTTCTCTCACTCTCTATCTTATTCTCTCCCTCCCTTTTTCCTCAGTCTCTCTCTAACTCCCTCCCTTTCCCTCCAGAGTCCTCCCTGAGAGGGCAGGAGCACAGACACATTGGCAGATGTACAGACTGTGCCAGGTTTCCTTGCACTGGTACATTATACTGTAGATAAATGTAGATGTTCTCCTGTTGTGTCATTGTGTAACAGGAATTAACGTATGCTCCAGAATATGTGCATTACTTTGCACAGCAGCAAGGTAGTTCATGTTGCAGTCATCTAATGGAGTAGAGCTGAGTTTCTGTGGTGCAGTATCTAAGTGTTTGTCATTTAACACACGTTAGAGTGAAATCATAATGTGTAATCTGCAGTTCACAATATTAAAGCACAGGGAAATCCACTGCATTATAAGTAGTTTTATATAAACGATATCACTGCATGATGAAAAGTTCTGCAACTTTACAGTATACCATAAGCCAAATTTACTATTGTAGTTATGACTAGACTCTTAAGTAAATAAGGCACATCTAGTTCAGCTTCTCAGAAAAAGGGTGTGTGACTTTAATGCACCAAAATGTGCAAAGATGTGCCAAAATTGTATCGTAAAATTCTGTCTTAGTAGCCAATTTAAAGGTGCTATAAACAGACAAGACAGTAACTCTGGGCCTTTGTGTCTGACATCCCCACCATTTTTAAAGATAAGTGACTTGCAGTCAGTGAATGGGACCCTTTTTAGTTATATCCAGCTGTTCACTGAACATAGGGTGTGGTCACTCCTACAAGACCACCTATTTCTGCCTATGGTCTTCAACCAATGCTGCCCCCTAATGTAAATAGTGACAGATCTTGATATGTAGTGACAACAGACCAAAAAGGGTGTTTCACAGGGCACACCTACTCCCTAGGTGAACCAAACAGATCATTTGCATAGGGGTTAAAAGTTTGATTTGAAAAGTAAGTTTGGTGTTGATAGACTCCCTTTACAGACCTAGCACTTCTTAGTGAGTGTTTTCTACAGTATTATGGCCCCTTAAACTACCGCACATAGACCCATTGCACTGAATGGGGCCATTCACACATCATTTTTTCACATCCACAAAACATTGAGAAACAAAATTGTGGCATGCACTATTTTTTTTTCTCATTTCATCTCGGCCATTCGAGTCAAAGGACCTGTGAAAAAAAATGGACAGCACATGGATGATTTTGAAAAATAAAGAAGACAGCATCTGTTTTCTGCAAACACAAAAAAGAAATGGATGACACACGGATTGGACAGTACCGATGCCTACCTCCAGGGCTCGGACACTGCTGTTTTAACTGCACATTGAAGCTACTTTACTATCTCCTAAAGAATCTTTATCTAACATTTAGGCCATGGCCCCATCTTGTGAAAATGCTGTGGTTTGGACGTGGCGGAAATGCTGTGGCAAAACCCGCTGTGTTTTACAGTACCTGAAAAACCGATGGGATTTTGGCTAATCCCATCAATACATTGCAGAAAAATATCCACAGCCGACATACTGCGATTTCAAAAACTGTTGCGTTTTTGTAAATCGCAGCATGTCAATTATACCTACGGAAATGCTGGCATTTTCTGTATAGGTATAATAGGGACAGAAAGTCCATAGAGGAAAACTCTGCGGACTTTCTGTGAAAAGCGCTGTGGAAAAAACATGATGCATTTCGGCCATGGTTTTTTCCGCAGCACTTTTTGGCTGTGACTCGCTACGTGGGGCCTTAGCCTTAAAGGGGAAGTGATTTGAGATAGGAGAAGGCAGAGGGATATGTATATATCTATTTCCCTTGGGCCATTTATTTAGTGTTTCCTCCAACAGAGTTCACAACTGTGGTTTGAGCATGCGAGCTGTGGAGTGCCTCTGTTACTCAGTTGGGGAAATTTTTCTGATTGGAGGGTGGTGTTCTTGTGTGAAAAATATATATCACTTCTCCCTAGAGCTCTAGGCAGAAAAGGGCATTTTCATTCAGTTTATAGGAGGGGTCCCACTAGCTTCAAGTGAATCATATCCCCTGAATTTAGAATTTGTGAAATAGCATTACCCTGTTGGTACTAAGGAGATTATTGATGAGGGATCACGAATAATCAAATAAAGGAGTCCTGCCTGGGTGGCGTCTTTTATACTTGGGGAATTATCTATATTTTAATAGTAGTAATAAAAGTTAGATTTTTTCTTGGCCATTTATTCAGTGAATACACTTTAGAGAAAATGTATCCCTTGTGAATACTAGTAATATTGTAGCTATTAAACCAGTTGCTTCTAGTAAGAGTAAACATTATACCAATTGCCTCTACTAAGATAGTTTATAACAAATAAACCAGTTGCTTCTAGTAAGACTAACCTATAAACTAGTTGCCTTTAGTGAGACTGTTTCAAACCATGAAGCCAGTTGCAGTTATAGTAAATGTAAATGACTACAGGTGTGGTCTGATTAGACACTGGGTCTTGTTAAAACAGGGTTTAAGGCTGAGGCCCCATGTTGCGGAAACACAGCTTTTTTTGTTGCAGATTTTGCTGCGGTTTTTTGAGCCAAAGCCAAGAATGGCAACAAAAGGAATAGGAAATATCTAGGAAGTTCTTATACTTCTACCTTCTGCTCAATCCAATCGTTGATTGTAATGTCAATCTGTATTCCCTTAGTCCAGACAGCAGCACAATATGGGGTATCTCTGCCCCTGTGTGTTGTTTAGGACAGGTGGAACCTTTAATTAGCACCAAAAAGGTGCCTCCTACTAGCCCTATAAGAGGGCACAAGAGACCTCCCTCCACTGTGTAAATTATAAAGTAACAGGAAACAAGCTTCTAGGGAGGGAAGCCTTGTGCTGCTGTCTGGACTAAGGGAATACAGATTGACATTACAATCAACGATTCCCCTTACGTCCGACAGCAGCACAATATGGGGAGATAGCAAGTAATTCCCCTAGGGAGGGTTTCCTCGCCTTACAACGTCAAGGACTGACTGACCCAAAGGCAGTTGTCTGAAAACTGCGGATGTCCAATGATAATGTTTAACAAAAGGTCAACTGAGATGCAGCCGCACAAATCTGGTCCAGTGGTAAGGACCGATACTCAGCCAAAGAAGTCGACAACCCAGGTCGAGTGGCCGTAGAAAAACTGGAGGGAATAACTCCTGAATAAGAAAGGAAGACTTAATTGTCTCCTTGATCCATGTGGATAGAGTAGGCTTGGAAGCCTTGAGGCCTCTGTTTTTACCCTGCATATCAATTAGTAGGCTTTTGGCCTTCTTAAGCGGTTGAGTGTGGAATAGATAAATCCACAGACACCTTACCACATCTAAGGTGTGGAGCTTTTCTTCCTCCTCAGAGGTTGGAGAGGGGAAAAACACAGGTAACGAAATTAGCTGATTGCTATTATAGTATGAGGGGACCTTAGGGATAAACCCAGGTAAACCTAAGGTGCACCCTATCTGCAAAAACAAAATGTACGGTTCTCTAGAAGAGAGGGCCTGGAGCACCCCTACTCTTTGGCAGATATAATAGCCAACAAAAAAGTGGTTTTGTAGGCTAAATATTTTATCTCCGTAGTCTCCAAGGGTCCAAATGGAGGACCGCACAGGCCTGTAATGACTACCGCAAGGTCCCACTGGGGATGATACTGAGGGCTTTAGCCTCATTGCCCCTTTAAGGAACCTTGCAACCAGAGGATCCTGAGACAGACGTCTGTTCAAATGAGCGGAGAGGGCCGCAATCTGCACTTTCAAAGTGGCAGGGGCAAGGCCCTTATCCAAACCGTCCTGAAGAAAATATCAGCCGTTGAAGGTTCTAGATTATTAATACCCTTCTTGGAGCACCACTCCATGAAAATCTTGGCTGTCCTCTGGTAGTTCTTATTGGTAGATTCTGCTCTTGCAGAATAAAGGGTCTTCAGGACGGCCTCTGACAGTCCTCTATCCTGCTGTAGGGACTGCTCAACCTCCAGGCTGTCAGGTTGAATCTCCAGAGATCCTGGCACTTCAGAGATCCTTGGGAAACCAGGTTCTGGATGGGGGAGAAAGGTGGTGACAGACTTTATGGTTTCCCTACGGAAGCGCTTCTTTTTGATGAAGTGGTTGAGGTACCTTAAGTCTATGATCATCTGAAACATCAAACAGCCACGTGACACTGAAACAGGGAAGATCGCCAAGCATCGCATAAAAACCCAAGGGGTACCTTTTTTTTTTTTTTTTTTTTTTTTTGAATCGGTCACTTGAAGAGAGAAAAAAACCGTCAGAAAAAAAAACAGCCACCGCAACCCGCAGCAGAGGAGCTAGAAACCACTCACTCAACAAATAAAGGACTGCATTCAGACCTTTTAAATGTAATCCAGCAGCGAGGGGAGGAAGCCAACAAAGAAACATTTATACAGCACCAAAACAAGTCAAACGCCATAATGGAACATAGAGGATCATAAGCCTAAGCCAGAGGCTCAAAATACAAGCAGCAAAAATCAATTCTATATTTTGCCTTTAAATTTTAAATTTCCAAACTTACCGCACTTTTTCCGAGAAAACCGGAAGTAGGGCGCGGTGGTACGCAAAGGCTTCCTTCCCCTGGAACACGGGACCGGAGAAAAGTTCCGGCCGAGGAGGTTCCCCGCTTACTTCCGGGATCGCGCTGCCTGCAGATGGATGCCGGATAATGCTGCGCTGCGGTGCGAAGGCCCGAAGGACCGGAGGTTTTTTCTTTGGGACCGAGGTACCCCAAAAAGGTAAGCCAGGAGTAAATAAAACCCCTAGCAACGGGAGGTCAAAAGAGACCTCCGTCCACCTGTTCCACACAGGACAGAAAAAAACAGCGGAGGGAGGTCTCTTGTGCCCTCTTATAGGGCTAGTAGGAGGCACCTTTTTGGTGCTAATTAAAGGTTCCACCTGTCCTAAACAACACACAGGGGCAGAGATACCCCATATTGTGCTGCTGTCGGACGTAAGGGGAATCCTGGCTTTGGATCAAAAAAACGCTACAAAATCTGCAACAAAAAAAAGATATGTTTCCGCAACGTGCAGCCTTAGCCAAAAAGAGCTTCCCCTGACCTATAAAAAGGCTTTCAGAGGCTACTTTTAGGTAGTGTACCCCTTGGTGAGAGGTTGTTGACAGCATAATATGCGTCTATGATGCCCTCAAATACATTTTGCCCAGTAGATAGACTTTTAGAGGGGGAGCATCATTGACTGAGAGAATCAGGATGGACGTTTTGAAAAAATTTTCAGCTATCCAGGCCATTCTGTTAGGATGTGTTGGGAGCAGTGGTTACATGAGGGCATACACACTACCAGTAGAGAGGATTATTTAATCCACCAACAAGATCAAGTAGCTCCCACATTTACCTTGCACACCATCCAGACACAGATGACACCTGCATTGCCAGGCACTTAGCAGAAAGAAATTTGGTGTCACTGTGCCCATTAAAGTGTAACTAAACTTTCGGACAACTATTGATTTTCTGGCAGTATTTGTGTCATAAATGAATTTTGTAATATACCTTATTAACAAACTTTGGACCCTTTCTGTGAAATCCTGCATTTTTTTCACTCTTTCTCTTGTTTCTGTATTGAGAGTTCTGCCTCTGCTCTGTTTTCCTGCAGGTCTTCCAATGTGGTGTACCTCATAATGTGTGTGCAATGTCCCACCACAGGCCTCTATGTGGGGGAAACAGGGCAGAGACTTAGTCAGCGAATGAACTCACATAGATCCAATATTAATAACAGCAGAACAGATCTCCCAGTGGCCACACATTTCTTCGGAGAAAACCACTCTACTGAAGATTTGTGGGTTGTGGTTTTAATGGGACATTTTAAGACGCAGGAGGAGAGGAAACAATGGGAGTACAAGTTTATGCAAAAATTTCAAACTCTGCAATTTGGACTTAATATTCATGCCAGCTTCATGTCACACTATGTATGAACTGTGAGGGTCACAAATCACCTCCTGATAACAAACAGATAACAGATTCCTCTGTCACGCACCACAACTTTCCAGATTGTTTTTTGACCTGTTGTAAATAACTTCTCTACTTAGATTGCATTTTGTTTTGGTTTTTTTAAGGACTCTAAAATCTTTTGAAGACCATGTGTATAGGGTATATAAATAATCTGTGAATTTTCAGTTCTTGTATAACACCATGTCTGAAGAAGAGAGCTAGACTCTTGAAAGCTTACTTATCAAATATACTCAGTTAGCCTCTAAAAGGTATCGCCTGATTTCTTCACTCTTCCACTACTTTCAATGGCTAACACGGTACAACATTATACTACTATCTGCCTCTCATATGACACTAAGGCTGTGCTATCTAAATTATTTCCAGAGATATCACTGGTTGAAAACAGCGTTTCCTTCTCTTGAGGAATGTTTTATTTTTGATCCAGGGTTTTGGCCTACGCCCTGTTATCGTCACTTGGCAGCTGTAGATGACTTCATTCTCTAGTTAATAATTAGGTGCATTGACTTTTTGTCCCTCTGTGTACCCACTTTCCTCCTTCTTGTCTCCCCCCACTTTCTCTCATATTTTGCTTCTATCCACATTTATGGCTATTTATTTATTTTTTTATATATATATACTTGAAAATAAAGTGAATTTGAAAAAAAAAGACAGAAACTTTCTTCATCCGCTCAGAAAGAGCATATATGATGTTCTGTATGATTCACAGCACTCACTGGATTACATGTATTTTACCATGATTGACAGGAGGACTGCTGAGACTCTGTTGCCCAAGGGGTCAAACAAAACCTGTCAATAAACGTATATAAAACATATTATTGGCACAGTGAAATAATATATTTTTGCAACTAGAATTATGCATCATTATGCCTTGAACTCATGTTCTCATATTTTGTAGGTTTGTCAATTCTGTGACACCTTTTGTTATGTCAACAATATGGAGGCAAAGTACTGTATAGTGGTTAGATAGATTTACTCAACAGCGTAGTGTGCCTATGAATTATATGACTTAAATGTTGGTAAGTATAAATGATTCAGAGATTCAAAGGACACCAATAGAAGTCATGAACCGCCTCTTTATTAATGCATGATTTAGAAGAGAGAAAGTTGTGTGCTGAGACTTTTAGGATTTACGCATATGGCAATTTCATGTGTACTGATCCTGAAAAACAAAAAGTATACTCTGTGCTTAGTGCAGGACCTGAAGGGGTGATAGATGGTCATAGCTGACACTTTTCTTGCATTTGCCAGGACAATACCTAATTTTCAGAAACAATCCCACAAATTTGGGCTCATCCAGGCTAGAAAGGGGGTATTGTTTACAAAACTCTGCCCCAAAGTATGTGTGAGTGGTGGTGGGGTGCTTAAAGGCCTAGTTTGACAAAGTTGGTAAGTATGAATGATTCAGAAGTTCAAAGAATGCTGATAGACAGAAGTCAAGTGGTGCCTCTTTAGACCCTGAACTAGGTGTCATATTGTAACACTGTTTTTCTGGAATGTTCCTTTTATAAATGGATAGTTTAGAGGAGGAAAAAGAGGATGATGAGGCTTTTATGCTTATGGAAAATACATCTGCGCTGATACTGGATAAAGGTGCACAGAGCCTCTACAGTTCAGTTTTATAATCCCATAATTACTTCTTATGCCAAAGTATGGTGCCTCCGTGACTCGAGGTATACTGCTGTGTATGCTTTATGTACAGATACAGCAAACATTCATATCCAGGGTTATATCTGTCGGGGGTGCAGAGGTAACAATGTTTACTGGACCTTGGAACCTCAGGGGGCCCGAAGGCCTCTCTACAACATAGCACGACACCAGTATTATACTGTATATAACACATAGTAAGTGGGGGCCTTGTTATGTGCTTTGCACTGGGGCCTAGTAGCTTCAAGTTATGCCTCTGTTCATATTGCATTCAAGTTGTATGGCAGCAGCTATTCGTAATGGTACAGTAGAAACTCCAGGTTTAGAGTATTATGACACCTCTTATTATAATTCTTATTATATGATTGAATATTCATGAAGTAATGTAGCAGTGTCCTGAATATAGCTTTAGAATCTGCCCCTAGCTACCCAGCATGCTTATCCTTTCCTCACAATGTGATCTGTTACTTCCCTGCTTTAAATATATCCTAAGAACATGAGGTTAACCCTTCAGGGTGTAAGACTAACAGACCCAGACAGAAGGTGTCAACAGTCAGAAGTACAATGGAAACATAGTAGGGGGTCACATGGACGCAAACTGCATCCCATCTGCTCTGCTCCCAGTACCATTAATAATGCAGGTGGATTAATGGAATATGCAGGGTTAGAGTGAGGGGCTTAATGGATAATCAGAAGACAAAGCTTGTTAGTGAGAGATCTCCTCCAAGGACCCTCAGCCTCTAGTACAGGATCCATATATATGGCTAGAGAGGCAGAGGCTTCCTGTCCATTGATTGATATAACTCACATCATATCTAGGAACCTTCTTTACCTAACTTTATGTGCAGAAAGAAGGAACATATAAGCGACCAGGCTAGTATGTGCAATTTTGAAGTAAATTGTTAGTTTTCATGTATATATGACTTATGAGATTTAGACATCAATACAATATTGTTGATTATTAGTATTGTAGTATTCTGGTTATTACAATTTTGCATGTTCCAATATGCAATAAATCTTATCTTAGTGATTTCTTTTATCAAGGTCTTTCTGAAGTCCAATGTGAAGTACCTGGCTGATAAACTATGCCCTCCAACACTTGCAAAATCAAAATCCCTTATCTTCAATAAAAAAAAACCCTCTGAAGTTTATGGATTTCCAACTAAAAATGTTAAACTCTCTTTAGAGTATTCAACTAGTATACTGAGAACCAGTACATTAAAATGGCTGTGATTTGGGAGGCCTTCAGCACACCACTAGCAAAGTCTAAACTTAGGCCCTTTAACATAGTGAAATACATACAGTCATGGCCAAAAGTTTTGAGAATGATACAAATATTAATTTTTACAAAGTCTACTGCTTCAGTTTTTCTAATGGCAATTTGCATATACTCCAGAATGTTATAAAGAGTGATCAGCTTAACAGCAATTACTTGCAAAGTCAATATTTGCCTAGAAAATGAACTTTATCCCCCAAAACACATTTCAACATCATTGCAGCCTTGCCTTAAAAGGATCACCTAACATCGTTTCAGTGATTGCTCCATTAACACAGGTGTGGGTGTTGATGAGGACAGGGCTGGAGATCAATCTGTCATGATTAAGTAAGAATGACACCACTGGACACTTTAAAAGGAGGCTGGTGCTTGCCATCATTGTTTCTCTTCTGTTAAACATGGTTATCTCTAAAGAAACACGTGCAGTCATCATTGCACTGCACAAAAATGGCCTAACTGGGAAGAGTATTGCAGCTAGAAAGATTGCACCTCAGTCAACAATCTATCGCATCATCAAGAACTTCAAGGAGAGAGGTTCCATTGGTGCCAAAAAGGCTCCAGGGTGCCCAAGAAAGACCAGCAAGCGGCAGGACCGTCTCTTAAAAGTGTTTCAGCTGCGGGATCGGGCTACCAGCAGTGCAGAGCTTGCTGAGGAATGGCAGCAGGCAGGTGTGAGTGCATCTGCACGCACTGTGAGGCGGAGACTCTTGGAGAAAGGCCTGGTCTCAAGGAGGGCAGCAAAGAAGCCACTTCTCTCCAGAAAAAACATCAGGGACAGACTGATATTCTGCAAAAGGTACAGGGAGTGGACTGCTGAGGACTGGGGTAAAGTCATTTTCTCTGATGAATCCCCTTTTCCATTGTTTGGAACATCTGGAAAACAGCTTATTCGGAGAAGAAGAGGTGAGCGCTACCACCAGTCTTGTCTCATGCCAACTGTAAAGCATCCTGAAACCATTCATGTGTGGGGTTGCTTCTCAGCCAAGGGAATCGGCTCTCTCACAGTCTTACCTAAAAACACAGCCATGAATAAAGAATGGTACCAGAATGTCCTCCAAGAGCAACTTCTCCCAACCGTCCAAGAGCAGTTTGGCGCTCAACAATGCCTTTTCCAGCATGATGGAGCACCTTGCCATAAAGCAAAGGTGATAACTAAATGGCTCAGGGAACAAAACATAGAGATTTTGGGTCCATGGCCTGGAAACTCCCCAGATCTTAATCCCATTGAGAACTTGTGGTCAATCATCAAGAGACGGGTGGACAAACAAAAAACAACAAATTCAGACAAAATTAAAGCATTGATTCTGCAAGAATGGACTGCTATCAGTCAGGATTTGGTCCAGAAGTTGATTGAGAGCATGCCAGGGAGAATTGCAGAGGTCCTGAAGAAGAAGGGTCAACACTGCAAATATTGACTTGCTGCATTAACTCATTCTAACTGTCAATATAAGCTTCTGTTACTCATAATATGAATGCAATTATATTTCTGTATGTGATAAAAACATCTGACAAACACACATAAAAACCAGAGGGCAGCAGATCATGTGAAAATATAATATTTGTGTCATTCTCAAAACTTTTGGCTATGACTGTACTTAACCCTTGCATGTTCTTTAGCACTGTCCAAGTATCTGGATAATCAGTCCACTCCTGGAGCTGAATATTGCATATCTTCACATATCACAATACAATATGTAATCTGTATCACCATCATGAATTTGTAACACATACCATTTTTGCTCCTCTTGTTCAGGAAAGAAAGAGAATGAATAGTGCTTTTTAGTCTTATGCTGTATTCACACTTTTGCATTTTGCAGATGTGCACAGTCTGTATTTTTCACGGATAATACCCTAACCTGCCTATTTGAAGATGATGTGTTGTCCCTCATTGACAGCACATCTCTGAAAAAAAAAAACAGACCACTTTTTTTTATATATAAACATTTCACTTTACTTTTCAATGTCTCTGCATTGTGAAAAACAGATGACACATGGATGTCATTCTTTTTTTTAGGACTTATAGACTTTCACTGATGTAATGAAACCATAGGTTGTAAAATGAAGAGGAATCTGAGACAGAAGTCCGCCTTCAAGTGTGAATGGCCCCAAATTTTTTGTGTTTCTGCACCACCCTCACCATTTTCCTGAAAAGGGGGTGTGGCAAGGACATTCTGTGGGTGGGAGAACTGGCATAAATGATGCTGGAAATCACTCCTGGTGCACGCCACATTTATGAGGAAGTGTGCCCCTTTACATAAATGAGACACACCCTCTGTCGGCACAGGGTATATGAAGACTGGTGCTGAAAAAGTTAGCTTTCATAAATCTCACACATGTGTTATATATAAAAAACTCCCAAAAATAATATAAATGCCATTAAAAATTACAACTTTTCCAACAAACAACAAGGCCTCATAAGGCTATTGTGACGGAACAATAAAAAATGTTAAGGCTCTCAAAAAATACTAAATGTTTAAAGGGTTATCCAGCTTCCAAAAATTATCTGCAAATATATCCACTGCTGTGCTAACTACTCACTGTTCCCTTGTGCAGCCTTTTCCTGGCTTTATTTTACATGAAATTTCATGTATCATTGTTATTTACATGCAGTGAATCTATGAACAAACTGCATTTCCCATGATGCATCTCTCTGCTCTTCCGTCCAATGAAATAACAGGTAATAAAGCACTCCCTCATCTGAGGTCACATGATGCTGTGATGTTTCGTTTGGAAGCTCACTCCCCCTTCCCCTCTATGAGCAGCAAACACAGAGAGCTTTCTGTGTTGGTCTCTCTGCTTCTAACTCTATATATTAGCAATCTAAGCAACCAGTCACAATGCAGCTTTCATTTTTCAGGCCCACAACACAAAATATAGAACATAAAAGCTGGGCTGTGATAGGTTGTATGGACAACTAAGGCTCCCTTCAGGTAATGTTTTTTACATCTGTTTAGCAAATGTGTTTAACGGATGCAAAAAACAAACTCAAACGGATGGCCAGGGTTAAAATAAAAAGAAATGGTTCAGTTTCTGTTTGTATTTTTGAAAGACACAAAAGTAGTATACTATACTTTTGTTACTGGCCAAAAAAAACGGACTGAAATGGATCTGGATCTCTGAAATGGATTTGTTTACATTCATATCTATGTAAATGGATGGCCATCCTTTTCTGTCTGTTTTTTGCAGCATTTAAACCCTTCCCACCGGAGGAATTTTTCGATTTTTGCTTTTCGTTTTTGACTCCCTCCCCTTCCAAACCCCATACCTTCTTTATTTTTCTGTTCTCAGAACCATATGAGATCTTAATGTTTGCGGGACAAATTTTTATTCATGATGCTACCATTTATTATTGTGTTCAGTGTACTGAGAAGCTGGAAAAAAAATTCAGAATGGGGTGGATTTGAAGAAAGAGTGCATTTGTGCGACTTTCTTAGGGGCTTCATTTTTATGGCGTTCACTTGTCTGTATTCTATGTTTCGGTACGATTCCAGGGATACCAAATTTATATGGTTTTATTTACATTTTAACTCCTTAACAAAAATCCAAAACTGCAAAAAAAATTTTTTCTAAAAAGTTGCCATATTCTGACACCCATAACTATTTTATACTTTCGTGTACGGGGATGCATAGGGCGTCTTTTTTTGCTGGGCCAGGTATACTTTTTAATTATACCATTTTGGGGAATTGCTATTGCTTTGATCACTTTTTATTCAAATTTTTATCAGAAGCGGCGATTTGGCACTTTAGATTTTTTTCCCCACTAGGACGTTTACCGTACGGGAAAAATATTTTTTATAGATTTGTAGAGCGGTCATTTTCAGACACAGGGATACCTAATGTGTATGTGTTTCACAGTATTATGTACTTTTATATGTGTTCTAGGGAAAGGGGGGTGATTTGAATTTTTAAAATTTTTTATTTTTTTTATTTATTTATTTTTTTTCCCTTTTTTTTTTTCCAATCATTTATTCCTTGAACTCCAGGGGGACTGATCACTAATGCAATGCATTACAATGCTAATGCATTGCAAAATACCGGCACTTCCATTGCAGGCTGCAAATGTACGTCAACTATGTTCCTCATTTACAAGGAGGTATGTGTGCCTTTATAAATGAGGTGCATTCTTCCTTGGTGCCCCTTGCTTGAAGATCGGCGTTCACTACATGGATCTTCATAAATCACCCCCAATATCTCTATAACAAAACTAAACAGCAGGAATTCACATACCTGTTAAAATATTATAGGCTGTGCTCATTATATACAGTACCTTAAAGCTTAGCGCAGCCTTCAGGGCATATATAAATGTCTTTATTGTAAAACTGAAGTTTTTATAAAACATAATAATGAAAAATGATTGCATGCAATAATGTAATATAAAAGTCTTTATACAGACAGAGTTCTCTGAGCTATATATAAACTATTCTTGTGTTGAATGGATACTGGTATAAATATCCAGTTTCATTCAATACAGTTTTTTTCCCTTTTTGATGAGATTATTCTGATTTGAACTTGTTTTGCAATTATATGGCAATAGTTATTTTTGTGAAATATTTTAAAATAGAATGTATTATTATTTAAAGTATTGTATATTTTCTGTAGTTACTTCTTGAAATAGCGGAATAAAATGACAGGGCAAGATGGAGACATTTACTAGGGAAATTAGTTGCATGATAAATCCAATATTCTCTTCCAATTCATCTACAGTGCTCCTGGCACATGCACAATGGAATGAAGCCAGTGCAGAACATCTCAGCTTGTGAACATGCTGACACATATGCAGTAAAACTGAGGTGTAGCGCCCCAGCTTATTAATAAACTGCACATGCACTGGGAGCCCTTATCTTTTAGTTCATAATGATATGCTGGTGATTTAGTGTCCCAAATTCACCTGACAGGTTCTCCCTAAATGGGTTATGCAAGGAGATCACATTTTATACAGTGCATTCACTGCACTGCATAAACATCTTACTGATATAGAAAATGGTCCCTTGGAGTCCCAATTATTAGCTTTGTATAAATCTCAGGATCAGCATCCTCTGCTGCCACTCCAAGCTTCCATTTTCCTCTGCATTTTTCTTCCCCTATTAAACCTATAGGGAAAACGCTAGCAATTCTGCAGCTAAATTTTGTAAACACAGCTTTTCCGCAGATTTTTTTCCTCAATGTGTAGTTGAGATTAACGAAAAACTCATTCAATCTGTTGGCACTGTAAAACACGGTGTTTTTTTTCTGCAGCCGTTCTATAATGCCTGCATGTGTCCCTGATCCATGGTAAAATGGCACGGACAGCACATGAGTGACATAATGACATGTGAAAAGCATTGTGTATAAAACCGAGATGGGTTTCTGCCACAGTTTTTCCCACAGCTCTTTTTGGCTGCGGCCCGCTTCGTGGGGCCTTAGCCTTAAAGTGTTCTTATTGTGCAAAAGTAGTAAAAGTAGTAGACATAAAATAAAAACCATACATTTTTGTATTACCACATGGTAAACACGAATTTTAAATAAAAGCAAAAAAAAAATCTGAATTACTGGTAAATAATACAGTATGTACCCCCAAAAATAAAGTTGTATATGATGAAAAGTAATGATGAAAGCCAAAAATAGAATGCTTAGTCCTTGAGGGCAAAAGATGCCTGGTTGTTAAGGAGTTAATGTTTTATAATTGAATTGAGATGATGAAGGAAAACATAAGAATGATATGATATTTCATCTACTTGTCTTCATGCTGGGTCACTGCAGGAATGTTGAGGGGACTTTGTATTATCTAAGGAATTGATAGTAAATATAGATACTGCTTATAAAACCCAAGGGACTCAAAATGCTCCAAAATGTATCTTCCCCCATCACTAAATCTGAAGATCAATTACATTAGCCATTACCCAAATGGAAAGCTGGATAGGTAATGACTCTAGAGGGGTTAATTGGACTGATCTGATGACCAGTTTCATTACTGCAAGTGATAGGAGGGAGGAGGAGACGGTAATTAATCTTAGACCCCACAGACAAGATCATTCTCGGAGAACAGATGGAAACTTTTCTTGTGAAGCTGACATGTGAATGAAACTTCCTGTTGGCTTTTTGGGAACTGGCAGAGGGAGCGTATAAGGAGATGTCAGTATGACAGGGGGAGACGGATTATTTTTATATCTAGAAATACATTAATTCTGTTGCTTCAGATTTGAGCACAGAAAGATGTTCACTTATTTTTTTCTAATAATCTCCTAGGACAATATGGATATCTGCAGACATCTTCATTTATTTCATTCTGGTTGGAGAGTTCATTGAAACAAGTTACTTTATTCTCAGTTCTTCAGATGTCATGGCTAAACTACTGTCCAGATAGGTCAATGGCATTCCATTTAGGTGTTGTCTTTGATATTAGGGAAGTTACAATGGGCAGACAAATACATGTTGCCCAATTTTAATGTCTGACTCTGGTAGACTGCACGCCGACCGTTTAAAATCAATATATAATTTTTGCTCCTCTTGGTAAAACCGTAAAGCATGTCAGATTACGATCTCTTTTCCTGCATCAGAAAAAGAACATTCAAGCCTTAGGGCTTATTCACATGACTACGAAAAAAGGATTTTTTTTGATGGTTTGTTTTTCAAAGCCATAAAAAAAAAAAAACTGACATGCAGTATCTTTGGCTTTGAAAACGGACATAGATAGCGCCATCTGAATAGACCCATTGAAATTAATGGGTTCTCTAAAGGTACATGAAAAATGGCATTGCCTTGTGCATAAGGACATAAACTGCACAATAATAGCAGTTCTGGTTCGACCGTGTTTGGTCTGAATGACACCACTGGGTGAACCTTGCAAATATTTGTGAGATGAATCTTGCAAGGATCACCCAACAAATACTCACCCTCCAGTAGACTCCTGTGCCCCAAAACACTAATCAACTGTATCAGTGGATTATGAGGTTGAATTATAATTGGGGCAAATGGACAATTACTTGCCAGCTGGGTCCCCGTGCAGCCTTGGGCCCTGGGCAACCGCACATTTTGCCCTGATTATAATCCACCCCTGCCTGAATAGTTTTAGGTACTTTATTGTTGCCACTTCATTCTGCTGATCAGTGGGGTCTCTGAGGCTGCTCTGGATAGGATAGGCCATCAATTGTAACATCCTGAAAAACACTGAGTCACTGCACTGCCCCTTAATTCTGTTGGTTAGTGAGGGTCACTAGAAATGGATATGCAAAGGATAGGCTATTGATATTATATCCTGGAGAAATCCTTTAATGGTAGTACATAGTATGATTTCACAGAAGATGCCAGAAAGGATATTGACCATCTCTGTGCAAAGGGAGACATCCATTATCACTATAGTGAGATATTATCACTATATTGAAAGTCTATTACTTTTAGGTACTAGGTCAAATAATACAACCCATGATAACAGAGAGGAGTGCATACAGGCACATACAGTGCTGTGTGAAGCTCCCTTTGTCACTTTTTAGTTTTTGAGAAAAGTATTTTCACCTTCTTGAGAACAATAGGGCCTCCTTCACACACAACAACTTTCCAGGGTTTAAAATGTTTAGAATAAGGCCAGTTGCAGATGACCGTGCTGCAACCGGCCGACTGTGAATTAAAAGCACGGGCTGTGCTTCTGCGGCTACATTTATTAAATAAATAGGAGCCACGGAAGCACAGGACGCAATATAGGACTGATGCGGCCCGAACTGTCGGCCCGCACACGGGTCCGTGAAATTCACAGTCGTGTGTACGGGCCCATAGAAAAGAATGGGTCAGTATGCTATCTGTGAATTACACCATGGTCGTCTGCAAGGGGCCTTAACACCATAAATTTCAAGTGGTTTTCAAGTCCTATTGAGAAGCCTACAGAAATATGTAGTGTTTAAAAAAAAAAAAAAAAAAAAGGCATTGACACCTAAAATTCCATATAAATGTCAAAGACGAAAAGAGTTTGCATGTAGATTTTACATTAATTTACCAGAGGCTTTAACCCCTCCCGTAATACTATTACGTCATGTTGAGTTAACACTCAGCACCGTAATATTATGGTGCAGATCTGTAGGAAGCACAGTAGCTGAGTCTGTTTCTGGGTTCCTGCTGTATTATAAAAAGCTCCAACTCCAGAAGATTAACCCCTCAGAAGCTTTGATCAATAGCAATCACAGCATCTGGGTGGTTAGGAGAGAGGGAAGCTCCTCCTGTCACCCCTCACCCCAATTTGGTGAGATTGTGGGGTTTTGAGGGGTTGCTATGGCAGCTATGAGCCCAATCAAGGGCCTTCCTGCTGCCATGAATACAGTCATATGAAAAAGTTTGGGCACCCCTATTAATCTTAATCATTTTTAGTTCTAAATATTTGGGTGTTTGCAACAGCCATTTCAATTTGATATATCTAATAACTGATGGACACAGTAATATTTCAGGATTGAAATGAGGTTTATTGTACTAACAGAAAATGTGCAATATGCATTAAACCAAAATTTGACCCGTGCAAAAATTTGGGTACCCTTATCATTTTATTGATTTGAATACTCCTAACTACTTTTTACTGACTTACTGAAGCACAAAATTGGTTTTGCAACCTGACTGAGCTTTGAACTTCATAGCCAGGTGTATCCAATCATGAGAAAAGGTATTTAAGGTGGCCAATTGCAAGTTGTTCTCCTATTTGAATCTCCTCTGAAGAGTGGCATCATGGGCTCCTCAAAACAACTCTCAAATGATCTGAAAACAAAGATTGTTCAACATAGTTGTTCAGGGGAAGGATACAAAAAGTTGTCTCAGAGATTTAACCTGTCAGTTTCCACTGTGAGGAACATAGTAAGGAAATGGAAGACCACAGGGACAGTTCTTGTTAAGCCCCAGGCCAAGAAAAATATCAGAAAGGCAGAGAAGAAGAATGGTGAGAACAGTCAAGGACAATCCACAGACCACCTCCAAAGAGCTGCAGCATCATCTTGCTGCAGATGGTGTCACTGTGCATCGGTCAACAATACAGCACACTTTGCACAAGGAGAAGCTGTATGGGAGAGTGATGCGAAAGAAGCCGTTTCTGAAAGCACGCCACAAACAGAGTCGCCTGAGGTATGCAAAAGCACATTTGGACAAGCCAGCTTCATTTTGGAAGAAGGTCCTGTGGACTGATGAAACAAAGATTGAGTTGTTTGGTCATACAAAAAGGCGTTATGCATGGCGTCCAAAAAACACAGCATTCCAAGAAAAACACTTGCTACCCACTGTAAAATTTGGTGGAGGTTCCATCATGCTTTGGGGCTGTGTGGCCAATGCCGGCACCGGGAATCTTGTTAAAGTTGAGGGTCGCATGGATTCAACTCAGTATCAGCAGATTCTTGAGAATAATGTACAAGAATCAGTGACGAATTTGAAGTTACGCCGGGGATGGATATTTCAGCAAGACAATGATCCAAAACACAGCTCCAAATCTACTCAGGCATTCATACAGAGGAACAATTACAATGTTCTGGAATGGCCATCCCAGTCCCCAGACCTGAATATCATTGAACATCTGTGGGATAATTTGAAGCGGGCTGTCCATGCTCGGCGACCATCAAACTTAACTGAACTGGAATTGTTTTGTAAAGAGGAATGGTCAAAAATACCTTCATCCAGGATCCAGGAACTGATTAAAAGCTACAGGAAGCGACTAGAGGCTGTTATTTTTGCAAAAGGAGGATCTACTAAATATTAATGTCACTTTTCTGTTGAGGTGCCCATACTTTTGCACCGGTCAAATTTTGGTTTAATGCATATTGCACATTTTCTGTTAGTACAATAAACCTCATTTCAATCCTGAAATATTACTGTGTCCATCAGTTATTAGATATATCAAATTGAAATGGCTGTTGCAAACACCCAAATATTTAGAACTAAAAATGATTAAGATTAATAGGGGTGCCCAAACTTTTTCATATGACTGTAGATGTGTTAGGCCTTGGCCTAATACACATAGACAATCATGTATTACATACTGCAATATAGAAGTGTTATAGTATATGGTACAGCAATCAAGCAATCCCAGATGAAAGTCCCCTTGTGAAACTGTAAAAAAAAAAAAAAGTGTGCAAAATTAAAATAAATAAATAATTAATAAAAAGGTTACAAAACTCTTTCCCACCCCATAAAAGTGCACCTTGGGGTAAATGTATACCAGTATTTGGCATACATTTCTTCCATCATTTACGCATGTACATGATCATAAATTTGCCGATGCAGGGGCCCCGCCCTGTGCATGCCCTTGCCACACTCCCTGTTTGCGAAAGTGCTGAAGGTGACAAGTCGCAATTTTTTTTTGCACAAAACCATAATGAAATCTGGCGTACAAGGCATAATAAATCTGCCCCATTAGGTATCCAGTGTACATATACAGTAAGTCCAGACAATTCAAAAATAATGTTATCCCGTATGGTGAACAATAAAAAAAAAAAAAAAATATTTGTTTTTTTTTCATGTGGACCCCCAAAAATTGATAATTAAAGTTAATCAAAACATTATATGTAAACCAAAATGATGCCATCTTTAAGTACAATTTGTTGCACAGAGAATAAGGTCTAATATACCTATGTCAACAGAAAAATAAAAAAGTTATGAATTTTGGAAAAATATGAAGTTGCCAAGCCATAACAAGCAAACTATCCTGTGTTCTTAAAGGGTTAAAATAACATCTTTTACCTTAAAAGAATGTTCCAGAATGTATTTTTACTGCATAGGTAAGCTTAAAATAACAAATACTATATACTTACCTGTCCATTTGGCCAGAGATCTAGCGTAAAGTTTCCAGCGTGTCAACCAATCCGTGGATGAGCAGTGATGCTCTGGCTGACGTGCTTGTGCACAGGCAGAAAGTATACAAAGACTGAGGGTCTGAATGGAGACTCTCTGCTGGATCCCCAACTGAATAGAGAGGTGAGTATATAGTATTAGCTTAAGCCTAGATATACAGTCAAAATATTCACTTGAACACCCCTTAAAAAACCCTGAAAAACATCAACAAAATCCGTCAAAATGCAAAACTGTGGCACTGTATAGGTCCTCGTTGATTAACATCCATTGAACTTATAATACATTTGGCAAATTTTTGGACTAATTTATGGAAAATTGTTGTTTGTTTTTACATTTTTATATTGCTCATGGAAAAATATAAAAAAATAGCTGGGCTATAGGTGAGAAGTAGTGGAGTCACCAGCACATGACAAATGAATTATAATTCATGCCAGAAAGCAGAATACAGTAAAGATACCCATAGTGTGAGAAGCCACGATTGGTGATATTACAGGGATTTTCTGTAAAGAAACCTCTGATAACTAACAACATGTGTTCCTGTTTCAGATGGATGTGATCAAGACATTCAAAAGGGATTTTCGAGAATATTAAAAAAATATATATAAATAAGCTCCTGAAACACAAAAAAAAGTGATGGCCATCAGTTGATCCACAATACCCAGATTCCAATGCTGCCTGGAACCCTGCTATCCCTGCATGTAGAGACATACCAGATAGACTAGCGGGTACCTACGTGGAGCAGTACGAGGTTATTGACTGAAGAGTATCACTTGTGATAATTCTGCACCCAGAGTATGATAACTCTTTTATATATATATTTAAATTTCTCTTTAAAAGTTTTCAGCCTGTAAAATGAATATTTGAGTTCACTGACTGCATGCAGGATCTTGTAAAAATAATTCACAAAGTATAATAGAAAGTCACTTCACTTTCTATTAAAGTGACTTTAACTAAACTTTTTAAATCAGAAAAGCCCAGAATAACTAGGCAATGTCTAAGAAAAAAAAGATTATTAACTAATGAATTAGAGAAGGTGGTGTTGACAGTAATGGTGCCGTGTCACTCCCACTCAGCCAAGTGTATGCTCCTCTAGGGAATATTAGCCATATGTTGCAGCTGCCTCTGTATTGACTGGACTGGACAAGATGAGTTAGAGTATACTTGGATACAACATTTATTCCACTTCCAAATTATACCATATGGATTATGAAAGCTCATTTATAGATCACATAAAATGTGATATCATGAAGAAAGCAGCTTGTCAAGAGGTTCAACATAAAATTGGGTTTGTGTTACTTAGATTTCACAGATGACAAACTTCTTTTATCTACAATAATAATTTTATTATTAAAGAGATCATCTTAAATAAGGACCAGTTTAATTCTTATGTATATTAGTTTTGCTATAGATAATGTGGTTTGTATTTTCAATAATATTTTGATACCCCTTGTACACAGCAGCCCACGTGCCTAGAGCCTGTACAGCAGTACGCAGCGGCCTCCATGTGCTGCTATCCAGGCTGCATGAGCAGCTGTATTCATGAAGCTGTTGTCCGCCGGTAGCAATACTTCTAAGGGAGAATAATTAGGTACATAGGGAATCTTACAGAGCCATGCGGTCTACCAAAGATGAATGCAGAAAGACTTACTTATTTGAGATGAAATGCCTGTTGTCCAACGATTATGCCCATCTTGGTTCTTTAAAGGGTGTTCCCCCCATACACACTTCTGCACACTTATGTTCACATGATAGGGAATAAGTTTGTCTGATTGCTGGTGTTTGAACCCTGGGAACATGTGCCCCAAGTTCCCCTGTGTGCTTTGCGTGAATGGAACAATTTCTAAAAAATAAAATCATTTCTAATAACTTTTTGTGGGGGGACATTTTTTTAAAATGACATTTTTATATTAAGTTGAAACACATTGTTTTTGCATGCTGCGGAAATGCAGCAGAAAAAAAATGCTGTGTTTTACAGTACCAGGAAAGTGAATGAGATTCTAGTTAATCTTAAACACATATTGCAGAAAAAAGCACTGGGGAAAAGCTGTGTTTTTAAAAAACACAGAATGTCAATTTTAGCTGCGAAAACATGAGCGGTTTCCCTATAGATTTAATAAGGAAAAAAAATAGCACAGAAAATTG
This sequence comes from Leptodactylus fallax, assembly GCA_947044405.1. NCBI lineage: Eukaryota > Metazoa > Chordata > Amphibia > Anura > Leptodactylidae > Leptodactylus > Leptodactylus fallax. The sequence continues at coordinate 893,203 of CAMRHE010000522.1, read as the reverse complement.
CAGAAAAAAACTAAATAGAAAACAATGCAGAAAAAAAACATAATATGCTTTTGCTGCGTTGTGCAACAGCATTTTTTTTTAGCTGTGGATCACTATGTGGGGCCTTAGCCTAAGGCAGTACTCATTTGCTTAATGCTTTAGGTTACTTGTTCATATTCCAAAGCATAATCGCCTGTCAGTGTATCATACTGTACCCTCTCGCACAGCCTAATAGGCAGCTGCCTCTGGCAGACCCAGTCTTTCTTAAACACCTTAGATGCTGCTGCTAGTGACTGCACCATCTACAGTCATGGCCAAAAGTTTTGAGAATGACACAAATATTATATTTTCACATGATCTGCTGCCCTCTGGTTTTTATGTGTGTTTGTCAGATGTTTTTATCACATACAGAAATATAATTGCATTCATATTATGAGTAACAGAAGCTTATATTGACAGTTAGAATGAGTTACTGCAGCAAGTCAATATTTGCAGTGTTGACCCTTCTTCTTCAGGACCTCTGCAATTCTCCCTGGCATGCTCTCAATCAACTTCTGGACCAAATCCTGACTAATAGCAGTCCATTCTTGCAGAATCAATGCTTTAATTTTGTCTGAATTTGTTGGTTTTTGTTTGTCCACCCGTCTCTTGATGATTGACCACAAGTTCTCAATGGGATTAAGATCTGGGGAGTTTCCAGGCCATGGACCCAAAATCTCTATGTTTTGTTCCCTGAGCCATTTAGTTATCACCTTTGCTTTATGGCAAGGTGCTCCATCATGCTGGAAAAGGCATTGTTGAGCGCCAAACTGCTCTTGGACGGTTGGGAGAAGTTGCTCTTGGAGGACATTCTGGTACCATTCTTTATTCATGGCTGTGTTTTTAGGTAAGACTGTGAGAGAGCCGATTCCCTTGGCTGAGAAGCAACCCCACACATGAATGGTTTCAGGATGCTTTACAGTTGGCATGAGACAAGACTGGTGGTAGCGCTCACCTCTTCTTCTCCGAATAAGCTGTTTTCCAGATGTTCCAAACAATCGAAAAGGGGATTCATCAGAGAAAATGACTTTACCCCAGTCCTCAGCAGTCCACTCCCTGTACCTTTTGCAGAATATCAGTCTGTCCCTGATGTTTTTTCTGGAGAGAAGTGGCTTCTTTGCTGCCCTCCTTGAGACCAGGCCTTTCTCCAAGAGTCTCCGCCTCACAGTGCGTGCAGATGCACTCACACCTGCCTGCTGCCATTCCTCAGCAAGCTCTGCACTGCTGGTAGCCCGATCCCGCAGCTGAAACACTTTTAAGAGACGGTCCTGCTGCTTGCTGGTCTTTCTTGGGCGCCCTGGAGCCTTTTTGGCACCAATGGAACCTCTCTCCTTGAAGTTCTTGATGATGCGATAGATTGTTGACTGAGGTGCAATCTTTCTAGCTGCAATACTCTTCCCAGTTAGGCCATTTTTGTGCAGTGCAATGATGACTGCACGTGTTTCTTTAGAGATAACCATGGTTAACAGAAGAGAAACAATGATGGCAAGCACCAGCCTCCTTTTAAAGTGTCCAGTGGTGTCATTCTTACTTAATCATGACAGATTGATCTCCAGCCCTGTCCTCATCAACACCCACACCTGTGTTAATGGAGCAATCACTGAAACGATGTTAGGTGGTCCTTTTAAGGCAGGGCTGCAATGATGTTGAAATGTGTTTTGGGGGATAAAGTTCATTTTCTAGGCAAATATTGACTTTGCAAGTAATTGCTGTTAAGCTGATCACTCTTTATAACATTCTGGAGTATATGCAAATTGCCATTAGAAAAACTGAAGCAGTAGACTTTGTAAAAATTAATATTTGTATCATTCTCAAAACTTTTGGCCATGACTGTACATGGTTAACCTCTTCTGCCAATCTCAACCAGGCTCCTGCCTGCTACTGTTCTCACATGACGTATGTGTATTGCATGGTGCTATGATGCACCAAGGGGTTAGAAATCGACATTTTTCTGTTAGATCAGGCTATATATCATACTCTTTTAATTCACTCTCAGAATGTCTACAGTCGGGATCTTCTTGTACATGGGTGTCAGAGTGATTCATATTATTCTGCAGGTCAGCCAATCGGTGCAGTACAAACATCTTCTTACAAGCACAGGACACATTAGGTGGATAATCTGAGATAGAATCAAAAGAACACAAGACGGCTCCAGAACAAATATGATGACACTGAGCTGTGAGGAACGTTACCCTCCAGTACAGGGCTATGGACGAGTACTGTCAGGGAGGGCGTTCCTCACAGACCAGCTAGACTGTCAGGAACACCCTTCTGACGGTGAATTCAGTGCGCTGTTGGCTTTCTAGCGGTATGTAAAACCGCATATACATGTGGACATGAAGGGTCCTCTTTAAATGGAGTTGAGCTGCCTTAGCAAATACAACTGAAAGAAAACAGCTATGCATCTTTAATCCTGTACATCCCCTTTACAGGAAAGTCCTCTGGTGCCCCTCCTATTAAGTCAGAATAAAAAGACTCAAGCTCTAACGGAACAGATCATCAGTACACATTATTTCACCTTTAAAGGAATAAAAAAAGAGAAAAAAAAAAGAAAAAAGGAATTTATTTTCATTGTTTTATAGAGATTAAAAAAGACAAAACAAGGAACAGACAACAGACAGATATAAACCTATTAGTGACGCTCATGCAGATCTCTGCTCGCTCCAAACAAACAAAAAAAAACAACATAATTGAAGATTCAACAGGAGGTTCTTTTGAGACAACACTGATATCTCATTCTTATGAGGGGCAGGACTCTTCAGCATCTGGGAGTTAACCAACTCTCCTAGGAGAGCTTTTTCAATAAAATATGGCAAAGAGAAGCAGTAAAGAAAAAAATGAGTCTCCATATGACGCACTGAGTTTTCTCTTGTTATACCATTAACCCTTTCAGTGCCACAGACCAATATGGGCTACCCAATCCTTATAATAGAGTCCAGTATTATGCTTGTGGGTTAATGTACAGTGAAGATATTATAAATATATTAGTGGTATTTAAATATGGATATAAGTCAGTATTTACAAGTCATACTCAAACAAAAGATATGAAGAACTCTTTAGTGCAAAAGGAGAGACAAGGCAGAGTGTGTGTTATAGAAATCGAGAGGTTGGGCATCTATGTGTGGCGATACAATGGATATAATTTGTTTCTGGTGATTGTTAAGGCCAGATTTGGCAAAGCGTCAGGATACAGCTTTTAGATACACTAAGGCAGTGCCAGCTCCCCTTAATATGTACACACTCTGCCAAACCCGATATGTAGTCACAGGTACAGCAGTGGAAGTTCCAGCCTCCTCCTTGCACACCAAAGGCATTATTAGCTCAGGTTCAGCAGGGATAGCACATTTGTAAGTCCTATTTTACGTGCACCTCTGCAATTGCATTAACATATGTACGACAGATGCACAGCAAGGCTGCCATACTCTCCCGGAACAAACACATTCTTATGTACACATGCGCAGCAGCAGCAATGCCAACATCACACACATTCACTTGGTGTACTTGCTGTCGCAATAAGCAGCAGTGCCACCTTCAATGTCACAAACATTCATCATATTCACAATCATTTACACATATCCTGGGTGCTGCAAGGGGTGGACACCCATTATAATTGATGGCTCCTTCCCACCAATTCTGGTGCCAACAACTACTCCATAACTAAAATAGGTGAAAACTGGGTGATCTGAAAAAACAGAGGACATGGAGGGACATATTTTCTGCATAGATTGTTAGTGGCACAAACAGTAAAGATGGATGTGTATAATGGGGATATTGGTGTCCTTAATACCATTCCCTGTGTTGCTTAACATCCTCTGGTAGGGTTAACTGTGTCGCTCCACTCAAATCCTTCTGGCAGCAAATAAATTAATGGCAGGAAGTGGCCCTTGGAAAATCAAACAATGAGATATGTAAAAGTAGCAGCTACAGTCAATGGACAACAGCTCCATGATATTGGGCCTGTCCAATGGCAGTGCCAGGCTCCCATAAGCAGTTATAGCAGTGGATTCAATACTGTCCTGAGGGGGAATGATAATGAAGCAACACAAATCCAGAGTGCCTTATTGCCCTATATGCTCTATATTACAGAACACCCTGGAGTACAACAAAAAATGTTCACATTAAAAATAAGAGGTAGGGGAAAATTAATAGTTAACATAACCTTTTTGCTAGATGGGGATTAGTTAAAGAGGTGTTTTACATCACCCATCCCATTGCTTTCCCACACTGCAAAGTGAAAAATATGTTCCTTTCATCTCCAACAGAAGTTGTCACCTACTGGGGCAAAGCTATGACCTTTAGGTGAAAGATGGTAATTGTTCTTTTCCTAGAATGAATCCTATATAGAGTCAACACCAGACAGCAGTGAATATTATTAGATCACTGTTTTCCTCCTGTGGAACTGTAAGGAACTATCGTCAATAGATTAGGCATGGCTAAGGGAGATGTCCCAGCAGGTAATACTGTGAATGTGACTTGGACAGAGACTATAGCAGCTGTACAAGATGATAGCTGTCCATGATTCCAAGTCTCTTGGCTGCTTTCACAATTGCAGATGAAGTTGTCCTAGTAGTAGGAATCTGCGTAGGTGCATGTTTCCTATTGCAATCTAACTGGGTGGAAAGGGTATCTGGTAATCCCAGGAGAGTTTAGAAAGGGAAAGACGTGGAGGTGGTAGAATTTGAGACAGGATGGGAGGTTGAAATTGTCCTATGCCAGGGAATAGATGGCATTGACCGGTGAGGTGGCTTCTGAACTTTCATTACCCTCTGTCTCATCTTTGTCCTTTTTAACTGTATACTGCCCTATAAAAGAGCCATCTTCATTGAATTGTCCTTCTCCTCCTTCACCATAATCCACAAGGCTGTCATCACTTTCTTGTTGCTTTATGGTTCCATCTATTGAAGTCTGACTGCCCTGAAGAGGTTTGTTGTCTTCGTCACTAGAAAAAAAAGAAGAAGTATATTTATAGTGGACAATGTACTAGGTGTAAGATGTTAGCCTACATGAGACTGGGGAACATGACGCTGAAGATGCTTGTCTAGTGGGGTAATGTTAACAAAGCACTAATCGGTGAGAAAATAATGTTAAGCAGTAGAAATATAGGAAACTACAATATCATATTAGGTTACAGAAGAAGAGCATTGATGAAGGGACACAATATAATGATGAAGAACTTCCACACTTCTTACCCTAGACCATATTGTAATATGTTCCTTTCTGCTGGTTGCTTTTGAAGCACTGACCTTTTATGCAATGAGAGGCAGAGTAAGAGCTTCTGCTGATCTTCTTAATGTTAAAGGAAACAGAAAGAAAGAACAACACCCAGTTCTTGGCATACATTGCAGATGGCCTACAGTGCTGACAAGGCAAATTGTATATAAATGCACATAATCTGCTGAGATCTGCTGTTTATTCCCTTTGGCATGTTAAAAATTACACAATGCAGTAGTTTGCATATACAATAAATGGGAATTGAAGTCCTGGACATTCAATGTCGAATGGAATCCACAGCACTTGTCAGTCTTGAATAGTTAAAGAAGTTGTCCAGTATAATTTTATTTAATTAGGCCAGGAAGGGTGAAAAAACCCCCAAAACACACTCGCCAGTTCCTGATGCTCCAGTGCCTCCCGGCGCGATCTGGTCCTGCTGCTTGGCTATCTTCTTCTGCCAAAAGTCCTTGCTGGCTGTGATTTCTCGGTTCCCTTCCCTCAGGCCACTAATTGACCTCGGTGGTCATGTGCGGCGAAGACTTCCGCCAAAAGAATACAACAGATCTGTAGGACTGAACCGCAATGGGAGATACTGGAGAACCACGGACAGGTATGTTTGGGGTTTTTTTCCACCTCCCCCGGCCTAATTAAATTTTTTTTATCCTGGACAACCCCTTTAATTCTTTATTAGTAACTACATATCGACAAGAACATCAGTAGTGGCATTTATATTAGAATTAATATGTAAATAGTACAGATGGCTGTACAAAACTGGATGTTTCAGTCATTTATCTGACCATTATCAATGGTTATCTCGCCATAGTAAGAAAAATGTGGAATGTCACATGTGGATTACTGTGGAAAACTGTACATACTTTAACGCATACCTAAGCTTTTAAACAACTCTTGTTTTCCTGGCAGCATTTGTGTCATTAAATGGGTTATGCCAAGGACATGTATCTGCTATCTAAAGGATACAAGATAAGTCTCCTTTTGTTGAATATCTGACCACCAGGTTCGCCAATGAGGAGGAGAACGGGGGCTTGAAAGTCCCCCATGCATCCTCTTTGTAAATGGAGTGCCAATGCACTTGCAGGACCAGCGCCCCATTCACTGCCATGGTAGGTAACAGTCCTGGAATCCCCATGCCAGTGAATTGAGCAGTCCCCTGTTCGCATCCCAATTGGGAATGTGATTTTTATATGCAGCATGAACTACTGTATATAAAGCTCAAATTCCCAAATTTGTTTTAAACTAATGATATCTCTGTTTATTTTATAGCTAATGCTGCAGAATTTCAGCTTTCATGTGATACCACAACCATTTTTCTAGGTGGTATGAAAATTGAAAAATGCCTGCGGCAGTAAGGGGTTAATGAATGCTGTAACATACTTTATTAGCAAATTTTGGCTCCTTTCTGTGAAATCCTGCATTTCTGTATTATTTCCCTTGCTTTTCTATTAAGAGCTGTCCCGTGCCTCTCACTGTGTATAGTTTATGGACTTCTGTGTAATACAAAGAAAATAAGAGTGGGGGAGGTCACTTCAGTTATATCTGAAAATTTCTAAAACGTAGAAACATGAAGAGAATAAGACACTTACGTTGCAATAATACCTGTATTATTTTCAGAGATATAACTAGTTGAAAACACAGTCAGGATTGGGATATTTATATGCAGCTGCAACTGCTCCCAATCCTGACTGTGTTTTTAACCAGTTATATCTCTGAAAATAATACAGATGCAACTACAACTTGGTGTCATCTCCTCTGTGACCCCAAAATCACAGTTTTATGTTTTATAATGCCTGAGATATAAAACACCCTCATTTTCCCTCCATTACACACCAGTTCATACACCGTACACAGTGAGAAACAGGGCACAGAACTCAATAAGAGAAGCAAAGGCAAGGATAAAGAAAGGAGCCAAAATTTGTTAATAAAGAACATAATAATTTATTAACCCCTTCCCACTGGTGGCATTTTTTGATTTTTGTTTTTGACTCCCCTCTTTCCAAACCCCATAACTTTTTTTATTTTTCCATTCACAGAGCCATATGAGGGCTTAATGTTTGCAGGACAAATTGATGTTCATGACGGTTTCATTTATTATTCTGTACAATGTACTGGGAAGCTGGAAAAAAATTCAGAATGGGATGGAATTGAAGAAAAAGTGCAATTGTGCGACTTTCTTACAGGCTTTGTTTTTACAGTGTTTCAGTTTCAGTTCGATTCCGGGGATACCAAATTAAATAGATTTAACAAAAATCCAAAACTTTGCAAAAATATTTTTTTTCTAAAAGTTGACATATTCTGACACCCGTAACTTTTTATATATTTCTATGTACGTGGATGCATAGGGCGTTTTTTTTTTTTTTGGGTTCAGGTGTACTTTTTAGTTATACATTTTTGGGGAATGTCTATTGTTTTGATCACTTTCTATTCAAATTTTTATCAGAGGCGAAACAGTGAAAAAATGTCAGTTTGGCATTTTTTCCCCGCTATGGCTTTCATTATATGGGAAAAATATTTTTAGAAGTTTGTCAACTGGGGCATTTTGAGACACAGGGATACCTAATGTGTATGAGTTTCATAGTAATTTCTTACTTTTATATGTATTCTAGGGCATTTGTGAGATCTTCTTTCTGGCTTCATTTTTACGGCGTTCACTATGGAACCAAAATTACATGTCACCAGTATTCTATGTTTCGGTACAATTCCGGGGATACCAAATGTATATAGTTTTATTTACATTTTAACCCCTTAACAAAAATCTAAAACTTTGCAAAAATTTTTTTCTTTTTTTTCTAAAAGTCGCCATATTCTGACACCCGTAACTTTTTTATACTTCCGTGTACGGGGATGCATAAGGCGTCTTTTTTTGTGGGGCCAGATGTACTTTTTAGTTATACCATTTTGGGGAATGTTTATTGCTTTGATCACTTTTTATTCAAATTTTTGTCAGAGGTGAAATAGAGAAAAAACAGCAGTTCGGCACTCACCGTATGGGAAAAATATTTTTATGTTCGTAGTCCGGGCGTTTTCGGACACAGGGAGGCTTAATGTGTATGTTTTTAATCCAAGTAAAAGCATAGCATGCTCCATTGCATGCCATTCTACTAAAAACACCTGCAAGTCACTTTCTGATGAACAACACAGAAAAGACTCCAAACAAATATGTTACTGAAAAGAAATGGTCATTAAATATCCTTCATAGTAGTTAGACTATGTTCAGACATGTTAAGGATTTGATAAGGGCTTAGCATGCTCTATCTGCACAGAATATGAAGCAAGGAAAAGCCGTGGAATAAGATCCAAGAGAGAGATTTGAAAGAGAAATCCATAATATGTGAACATAGTAAAATTAATCGTTATAAGCAATATGTAATAAGTCACTGATAGACTGGCAGGAATAGCACTAGTAAGACACAGCAGCTCTATCAAACTAGGTGGTGGCAAAGTCATGCTTGTGAAATGTTCCTCTGCTGCAGCTTTAGAGAGGCCTGAAAACCTACAGGCTTAATTACATGTTGTTAAATGTAGGGAAATCCAGGGGGAACCCAATGAGACAGCAACAAAAACCAAAGCATAAAGCCAAAATTACAGAGACATTTGTCTCTTGAACAACAGACATCCCATATTCACAAAGTGTCTGATCAGTGGTGGTCCAACCATTTTCAACTTCTTTCATGAGAATGGAGATGCCATGTACCCTGATTGAATGGAGTGGAGGCTGATCGCTGCTCTCAGAGCTTACTGAAGTTCACTGAGCATTGTACTGTGATATTTGGCAATCCCATAGAGTTGACTGGAAAGGTAGTGAACATATACCGCTGTTGCTCCATTAAAACAAGGAGACACAGCATCTACATAAACCCTTTAAATAACTGTAATAGCTGCCTCTATTCACTTGGGGTAAATAGTTAGGTATTCAAGTAACCCAAACAGTACAAACATGCAATTATTCTTTCCTCTTCTGCAGTCAGTACATGTTTTATAACAAAAAGCAATACAAACAAGGGTGACACATGAGGCTAAAATAAGGGATGGACAGCTCTTTGACGGATTTCCTATTTATTTGTCTCGCAAGCTGTGCTATTGTGTAACCTCACATTTGTATAGCAGTCCATAGGCTGCTGTTTGCATCATAGTCTAGATTCATCCAACCCCCTTTATACTTAAAACTGGCACAGTATGCAGCTGGAGTGCTCAGGATGTGCTCCACCATGTGTTGTACTTTATTATTTCCAAAAAAATAAATAAAAAAAAATAAGGACATGTTAAGATACAGAACTGTATTCTACCAGCTACAGCAGCTACAGTATAAGTTAAAAAGATTACTGAGTATTACTGTATTACGCTGTAATCGGATGAAATTAAGGGGATTAATGCTGATATTAGATCAGGTTAATAGCAGTAGCTTACAGTCTAGAAGCCAAAAACGATTCATCCTACCTTCCGAAAAACCTTCATGGAACAAATGGACACAAGAGCATGAGTTTTATGAAGAGAAGAGACAGGGCCATATGTGATAGAATAGAAAGAGATGAGAGACATGTGGAGGAGGGAGAGAGAAGCAGACACTGTAATAACAGTCAGAGACACCATGTCCCTATCACATGGATATATATGCCAACACTGATCACTTCAGAGAATCTGAAGCAGGGTTGCACATTACACTGTGGCATATGATGAATGTATGTCCGTTGACATCATGTTACAGTAAACACAGTTTAGGTTGTTAGGTCTGGAATTTTATTCAGATTTGCTCTTTAGCTGTTAGCATCCTTTGGACAAGGATTTGGAGGAAGAGGCACTAATGTGTCCCTGCCATTTTTACAGCTTGTCCATACATTTAATTGATTATTTCAGGATGATTTTTCAGGACTTCAGGGAGGTGTCTGTCACACACAAAGCACAGAGGGTGACACGTAGGCAGTGACGTCCCTCACCTGTGCTCCTTCCTGGGTAGCGAGTGGGAGACAAAGGCACAGACGTTACATGCACAGGCCGGTCTTGGACAGCGGTGGAGGACTGTCCTGTGTGTGACACTGTGAACCGGTGTGTTGGCCACTGAACAAGTGTGACATTAAGATACTAAGGAATGGTGGCATAGTTATTCAACATTTTGTTTATGTGGACAATAAGCAGCAATACCCAATGTGTTATAATGTATAAAATAATGGTCATTGTAAATAACAATCTACTGTACATGTGACACTCACTATACACTATATCCATTTATGTATTATTATGTAATATGTATGTAATATATTATTTTTTCGTTTTCTTTAAATGTCTGTCTGTATTGCACATTTATGATTGAATTTGTATGTATGTATTAATGTCTTGATATTTTACCCTGCATATTCTTCTGTTCTTACCTGTAGTCAAATGAGCCATCTTCATCTTTTTGATCTTCAGGACCTAGAGCCACTTCTTTCTTTTCCCTCACTGAAGGGTATAAAACAATTCACTCTTAGATTTGTGACAACCATCATGCGGAAATTGCAATTTTTCTTTTATTTCTTAATCCTTTCAAATATTGTAGAACAACTCTTACAGCCTTAGCTTGCCCAATGCTCGGTCTGGCCAAGCACAACTGGCCAAATTCTTTGAAACCTTATTGCTCAGAACAGCTACCATATCATACAACTTGCTAAATTTTTGTTAGGAGGACCCCAGGACACACGGTACCCTGTTGGTGGAACCCACAGTAATCACCTATAATGTGTGGAGATGCTGAAAGTGAGCATTTTATTTTCCCGCAGTACCTCCTAAAGGAAAATAAAGCTCTACACAATTTCCATTGAAACCCTCTCTCTGTTTATCAGACTGTCCGGGTCTAGAATACTAGCATAATTCAGAATTTTCACATACAGGTCAGTGTGCCACAGTAGCTCACAGAGGACTATGCTCAAAGCACTCAGTGAGAGTGAAGTCAAATTGTTATAGGTCAGAGAAGAAAAGTATCTACAAGGTGATAGGAGAATGACAGTAACGTAAATAAAGATGTTGCATCTGAAAGTGTACAGCAAGTTGAAGCAAAAGGACACATGTGGTTCCAATCCTGTCAACTAAGAAATGCTACCAAGCACAGTTTCACCAACATGAGGAAAATGTTCCTCTGGTCTATTATGTGAATCCATTGATCCAGCTTATTGTGAGTTGACAATTCAGGCTGGTGGAGGTATGATGTGGTAATGTTTTCAAGAGAAAGTGCACTAAAAATTCACTTTTATTAATATGCACTAAAATAAATAAACTCTTGAAACACATCACATCCAAGTGTCATCCAAGTGATGAGTTAAAGACAGGGAGAGTAGGTACAGAGGTAGTGCACTGAGCTCTATTCACACTTGGAAACCAACATGGCATCTGTCAGTAACTCTGGGACAATGATTCTGTTAGGGAGGTTCCGACATATGGTTCTCTCTGACCCGGGAAAAAATGTCACCCCTACTGGCAAAAAGCTAGGGTGTCAAACGGAGACCCCCGTCAGTATAGAAACAACAATGATACTGGTAAAACCTCACCAACCTAGATGTGAATCTGGTAGCCAGGTGGGGTGGATTAGCACACAACCCCCACCTCTAAGCTGTCCACTGAGCACAACCAGATTTACAACTGCAGTGTAGCCAGTGGGTACAGAGATACTGCACTGTTTCTTGGGCTCTATTCACACTTAGAAACCAACATAGCATCTGTAAGTAACTCTGGGACAATGATTTAAATCCCAGAGCAACCTACAATAAAGTCTGGATCATTGCATTGGCAACAACTCCAGTACTATAAGCAGATAGCTACTTAGTACAAAAGAGGTCTCATGAGCACTCAACAGTCTAAACATCCATGTTTTTATGTACCATGGATGTTCTGATAGGGAGGTTCCAGCATGCTGTTCGCTCTGCCACAGGAAAAATGTAACCCCTACTGGCAAAGAGCTAGGGTCTCAAGCAGAGACCCCCTCGGTGTAGGAACACCAGTGCTGCTGGTAAAACCTTACAGATTGAAGCCGCCCACCTAGATGTGAATCTGGTAGCCAGGTGGATAAGCACACAGCCCCCAGATCTAAGCTGTCCACTGAGCACAACCAGATCCACAACTGCAGTGTAGCTAGCACACAAATATCTCCAAAACCCCCAGGAGAGCTTACATTACACTCTCCCCCCCCCCCCCCCGAATAAAATATAAAGTGATCCCTCCACCTGACGCCTTTATACTGTTAAAATAAAAACCAGCTCATCAAAGGCTTTTTAAAGCAGGCTAAATTGCCATGTAGCTCAGCATGTCATGCCCTGACAGCCGTGATATCTGACTGCAGGGAATGTGCAGCAGGGCTTCCTTATATATATCAGAGGCTCCGCCCACTCATAGGCATCACAGGGAGGTGTGGCCAGTCACCGCGGCCAGTCACCCACTATTCAAAGTCACTCTGAGGATACACCCCTCATCTATCTCCAGAGGACATCCCCAGTTGCTAGCAGTGTCTAACTAACACGCCCCATCACAGACACTGATCACAGCGAACTGTAAATCTATAGGAATACGCCAATTGCGGTATGTATATCAAGCAATAGTACGAGTTTGACAGCTCGTGAAACCAGGGAAGCAAAAATTCAGAGAGAATTCCTCACACAAAACAGGACATAATGACCAGAGCAGATATGAGACCAAAACAGTGGGTATATGCCAGGGCAAATTTAAATAAGCGTTACAAGACACACGAATATAGGGGTCCCCCACAAACCCCCTCCTCCAATAGCCCCAATAAATACCAGTCTAAGGAGAAGAAGACATTTCATGAATACGTAAGGCCCTAATGATGCTAACACTCTCATCCCCACAACCTATCCACTAAACCAGTAATTATAAACCAAACTCCATAATAAGAGAAGGTAGATAGGGAGAGGGGGGGAGGATAAAGGGCGGGTAGGAGGGAACCCTATCAAAAAAAGGGGTAAACAACCGTAATAAGGGGGGGGGGACAACAATAATATAACGGCAGATCGATACCTACACACGTGGACAAAATTGTTGGTACTCTTCGTTTAATGAAAGAAAAACCCACAATGGTCACAGAAATAAGTTGAATCTGACAAAAGTAATAATATATAAACATTCTATGAAAATGAACAAATGAAAGTCAGACATTGCTTTTCAACCATGCTTCAACAGAATTTTTAAAAAAAGAAAACTCATGAAACAGACCTGGACAGAAATGATGGTTCCCTTAACTTAATATTTTGTTGCACAACCTTTTGAGGCAATCAAACGATTCCTGTAACTGTCAATGAGACTTCTGCACCTCTCAACAGGTATTTTGGCCCACTCCTCATGAGCAAACTGCTCCAGTTGTCTCGGGTTTGAAGGGTGCCTTTTCCAGATGGCATGTTTCAGCTCCTTCCAAAGATGCTCAATAGTATTTAGGTCAGGGCTCATAGAAGGCCACTTCAGAATAGTCCAATGTTTTCCTCTTAGCCATTCTTGGGTGTTTTTAGCTGTGTGTTTTGGGTCATTATCCTGTTGCAAGACCCATAAACTGCGACTGAGACCAAACATTCTGACACTGGGCAGCACATTTCTCTCTAGAATCCCTTTATAGGCTTGAGATTTCATTGTACCCTGCACAGATTCAAGACACCCTGTACCAGATGCAGCAAAGCAGCCCCAGAACATAATAGAGTCTCCTCCATGTTTCACAGTAGGGACAGTGTTCTTTTCAAGACATGCTTAATTTTTCTGTCTATCAACATAGAGCTGATGTGCCTTGCCAAAAATTTTGATTTTTGTCTCATCTGTCCATAGGACATTCTCCCAGAAGTTTTGTGGCTTGTCAACATGTAGTTTGGCAAATTACTTTTGTCAGATTCAAGTTATTTCTGTGACCATTGTGGGTTTTTCTTTCATTAAACGAGGGGTACCAACAATTTTGTCCACATGCGTATACCAGGTCCCTACAATACCTCCCTACCACATAGAGGAGAAGTTCAAAGGAAGCAAGAATGGGATATACACTCATTGAGGGTCTTCAGTTGCACAGTATCTTAAAGAAATATCCATCTTGCCTCCCTTTGCAAGACCTTGCGGTCAAAGTTACCTCCTCTAGGGTCCTTTAAGACCTTCTCCACGCATTGAAATTTTAAGTGTGTGGGGTCTCCATCATGTTGCCCACAAACATGATGAGCCACCAGAGTAGGTTCACTTCTGCCTATATCCGTGATGTGTTCTCTAATCCTCCTGCGGATCTCCTTAGTGGTTTTCCCCACATACTGAAGCCCGTAGGAGCATGAGATGAAGTAGACTACTCCGTTGGTCTTACAGTTCACAAAGGACCTGCTCTTGTACATTTGCCCCGTGGAATTGCTCTTAAAGGAGTGACCTCTAAGTATAAATTCACAGGACCTACACCCCCTGCAAGGAAAGCTCCCTGTGATTTTACTACAGGTCTGATCCAACCAAGTGGTGCTCTGAGCGGGTGCCAGATGGCTATGCAACAGCTTGTCTCGTAAGTTGGGGCCCCTACGATATGTTATTGCTGGCTTTGGTGCTAACATAGGACCTATATCGCAGTCAGAGCACATGATGCCCCAATATGTGATTAAGATGTTCCAGATTTGTATACTCGCTGAATCACATGTCGCTATTATGCGGATGTCCCCACTAGAGTCAGTTCGTTTTCTCGGGTTTAATAACTGAGATTTATTCATGTTTAATGCAGGATGGTATGCCTTTTTGAGAACTTTTTCAGGGTATACTCATCTGATAAACCTCCCATGGAGATCCCGTGCCATAACCCGGAAATCTGACAGGTTTGAACAGTTTCTTCTTACCCGAAGGTACTGCCATTTAGGTATTCCTGCCCTTAAAGGTGCAGGGTGCTAACTCTCCCAGCACAATAAACAGTTGGTGGCAGTGTCTTTTCGGTGGACACAGGTACTAAGGTTCCCCTGTGGAGATTTAGTTATCACCAGGTCAAGGAAAGTAATTTTCTCTTCCTGAACTTCATATGTGAAGTATAAGCCCAGTAAGTTTACATTCAAAATCTGGACAAATGAAGTAAACTCTTGCCTTCACCCCTCCCACAGAATCAGGATATCGTCAATGAAGCGAATCCATAGGAGGACTTTTTGTGTCCAACACTCCATTGTATCCAAGAAAAATACTTCCCTCTCCCACCAGCCCAGGTAGAGATTAGCTTATGTGGGAGCACAGCAACTCAAGTATGAACCAGTTATGGTTCCCAAACTGGCTGCCCCTAGTCCTCTAGCCCCTACTTTTTTGAGGTATTTATATTCTATTAACTTGAGGGATATGGCAGGTTTCTTATCAGGAGAAATTGATCATGAGAAGTGGCTAAGTGACACTAGGGAAGCATTCTCAGATGCAGATCTCACAACACAAACACAGTCCCTGGGTATTTCAGCAGCGTTCCATCAACCCACACGTGTTTATAAAGACAATTTACGTTCCTTCTGGGAGGTTCAGACTATTGAATCTTACCTAAAACTTTGCATTGTCCCGAGGGGCCTGAGAATTAACCTTGTCCCATCTGCAAGGGTTAGATCAGCGAGTCTACTGACTAAATGGGAACAGGAGTCAATGGATTCTTCCCTCAGATTTATGACTATACTTCTTGAGGAGATAAAAATTATCCTGACTAACACATCTCAGGCTCTAAAGGAAAATATTGAGGCCATCAAGAAATTTCAGACAAATCCGGAATACGAGGGGAAGGGGTTTTCCCATCTCCCTGTTTCAGCAGCTTTGCCTTCTGTCTCTTCTTCTCACTTCCTGTATCCCCCCCTTCTCCCAGCTTGCTGAACAGGTCACTATGAAGTATCACAATACTTATTAAGATTACTAGAAATCTAATATAAATGCTGATGAAATAACATGCACACGCTTCTAGAGAACGACTCAGTATTATCATGTGTGTTATGTTTAGATAACAGACACTTTCTGAGGCTTTATCAACAAACTACAATTAGCTGAATGGCAGAGCTGTAGATAACTGATGGCAGTGAGTGACATCACTTGTCCTATCACACAGGTCTGGCGCTATGGAAATGCTGTATAAACAATGGGAGGAATAATTTCACAAAGCAGGAAAACAAAGCAGCATTTCTAAAGCAATATATTTAGGAAAAGTCTTCAATTTACATAAGTTACCAGTATAGATAGGATCCTTGAGATGGGAATACCCCTTTAATATTACAACAAACGATAAAGAAATTTGTCTCATACACAAAGGAGCGCAAGCATTTTCAATTTAGAAGGGATCTATTAGATTTCAAACAGGGACGGGTCTTTGAATTCCAACAAAAATAACCAATCATTAAAAGAAATCCTGACACTGAAGCTTCTTCCTCCGAATGTGAGGGCTCTGACACTGTTAATAGGAACAATGCTAGGAGAGGGAGAGCTGACACGACATTACCACCTAGAGTTGATAGACGTCCTGAGTCCACGTATAGGGAGGAATTGTAACAGAGGAGATTTTACCTCTAGAAATAGAGGAGGTTTTTATCCCAGGTTCCCCTGATATCGGATTACCTCCTAAGAAATCGGAAGTAATTAAGTCTGCTTTGCTGAAGATAAATTTATCGTCACATGTATTTACATCAGTAGAAATGGGTCTTCTGCAAAAGGGGTTATCATTTGTGCCTACCTCGACTTTTGACACCTTTAATTGGATTAAAGACATTAATCTTTTCTGTAGTAAACTTAAATGGCGTAAATTTTTTAAAATGACCGATAGACGTAGGTGTCACGAATTGGGCATCACAGAGGAGGATTTATCCATCTTTAATGACCTGGGGGACCTGTGGGAGGAAGGCCAGAGAACGCTAGGTGAGGGCCCGTTTACACAGATGTACCCAATCCAAGAAATTTCCCCCTGTAGGGGAAGATGGTGTCATTGATGTATTTTTACTTATTGTCACAGATTGCATCTTGAAAATAAAAAAGACTGATTGGAGCATGGATGGTTCTTTCTCTAATTTAAAGGCAGAGGAACTGGCTGCCCTGAAGGCCTTAAAGCAGGATAAAAATCTGGTTATAAAGCCATCCGATAAGTGGGACAACCTGGTTATAATGGAAAGGACGCAGTATGTTCAGATGTGTAAAGACATCCTGGGCAATAGTGACTGCTATGAAACTTTACTGGTGGATCCGATGGGGAGATATGCTGAAGAACTAAAAGGCATCGTGCTCAGAGCTAAGGATGAAAAACTTATTAGCACAATGGAGGCCGAGTTTTTGTTAACTCCCCAGCCAGTATGGGTGACGTTTTACGTGCTACCTAAAATCCACAAAGGGGTATCCCCCTTGAAAGGGCGTCCCATTGTAGCTGGGATCAATTTATTAACCCAGAACCATAGCTTATATGTGGATGACATTCTGCATCCTTTTGTAACCGGGTTGCCCTCTAATGTAAGAGACACAATGGATATGCTGCGTTGGCTGGAGGGCATCCAGATTGGAATCAGGGGTCATCTTAGCAAGTCTGGATGACCCTATAATAAGGGGTGTGGAGCTGTGTGGGATTTTCTGATGACCAGGGGCAGCCAGTTTGGGGACCATAACCATTTCGTACTTGAGTTGCTTGCCTTTGTATTGGAACGGAACTTTTTCCTATTTGACAGGAGGACCTACCACCAGCTCAGGGTAGTGGCTATGGGGAGCCCCTGTGCTCCCACATATGCTAATCTTTCTTTGAAATCTAATAGATCCCTTCTAAATTGAAAATGCTTGCGCTACTTTGTGTATGAGACAAATTTCTCTATCGTTTGTTGTAATATTAAAGGGGTATTCCCATCTCAAGGATCCTATCTATACTGGTAACTTATGTAAATTGAAGACTTTTTCTAAATATATTGCTTTAGAAATGCTGCTTTGTTTTCCTGCTATGTGAAATTATTCCTCCCATTGTTTACACAGCATTTCCATAGCGCCAGAACTGTGTGATAGGACAAGTGAGGTCACTCACTGCCATCAGTTATCTACAGCTCTGCCATTCAGCTAATTGTAGTTTGTTGATAAAGCCTCAGAGAGTGTCTGTTATCTTAACATAACACACATAACACTGAGTCGTTCTCTAGAAGCATGTGCATATTATTTCATCAGCATTTATATTAGATTTCTAGTAATCTTAATAAGTATTGTGACACTTCATAGTGACCTGTTCAGCAAGCTGAGAGGAGGGGAGATACAAGAAGTGAGAAGAAGAGAGAAGGCAAAGCTGCTGAAACAGGGAGATGGGAAAACCCCTTCCCCTCGTATTCCGGATTTGTCTGAAATTTCTTGATGGCCTCAATATTTTCCTTTGGAGCCTGAGATATGTTAGTCAGGATAATTTTTATCTCCTCAAGAAGTATAGTCAGAAATCATAACCATAACCGGTTCATACTTGAGTTGCTGTGCTCCCACATAAGCTAATCTCTACCTGGGCTGGTGGGAGAGGGAAGTATTTTTCTTGGATAAAATGGAGTGTTTGACACAAAAAGTCCTCCTATGGCTTCGCTTCATTGACAATATCCTGATTCTGTGGGAGGGGTGAAGGCAAGAGTTTACTTCATTTGTCCAGATTTTGAATGTAAACTTACTGGTTTTATACTTCACATATGAAGTTCAGGAAGAGAAAATTACTTTCCTTGACCTGGTGATAACTAAATCTCCACAGGGGAACCTTAGTACCTGTTTCCACCGAAAAGACACTGCCACCAACTGTATATTGTGCTGGAAGAGTTAGCACCCTGCACCTTTAAGGGCAGGAATACCTAAATGGCAGTACCTTCGGGTAAGAAGAAACTGTTCAAACCTGTCAGATTTCCGGGTTATGGCACAGGATCTCCATGGGAGGTTTATCAGATGAGGATACCCTGAAAAAGTTGTCAAAAAGGCATACCATCATGCACTAAACATGAATAGATCTCAGTTATTAAACCCAAGAAAACGAACTGACTCTAGTGGGGACATCCGCATAATAGTGACACGTGATTCAGCGAATATACAAATCCGGAAACTTCTTAAGCAAATATTGGGGCATCCTCTGCTCTGACCCCAATATAGGTCCTATGTTAGGACCAAAGCCAGCAATAACATATCGTAGGGGCCCCAACTAACAAGACAAGCTGTTGAATAGCCATCTGGCACCCGCTCAGAGCACCATTTGGTTGGATCAGACCTGAAGTGAAATCACAGGGACCTTTCCTTGCGGGGGGTTTAGGTCCTGTGAGTTTATACTTAGAGGTCACTCCTTTAAGAGCAATTCCACGGGGTGGATGTACAAGAGCAAGTCCTTTGTGAAGGACACTTATCCACAGGATAGTGGATAAGTATCAGATTGCTGAGGGTCTGAACACTGTGTCCTTCAGCAATCAGGAGAGCAGGGGACCAAAAGACCCTAATTTTTTTTGGCCACCTGTTCTCTTGATTGCTGGGAGACCCAATGTCATACCCCCAGCGATCTGACACTTATTCCCTATCCACAGGACAGGGGATAAGTGTCCTTAATGGGACAATACCTTTAACAGCAATGATTGCTCGGGTATGGTAGGTGCTAAAAAAACAGATGGCATCCATATATTTTAATGGTGGTTCAGAAACCATCAAGGCAAATATCAATATAGCTTTACAGTATGTGCCCCTCACCTGGGTACTTTCCTCCACGACTTCTCTTGATAAAGCAAACAATCAGTAAGATGAGAACCAGCAGAGCAACTGCACACATGAGTCCAATGAACCAGCCCTGGGTAGCAATGTCCACCTGGTTCTTTGTATACGCTGTCAGAAATAAGCAGAAAATGGGTTAGAATAGAGTTCTGCACATGAATGGAGGTAACACTGATGGCATTTGTAACGAAGAACACAGAATTAACACAGAAAAAGAAAACAGTTTAAAGTACTAGCATTGAAAAAATGATGAAAATCTGTAAATCACAGATTTGTGGAATACTGATCCCCAACCTTGTGCTTCAAGCAACCCAGACAGTGCAGTCTTTTTAGGATCTCTTTACAGCAGAGAAGTTGGCTACGTATGAGTCAATCTGGCAGATTCTCTGGAGCTCATGTGAAGAGACCATGAAATTCAGTATTTTGGGGGGGCTGTTGAGGACCAGAGATGGGAAATCCTCTAATTAAATGTTCAAGAGCAAGAGGAAATCAAAAGATAACAGTTCTTAACCAATGACAGAACAACAATATAGAAACAGCTTCATGTCTAATACGTAATACACATGTCGCATATAAAATATGATCACCATTACAACATACATACATCAGTGATAAGGGTAGTGACTTGTGTACAAACCTATGAAGGCACAAATAATTTATCACTACATCAAGAAGCATTTTCAATTTCAATGACATGGTCATAAAAGAGGACTTGTCACTACTCCTGACATATCTGTTTTAAGACTAAGGCCCCATGTTGCAGAAAGACAGCGTTTTTTTTTGGAAGATTTTGCTGTGTTTTTTTGAGCCAAAGTCAGGAGAGGATTTAACAGAAGGGAAACATGTAAGTACCTCCTTTATATTTTCCATTCCTTTTCAAGCCACTCCTGACATTGGCCCAAAAAAAGTTGAATTTCCGCAATGTCTTGCCTTAGCCTTAAGGAACAATTATAATTATGGAGCAAGCTTGGCTTAGCTTAACATGAAGAACAATAAGCCACTACTAGACAGATTTCACAACTTATATCTGGTGGTGATAAATGATCTGGGAAAGAAGGACCAAATATACTGCTCCTTCTTTCCCCCAATATTTGCTGCTGGGCTAGATCATAGATTAGATTTTTTGGTTATTAATGATAGACCCTTGGAACATATACCATAGCATTTAATCAGACAACAGATGACCAATACCACACATGAAGAAAACATTCTTCCTTTAACCTTTGAAGCCGGGACCCTACGTGGTGTAAACTTCGTGGTGTCTTACAGTCCCTGCAAAGTGGATGCGGAAAAATACGCGCAGTGAAAATGCTGCAATTTCCAAAACCATCATGAAATCACAGCATGTTAATTATACCTATGGAAATGCCGGCGGTTTCCCTATAGGTATAACTGAAGTGGGTAAACTCTGCAGAATTTCTGAGAAAAGCACTGCGGGAACAAACCGCGTTTTGGTTCCGCAAAGGTTTTTCCCGCAACACTTTTTCGTGGGGCCTTAGTCTAAAAAGGTTTTCCAGGAGTTAGATAGGATAGGTCATCAATATCAGATTGGTTTGGGTTCGACACTCGGGACCCCCAATTATCAGGTGAGTGCTTCAGCCTTTTCACTGAATACAAAGCACAGTGTCATAGATGGCATAGGCCACAAGATGAATGACCATGATATCACAGGCCTGTGAAGCGGAACTCACCCAGGCACTGCCGGCACTTCGAGTAACTGATTTGTGGGGGTTTCTGGTATCAGACCCCTACCCAATACATATTAATGACCTATCCTAAGGATATATGATCAATATGTCACCCCTGAAAAAATACCCATAAAAATATATCCTCCCAAATTTATGCATCTAAAAGGAGTTGAACAGTTTTAATCCTTTTTTTGCATATTAGTTTTGTCTAACAATGGAATTTATATCGAACGTTTTATAAGACATCTTTTTAGCTTCCTTTTAACGTTTTTAAAAGATATGCACAAAAGACTGTATCAAAAAGGGAAAATGAAGACATTAAGGTAAAGACATCTTAAGTGAGACATCTTATTATATTTGTCCATATAAGAAACACTAGAAACAAGGGACAATATGTAAAAAATAGAAACCCAAACATCAAAAATGTGAAAGCATATTGTTTCTTAAGTTATCAATATCCTCATTTGAGTACACATAATTTTCTGCTAAAATTATCAATCTTCTTTATGTACACCCATTGCATTTATTTAAAGGCCCATTACCACAGTTCATAAATGTTCTTTATGACAAATTCCTATAATCTTTTATCATCATCTAAAGAACTGCCCATGTTTAGAAGTAAGATGCTCTACATGCATAAGGTTCTATCTTCATCTAAAGAATAATCACATAAAGACTTCACTTGTCAAGATAACAACATAACAACCATGCTGATTGTGGCTGAACTGCCTGCAAAAACATACATATTTATGTAAATTAGAATAAGACGTTTCCAAAAAATAATGTAGATTATTAACACTAACAGAAGAAACACAAAAAAAGAACAAAACCTATAAAAGACTGAAAGGCAAAGCAACAAATAATAGGTAAAGCTTAACATTCAGTAGGATGATGCCTACTTTTGCCAAGAGGTGGCTGCATGTTACTGCAACATTAAACTTTTATTGTAGAATTTCTGTTCATCAATTTTCCTCTTTTATTGCAACAAGGTCCTTATTAGGTAGCCTCTTTATGTAAATTTACAACATAACCACAAACCACTAAATTTAAAAGCAATTTGTCAGCAAAAATAAATCACTGGCAACAATCACATGGTTGTCTAGGCACCTGTGTACACATTCCCAACATACCTTTGATTCCCCTAAGCCCAGGCTTTGTCTCCAAAAACCATTCTTTAGTCATATGCAAATGACATTGTAAGTGCAATGGGACAGTCTCTTGAGTGCCATAAGTCTCTGCCTCACCAGCATAAATAATTTTAAATAATATTAGTGGCTGGTTTGCACATGCGCTGGATAGAGTCAGGCTTGAGATATCCAGTGGATAGAGGAGTAGTGCAGGCACAAGAAGAAAGACCTTACCCAGCCTAGGTGGGATTAGTGCTGGAGAGCTGGAAACTTGTGGCACTCTGGAGATGCCCCCATTGCATTTCCATTCTCATTCACATATCACTACTGAACAGTTTTTGGAAACAAAGAGCCTGCATTTGGGGGTAATCAAAGGAATATTGGAAATATGTATACACAGCCTTAACCGCCCCTAGATTGTTGAAGGGGGTTCATTTTTGCTGACAGATTCCCTTTAATGGCATTGCCAACAAAAGGCATCTTCCATACAAACTGGACATCACTATGAAGATAAAATACAATAATGTGTCTGTGCTGTCACAGAAAAGAGAGATCTCTCACCTGAGTTGGTCTCGAAAGTCACAAATGGGCTTGTGACCAAGTGGTGCTCCTGGGAATAAACCCGTACTCTGTAGGTCATCCCAGGAACCAGATCAGACAGTTGAATTGAGGTAGGGGGATGACCCCTAACGGGAACAATTCTGCTCATGTTATTACCTGATAGGAAAGAGCTGAGGATGAATGTCGTCTGACTCAACAGTAAAGGAAAGGGAGACCAAAGCAAATGCTTCATGCAAATGAATCAAACAGCATCATTCACATAAATGGTGGCCCTAACCATAGGACTTTTTTGCATAGATGGGGTGTCTCAATCTTTCTCTAAAGCATTACACACACTGTATGAAATAAAATGCTATTGGAGCATAAAATACACCACAACGTCTAACAAATCCAATGCTCTTGTTCCACAGCAGACTCCCTACATTTGCAGTGGTGAAGTTAACAAGACTTCTGTTGTACCTTTTTCTATTTTACAGTTACAATAGCACAATAGACTACACTGTGTGAACATGTCAAGTAAAACACACAGTCTGACCTCCGGACAACATGTTATAGTGCAGGGCAATATACAGTTGTGTGGAAAAAGATGCAGTATGACTTGTAATATATTGATTTAAATTTCTGCTCTTTCTGGGCTTCGGAGTCCAGTGGGCGGTCTTACTTGGTGACAGCTATCTCTTTATATACACGTATACAGGGAAGGCTGTTAACCACTGAATAGAACCACCTATTGGACTACTAAGGCCAGAAGAATCAGAGATATAAATAAATAAAAAGTAATACTGAATCTTTTCCCACAAAATAAGGGGACGTTCACACTATCGTTGGAAGTTGGAAGTCCGTTATGATAGGGTCTGTTAAAAAAAAAAAACGGACAACTATCATAACGAATGGTAAATGCACAATAACTGATATTAATATGTCAGTTTTTTTTTAACTGATCCATGAAAATGATCAGTTAAAAAGCAGACACATTAACATCAGTTAGGGTCCATTTACCATCTGTCATGATAACTGTCCATTTTTTTTTGTTTCTTTCTTGTTCTGCTTACTAAGCATGAGATAAAAACGGACAAAAATAATGGACAGTACAATGGACGACCGTCTCTCAACATCCATCATATGTCTGTTAGCCATAGGCATGTTAAAAGAAAAACCAGACACTTAATATCCATCATAAGTCTGTTATTTTGAATGGAGCCAAAAGTCCTGCACCCTGTGTTATGATCTCTGTCAAGATAACAGACCTGTAACAGATTTGATGAAAGCAGATGCTGACTTGTGATAGAACAAATCCCACTGAAGCCAATGGGATTTTTGACGGAACTTTTAGTGTCCATTGTTAGCATCCGTCAGAAAATATTAACAATAGATAATGGTAGTGTGAACAACCCCAACATACTAATCTGCTCAGCTGCTCCTGCTCTATAACATGTTGCTCAGGTATTCATTCAATGTGACAGGTTACATTTAAAGAATGCTACACCTATTATATATATATATATATATATATATATATATATATATATATACAGTCATATGAAAAAGTTTGGGCACCCCTATTAATCTTAATCATTTTTAGTTCTAAATATTTGGGTGTTTGCAACAGCCATTTCAATTTGATATATCTAATAACTGATGGACACAGTAATATTTCAGGATTGAAATGAGGTTTATTGTGCTAACAGAAAATGTGCAATATGCAGTAAACCAAAATTTGACCAGTGCAAAAATTTGGGTACCCTTATCATTTTATTGATTTGAATACTGCTAACTACTTTTTACTGACTTACAGAAGCACAAAATTGGTTTTGTAACCTCACTGAGCTTTGAACTTCATAGCCAGGTGTATCCAATCATGAGAAAAGGTATTTAAGGTGGCCAATTGCAAGTTGTTCTCCTATTTGAATCTCCTCTGAAGAGTGGCATCATGGGCTCCTCAAAACAACTCTCAAATGATCTGAAAACAAAGATTGTTCAACATAGTTGTTTAGGGGAAGGATACAAAAAGTTGTCTCAGAGATTTAACCTGTCAGTTTCCACTGTGAGGAACATAGTAAGGAAATGGAAGACCACAGGGACAGTTCTTGTTAAGCCCAGAAGTGGCAGGCCAAGAAAAATATCAGAAAGGCAGAGAAGAAGAATGGTGAGAACAGTCAAGGACAATCCACAGACCACCTCCAAAGAGCTGCAGCATCATCTTGCTGCAGATGGTGTCACTGTGCATCGGTCAACAATACAGCACACTTTGCACAAGGAGAAGCTGTATGGGAGAGTGATGCGAAAGAAGCCGTTTCTGAAAGCACGCCACAAACAGAGTCGCCTGAGGTATGCAAAAGCACATTTGGACAAGCCAGCTTCATTTTGGAAGAAGGTCCTGTGGACTGATGAAACAAAGATTGAGTTGTTTGGTCATACAAAAAGGCGTTATGCATGGCGTCAAAAAAACACAGCATTCCAAGAAAAACACTTGCTACCCACTGTAAAATTTGGTGGAGGTTCCATCATGCTTTGGGGCTGTGTGGCCAATGCCGGCACCAGGAATCTTGTTAAAGTTGAGGGTCGCATGGATTCAACTCAGTATCAGCAGATTCTTGAGACTAATGTACAAGAATCAGTGACAAATTTGAAGCTACGCCGGGGATGGATATTTCAGCAAGACAATGATCCAAAACACAGCTCCAAATCTACTCAGGCATTCATGCAGAGGAACAATTACAATGTTCTGGAATGGCCATCCCAATCCCCAGACCTGAATATCATTGAACATCTGTGGGATAATTTGAAGCGGGCTGTCCATGCTCGGCGACCATCAAACTTAACTGAACTGGAATTGTTTTGTAAAGAGGAATGGTCAAAAATACCTTCATCCAGGTTCCAGGAACTGATTAAAAGCTACAGGAAGCAACTAGAGGCTGTTATTTTTGCAAAAGGAGGATCTACTAAATATTAATGTCACTTTTCTGTTGAGGTGCCCATACTTTTGCACCGGTCAAATTTTGGTTTAATGCATATTGCACATTTTCTGTTAGTACAATAAACCTCATTTCAATCCTGAAATATTACTGTGTCCATCAGTTATTAGATATATCAAATTGAAATGGCTGTTGCAAACACCCAAATATTTAGAACTAAAAATGATTAAGATTAATAGGGGTGCCCAAACTTTTTCATATGACTGTATATATATTTGGTATGCAAACATGCCTCAAACACCTTTCTTGACAAGGTTAACCAGGTCAAATAGTTGCCCACCATGTAATTTTTCCAGGTACTTTACCTTAACCCACAGGTTCCAAAGTCATAACATCCACTTAAGTAATTCCTACTTTAGCTGTATAAACTATTATTACAGTACTGTGTACTGTACTGTATTACAGATGTTTTTCCATGCTACAGACAAAAACTTTACACACTCAATGTAAATATATATAATCCAATAACAATCCATATCTAATGTATATTAGTTTCTACCACACCATAGAAAGTACATCATGGAGAACATATACTGCAGATTGCACCAAACATGTCTGAATTCCAATTAAAATCATAGGTCTAAAACACTGACCTGTATACTGCACAGTCAGAATTATCACACAACTGATGCACATACATGTACTTAGTGTAACATGCTTCCTGATCATATGAATATTTCAACAGCTATCAATCTGGATGGCAGGTAGCACACAACATGTTAAGCTGACTCAATGGAATATAACTATCGAACAAGCATATAAAGCATATGTAATGCAACGCATGCCAGCTAAATGTTTAATATATGAGGTGACAAGATCTTCAGAAAAGAAAGGATATAGCGACACTTACAAGAAATGCAGTGCGTCCAAGCATGGACAATTTTTATATGTACTGTACCTAGCCACCTTATATATATGCTCATGTAATGTTTTACAAATTGTACTCATAGTCATATATGGGACTCTCAGACTGAGACTTCGGACAGTATTCTCTCTACATCTGTATTATGCCGGCTTTAACAGAAGAAAACCTACCAAGTTCTTGTCACAAATTACCTCAAATTGCTGTAAGAGTTCCCATAAATGTCTATGACAATACATGACAGCGAGTTTATTGATCTTATTATTTTATAAGCTGAATAAATGCAATGGTGACACTTCAGGATAGGTGGTATAATGCATTGTAAAGCAGAGAATTATTAATAAATCAACATTCATTTATTTCTAGTAACATAAAAATGCATAAGTTCTATTCATTTGTGTTCATTGACAACCACCTCCTGAAGTGCCCTGCAATGTTGTGTTTGCGCGCGGTGCAGCCAAGGTTGGTCGTGGGTGGTGGCTAGTAGATCCATTCCAGCTACACACACTCCACATGCAAAATGATGCTTACTGTCAATATACTCAACCATAACCTCAGTGCCCATCTGTACATTATATACCCAGGTGATGTTTGCCCAGTGGCTGTTGGGGGAAATTTTGAGGTCCCAGTGTTCAGGTGCTGTTGGGGAGGTGATTCACAACAAGTTAGATAAAACAGCATGCTACACAGAAAAAACATTCTGCTATATGTGTGTATATTTTATAAAATATACCAAATAAAATGAGTAACCTGAAACCAGCTGGTATTTTATAACCAGCCATTTATAGCCACTAGCAACATATACATTTATTGGGGGTAGCTAAGAGCCAATTCTAATAATGGAAGGAGATATATTTTTACATATAATAATATTTTAGAAATAAATTCTCAAGGGAAGTGGTGATCCGACCTGAACACCATCCCATAATATTTATATTATGTACAGTATAATAACCTCTAACAAACATTTTCTCTCTTTCTGTATTAAGTTTCTGTTTGTAAATTAGAAACACCTAGCAATGTGTTATTAAAAAAGCAGTATAGTATACTATACATGTAAATGAATCAATGAATATTGCAAAGCTATACACCTTCAATAGCTATGTTATTTCAAGGGCTGTTCAGACTCCTCTACTTTTCCACAGTCCAATACCGACTCCTTCATAAATGGCTGATAGCCAATAAAGCAGTAAAGATCCTCTAATTCATTAAAAATCCAGTGACTAAATTCCTATGAAAGTAAACTATGCATCTAATTAATTATACAATATTAATAAATGTATAAGATCATTAACATAATTAATAATTTTATTTTGAAGCTGGAGTCGGTAACTTTTTTCTGACTCTGACTCCACAGCCCTGGTTACTTTTCCTGATTCCCATATGCATGCATGCTCAGTTTGGCCAAGCATACATGCATTTTTATGGATAACAGGGCATTTCTGTATGTATCTGTCATAACTGACTTCATCACTATAAAAGAAACTGAGGGGGTCCCTCCTGTCAGATTTCCATTTTGTTCATGAAAAGACAGACAAAATGGAACCTTCTGATGTCAATTATGGCAGATACGAACAGAAAGTATTCCGTCTGTATCCATTATAAGGGAAACTGCTTTTTTCTGTTTCTAATTCTATGATGGCTTTTATCAATGGAAAGGCAGTGTGAACATTGCCTTAAAGTGTTACGTCAAAATGCATTTTTATCATTAAACAAACGAATAATACCATAAATTGAATTCATACCGTATATTTGACTGTTTGAAGAATATGAATATCAGTTACTGCACGTACGATAGTGGAAAGGAAACAGTCCAAATACTTTTTTTTTTTTTTTTAATATTTTGACACTAGTGTAGTTAAAAGTCACCAAAATAGAAGAAATGGGATAAATGATATCACTTATTTGATGTGTGGAATAGCCAATAGCTATTCTATAGCTTTTGTCTCAATAGCTATCTTGTTCTAGTGTGGTGGCTCTAGCTCCTGTTCCTTAAGAAAGGAAATAAATTATAATGTAGCACATACCATCTGGAAGACAGCTGTCTCTCTAGTGCCATCTATAGCCAGCTACCATTTAAGTCAATGTCTGACCCATTAGTCTTGAAACATGGCTAGTGAAATCAACTTAGGTAGAGGCTCTCCTTCTGGAAGAGGGCTAGGTTTTGTTCTTAAATAGCATGAGTAACAAACATACTGTTTAGGAATCACTAGACATTCAGTTTAGCTCATAACAGTAACAACTGGTGAATAGGTGATATAGCTTCATTTTCACTGAGAATTTGTAGGCTTGTGGGTGGAAAGCTTTACATGACATTTTTACTAATGATGATGATACTGGTTTCTTCTGAAGTGAAGTACCTATTTCGTGGACACTAGCCACAGTTGTTGGAGGGCTCTCGGTAGCAGTGGTGGTAAGAACAGTAGTTGTAGTAGTGGGTCTGGCTGTAATAGCTGTGGTGAGGACAGTGGTAGCACTGGGAGTTGTTGGGGGAACAGTTGGGATTTCTGTGGGAGCATCTGTAACAGGTGCTGGAGACGTGGGAGGAACTGAGAACAAGGTGAAAAATAGACTGAAAAAAGAGCAGAGAAATGCATGTCTTCCAGAACTTAATGGAACTCTTCAGACATCTTGATATAATATGCATTTTACACCTCTCAGAAATACATGTGGAGCAACACAACTACCATACATTCACTCTATACTGTTCTATAGTGGTCTCAATCAGGCCAAACAAATAGTTTTGATTTGTGTCTGACCTTATACAAATCACATTAAGCACTTTGCTGTAGAGATCTCAAGTATTCTCTTGCTCAACTGCCTCCAATGCAAGACTTCTAAGAAGTAATATGGTGACCGTAGGAAACTAAAAGCCAATTGTGTGGATATCACAATTCCAGTCCAAAGTCATGCACTGAAGGTAGGTGGTAAAATACTGCTGGTGATCTTGGGTTACTAAAAGTGGCCAACTCTAGGAAAAACCCAAACACATGAGAAACACCAGGTGATAAGAAGCTGATATCATTATTATTCCTAAACTGGCTACACACTGTGCGATTTTACAGTTTTAGTGTACTTTATATATATATATATATATACATCTACCCTTATTTAATTAAGAACACATATGCAATATGAATAATCTATTTTCCAACATGTTGTAAAGTTGCTTCCATGGTACCTGCTACCTTTCTGACTGATAAAAGTTCAACTGCATCATTTGACATGCACAAGTATCCAATTGTCAGTCAGTAAATCTTTTGTAAGACCACATGGTGTATGGTCGGCTAGGAATCTGTGGCAATCTTTATGAGTTACATGCAGATTTTGTCTGGATTGTGATGTAAAAGCACCAAGGATTTCACCCACTTACTGAACTGAGTGAAATCTGGGGTAAACATCTGCAGCATAAATTGAAATGCTGTGGAGTTAAAATTCACACCACAGGTCAATTATCACATGGATTCCACAACATGTGGATGAGATTTGGTAAATTTTTATTCACTTTCCTGCTATTCTAAACTCAATTCCTTAGCAGAAATTCTGAACCATATCTATTCTCTGTTGATGTAACCTAAAGGTTATCAAGATTTTGTGTGATAACATAGGTCATGGGTTAAACATGCAAACATACAGTGGAGAAAAAAGTATTTAGTCAGCCAGCAATTGTGCAAGTTCTCCCCCTTAAAAAGATGAGAGAGGCCTGTAATTGACATCATAGGTAGACCTCAACTATGAGAGACAAAATGAGAAAACAAATCAAGAAAATCACATTGTCTGATTTTTTAAGAATTTATTTGCAAATTATGGTGGAAAATAAGTATTTGGTTACCTACAAACAAGCAAGATTTCTGGGTCTCACAGACCTGTAACTTCATCTTTAAGAGGCTCCTCTGTCCTCCACTCATTACCTGTAGTAATGGCACCTGTTTGACATTGTTATCAGTATAAAAGACACCTGTCCACAACCCCAAACTCCACTATGATGAAGACCAAAGAGCTGTGGAAGGAAACCAGAAACAAAATTGTAGACCTGCACCAGGCTGGGAAGACTGAATCTGCAATAGGCAAGCAGCTTGGTGTTTAAAAAATCAACTGTGGGAGCAATAATTAGAAAATGGAAGACATACAAGACCACTGATAATCTCCATCAATCAGGGGCTCCACATAAGATCTCACCCCGTGGGGTCAAAATGTTCACAAGAACGGTGAGCAAAAATCCCAGAACCACACGGGGGGACCTAGTGAATGACCTGCAGAAAGCTGGGACTAACGTAACAAAGGCTACCGTCAGTAACACACTACGCCGCCAGGGACTCAGATCCTGCAGTGCCAGACGTGTCCCCCTGCTTAAACCAGTACATATCCGGGCCCGTCTGAAGTTTGCTAGAGAGCATTTGGATGTTCCAGAAGAGTATTGGGAGAATGTCATATGGTCAGATGAAACCAAAGTAGAACTGTTTGGTAGAAACACAACTCGTCGTGTTTGGAGGAGAGTGAATGCTGAATTGCATCCAAAGAACACCATACCTACTGTGAAGCATGGGGGTGGCAACATCATGCTTTGGGGCTGTTTCTCTGCAAAGGGACCAGGACGACTGATCCGTGTACTTGAAAGAATGAATGGGGCCATGTATCGTGAGATTTTGAGTGCAAACCTCCTTCCATCAGCAAGGGCATTGAAGATGAGACGTGGCTGGGTCTTTCAGCATAACAATGATCCCAAGCACACCGCCAGGGCAACGAAGGAGTGGCTACGTAAGAAGCATTTCAAGGTCCTGGAGTGGCCTAGCCAGTCTCCAGATCTCAACCCCATAGAAAACCTTTGGAGGGAGTTGAAAGTCTGTGTTGCCCAGCAACAGCCCCAAAACATCATTGCTCTAGAGGAGATCTGCATGGGGGAATGGGCCAACATACCAGCAACAGTGTGTGCCAACCTTGTGAAGACTTACAGAAAACGTTTGACCTCTGTCATTGCCAACAAAGGATATATAACAAAGTATTGAGATGAACTTTTGTTATTGATCAAATACTTATTTTCCACCATAATTTGCAAATAAGTTCTTTAAAAATCAAATGTGATTTTCTGGATTTGTTTTCTCATTTTGTCTCTCGTAGTTGAGGTCTACCTATGATGTCAATTACAGGCCACTCTCATCTTTTTAAGTGGGAGAACTTGCACAATTGGTGACTGACTAAATACTTTTTTTCCCACTGTATGCTGAGGATGAAGTTTTGAATAAACGGAGCAGGTTTTTGGGATGCCTTTATATGTGCAGTTTTGAGGCAGTTTTTCATACTTTTTGAAGCCAATGCCAGGAAGAGTTGTAAGAGGAAGAGAGGTATACAGGAAAGATTTTAATTCTCTTCTCTTTTTATTAATCCACTCCTAGTTTTAGCTTCGTAAACGGCTTTAAAACAGCATCAGATCAATTCTTTCATTTCTAACTTGCTTTACAAAAATGATCTCAATGTGAACTGTTTGGTTGTCATGGGAAACAGCCCCCCAATAAGACTCATTGTCCTTCATTTATGTGAATGTTTCATCTTTTCAACCACCCACACAATCCTAAATCGAGCAGATACTGCATGTAATTCCATCAGGACAATAAATATATAGGAACTCTTCACTGTGAAGATGCAAAGATATAAATATGTTACTACAAAAAATAAATAAAGAATGTTATTTGAGGCTGAAAAACAGGCATATCATACTCCAGTCATTCTAAGATAAAATATAACAAAGGAATTATCTGAACTAGAGATGCACTAGAAATCTTCATTCCACACAATCTGTATAACGCAGAACTAAAAACATGGCCAAAAAGGAAAGCACGTATCACAGCCAAGCTGCCTGAGCACGGTGGAGAAGCTGTCCTGCTGCTCTACGTGCAAAACACAGGATGAAAGATCACAACAACAAATGAAGCCAGCATGCACAAATGCATTCAGCTAAACCTGTAATCGCATATTGTACAATGTACACACAATGCACTGGTTTTTACAGTACCGCATATCCACAAGTATCATAGTTGTCATGTACATGTCAGATTTTATGAATGACAGCTTATGGGGGTTTTGTGGCCTAAACTATATACTCATCTTTTAAACCCCCTGGTAGTCCCCCACCAGCCTGTGTTACAAAATTATAGTGATGATGTACCATACCGACATGTGACTGTGTCAGTTGATCAGTACGTAAGTATTAGGGTATGTTCACACTGAGTTTTTTGCAGGCAGAAAAAATCAGCTTCAGGAATTAGGAAATGGTTCTGGGACACATTTTTTGACCTGACACAGTTTTTCGACGCAGATGTAGGATGTAGTTTACACCCCTTTTGGTGTGGGCCTAGGAACTCAGCTTCAAAAAAACCGCGTCAAAAACAGTGTCGAAAACCGTGTCCAAAAACCGCATCCCGTTTTTTCCGACCTCCCATTGAATTCCGTTGGTTTTTCCAGGCGGAATCCGCCTGAAGATAGGTTATGTCGCTTTTTTTTCCGCTAGAAGAAAAAAACGCTACTGACTCCCATTGAAATGAATGGGAGGCGTTTTTTCAGGCGCAAAATCCGCTGCCAAAAAACTCCGTGTGAACAAAGCCTTACAGTGACTGACTGAAGCTGTCACATACTGGTATGGCATCACTTCAATATGAGCAGCAAGGAATTTAAAAGGTGGGTATGTGCTTTTTAATACATACACACACACATATATATATATATATATATATATATATATAAAGATTAGAAAACCCCTAAAATACTTGTCAGGAAATATCCTGTTATGTACAATCATGCAGTGTGCATTTAACTGGGTGAGGCTAAGGTCACATATTGTGGAATCGCAGCACTTTAGGCCTTTGCGGAAATACAGCAACAAAGAAAAACCAATTAATTAGATTTTATTTATTCTCAGCTCCACATCATGGTAAAAATGCTGTGGAAAATAAGTTTTTTCCACTACATTTATTTTCTGCAGTTTTTATAGATGTTATCGCTATGTGGAGCCTTAGTCTAATGGCCACTGAGTGTAAGTAGCTCATAAACAGCCATGCACACAACCATCAGGATGCATTGCATTTACCACTGAGCAATTCTTGGTGACATATTTGCAAGCAGTACAGATCTACTCCTATGGATATTTTTTAAAGTGTGCAGCATTGATGTAACTGAAGGTAATTCCTATGGGGAATCGCCTTCCTCTGGAGAGGAAAGGCAAGAAGGACATGAAAATATACATATGTATAAGCAAGCCTTGGGTATGATACTATTAGGATGATGCCTTAAAAGAAATATTGTGTCTTCCCAACAATGCAGTCTGGCTACAGCCCTCTTGACACCCTAAGTATTCACATATATTCAACTACAACTTTGATAATAAGGCATCTATGAATGCAAATTAAAGTCAGAGCTATGTTTTTGCTGCGATTTGGCCACAGCAGGAAAATCCATGCCGTTTTACAGTCCCTGCAAAGCGAATCTCATCCACACATTGCAGAAAATTATGCGCAGTGGAATTGCAGCAATTTCAAAAACTGTCACATTTTTGGAAATCGAAGCATGTCAATTATACTTACAGAAACACCGGTGGTTTCCCTGTAGGTATAATTAAAGCAGAAAGTCCGCAGAGGAAAACTCCGCAGACTTTCTGTGAAAAGCGCTGTGGGAAAAACCGCATTGTGTTTCCAGAGCGGTTTTTCCCGCAGCACTTTTAGGCTGCGGCCTGCCGTGTGGGGCCTTAGACTGAACAACAAATTCAAATTCCAGAAGTAGAATTTGCCCCAATGTATTCAACAAATCCATTAATAATAGTGAAGAAACAGAAAATGTTGGATAGATATATTGGTATAAAACACTCAGGATGTTAATTTATCTAAATTTTTCTATAATATCCATTTTCTCAACAAAAAAAAAACAACAACAACAACAAAAAAAAAAAACAGTCATGTCAAAATGAAGAATACAAACTTCCTGTATATAGGCTGAGGGACACTGTGATCATTGAAGCACTTCCTACCCTTCATTTCAGCTCCCACATGTCAAGCGTTTTTTGAGCCAAAGCCAGGAATGGATTGAGCAGAAAAGAAAAGTATAAGTGTTTCCTTTATATTCCCCATTCCTTTTATTGGCTCAAAAAACACAGAAAAATCTGCAACAAGAAATGCAGCTTTTCTGCAACATGTGGCCTCAGTCTTAAAATAAAATCTGTGAACTAAAGTAAATGTAATGAGTTCATTAATGGTTCATTTAAAGGATTGTTCTCATTTTGGCAAATAAAGCTCATTTATTGTGGTAAGTAATGGACATCTCTAACCTTGTGCATAAACTTGTGTCCACACAGGTGCTGGTTTGTTACACTAACAGCACAGTTATCAGAGCTGTAAACTGTAAGGAGCCAGGCACCTGTGTAACCATCACACGACCATGGCAGATTTTCATACCCTGAATGCTGGCTCTAGTAAATGAGTAGAAACAGAGATCCTAATATCACAAACAATACAGAAAGTATATAAAAACTGCATAATAATGAATATTCTTTACTTGCTTACATCAGAAAACATTTCAGAGTGAAGCCTAGAAATAGAAGTAAATGAGAAATATTGTTTCTATAGCTACAGTATAAATATGCACATACAAACAACTTTAACCCCTCTTTCCACTACGTGTGAAATGGAACAATCTATGTTTTTCTATGTTAAAAAAAAAGTGAAAAATATGTTTTTTTTAAAATACAGAATTTCCTTGTCTGTAGCTAGCCTGGGGACATAGATTCCAGATCATCTGCCTCTACTCACCAGGAAAAAGCACAGAAAAAGAGCTGATGGTCATTGCATTTGCAATGAGGACCCTCCCAGTAGAGAATAAATGCATTTAGCTTAAAGTAGCTGAAGAAGAAGGCGGTTACCAAGCAATCTACTGTAGTCTGCAGGCACCATAGGTGCTTTGAAAGACATAATACCATGCCACAAGCTTAGCATGCTGGAAGACCCATGCATGTTACCTTGCTATTGTATTACTTTACCTGAAGTAGGGGGAACTGCAGACCTCACAGAAAGCCAAGAGTAGGGAAAAGCAAGGAAATAAGAAAGAGAAAAAAAGAGTGGAACACATAAAAACAAAGCAGAGGATGATAATAAAAAAAACGCCCTTGTCAAGTCGGTTGAGATATATATATATATATATATATATATATATATATATATATATAAACATTGCTATGTCTATGCCAGATGTAGAGTAGTGTCCCTCCAGTGGAAGATACAGCAGAGTAAAATTATTCTTATTATTCTAGTTATTATTGTTTATTTATATAGCACCATTAATTCCATGGTGCTTTACATTTGAAATGTAAAGTAAATATACAGTAAAACGAGCATAACTGGAAAATATTGCTTTAACAGAGTACATTTTTGATGCCCATTTTCCACTAAATGTTTTTTGTATGTTTTGTTTTTTGGAAAATGTAGTCTTTGGTTATATTGGTGTTACCAATATAACAAGTGATATCATATGACTAGGATATACTATCACTCCCTCATTAGCTGGGGGTTTGAGGCTGCCCCAACATTTTCAGATTTCCCCCCCAAAGTGATGCTCATAGCCACTCACTGTGCAGGGAACCAAACACGGAAGTGAACTGTCACAGTTGCAGCCACATCTTATCATACTGAAGACATCTCAGAGACAATGGGATTTTAATAGAATTTTTATAGTGAATCCAAGAAAAGTTATACCTCACCCTAGATTCACATGAATGTGTGTTGGCAGGGTTTTCCCGGCCTGAACAGTGTGCAGGAAGCAGGACTCCTAGCAATATTATTATCTATACTGTAATCAGTATGGGACAGTATGTCGCTTGGAGGGGAGGGACTCCTAGTATCACAGATAACTATACTGCTAGGAGTCCCACTGCCAGGGTACTGTTCAGGCTGATAAATCTAGCACACACACACACGGACTGAGTTTCACAAATGAAACTTGGTCGAGTGAATCTAGGGTTAGTTGTTACATTGGCATATTTCATTTCCGGATTATTCATTATACCCTCCATCTATGTGAGGAAATCTGTTGCAGAAACCAAAGACAATACCATTCTCTTGAATGGAGCTAGGTTGCAATTCTCTGCATTTCAAGTGTTCAGGAAATATCAGATCTGCTGAAGGGCCTTCAGCTCCTTCGTTTATCAGGTTGAGGTGGCTGCTGGAGGTGAGAATGGTAAGGCAAAGTGGTGTGCAATTACATTCTAAGAAGAGAATACCCATATAACAACGGGAATACCAGTTGTTACTCCAATGTACAGTATGAAATTTTGGAAGAGTCTAGTATCAGTTCAAGGCTTTTTACCTTCATCCTGCTTGAGAGGAGTATCAGCTGTGACTGTTTCCCCAGCTCCAACTTGAGTTCGTGCACTTAAAGTGAAGCGATAACGTGATATGGGATCCGTCCTTGTTAAAGTGTACTTTGTTTGGTTTGGTGACAGCATCTCAACCACTGGTTTTGCAAATCTGGAACCATTGACTGTTTGGAGAATGTGAGGATTGTTAAGAATATGTCTGAGAATTAATAATAAAACTGCAAAAACTGCAATAACGTTCACAATAATATGACATATTTGTTTTAGTCATCAGAGAAAGTGGCAAATATGCTGCCATCCATCTCCTTGTAAAAAAGGCATCAGATAGCAAACCAGATCTAAACTGCGGTGGTGGTCTTGCTTCTATGCCTCCTTTTTAACTAAGCAGTATGAATGGGTGGAAACTGAAACAGTAAAACTTTATCCTTTATTCGAAAAGACTGACACTGATAACAGTAGAAAGTAAGGAGAATGAAGACACAGCTATACACATCAAACAGCATACCTCGGGTTTTCTCAATGTTCAGCTCACATGTACAGTGGGGAAAAAAAAAGTATTTAGTCAGCCACCAATTATGCAAGTTCTCCCACTTAAAAAGATGAGAGAGGCCTGTAATTGTCATCATAGGTAGACCTCAACTATGAGAGACAAAATGAGAAAACATATCTAGAAAATCACATTGTCTGATTTTTTAAGAATTTATTTGCAAATTATAGTGGAAAATAAGTATTTGATCACCTACAAACAAGCAAGATTTCTGGCTCTCACAGACCTGTAACTTCTTCTTTAAGAGGCTCCTCTGTCCTCCAGTCATTACCTGTAGTAATGGCACCTGTTTGACATTGTTATCAGTATAAAAGACACCTGTCCACAACCTCAAACAGTCACACTCCAAACTCCACTATGGTGAAGACCAAAGAGCTGTGGAAGGACACCAGAAACAAAATTGTAGACCTGCACCAGGCTGGGAAGACTGAATCTACAATAGGCAAGTAGCTTGGTGTGAAGAAATCAACTGTGGGAGCAATAATTAGAAAATGGAAGACATACAAGACCACTGATAATCTCCCTCGATCAGGGGCTCCACGCAAGATCTCACCCCGTGGGTTCAAAATGATCACAAGAACGGTGAGCAAAAATCCCAGAACTATACGGGGGGACCTAGTGAATGACCTGCAGAGAGCTGGGACTAACGTAACAAAGACTACCGTCAGTAACACACTACGCCGTCAGGGACTCAGATCCTGCAGTGCCAGGCGTGTCCCCCTGCTTAAGCCAGTACATATCTGGGCCCGTCTGAAGTTTGCTAGAGAGCATTTGGATGTTCCAGAAGAGTATTGGGAGAATGTCATATGGTCAGATGAAACCAAAGTAGAACTGTTTGGTAGAAACACAACTCGTCGTGTTTGGAGGAGAGTGAATGCTGAGTTGCATCCAAAAAACACCATACCTACTGTGAAGCATGGGAGAGGCAACATCATGCTTTGGGGCTGTTTCTCTGCAAAGGGACCAGGACGACTGATCCGTGTACATGAAAGAATGAATGGGGCCATGTATCGTGAGATTTTGAGTGCAAACCTTCCATCAGCAAGGGCATTGAAGATGAAACGTGGCTGGGTCTTTCAGCATGACAATGATCCCAAGCACACCACCAGGACAACGAAGGAGTGGCTTCATAAGAAGCATTTCAAGGTCCTGGAGTGGCCTAGCCAGTCTCCAGATCTCAACCCCATAGAAAACCTTTGGAGGGAGTTGAAAGTCCGTGTTGCCCAGCGACAGCCCCAAAACATCACTGCTCTAGAGGAGATCTGCATGGAGGAATGGGCCAACATACCAGCAACAGTGTGTGCCAACCTTGTGAAGACTTACAGAAAACGTTTGACCTCTGTCATTGCCAACAAAGGATATATAGCAAAGTATTGAGAGGAACTTTTGTTATTGACCAAATACTTATTTTCCACCATAATTCGCAAATAAATTCTTTAAAAATCAGACAATGTCATTTTCTAGATATGTTTTCTCATTTTGTCTCTCATAGTTGAGGTCTACCTATGATATCAATTACAGGCCAGCCTCATCTTTTTAAGTGGGAGAACTTGCACGATTGGTGGCTGACTAAATACTTTTTTCCCCACTGTATAGGCATCTTTATTGTTAAGATCAGACATTTCTTACAAATATGATAGGAAAATATATATAACTGTGATCACTCACATGCTTGGTAGCGTAAGCTGTATCCTGTCAAATTTCCATTGGGGTGTTCTGGAGGACTCCAGTCTAAGTAAATGATTTCACGGTTTGGTTCACTAAACCTGAAATTTTTGGGCTGACTTGGCACTGGAAGAAGGAGAA
Organism: Leptodactylus fallax; assembly: GCA_947044405.1. Taxonomy (NCBI): domain Eukaryota; kingdom Metazoa; phylum Chordata; class Amphibia; order Anura; family Leptodactylidae; genus Leptodactylus; species Leptodactylus fallax. The sequence continues at coordinate 853,384 of CAMRHE010000522.1, read as the reverse complement.
GGAAGCAGATGACCAAAAGTAATGCACACTTATATGTAACAGCTGAATGTTTGCCATGTATGTAAATGAAACAGCAGAAGAAAACCTTGGGTGCAATATTAATATGATAAGCACTATACACCAGTTTAGACACTGACACTTCAGTTAGCAGCTTTTACATAGCATAGCAGAAATGCTCTCTTCCTCAGCACCTACCTCCCTCTGGTGTGGTGAACTCTTTAATGTCACTCTTCGGGCCATCCCCTCTCCCGTTCACCGCTACCATGTACAATTTGTAGTTGCTGTAAGGTATCAGGAAGGACACGATCCCTCGTACACGATCCCCGATAAAACTCTGCTGTAGCTTCTTTCGGGAGACCCAAATTCCCTTCAGCAAACTACTCTCCCTCCAGTAATATGCCTTTTAAAATACACAGCCCAATCATTTAACAGACAGCCTTGATATATTAGCAGGGGTGAATCATGGCAGCCTGTCAGTCCGTGTTATCACTTAGATTCTTTTTAATCCACATACACAGCACTACAATGATTAGTTTTCCTGAGTTGTAGGTTACTTGTAAAGTATTCACATGCTGGGGGTTAATATATCCACAGAGATACATTACGGGAAGGTACATTATTCCCCCTCCCCCGTCTCTTTCCAGATTAGATATTAGATATAGGGGGGCTGTTAATTAGGAGCTGGATCCGCTCACTCTGTATTCCACGAGACTTCCTTGGACAGAAGCAGGTGCCACACGTGTCCATTGAAGGGAAATGGCAGTGCTGTTCATGACCCTCAGTTTAATGTCAGTGGGTGCTGCTTTAGGATCTAAGGGTAAAGACAGCTTTTAACAGACCAACATACTAGCTTTCTACACTGCTCTTTGAGGTACAATCCATTATACTTCTATTCTTCTACTATTTCTGAAGTTACTGCAGTATATTCCAGGATATACAGTATTATTGCATGCTGCTCCAAAGCTAAAGCAGACTACTGACTATAATACTTTTGGGCTCCAAAGAAAAGATTATGTATACAATTGTACACTTCCAGGTGTCATTTGTCATCTGAGATGACAAATAAACATTGCACGCTTCTACGGTAAAGTAAAAATGGGTTGTTTTACTTTAATTTATTTAATTTAATTACTACTAGCAATTACATGTTGTAAGAGGAAAGACATTGCCAGATGATCATGCACTAGAATGGTGCCATCTTGTGGCCAATGAAGTAATATTTTGTCACAGCACAACCTCAGCCGTTTAGAGAAAAAAAAATTGTTTTAAAATGTTGCAATTATAGGCAGTTTGCAGTGACAAAAATGTAACTTGACATTGCTGTGAAAAAGCATTTAACATCCTAAAAACTGGTGAACATCACAGCATAGACTTATCTGAATAATGAAAACAAAATTGACCTATTTCAGCAAGTCTGATGTAGGTGCAGCAGAAAGTTCTGCTCCAAACTAAAATGCTTCAATGAGCAAGTGATGTTACAATAATTGTTAACTTTAACATAATACTGATGTGAACAAAACCCCCACATGTAATTCTCAGAAAATACTGCAGTTCATAACTACATTTCAGTTTTGCACAGATGGGTTAAAGGGGTTTTCCCCATCCACAGGCTAGGGGACAAGTTGCAGATCAGTGGAGATCTTACAGCTAGGATCCCCATTAATCACGAGATCCAGGGTGTTTTTTCCCATGTTCTGAATGGACTGCTGGAGATATCGAAGTGCTGTACTTTATTTCTAGGTGTCTCATTGATATGAATGGAGCAGGAGGGTGCTTGTCCAACCACTGCTCCATCCACAAGAGGGAGTAAAACAACCCTGTTTTTGTGATCGTGGGAGCCCCCGTGGTCAGACCGCACTGATCTACACTTTAAAACAGAACAAAAAGTGACTATTTCTATTAGAATTCATGATTAAGTTGCTGTAAATATAGTTGGCACACTGGGTCACAGGATATTATGCGGCACATTGAAATTGTTTCAGAAATTGTACGATTGACAAAATGACAAAAACTTCTTCCATTAAACCTCCATTGAACAGCCTGCAGCTGTACCTCAAGAAAAAACAAAATCTCCTTTGATGCAATGGATGAGGCATTTACCAAAAAGTGGTTTTAAACTTTTTTCTTTAAATTCTGTTCCCTCCCATAGGAGTAGTGTACAAGTTATACAAGGTTTTCTTTTATAGATTTTTTTTTTTAATTTATATACTTTAAGGAGTCTTCTGGTATGGAATGCACTAAAATAAAAATGGCGTTTTAATCACCTTGTCTTCCCCTGCCTTCCAGCAGCAGAGCTCCAGTGCTCTTTGCCAGTCTAGGTTTCCAGTGCTCCAGTGATAAATAACACTAATGACTAGCTATGTGCCTGCCACAGCCAATCTCTGGCCTTAGCAGTCCATACAGTAGACAGACAGACCAGCACTGCAGCAATGATATAACTAACTACAGAACACGACCGATAATGTCAGTAACTAGCTGCAGCAACAACCAGAGCCACACCACTCAAAAAGGGAGGGGAAAAAATATTCCCTGCCATGGAGTTTATGTTACTTATTTGGTGCAGATTTTGCTTTTTTTTTTTTACCAAAGCAAAGAGTGGATTCCGCATAAAGAACTATAAGTCCTTCCTTTATATTTCTCATTCCTTTTAAAATCCACCTCCTTCCAGTGAGGAGCTCAAACACAAAATGTATGTTAAGGAGATGATCACCTGCTATTTATCTTCCTCACTGCTTGCTGCTTTATAGCTCAGCTCCATTAGGGTGAGCTGTGACCAAAACTCAGCTACAGTGTCTACAGGGTTTCTGAGGAAGTCTAAAACAAACCTCCTTTCTCATCATTGGTCAGGTGGCTGCTCTCTGCTTCCCCTGCAGTTCTGCTACCTTACATTGGCTGCTGTGTATGAACACATTTAGAGTATGGACAGATGATTCCTATTACAGCAGTGAGTATGTGGTACAGATTATAAAACCACTACTGAGAAGAGAAATAAGCAGGTAAATGTTGCAAATATACTAAAGGGACTGAGCCTTTGAACACTATTTTGTAGTTTACATGGATGTAATATACACAAAAGATATTTTTATTGCTTAATATTTATATACATTTATGGGTTTTATTTTGATTTATAGGTGTATTTATTATGTATTCCTTTATTAATATTATTATTTCATTATATAAATTATGTTTTTTTCATTTTTATGTTTATTGAAGTTTTTAAAGTAATACAAAATGAGAAAATGGGGATAAGAAGGTACTAAACAAAGAGCACCTGTAAACTAGTGCGCAACAATAAAACAGAGGCGTTATAGTATCGCAGGAGAAAAATAAGACAAGATGAATTATGTTTTTATACACATTATGTTGTCAAGTATACAAATTAATGATTACACTTTAAGGGGTATTCCCATCTCTGATATACCATGTCTGATAAATACAAATACCACTTTTGGGATCTGCACCTATATATGAACGCTTGCTGTTCAGTTTCCATAATTCTTATAGAACACAATGACGAGGCACCCGTGTTGCAACTTCTTTATTCTGTTTTTGACTGGATGCTGAGGCCACCTTACCAGGTGGGGGAGCAAATGATCTGGAGATGCACTTTCTTCACATAGGTGCGAGTCCCTGAGATAAGAAATTTATGGCATATGCTATGGATACTGCAAGATTTATTGCTGCTACCCTGGATGTTAATTCATTATATGTGCCAACCGTATTGAATAGAGTACATAAAATGCACATAACTATTAAAAACTTTAGAGATATTTTTGGACTACTCACAATCTTCTCCAGAGTATCCAATCACAGTGTTCGGTTCTGGTGACCTGCCAAACTCATTTTCTGCCTGCACTCTTATTTCATAAGGGGTGTATACAGGAGTGTTCCACACAACATGCTTGTTTGTCCACACTGTAATATTGCTCCATGGCTCTCCTGTGTGACGTTGTCGCCATTTTACAATGTAGCGTAAATTGGGACCATATGCTTGTGTAGAGTTCAGTGGCTGTGGGTAGCAAAATAATAGAATAAGGGCACGTTGACACAGGCGTCCAACTAAAATGATGTACAAATACCATTTAATATGATTATATCCTAATAAATGCTAGAAAATACATGATTTTACATATTTTTTGTAACAGATATAAACAGTAGGTATTTCCCTAAGGTTTTATAAAGTGTCTTTCTGTTTTCACTAGCTAACAGTAATAATACAATAAATCTACTATGCCTAGAAAGATTGTGGGACTTGTGCTATTGTGTTTGTAAGCAGCTACCAAACTCCAGTAGGTTCTAAACAGACACTAAACAGGAACACGGAATGTATATTCATCAGCTATAGCAAAGCATATAAAGAAAGCTCTGTTATCATATGCACATACACAGGTACCAATACATAACATTTATTTTCACAGTAAACAGATACCTTTTTTTCTCCAAAAATAATCCCTACCCTGAAAATAAGCCCTAGCTTGATTTTGTAGGGTTTTTGGAGTAGACTTGAAATATAAGCCCTACTCCAAAAATAAGCCCTAGTTACAGACAGCGCCTCCAGCACTAGGTTATGTCATGTGATGTCACAGAGACGGAGAATGGGCATACTGTAGCTCCCAACCCGCCTGGACAAGTGCCCTGCTTCCTCCCACCACGGCAGGGCAAAATCCGGTCATCTGCTCCTGAGTCCCACTCCAGAGTCCTCCTGCCTCCTGAGTTCACCTTCCGAGTGCCGCCTCCCGGCCGCTACTATGCAGTGGGCTTGGCTACCTACCTGACCAAACATCAGGTGCTACCCCTGCTCGCTCCCGCAGACGCATCCACTCCACTACAGCACATCCCCCTTAGCGTAAAGAGGAGATAGAGAGGGCACGGTGCCACTGCCTCATAAAGTGTTTAGAGAGAGAGAATGCCAGTAAGTTTAAGACCCACTGACACTGCACCATCAATTGTGATTGAAAGTTAGAGTTACTAAAGATTCTGATTCGCTCCAGTGCCTGAAAAATAAGACCTACCCCAAAAATAATCCCTAGAGAAAAAAAAATAATATAAGACCCTGTCTTATTTTCAGAGAAACACGGGTATAAGACTTAAAGAGAATGGAATGGACTCTTATCCACTTTCACAAATGTAAGGCCTACCATTATATATCTCTTCTCTTATATATATAAAAATGAGTTTCTGTCTGTCTGTCTGTCTGTTCTTTATGCGCGACCAAACGACTGGACCGATCCTCACCAAATTTGGCACACATGTACATATATTTTAGACTAGGTCTCAGCTCTCTTGGACTTACCGTTCCTGAGATACTGTATTCCCAAAAAATGACCAACATTAGCTAATACAAGCCTGCAAGTCTTTCACTCATATTCCAACTGCCATACACACGGTCACATGTCCCTTATCTTCCAATAAGAGCTCGCAGGCGCTTACTCTCCTCAGGCACACAGGTTTCCATAGCAACCAAGCTATTTATGACCTGTATGAGTCAATAGCAGTTTGCAGGTCCTTAAATATTCAGTCATATCACGTGTATCAGCCAATATAAGTTCACATTTAATTTACCAGGTTTCCAAACAACACAGCCATAAATAGACTGTACCTATACTGGACTCAGTGGCGTAACTAGCAATGGCTGGGCCCCAAGGCGAACATTCGACATGGGACCCCCCCCCCCAGCAACCCCCCCCCCCGCACAAACTACATTCCTTCACACACTATTATGCCTCATAGTGGCCCCTGCACACACTATTTGGCCCCATAGTGGCCCTTGCACACAGTATTCTGCCCCATAGTGGCCCCTGCACACAGTATCATAGTGGCTCCTTCATATAGTATTATGCGCACTCACTGCTACCTCTTCAATGTTGGACCAGATGTCACGTGAGCCAGGCATGCATCTCGACTCATAATGACGTCGGACTGGCTGTGAGCAGAATGCCGGGGATTGGTAAGTAAATAGGGCCCGTTACCTGCTGGTGTTACACCAGCAAGTAACGGCCTATTAAAAAAAAAAACATCAGGAGCCCACCGGGACCCCTAATGTCCCGGGCCCTGTGGCAGCCGCTACCACTGCTACCCCGGTATTTTCGCCACTAACTGGACTGCCATACTGAATGTCAGCATGCTTATAAATTGAGACGTTTTTAAACTACTCATGCCCCCTGCAGTAAAATGCAAGGCTGCTGCTCGAGCTAATGACAACTCTCAGCAGACCCAAGCCCGTCTCCAATCTGACAAGGCATTGTCAGTCACATGCACACAGCTGCACTCCATGTTTCCATAACAACCCAGCCATTTTTCTTCACTGCTGTGGGCCATCTTTAAAGGGGCAGGGCGCTGTGGATGACACTGTTACACAAGGTCACATACACGCAGCTTTACTCCAGGTTTTCCATAACAACCGATCGCAGGTCTTTCACTGATATCCAAACTTAGATACACATGATCACATGACGCTTATGGACCAATGGAAAATTGCAGGTTCTTCAGTCTTGACATACACACAGCTTTACACCAGGTTTCCATTGCAACCAAGCTATTTATGACCTGTATGAGTCAATAGCAGTTCGTAGGTCCTTAAATATTCAGTCATATGACGTGCATCAGCCAATATAAGTTCACATTTCATTTACCAGGTTTCCATAGCAACACAGCCATAAATAGATTATACCTATACTGGACTGCCATACTGGATGTCAAGTGCAAAACTGGCCAATTCTTATGGGGTCACCACACAAACAAAAACTGAAATATACCCGTGCGAAGCCGGGTCCTTCTGTTAGTACATCATAAAATAGTGGTTACTTAATATTACTGAGGAAGAGGTCAAACCACCTTATAATGTAATTTTTACAATACATATTTTAGCTTGCTCCAAGTTGGTGACTTCAGGTGTTTATTGTCAGTGCTCATTGTAATCTGCATTTTGTGCTGACAATGACACTGAGGAGTGTGTGATTTCCCCCTGGAGAGAATGTTATGGGTTCCCTTCTCTTTCTGTACACATATACGGTACACAGATTATGATTCATCCTTGTACCCTTTAAGCTTTCTCACCAATCCATACTCTGATACAGTGCAGACCTTGTAATTTACCCTCCCAGATAACTTTGATGCTTTCCTCCCCTTCCAGCTGCGAAGGAAGGAGAGAGTTGAGAACTGACACAGTCAGGAGCAGTATGCTGTTGGACTTAAAGGGGTATTCCCACAAACATAGACATTTTTAAATTTGTAGATAATTAAAAGTTAGACATTTTTGCAAATATAAGTAATTAAACATTTTGCACAGTTTTAAAGAATTTCTCTAAATATCTTGTAGTCACAAGTTGTTGTCTTGATCGGTTGCCAGTGGATACGACCATGTATGCAGGAACTTTCTAAATGTCAGAAAATCAGCCATGATTTCCTTATTGTGTCCGGGATATCTTCTCATACATGTAGTGTCCCTGTCTGATAACCCGACCACAATAAGAAAATCATGGCTGAGTTCCTGACAAGTCCTAGACCATAGAAAGTTTCTGCATTTGTGGTCGTATCCATTGGCAACCAATCAAGACAACAGAAAGTCACCACTAAAATGGTTACAGAAAATCTTTAAAACTCTGCAGAATTTTTAATTACTTATATTTGCAAAAATGTTTAACTTTTAATTACCTACAAATATAGATATGATTATGTTCATGGGAATACCCCTTTAACTCAGAAGTAGCAGACAAATGAAAAAGCTGCTCATAGTCCATAGCAAAATGGTAAGTTTATTAATAAGGCTCAATCTGCATTTAGGAATCAAATGAACAAAGGAAAAATTCAAAGACAGCTTTTCATAGCCTTTGAAGCAGCATTTAAAAAAAAAATGGTTCCCTGGTTAATATTGGGCATATGGTAAATACTGGTGTTTCCAATCTTACTGGTAGGTCTCTTCCCTAACAAGGATCCTCTGTTCCATTACTCTGTTTGACCTCATGACCACTTTGGGACTTGTCCTACATCCTCTTCACCATGAAGCAGGAGTTTCTTTCTCCATTCATGTGTATGACAAGCTCAAAGTGTCTCTAATAGACATGAGTAGAGAAAGTTATTTGGCTGAACTTGATGGACATAGGTCTTTTATCAACCATACTTACGATGTCAATATGACTTCTGATTACAATATTAAAAAGAACTCAGGAGTCCATATCTTTTATTACTTACTGTCCATGTGATTTCCATGTTGTCTTTGCGAGTTCCTGCTCCACGAACATCACTTGGATTAACTTCTGGGGCTAAAAATCCAAACAAGTATACTACAATACAGTACCATGGCAATAAAGAAATGTGGCTAATATGGGGCAAATTATCAACCAAATGATCAATTTTATGATAGAGATAAAGTTTGACTAGATGAAACATGACAGAATGCATGAACACATCACTCACGTGCCCCATTAGTTTGGTAACGCTCAGATGATGGGCTGGGCATGCTGCTTCCAAGATCATTTAGTGCCAAAACTCGAAACTGGTAGTTGACAAATGGAGAGAGACGGAGCAAAGCAGAGTTCACATTACCAGGAACTGAGGCAAGGTTGTACCAGGTTCCTGGTTGGTAACGGTCCTCCTCAAACTGTATAATAAAACCTGATGAGTAAGAAAAACATGTAAGCATATGTAACTATGTAAAAATGTACAAAAATACATACATAAAAAAGCTAATGATTAATTAAATTACATCATATATAAAAAAAAACTTATGATATATATGGAAATTATAGGATGCCAACAGTTGAACGGGCAGTAGTGTAAGTGTAGGGTGGAAACCCTCAAAAGAAACCTGATCATTTTTCAAGTGAAGAAGAAGTTAATAAAGAATATCCCTTAAAGGCAGTCTACCACCTTCCGTAAGCATATTCAACAGTTACCACAGTGTTACAGAGCACATTACAGTGATAAAAACGTACTTTTGTTATGTATGTTACTTTTGTAGATTTGGAGAAAAACAGCTTTGAAGTAATATGCAAATTAGGCACTTGGTACACCGGGGGCGGGTCTTTAGCTCCATGGAACACTGCTCTTGCTCCTCAGACCCCTGTGTGTGCAGTGTGATCATACGATCCTACATGAGGTGAAAAAGCAGTGCTGAAGGCCCACCCTCAGTGCACCAACTACCTGATTTACAAAGGACTTCAAAGTTGTTTTTCTCCAAGTCTAGAAAAGTGACACAAATAAAAAAGGTATATTGTTTATTACTATAATGTACTCTATAATGCAGTGGTAGTAGTTAAAAATTGTGGGTAAGATGGTACATTTACTTTATTCACTTCAGGACTGGGCTACTTTTCCTTGTTCAGGACTAGACACATTTTCGGGTTTTTCCATACATGTGGCTTTGAGGGCTATAACATTTTTTTGCATTTGGATTATTCAAATCATTTTTGCATCTTTTTGGGTGACACATAGGGTTTTATTTTTATTTTATTTTTGCATGCTTCTTCTTTATTTTAATATCTGAGAAGATGTAAACAAAAAGCTGGAGAAATGAGTCTGTTTTTCACATTTTTCATGTTTTTTTTTTTTTAATAGCACAAAGTACTATTGCAAAACTTTTTAAAATATGCTAGTTTTCCCTCTCCCTTAGGGTCATTTTTACATAGGTAACACATATTGTGTTGCCGCGGGCAGGGCTAGAACCTGTGACGAGGGTGTGGTAGTAGCTAGAGTCCTTAAAATAACAGTACAATACACAGTAGTTATAAGGGAAGCCGCATCCTGGTGGGAGGTCTGGCAGTAGGAACAGCTGGTTCTCCGGTTCTGTAGCTGCACGGTTTCATGCAACTGCAGGGAAGTACAGGAAGTCCAGGGTTAAAACTGGACCACCCAGACGTATATACTCAATGGTAGGCCAAAACCAGTTAATGACCAGGCCTATTTGGGTCTTAATGACCAAGCAATTTTTTTTTTTTTCGTTTTCCAAGAGTCATAACTATATTTTTCTCTTGACTTAGCTTTATGAGGGTTTTTTTGTGAGACAGGTTGGATTTTTTACTGGAACCATTTTAGGCTACATGACATGAATAGTGATTAACGTATAAATTCTGTAGGGATTACTTTGCAGCAATCACCTCATTTACATCACAGACAGGATTACAATAGAAGATAACACCTCTATAGATAACACAATTGACCCATAATTGCATCCACTACTGACAATATATGATGTCTAAGCTTTTCTATTCCCCCTCCATGCACAGTGCATGCCTAAAAAACTCTCCCATAGACCTCAAAGAGTTGTCTCCAGATAATTTCTGCCTATGGCCATGACTATGCTGTAAAACATACAGTGCCTTGCGAAAGTATTTGGCCCCCTTGAACTTTTCAACCTTTTGCCACATTTCAGGCTTCAAACATAAAGATATAAAATTTTAATTTTTTGGTGAACAATCAACAACAAGTGGGACACAATTGTGAAATGGAATGAAATTTATTGGTTATTTTAAACTTTTGTAAAAAATAAAAAACTGAAAAGTGGGGCGTGTAATATTATTCGTCCCCTTTATTTTCAGTGCAGCAAACTCCCTCCAGAAGTTCAGTGAGGATCTCTGAATGATCCAATGTTGTCCTAAATGACTGGTGATGATAAATATAATCCACCTGTGTGTAATCAAGTCTCCGTATAAATGCACCTGCTCTGTGATAGTCTCAGGGTTCTGTTTAAAGCGCAGAGAGCATCATGAAGACCAAGGAACACACCAGGCAGGTCCGTGATGCTGTGGTGGAGAAGTTTAAAGCCGGATTTGGATACAAAAAGATTTCCCAAACTTTAAACATCCCAAGGAGCACTGAGCAAGCGATCATATTGAAATGGAAGGAGTATCAGAACACTGCAAATCTACCAAGACCCGGCCGTCCCTCTAAACTTTCATCTCAAACAAGGAGAAGACTGATCAGAGATGTAGCCAAGAGGCTCATGATCACTCTGGATGAACTGCAGAGATCTACAGCTGAGGTGGGAGAGTCTGTCCATACGACAACAATCAGTCATACACTGCACAAATCTGGCCTTTATGGAAGAGTGGCAAGAGGAAAGCCATTTCTCAAAGATATCCATAAAAAAGTCTCGTTTAAAGTTTGCCACAAGCCACCTGGGAGACACACCAAACATGTGGAAGAAGGTGCTCTGGTCAGATGAAACCAAAATCAAACTTTTTGGCCACTATGCAAAACGATATGTTTGGCGTAAAAGCAACACAGCCCTTCACCCTGAACACACCATCCCCACTGTCAAACATGGTGGTGGCAACATCATGGTTTGGGCCTGCTTTTCTTCAGCAGGGACAGGGAAGATGTTTAAAACTGATGGGAAGATGGATGGAGCCAAATACAGGACCGTTCTGGAAGAAAACCTGTTGGAGTCTGCAAAAGACCTGAGACTGGGACAGAGATTTATCTTCCAACAAGACAATGATCCCAAACATAAAGCAAAATCTACAATGGAATGGTTCACAAATAAACGTATCCAGGTGTTAGAATGGCCAAGTCAAAGTCCAGACCTGAATCCAATCGAGAATCTGTGGAAAGAGCTGAAAACTGCTGTTCACAAACGCTTTCCATCCAACCTCACTGAGCTCGAGCTGTTTTCTAAGGAAGAATGGGCAAGAATTTCAGTCTCTCGATGTGCAAAACTGATAGAGACATACCCCAAGCGACTTGCATCTGTAATCGCAGCAAAAGGTGGCGCTACAAAGTATTAACTTAAGGGGCCGAATAATTTGGCACGCCCCACTTTTCAGTTTTTTATTTTTTACAAAAGTTTAAAATATCCAATAAATTTCATTCCACTTCACAATTGTGTCCCACTTGTTGTTGATTCTTCACCAAAAAATTAAAATTTTTTGTTTGAATCCTGAAAGGTGGCAAAAAGTTGAAAAGTTCAAGGGGGCCGAATACTTTCGCAAGGCACTGTATCTCTAAATGCTGTTAACAGAGCAGAGGAGAAACTCAGGCAAGATGGCCTCCCTCGTAATCATGGTCAGACAATAGAAATATAAATAGATTAAAAAAGTGATATATTTTAGTATTTGTTTTTAATAAATTTTAAAAATTGGCTATACGTTCCTTTTAAGGGATTAAATGGCATGATTAGCTATTACTAAGAGCGCCCATTTCAGCGGGACCCTGGCTGTCAATTACTGCAAGGCCCCCACAGTGATCATACAGACACAGCTTCTGAACCTGTGTGATCAGTGTGATATAACTAAAAACCATGGTGACTTAACCAAGGGCATTCTGTGACATACAGTTATGTTATGGAAAAATAAGGATTAATCTAGGGAATAACAATATGGGACACTAAGTTTCTAAGACAGTTTACATCTGTGTCCAAACCATCTAAAAAGAATATTCTCCAACTCACCTGTTATAGGGCTGTTGTTATCATCACCTGGTGTCCATGTGAGTCGGACACTTCGTTCTGCAAGGTCAGTTAACTCCAAATCCATGGGAGGGTCTGGTTTATCTATAGATGGTATACATGACATTATGATAGATACAGCCGTTTGATGGGATACATAACGTATGATCCCATAAGGAATAGCTTTAGCTTGATCCAGAATGTATGATCCCTAACTAAACTGCATTAGATGTTAAGATAATGGTTAAAAGTTAGAAAAGTAAACATCCCTTATTTCTGAGGAGTACACTCTCATGTAGAAGCAAGCATTTGTATTTCAGACAACATATGGGGGACTGGTCAGCAGGATAAGCAGGGTTCACACTACCGTTGGAGTCCGCTATGAAGGTGTCCGTTAAAAAAAAATAAACGGACACCTATCATAACGGACCCTAACTGATGAGCATCAGGTAGTGTCCGTTTTTTAATGTCACATACCGCTAGAAAGCCGACAGCGCGCTGAATTCAGCGCACTGCCGGCTTTCCCTTGGGGTGCTGTGCCCGGGGCTGGAGATATCGGCGGTGTGGAGTTACATGTTTTACTTTACTTACTGTTTGAAGGGCGCTGTGAGGAACTCTCTCCCTGCCACTTCTCGTTGGTCCATAGCGATGTACTGAGGAGGCGTTCCTCACAGCTCAGCGTCAGGGATCGCCCGGCCCAGAGGGGGCGCCCCTCTGGCAGTACAGGGGTGAGCCGGCCCCCCCGCCGGGGGGGCCCCCCCCCCCACCCCCCCATGAAAGAACCGACCCTCCCGGGAGGGCATTCCTCTGACAGTACCCGGCTACTAGAGGGAGAACAGAGAGAGAAGGGCGTTCCTTATAACCCAGCGATGACGCTCAGCTGTGAGGAACGCCCCCTCAGTACAGTCATGGCCAAAAGTTTTGAGAATGACACAAATATTATATTTTCACATGATCTGCTGCCCTCTGGTTTTTATGTGTGTTGTCAGATGTTTTTATCACATACAGAAATATAATTGCATTCATATTATGAGTAACTGAAGCTTATATTGACGTTAGAATGAGTTAATGCAGCAGTCAATATTTGCAGTGTTGACCCTTCTTCTTCAGGACCTCTGCAATTCTCCCTGGCATGCTCTCAATCAACTTCTGGACCAAATCCTGACTGATAGCAGTCCATTCTTGCAGAATTAATGCTTTAATTTTGTCTGAATTTGTTGGTTTTTGTTTGTCCACCCGTCTCTTGATGATTGACCACAAGTTCTCAATGGGATTAAGATCTGGGGAGTTTCCAGGCCATGGACCCAAAATCTCTATGTTTTGTTCCCTGGCCATTTAGTTATCACCTTTGCTTTATGGCAAGGTGCTCCATCATGCTGGAAAAGGCATTGCTTGAGCGCCAAACTGCTCTTGGACGGTTGGGAGGAGTTGCTCTTGGAGGACATTCTGGTACCATTCTGTATTCATGGCTCTGTTTTTAGGCAAGACTGTGAGAGAGCCGATTCCCTTGGCTGAGAAGCAACCCCACCCATGAATGGTTTCAGGATGCTTTACAGTTGACATGAGACAAGACTGGTGGTAGCGCTCACCTCTTCTTCTCCGAATAAGCTGTTTTCCAGATGTCCCAAACAATCGAAAAGGGGATTCATCAGAGAAAATGACTTTACCCCAGTCCTCAGCAGTCCACTCCCTGTACCTTTTGCAGAATATCAGTCTGTCCCTGATGTTTTTTCTGGAGAGAGTGGCTTCTTTGCTGCCCTCCTTGAGACCAGGCCTTGCTCCAGGGTCTCCGCCTCCGTGCGTGGCAGACCCCCCGCGTGGGGCCCCCCTGCCCTCCCACCTGCCTGCTGCCATTCCTCAGCAAGCTCTGCACTGCTGGTGGCCCGATCCCGCATCTGAAACACTTTTAAGAGCGGTCCTGCCGCTTGCTGGTCTTTCTTGGGCGCCCTGGGCCTTTTTGGCACCAATGGAACCTCTCTCCTTGAAGTTCTTGATGATGCGATAGATTGTTGACTGAGGTGCAATCTTTCTAGCTGCAATACTCTTCCCAGTTAGGCCATTTTTGTGCAGTGCAATGATGACTGCACGTGTTTCTTTAGAGATAACCATGGTTAACAGAAGAGAACAATGATGGCAAGCACCAGCCTCCTTTTAAAGTGTCCAGTGGTGTCATTCTTACTTAATCATGACAGATTGATCTCCAGCCCTGTCCTCATCAACACCCACACCTGTGTTAATGGAGCAATCACTGAACGATGTTAGGTGGTCCTTTTAAGGAAGGACTGCAATGATGTTGAATGTGTTTTGGGGGATAAAGTTCATTTTCTAGGCAAATATTGACTTTTCAAGTAATTGCTGTTAAGCTGATCACTCTTTATAACATTCTGGAGTATTTGCAAATTGCCATTAGAAAACTGAGCGGTAGCTTTGTAAAAATTAATATTTGTATCATTCTCAAAACTTTTGGCCATGACTGTACAAGTCTCTGAACAAAGAGAAGTGTGAGGGAGGGAGATCCTCGCAGCGCCCTTCTAACAGTAAAACATTACACCGCCGATATCTCCAGCCCCGGGGCACATGCCCGGAAAGCCGGCAGTGCGCTGAATTCAGCGCGCTGTCGGCTTTCTAGCGGTATGTAAAACCGCATGTGCCTGAGGACACGAAATGTCCTCTAACACTGCTAGTTTTTTTTTTTTTGTTTGTTTCTCCTTTCTGAGCATGCGCAGGGAAAGTAAACGGACATAAAATAACGGACAGTAACTGATAGCTTTCAGTTACTGTCCGTTATATGTCCGTTACCCATAGACTTCAATGTTAAAAAAGTAACGGACACTTGCTGTCCGTCAAGAATCCGTTTTTTTCAAACGGACAAAAAGTTCTGCATGTAGGATTTTTTGTCCGTGAAAAAATAACGGACTTCTGACGGATTTGATGTAAACGGACACTAACGGACACAATATAAAAACCCATTGAAATGAATGGAAATTTTAACGGATTCCTGACGGTTCAACTAGTGTCCGTAGCTAAAATCTTGTAACGGACAATAGCAACGGACACTACTGACGGTCACCAACGGTAGTGTGAACGCTCCCATAGGAAGATTAGTAGAGAAAGGTTACCTCTTCGTTCTGATGTCAGTGGGCTAGTAGGTGAGGTGGAGGTCTCTGCAAATAAATAGGGAAATGTTACTGGTAACATGGTTAATGTTGTATTGGGGTTTGAAACTGCACTTTGGCCTTAGAAAGGAAACTTCAGACATAAAGAAATGAAACCATCAAACATCCAATGATTGACTTAATAAACTTGTGTGAAAGCAGCATTTCCAGTGATTCCACAATTGGCAATCTAGATTTCACTTGCCAGTTCCAGGTACCCTGGAAATCCAATGTGGAGAATTTTTTTTTAAAGCTTTCAGGGTTTGTTTTTTAGCTTGGGAAGAACGATTGTTAGAAATATCTGTGTTATATATACTGTATATAAGAATAGAAGCATCAAAAAGTTATTTAAAAGTAACCTGTCAAGTGGTTTAGAACAACTAAACTGCCATTATGCCATTAAGTAACTGAGGTTAAGGGTCCCAAACCTGTAAATGACTGCTGCCCATAACCCACCAACAGATGAGCGTGATGTGCACTGTGCATAGTAAAGTCAAGGTCAGTACACCTCACTTCACTGAGTATGCCTGTACATTGTGCACATGTACTGTAAAGCTTGTGCTCCCACACTCATCTGCCAATGAGGTACAACTTAAATTTTTACGCATTGCGGAGACATGACCTGTAATATACACAGATTTGGCACCCTAAACCCCACCTGCATAACAGAATGGTGATGGATTAGTGGCTGTAAACTACCTCACAGGTACTTTTTAGGCGTAAACACCAAAGCAAAAAAACGCAGCATTTTACAGTCCCTGCAAAGTGGATGGGATTCACTAGCCACACATTGCAGAAAAATATGCGCAGCGAAAACAATGCAATTTCCAAAATTGTTGCGTTTTTGGAAATCTAATACCTATGGAAATGCTGACGGTTTCCCTATAGGTATAACTGAAGCAGAAAGCCTTCACAGCCCCCTATTGAAGCAATGATGAAACATACGTTGGGGCTGTGGTGGAGGTCGTGGCCCCTACATTGGTAGTATTTATATTTTTTTCCTTTGCATATATTTGTGATGCTTTATTTTCATGTGGACAGCTCTAAGTGGACTTTTATCCCTATAGCTTTTGAGCAGGATTCGAGCGATTTTGATATACTTTCTCCAGCTAAGCTGAGCAAGATACTAGCATTTATTTCAGCTAGCTTGGCACGGTGCACTTTATGATCCTCTATTTACTTTGCACTATATATTATTCAACTTATGCGATTTTGCACATTTATGCGGTGCACTTTATGACTTTTTGCTTACTGTATTTGCACTATTTATTATTGTACGTGTTTTTGTACAGTCTTACATAGTTATATGTATTGTAGCATCTGATCAATTGCTGAATCCCCAAATGAATTTATATATATGCATATTATGTCTTTAATTCTGCCATATGTTCTGACCACGACCTCTTCTGTGGTTTTAAAATGTTTTTATTTTGATAATCATGTGACATTGCAATGAAATTAATTTCCGGAGGCGGCCGTGAGCAAGAGCGGGATAAGTAATTGAGGCCATGGGCCTGCGGCAAGAGTATTTGTTGGACGAACTTCAAGAAATACTGCTATTATTATACTCTGGGGTCTTTTCAGACCCCAGTGTATAATGATCAGAGGCCCAGGGGAGGTGAGGGAACATAAAAACAGTGTTACTTACCTCTCCTGCGCCCTGGCATTCTCCAGGCAGTCTTTGGGACTCTTTGGTGACCTCCCCGGACGTCATGTGGGCCAGGGCGGCATCATTATGGGTCGCGACGCCGGCCTGGCCCATGTGACATCTGTACAGACATTGAAGAGGGCCGAAAGCAGCAAGGAGTGCGCCAGAGCACAGGAGAGGTAAGTAACACTGGTTTTTATGTTTGTCACCTCCCCAGGGCCTCCGATCATTATACTCTGGGGTTTCAAAAGACCCCAGTGTATAATAATAGTTCTTGGGTGGTCCTCAATGGGACAGAACACTGTGGACCACTTATGCAGGGGCCACTATGGGACATAATACTGTGTGCAGGGGCTACTGTAGGGCATAAAACTGTGTGCAGGGGCCACTGTGGGACATATTACTGTGTGCAGGGGCCACTGTGGGACATATTACTGTGTGCAGGGGCCACTGTGGGACATATTACTGTGTGCAGAGGCCACTGTGGGACATATAACTGTGTGCAGGGGCCACTATGGGGTATAATACTGTGGTGCAAGGGCCACTATGGTGCATAATACTGTGTGCAGGGGCTACTGTAGGGCACATTACTGTGTGCAGGGGCCACTGTGGGACATAATACTGTGAGCAGAGGCCACTGTGGGACATTATACAGTGTGGAGGGGCCGCTGTGGGACATTATACTGTGTGGAAGCCACTTTGGGACATTATAGTGTGTGTAAATGCAGCGTTATGCTGTGTGGGGGCCAGGAAAGGGGGCACTATGCTGTGGGGGGGGGGAGGCCCAAGTCAAAAGTTTGAGGAGAACTCTGCGGACTTTCTATGAAAAGCGCTACGGAAAAAAAAACGTGATGCATTTCCACTGCATTTTTTTCTGCCCTTAGCCTTATGCAGGAATTTCTCTCTCTCTCAAGCTTAAGTGAGTTTTCCTAGATTGTAATATGGATGACCTATCCTTAGGATAGGCCCTCAATACCAGATCAAGGGGTTACAACTTTCAGCACCAAGTCAAATGCAGTAGATGTCTGAAGGGACTGTAGCGAACTGGTGAACATGAGTGGGACAGCAATGCAGTACCCAGCACAGTCGCTACTATATAGACAGAGTGCACTGAGCATGGTAACACTGGACAGGCCAAAGATCTGTGGTCCTCTTTAAACACAAGACCAAGGGGAGTACTTACTAACATGGGTTTTTAAGGAAAAACATATCCTATTATAGGTGCCAAGAACTGAACCCCACCCTTTGACAGTTCATTGTATTAAACACCAATACTAATAGCACTGAATATGGGCGAAGGCAGGAAGACAAATATAAAGGTCTGGAGTCAGTAAAAATGTTGCTGCAACGGTGTGCTGTCTGTTGCTGTTCTGAAAGAATGTGACAAGTCTTCTTTAAGAATTAAATAGATTTTCCATGAATTTGGTAAAGTTTCATATACAAAAATATAGAAGAACAATGAACTTTTAAATATACTTACCATTAAGACTGTCCATTATTTCATTACTATTGCTTTTGCCTTTGATGCTCACTGTTTACAAAGCTGTGCAATGAAGTGATATTCTACGAAAAGACACATCAAATGACCGTACCAGTCAATCGCCATTGTGGTGAAGGGCTATGCATAGTGACATACAGTGGGGAAAAAAAGTATTTAGTCAGCCACCAATTGTGCAAGTTCTCCTACTTAAAAAGATGAGAGAGGCCTGTAATTGACATCATAGGTAGACCTCAACTATAAGAGACAAAATGAGAAAACAAATCCAGAAAATCACACTGTCTGATTTTTTAAGAATTTATTTGCAAATTATAGTGGAAAATAAGTATTTGGTCACCTACAAACAAGCAAGATTTCTGGCTCTCACAGACCTGTAACTTCTTCTTTAAGAGGCTCCTCTGTCCTCTACTCATTACCTGTAGTAATGGCTCCTGTCTGACATTGTTATCAGTATAAAAGACACCTGTCCACAACCTCAAACAGTCACACTCCAAACTCCACTATGGTGAAGACCAAAGAGCTGTGGAAGGACACCAGAAACAAAATTGTAGACCTGCACCAGGCTGGGAAGACTGAATCTGCAATAGGCAAGCAGCTTGGTGTGAAGAAATCAACTGTGGGAGCAATAATTAGAAAATGGAAGACATACAAGACCACTGATAATCTCCCTCGATCAGGGGCTCCACGCAAGATCTCACCCTGTGGGGTCAAAATAATCACAAGAACGGTGAGCAAAAATCCCAGAGCCACACGGGGGGGACCTAGTGAATGACCTGCAGAAAGCTGGGACTAACGTAACAAAGGCTACCGTCAGTAACACACTACGCCGCCAGGGACTCAGATCCTGCAGTGCCAGACGTGTCCCCCTGCTTAAGCCAGTACATATCCGGGCCCGTCTGAAGTTTGCTAGAGAGCATTTGGATGTTCCAGAAGAGTATTGGGAGAATGTCATATGGTCAGATGAAACCAAAGTAGAACTGTTTGGTAGAAACACAACTCGTCGTGTTTGGAGGAGAGTGAATGCTGAGTTGCATCCAAAGAACACCATACCTACTGTGAAGCATGGGGGTGGCAACATCATGCTTTGGGGCTGTTTCTCTGCAAAGGGACAAGGACAACTGATCCATGTACATGAAAGAATGAATGGGGCCATGTATCGTGAGATTTTGAGTGCAAACCTCCTTCCATCAGCAAGGGCATTGAAGATGAAATGTGTCTGGGTCTTTCAGCATGACGATCCCAAGCACACTGCCACGGCAACGAAGGAGTGGCTTCGTAAGAAGCACTTCAAGGTCCTGGAGTGGCCTAGCCAGTCTCCAGATCTCAACCCCATAAAAAACCTTTGGAGGGCGTTGAAAGTCCGTGTTGCCCAGTGACAGCCCCAAAATATCACTGCTCTAGAAGAGATCTGCATGGAGGAATGGGCCAACATACCAGCAACAGTGTGTGCCAACCTTGTGAAGACTTACAGAAAACGTTTGACCTCTGTCATTGCCAACAAAGGATATATAACAAAGTATTGAGATGAACTTTTGTTATTGACCAAATACTTATTTTCCACCATAATTTGCAAATAAATTATTTAAAAATCAGACAATGTGATTTTCTAGATATGTTTTCTCATTTTGTCTCTCATAGTTGAGGTCTACCTATGATGTCAATTACAGGCCTCTCTCATCTTTTTAAGTGGGAGAACTTGCACAATTGGTGGCTGACTAAATACTTTTTTCCCCACTGTACCCATGGCCAACATAACCAGTCAATCACCACTCTCTGTGGGGATGAGCTATGCATAGTGGCAAACCAGCCACTCACAGCTTATTGTGGCGATGGGCTTTACATAGTGACATAACCATGGCTGACAGAAAATGAATGAAGTCCACCGATTATACTTGTAAATATGGACCATAACTCATGGTGGCAGCGGACCCAGAGAGTGTTAGTGTTAGCAAAACCATAAAGGTAAATAAAGTGAAAAGTTTAATGCTTCTCTATTTTAGGTCTATATCAGTTTTATAAATTCCTATTTATACAAGACACCAGTATCTTCAGTGTTGCATCAAACCTGTTATAGTATCAGTTCAAGTACCAAAATGAATTGCAAATAAATGTAAGTACCCTGAATGGTAAGATAGGCTTTAGCAAAGTCCTGGTCCAACTCTGTTTTGGCCACACAGGTGTATGCGCCTTGGTCCTTCTCTGCTACCCCAAAGATAGTGAGACCATCCCCTTCTTTTGACATTCTAGAATTAAATAAAAAAATAAAAAACAGCTGGAAAGGATGTTTTTGAAGAGACATAGCAGTGATGTTCACTAACAGGTGCAAGTCTACGGAGAGTAAACTTTAAGAAACTAACTTCTAAAAGTAAATCATAATGTCTTTAAGTGGTAAAAAAAAAATTACTAGACAACAGATGGTTACAAGAAAAAGACAGTTAGTGTTAGACTGGCCATACACATGAGATACCTGTCAGCCAAAAGCTATCTATCCACATGCACTTTGCACTCCACTAAACTGGCATGTATTCTCCATAGTTATGGGGGGGGGGGATAAGCCACTGCCAAACACCTCTGGTAGCAGCTTATCTCAATGAGAACAAAAGGATTGGGCATGTTTTATCCCTGATATCTGCTATAAAGGGAAATTTGGGAGGCCCTCATACACATGGTTGGTTGTTCAGTCCTGCTGAAATTACAGTCGTTGACTGTGACCAGCTTAACATTTATAGCTGATATGGCTTCATTTTGATAAAGTGAAATTCCACCTTTGGAACACCTTTAATGATTAAATCATTTACATGAATTACCAATCCAATAATCAACTACGCGAAGTACACTTGATTCTTGCAGAACAAGAGCATGGATTCAATTCCAGCAGCCTGTTTGTTGTTTATTTATTTAACTCCTTAAAGGGAGTCTGTCATGTCCAAAATGCAGAAATACACCGTTGAGACCACTGCTATGAAGCAATGCAGAGATCATCCTTTTTTATGGATATGCAAATGAGCCTGCAAGTGCACCAGGGGCGTGCTAAATTTGGTAGATCTACTTACAAGCTGCTGTGATACAGGCAGTGGTTAGAAATGTCATTTATAGCCACAGGGGTGTTGTTGGGCTGCAGTTCTACCGGAGAACCGAAGTACTAGCAGCTTCTGCAGGTAAATCTGCCAAGTCAGGCCTGCCCCCAGTGCACTTGTAGGCTGATTTGCATAACCATAAAAAGATGATTTTTCTCTGCATTGTTTCATTGGTCTGTGGCCATAAAATAGGTTTCTGCTTCTATTAAAGGCCACTACACACCACATTATTGGTTTGGGAGATATTTTGTACCTCACTTTTAGGTTGCAGCCTAGTTTGGGCTCTTAAGATGTGGCATTTTTTTTGGCTTTTCCATCTCTGCATTTTAAAAATCATACATTTTTTATTTGTCAGTTGGGCTTTTAGTTAGTGCCATTTTCAACATTTTGACATTTTTCCATGTTTTGTTTAGCTTTTATTAATGTTTTTGAGGGACTATATGAAAAAGCTGTATTCCATTTTTTGGGTTTGGTTTTTATAACATTCCCTGTGCAGTAAAGATTACATTAAAAATAAAATTTCAACAATGGTCATTACTATTACACTATTGTTTTTTAAGTTTTCTTTATGCTTTGCCCCTTGTAAAAAACAAATCCTTATATAAAAAAAAAAAAAATTGATTGCAGGCACCAAACTCTGAGACTAATAACTTTTTATTTATTCATTGGTGGAACTGGGTAAGGGCTGTAGTTTTTATAGGTACTATTTTGTTGTACATTTTTTTTTTATTTGGGCGAGGCAAGGTGACCAAAAGACAATAATTCTGGAATAAGGAACACCAAGGACCAAAACTGGATCCCCAGCCAAACAGAAAGGTGAGAGGTATACAGAGTTTGGCATTTGAAACCTGTGCAGGGGTGAGTTGGAAAGACCTCTTAAATAACAATATAACATTTTTATAGTTCAGACTTTTATAGACACTGCGATACCAAATATGTTAATTTTCCTTCATTTTATTTATACAAGAAATTGGAGAAGGTTTTTTTTTTTTAACTTTTAAAATGTACTGATTTTTTTTTAAAACGTTTTTAAAACTTCTCTTTTTTTCAGTTGCACAAGGGTACTTGAACATGCAGTCATAATAAAAAAAACACTGTAATACCTCTGTACTGCAGTATATTGTTCAGTTTAGCAGATTTCTATTAGGCCCTATTTCTGCTTAGGCCAAACAGACATCTGTGCCCCCCCCGGAACCCCTATCTAGCCACTTAAATGCAGTGATCAGTATTGAACACAGCACCTAAGGGGTTAATCTGCTCGAATCTCTGACCAGTATTGAGAACTAGGTGCTGGCTGTATAAAGCAGCTGGCATCCAGTGCACTGACGTACTGTTAAGCTGCTGAGCGTTAATTACCAGCTCAGCACAAAACACTACTATGGTGCAGAACAGGAAGATATTAAGGGATGATTCCAATAATAACACAATACATTAGGGAATCTCTATTTATACAATTCCTTTATGGCGCTTAAAACATTTGTACAGATTAAATGGTTCTTCAATGGAATTAATAATACAGATGTCCACAGCAAAACTGTTTCAGTGTCATGTTAGTTGTTTGAACCCTCTCTGCTTCCAGTCCCAACACTGCCACCTCTAACATGGATTATGCAGCACTACCGCCTCCTATCAGGATTATGAGGCATTACAATCTATAGTAGTCTGTGCAGACAAGTTTTTGATTGGGGATCCGTATTAGCATATGTAATACAAGCTCACATATTCAGCATTCATGCTTCTAATCACCTGCTGCTGATGTGCAGTTGAGTATCATCCTTCATCCATATCACTGTTAATCTTAGTGATGGATCACTCCTTACTCGACAGTCCAGGCGTACTGAGGTGCCTCGTCTAGCTATCTGATCTTCAGGGCCCTTAATAATACGGGTAGGCTCTGCAAATAGGAAAAATTAAAATATGACTGCTTTTGAAATTCATTTTAACCTTAAAGCTTCTTTAACTTCATCACACTTAGGGGAATATCAATACCAAGACTAAAACTGGTTGAAATATTACAATGTCCTAAGCAGATACGCCATGTTAGTATTAGCTGTCCTTTATAAAAACAGGAATACATAGAAAGAGATTTAAAACAACTTGACAAGAGAAAACAATTGAAGAAACTATGTGTACTAAGTTTGTTCTCTCTTTCCACCTGAACTTAAAGGGGATTTCTAGGCTATAAAAATTGACCTATTTTAAGGATAGGTCATCCATAACAGTTTGGTGAGGCTCCAACATCTGGCACCCCTACCAATCAGGTGTTCTTAGCAGCTGATACACAGAGAATACAGAGTAGGAAGCCGACTGCTCCATCCTTTGTGTAGTGACCAGACCAGGTTACTGCAGATCAGCTTCCATTCAGATGGATGGAAACTAAACTGCAGTTACTGCTCTTTACTGCCTGAAGATTGTACTGCACTTCGATGTGACAGGTTCTCTTTAAACTACAAAAGTGTATTGAGGTATACTGGCCAAAATACATTCATAGCCTAACAGATTTTTTTTTCCCATTAAAGTGGCAATTAACAGAACCAAATGGAGAAACTAAAATGTGAGAAATCGGACACATGGTACAAAAAGTTAAAATAACAAGTAAAAACTTTGAGGTCAATAGCATCTCTTTTTTTTTTTTATGCAGTTCTACCTTTGACCTCCAACCGCACAGTGTTTTCTGCATTTCCAAGGATGTTGGTAGCAACACAGGTGTATTTGCCTTGATCTTCCTTCCTTACAACACTAATCTCTAGGGTACCATTTTCATGCACTCTGTAATTTCCTCCATCCAGGTTACTGCCCTGTCCATTCTTAAACCTGCACATCCAAAACAATGTGTTAATTCAGTTTGTCATTGAATATCTATAACAGCAACACTATATGAATCTGCTTCAAACAGAACAAGCTCTCACCATCGAAGTGTAGGAATAGGAGAGCCAAAAAATGGACAGTCTAGTTGAGTCCTGTTGTACTCAATAACTCTTATTAGTTGATTCCTAGGTCCTAGCACTCGTGATGGAACATCTGCAATGAGAAACATCAGAAACTGGTATAAAACATCAATGCAGAAATATAACTGACCAGATGAAATAATACACTGATATTTATGGCAAAGGACACATCTTTAAACCAGAAGCTAGATAAGCATTAAAGCCCAGTTCAAGAGGAAAGTACTTATGTACAGTACTCTCTGTGTAAAGCAGGCAAATGAAAACCCTTATGGGCACCATAATATATCATCCAGAGCAGTTGTATCATATTCTAGCCCTAGGATGTATACCTAGGGAGGGCTAGTGAAGAAGTCAAGAAATCACAGCAGAAGTAAAGGAGACCATGCATAATAGATGAATGGTGACTAAAGTCACTGATAGGACTAGCCAACCATCTAATGTGTCTCAGGGTGTCAGGAAAAGATGACAGGCTGCAAGCAGTTTTAGTGAGCCAAGCATGCACATGCATGGAGACAGTTGGCTGAACAAGTGTTCTAATGTGTAGGGTCAGTCTTACATTCACTGTGCCCAACATAGTCCCAGCCTTGTGATCTATGTGCTTTTCACACATACAATACAGTGGTTTTATATACATGTAAATGTTATATTAGCATTAGTAGTCAGATTTGGGAACCATATGCCACAAAACTAATGATAACATCTATAATTTGACTTACCAAGGATGTTGATGAAAGCATTAGCTAACAGATAACCATGGGCATTGGAGGCATTGCACTGAAACACTGCACTGTTTCCACTCTGTACTTCACGGAAAATGATTGTGTCACCAGCAACTTCAAAATTTGGGTTTGGTTCTGTTGCTAAATAATACAGTAATGAAATTAAGAACAAGTTGTGAAATAAGAAAGCAAAAAAATATTGAATCAAGAAATACGTTATACAATATACGGATTGTTGGGTCAGGTATAAGGAACATATTACACAACTAGACTATTGAAAAATACATGAATACATGAGATGACTGTAAAAAAAAAAAAAAAAAAAAAAAGGAGCATTGTCATTGTCTTTTTGCCATGTACTTAAGACACCTTGGACACCTCAATAATTTCTACTTTCCATTTCAGTTCCTCAGTAGACCACAAGAGGGCACTAATAGTTGTAATGTCATTTTTAAAGCTAGTGTAGTGGAAAAATGGGGTATATCTGGTATATCCAATATCATTATCTGCTGGTTTTACTGTCACCAGGTATGGGTATGTCCACAGAGTTTTTTGCAGGCTGAAAAAAATCTGCTTCAGGAATTAGGAAACTTTTATTGACGTGTTTTTTTTTACATGATGCTGTTTTTTGTCATGGTTTTTGCTGTGTTTTTTTTGCTCAAGCATACTGTATGGACCTGGAAACTTCCCTTTAAAAAAAAAGCTCACAGTTTTTGATGTGGTTTTTGCAAAAAAAAAAAAGCGTCAAAAACTGCATCACATTTTTTCTGCCTCCCATTGATTTCAATGGGATTTTCAAGGCAAAATCCGCTTGAAGATAGTTCATGTCGCTTTTTTTTCCCTCTAGCTGAAAAAATCAGCTAAAGGGAAAAAACTGCTACTGACTCACATTGAAATGAATAGGAGGCGTTTTTTGAGGCGGATTCCGCCTTAAAATCAGCCTACAAAAAAGTCAGTGTGAACATACCCTTAAGGTATGTACACACAACGGAAAATGAAGATGAATTCCTCTTCATTTTCCACCGTCAGTATTTTCGCCCGTGGTGTAGCCTGTGACGGGATGCTGATGCAGTGCATCGGTATTCCATCACGGCTCCCCGCTGCTGGTTAGGCCCAGATGAATGGTCCTAATCAGCAGGGCGTCTCGAGCCAAGGAATCCGCAGCAAGATCGAGCAGGAAGCTTCTTTTTTCTGCGTCCTGCTGTGATCTCTGCCTCCCATTGAAAACAATGGGAGGCGGATTCTGGGTGGAAAATTCCACCGTGTGAACATACCCTTAGAGGGAAAATCTTTAAACCTCTTTAAAAATGTTTAAATACTTACATTTACAAAAATATTTATTATTCGTCTACAAATTTAACTATGGTTATGTTCATCGAGGAACCCCCTGCACAAGTGAAGGGTTTGTCTTATTTATGAGGAGGTACTCACCACTTCATAACTCAGTTGGCATGAAAGTGGCATGGGCTGTGCAAAACAGAAAAAGTTGCAATTTTTTGCGCAAACAAATTGTGACTTTTTTATGCCTTGTATACCAGATAACTGGATGACATAATAAATTTGTCACTATGAGTCCTGAATTTTTGTCACCTTTAAGAAAACATGTCTATGAGTTACACTTGCATAAAAATGAAATTTATACGTCTGATTCCATATCATGCAGCACTGCCATCAATATTGTGAATCCTTGGTAGCCTGCCAGTATCGGTCCCAAAATAAAGAGTAGAGAGCACCTCAACACATACTCCCCCTACCTGAGATGGGTTCTCCATTCATCATCCACTGAATAGTAGGCTTAGGGTTACCATTAGCACGACACACCAATCGACCATTTTCTCCTGGAGCTAAGATTAGGTCCTTAGGTTTATCCAGCCAAAATGGTGCCGCTGCCATGAGAAAACACATGTGAGAACACTGCAATATAAGAATTGTCTGTAGTTGCTACACTCCTTACAATTCACTCTGTTCCTGTGCTCACTTCTGAATGTGTCATTGCAGTTTATGTCTGTATCCACTAGTATGTGAAAAACATACTAGTGCCTATTGTGAGCCTGTACTCATTTATTTAAAGTGAGTCTGTCAGCACAAAATATGACCTTAATCTAACCTCAGTATCTTGTAGGGCATCTAACACAGTTTTTCCCGCAGCGCTTTTCACAGAAAGTCTTTCTACTTCCATTATACCTATAGGGAAACCATCAGCGTTTCCGTAGGTATAATTGACATGCTGTGATTTCCAGAACAGCAACAGTTTTGGAAACTGCAGCGTTTCCGCTGATCGTATTTTCCTGCAATGTGTGGATGGGATTCACTAGAATCTCATCCACTTTGCAGTGACTGTAAAATGCTGCGTTTTTTGCCGCAGCGTTTACGCCATGTGGGGCCCCGGCCTTTCTTATTTTTGACCGTTGCGGAGAAAATCCTTCTTTTTTAAATATGTTAATTGAGTAAAAGGGGTTTTAGGGGCGTATAACCTGCAGCTTGAGCTTCTGTCAGGACTGAAGCAGAGCTCAGTGGAAGTTAGGGGTGGTAATCTGCAGCACTATAACAAACGCCCCACCTGCAGTTTACACATCCCTAAAGCCCTTTGACTCCATTTGCATATTTTTAAAAGAACGATTTTCTCAGCAATGGAGTAGCGGTCAGAAATAAAAAAAAAGCATATTTGCAAACTGTGTCAGAAGCCTTACAAGATACTGTGATTAGATTAAGGTCATATTTCATGCTGACAGAATCCCTTTAAAGGGGTTGTGCAGGACTTTGAAAACATGGCTACTTTCTTCTCAGGAAGTTACATAACGTCCATTGGTTACATGGCCATGCTGTATCTCAGTCCCATTCATTTTAATAGGATGGAGATGTGGCATTGCCATACGACCAACAGATAGGATGTCACTTCAGTCCTGCAAAACCCCTTTAATTTTCTTGCTTATATAGCGCCAACAAAATCCGTTGTAGAGACATTGGGGCAGATTTATTAAAAGGGTCTAAAACTGTCTTAGTTGCAAACCACAACGCAGCTTATATTTTTCAGGAGCAGAATACAAATTAAAAGATGTGCTGTGATCGCTTGCTGTGACAGTTTTCCTTTTAGACCATTTTAATAAATCTGCCCCACTGTCATCAGGAACTGTCTCAGGTATTTGTATCTGCGCATTTGTAAATTCTGCATGTCTGCTTTCACTGAATAGTCAAAATGTAGATCAAATATAATGTGAAAATGAGATTCAATTGCAAAGGTGGCGTCTAAGATGCTCCAAGGAATCTGTATTCAGATTTGAAAACCTGAGACTCCGGCATGCCTCCATTGTACTTCAGCCTCATTTGTGTATTTCTAAAAAACTGCTCTCTCAAAGAAGAAAGTGCCTCTATAGATAGGACTATCTAAAGGTATGTTGGTACTCAGCATGATGACCCCCTACAATGAAATATGAATTAAATATTAATTAACCTTTCCAAATACATATAGTCCAGTTACTTTTACCTGTATCTTTGTACCTGTATATATATTTTATTTAAATGGCAAAATGCACTTTAATCTGTTGGGATATCTTTCTTAAAAAGTTAATCTATGACTGTGGTTCCTACCCTTCACCCGCACAGATATGGTGTGCCTTATACTGCCCATCCTGTTAGATGCTTGACAAAAGTACTCTCCATTATCTTCCTCTGATACTCGTGCAATACGGAGAGTTTTGTTGAAATTCTCAAACTTCAGTTTTTGGCTTGGCAACTCTCCTCCTTTCTTGTACCACATGATTTCTGGAGTTGGTCTTAAGAAAGAATAAATGAATATGAATAATTAAGATAAAAGTCTACACCTGGATAAGGCTATTTGAGCATTGCATGTGAGCATTTTGTCGGAGATATACATGGGAAAGATTTAGGAAGACATCAAGAAGGTTCCAACATATTTGACCATATAAGAATATAGTGGCATATGTTGCCCATGACTTTTTCTATGGTGACCTTCTATATTGGAAAGCAAAGTCCACTGATTACTATCTGTTGGATGAATAAGGCTCTATAGATACATTTAATGTACAAGCTGGGACCTTTTCCTGATGTATATCTTGCTCAATAACAGTAAAGGAAGTTTACTAAGCCAAATGCACCAGAACTCTGGCATACTCTGCAACAACAAAAACAAGTTTAACATGCTCTGCACCACATTTATCAAGTGTTTTAGACACTTTTAAGACCTGTAAAGAAGGGGCATGGCTTCTGGAAAGAAGATCCTTTTTTGGGAACAGAGCAACAAAATTTTGGTGCATTTTTCTGGCATAAACTAAGCAAGGTGTAAAACATATTTATCATCTACCGTGTTTCCCTGAAAGTAAGACATCCCCTGAATATAAGACCTAGTGCAATTTTTTACAAGCTTAGAAATATAAGGCCTACCCTGAAAATAAGACCTAGCAGCAGTCATTGCTACAGCTTTCGCCAATCCCCCCTCCTGCCTTCGGTACTGATACAGTAGGGGCAGCGGTGGCAGCAGTGGGCCTCTCCCAGCTCATTCCATACGGCACAGTATAACTACAGTATATTAATAAAAGTAGATTTTTTTGTTCAACAATAAATGTGAATTCTATTCTGAAAATAAGACCTAGCGCATCTTTAGGAGAAAAAAATTAATACAAGACACTGTCTTATATTACTGTCCGTTTTTCCCTCTGCACATGCTTCAGAATGAAAACGGGGAGGAAAAAAAAAACGGATTTGTCAAAAATGGACATAAACGGACAGTTTTTCTGACAGACACCCATTGACTATTCCGTCTAAAAAGATGGATTTAGGTATCTCCTGTGTAACCGTATGGAATTAGTTTTTGAACCAGTTTTTTTTTTGTTTTTTTAAATGGTTTAGCAGCAGACGGATACCAGGCACAAGTGTGAACCTAGCGTTACTCACTCTCCCTTTATAAAGTGTTTTTCTTACTACAGTATTAACAGAAGCATCTCACAATGCTCTCTCTAGTGTGGGCTTGGTTTGAAACATTTAAAGTAATGTGTGAAACAAAAACTACTAATTTTACTATTTAAAACTCTTTTATAAACTAGCAAATTTTTGGCATATAATTTTGAGGTATATGTACGACAAAGAGGGCAATGATAAAGGAAACAAACTTTCTTTATAAATCATTATTTAATAACACTGTTGAATAATACATCTGCTCTAGACTAGTATATGGATCTATCAGCAAGATAGTGCATCTCAATATTTCCATTTGGATGTTCATCTATACCTGAAATGATTCACCATGATTGCCATACCTAACACCCTGTGACTTCTTTTTGTGGGGTCACATCAAGGACCCTGTGTATCTGCTGCCCCCCCTTCAACCACAGGATCTTAATGACCTGAGACAATGCATCACTGAATCAGTGGAGCCCATATCTGAGGATATGCTGATCTATCACAATGACATTTTCTGTGTCCCCAATGGAAATCACATTGAAGTTTTGTAGTGCACAGATAAAATTTGGATAGATAGTGTGTCATTTCATGTTAATCAATTTGTGTTATTATTCTGTAGGTTATGAATATCGAGACTATAATTTTGCACCATCCGTTTTGAATGACCCTGTATTTCATGAACAATATGATATGTAAAACACTGATAAGGTAATGCATTATGATACATTATGCAGCCTTTATCAAATGTTCTTTATTTAGCATTTGCAAACTTAAAAAATTAGGGATAGGAGATAAAGACTCGGGTTGTAAATGGTTACAGCAATAGAAATCATTCTAATTTTATGTAATTTACAGATGAAAAAATAGTGAACAATAACATTTAAAATAAAGGATATTCACCACTACAGTACTTACACTCCAGAGGCAATACATTCTAGTAGGAGATCTTCATCCCGCAAGACCAGCTTAGTGCTAGTAGTGCCGCTAGGCAGTAAGAATGTTGGAATTCTCTCTGGTACTCCACGGGCTAATCACAAAAATATTCACAGTTAAGTAAGCTGCAGTATATATATATATATATATTTTTTTTTTTTTATATGAAGTGACTATGATACAAAACTAAATGCATACTCTACTACTAATTCATTACTAGCTACATCCAGAATTGATCTAAAGCAGTAATTGCAAGTGTTCCAAAAAACTATTCTGTGTGTGTTGTTTCGGACCAATGCATTCTTATCCTTAAATAAAAAGATTGTAATGGCATCATTGTTATCCATATGTCCAAATGTTTATATCTCCATTTTGCTTGAGCAAATTGCTGCTTTAGTTCATGTCCCATTGGAAATCAACCGTTTTAGTCTCTTTGGTGTTGTTCAATCTGTTAT
The DNA here is from genome assembly GCA_947044405.1 of Leptodactylus fallax. NCBI lineage: Eukaryota > Metazoa > Chordata > Amphibia > Anura > Leptodactylidae > Leptodactylus > Leptodactylus fallax. The sequence continues at coordinate 821,652 of CAMRHE010000522.1, read as the reverse complement.
TAGAGGCACCTGCTGTCTGTTTAAGGATCTATTTACAGGCCTCGTGGGACTTCCATTGGGTCTGGAGGGTAGCGTTAGTCAATTACTTGTTAATTAGAGAGAACCCGTCAGTAGCTTTATTATATGAACATCTCATGCCTACATTTCAGTGTTCATCGCTTCATCTGCTTGTCTGCTGAGGCCACTAATATGTATTAAGTCCAGTGATAGCTTTCTATTTAAACTATAGGAATACTGAATTTAAAAGACTAAAAAGAAGCTAATAAAATCTGAATATGAAGAAGATGTAAACCTTTTGTTATACAAAATACACTGTAAAATACAAAATACCTTCAAGTATTACATATACATAGGGTTTCCTTATCATATGTTTATCTTGCCAACACTGTGAACTGGAAGTTGGAACTTGTGTTGTAATAGCATATTCCAAACTATTTGTCTGAAATTACTATTGGCAGTGGAAGGCTGCACAATAGTGATAACAGTGATCATATCACAAATTAAAATGGCTTGGCTTTGAGAGCTGCCAGGATTGTTTTTGTGTTCACTACTCTTTGCCAGATCTAAGTAGTTTGAGTCAGAATGGTTGTTAGTGACATACTGTGGCGTCTGACAACCCCATTTAAAGAGGATCTGTCACAACACCTGACATGTCTATTATAGTTATAAGGATTGAGCAACCAAAGCAAGCAATGACTTATCCACAGCATAGGACATAATTTCCTGATTGTGGGGGTCTAACTACTCAGACACCCATCAATCTCAAAAACAGGGTCTTGTCTCCCATGCGTGAATGGAGCAGTTGGTTTTGTGCATTTCTGCTTTTTTCATCCTGTATGGGACTGCCTGAGATTGGTGTGTATAGTACTCATCTTTCTCCAGCAATCCCATACACAATGAATAAAGTGGTAATGAGAATGTGTGGGCAGATGGAACCCTGTTCTCAGGATCAGTAGGGGGTTATACTCCCACTATCAGAAAGTTATGACTAATCACACCAATGGGTAGATCATAACTTGCGTTGAAGGCACAACCCCTTTAGTACTTGAATTCCCCATGAAATTCTGGAGCATATTTTCCTATAAGACGGTGTTGTGCTGTTTCTGTTTTCCCTTCTAGAATTTTATGTATAAATTGACACATGGATGCTATCATCCAATTATCAAGGAGGAATGCCTCTGGACAGTGTCACACTGGCAGGACTGACTGGCGAGTATCAGACGGTGTAGGGATACACTCTTAACTGGTAACACCCAGTTGTCAAGCTGTTCATACAGTTTCAGGAGAAATCCAAGAAAAATGCCCCAGAACTTATATTTACCTCAACAGATATGATGCAACAGTTGACAGGCCCTCTTTAAAGGCAACAGATGCTATGCAGTGTATCCCTAACAACCAGCTAATAATACGTTCCTTAACTGAAACCTGGACTATCATAGTGCTGACAGCCAAGAAGTGCAAAACATGCCACACAATTCCCCTTCAGAAAATAATCTACAAACTCTATAGAAGAAATTTACCAGGAGGGGAATTTTAATGTCAAATTCGCATTAACGTAAACTGTGCTACTTGTCTAAAAAGTTGCATAAGTTTTCATAAATTTGGCAATTCTAAAATTTCTGTTACTCCACTTTCTAAGCCATCCCCTTACTGAAGTGACTTTGCAAAAATTCTTGGGACTTTTTCAAGTTTGATAAATCTAGTGTATAGAGATAGACTGGCTAACCTACTTTCCCACCCACATTTCAAAAGTGGGGTGAATGCAAAATGATGTAAATTTTTTGAATAAATATGCACAAAACGCTGCTTTAACACCAGAATTTTGCTCGATACATTCACCCATGTGTATTTCTTAATTCTATTAGGCAATGGAGATGGTATATTATACATTATGCTGATGCAAGGCAGTTTCATACTCATATCATGAGCATACATACATCCTTTACAATTCTACTTTTTTGAAATATATAAGCACTGTTTATAACTTATTTCCTTACTACCATGGATTTAGAAAATTGGGAAATAGATCTGAAGATTCTCCATGGCACAAGCTACACGAGGTCAGGAAAGGTACAGTGAGAACAGAGATAAATGTCAAGAGACTATGCATGTTGTGCGCTCACCACTTCCTTTATTTGCCTGCATTACTGTAGCCTCTTAAGTCACTTGCATTATTACGTACATTCTCTGTACAGGGGCACTCCCAGCCACTCAGTTTTGCAGGGATGTGGAGTGCAGCTCCATGCAATTGCACCATTGTGATGGGAAAAATGGTGAAAGGGACACAGTGCTGCACGAATGCTGTGGCCCTTTTATTCTCAGGATCAATGGGTGTCCCAGACGTTGGATCCCTAGTGTTCATTGTGTAACAACATATCCTAGTTATATGCCATCATCATTATCTTTATGAACATTTCTCAAGGATGGGTGTACTTCTACATCCACAGTATGTAATTTTACTATGACTAAAATTGTATTGTAGTGTCAATGCCTAAAAATGCAATGGAGAAATTTAAAAGTATGAAAGCCAGAAGTCAAAAGCGCAAAGCCAGCCTTGGTTACAAACTCACAAAAAGCAACAGCAAGACACAAAAGAAACAAGGAAAAGATATGAGTCTCGCATCCTGTTGATATAAAGCTGTAAGGGAAATCTGGACCTTATTCACTACATATATTATATACAGCCCAAAATATCCACTTTCATTAACTATTTACAGAATAATGTTTACTCTTCTTAATAATATATTGCAAGTATTTCACTACTATTTTTTTTTTCTTTACGCCACTGTTTAGCTTTTCTTAGGCAATATTAAATTCACTTCCTAGAGGCAAGCATGTATTTTCATTCAGTGTCCTTACAGAGTACATCTCTTTGTAAGGACATATTGTGTGATTTAACCATCACTGGGCAATCTGAAGTAATAAAAAGACGCATCCAGTTCATATAACTGAGCGTGTTCCTCTTTTTTGGGGATTTGTTATGAATATAGGGAGAATGGTTAGCTAGTAGGTGAGGTAGGATGGAGGTCTGGAGACCCCAAGCACTCACCCTGGTACATAATAGTGAGGTTCACTCTGGAATGTACTGCAGAGTCATTACGGGAATTCTCTGTAATAAACAAGATAGGGTGAGAGCCCCAGGGTGACATACATTGAAGCAGTCAATAACATAGGAAAATAAGCTGTAGAAAGTGAAGATGGGGCATTAGCTGAAGACCAAATAAGACGCAAATGCTGGGAATGAGGTGAAATAGATAAGTGCTGGATGCATGCAACTCAGGAAGACATACTCAAAATTGGTAGAAAACAAAATGAAGACAGTACATGGATGAACAGCAGTTAAAGTGTTACGCGTAACAGGTATATTAAGATAGTTTCTAAAAACCTGCAGATTTTCAATGGATAGAATAAACTGTTACATCCTGAACAGGTTATGCTTACAGCTCTTATAACAAGAAGGCACCTAATATGTCTAGAAGAAAGATTTGTCAGTAGGCTGAGCATAGCCATAGCCATACCTGATTTCTGTGCCCCCCAACAAAATGCACATAAAAGACTGTTTCTTTACTGTAAAGGTATGTTTACATGGCTCAATTTGTAGCTGAAATCAGAAATCAGCCCCAAATTCCACCTTTCAATGGGAGACAGATGCTGATTTTTTCCTCTAGCTGAATTTTTCAGTTTTATTCCGCCTGATAATGACCCCTGAATTGAATGGGAGGCGGAAATATTCTGCGTGGCTGCTGCAGAATTTTCAATTTGGTCAAGCGTAAAATTCAGCTTCAAATTCCTGTATCTTAATTTTTCAGCTAGGTAAAGTCTCTGGATGCCTTTCTTGAGTGTAAGAACATTACAAGTTACAGTTCCAATACAGGGTGATTAAAAAAGGATGGTGCAAATGCAAAGGCCTTTAGTTAAAGAGATCTTTCACCATTTCCATCAACTCTTGGCATCCTAGGTGGTGCTCCACTGGTTTTGGTGCAGTTGAAATTTTTTCTCTAGCCCCCACTGCAAATTTTATTAACTAGACTCTCTGTCAGGTGGCCCTGTCTGTCTACTCCAGCTCTGGATTGCCCGTCTGAAATTAGAAAGCCTGATTGACATAATGAAGGCTGAACCTAACAGCATTGATTGTTCAGGAACAGTGGGGGCTAGAGAAAAAAATCCAACTGCATCAGAATCAGTGAAGCAGCACCTATTAAAGGATGCAAAGAACTGAAGTTGTTTGTGGTGGTATAAAGTCCTCTTTGAAGAAACATCAGTAGTAAATGGGCAGTGACTGAAAATAACAGTAAGGCAAACATAATGTAAACACTGCAATCTGGCCGCAGCATTTTACATTACCTGCAAAGTGGATGGGATTCTAGCTAATCCCATCCACACACTGCATAAAATAATCCGCAGTGAAAATACTGCAATTTGACAGGCGCTTGCATTTGTGCAAATAGCAGCATGTCAATTATACCTACGGAAACGCTGGCGGTTTCCGTATAGGTATAACGAAAGCAGACAGTCTGCAGAGGAAAATTCTGTGGGCTTTTTGTGAAAAGTGCTGCGGGAAAAACCACAATACCTTCCTGCCGTGGTTTTTCCCGCAGTGCTTTTTGGCTGCGGCCTGCTATATGGGGCTATAGCCTAAAACTGGCTTAGTTGCCCATAGAATCCAATCACAGCACCTCTTTCATTTTACAGGAGCCAAATGTGAAATGTCATTACATAGTGTGACATAACATGGTGACACCATAGCAAGAAGAAGATTTTTGCATTTTGGAATTTACAAGAGCTGGGTCAGCTATGACAGTACGGAAAAACTTGCAGAACAAATTTGGTAAACGAGCTCCACATAGAAACTACAATTTGCATTAGGTGAAGCAATTTGAAACCACTGGGCGTTTATGTCATGGGAAAAGCCGAAGCTGCCCAAAGACTTCAGAAAAGACAGTGAACTGGATTCCAGCCATGTATAAGCGTAGTCCTGGAAAGTTGACCAGGCTGACTAGTATGGAACTATAGATGCCACAAACCATAATATGATGTATGTTACAAAAATGTCCGCATTGTAAACCATACAGATTATTTTATTCTGGATCTAAAGCCAGAAGACAAACCAAAATGCCTACAATCACTTCCTTTTTTTTTTTTGCTAAGGATACCGTCACTGGTCACTCCTAACGTCTGCAGAACGTTTATCAGCAGAATGGTACACCTTCACATTTTCATTTGGATGTTTGCTGATACCTGAATGAAACTCTACCAGAAAGATGGATCGGCCACACTAGAGACAATTCACCAATGGTGCACTGGCCTCTTTGATTGTCAGACCGAAACCCTGCAACTTCTTTTTGTAGGGCTACATCAAGTGCTTAGTGTATTCTGCAACCCCTCTAGCCATATTATCAGAATGACCGCAGATGACGCATCACTAAAACATTGGAGTCAATATCTGAGGATATTTTGGCATGTGTCTGGACAAAACTGGACTACCGACTGCTGTGTCATCAACGGGAATCACATGGAAGATTTATAGTGTATAGATATAACTTGGAAAGATAGTGTGTCATTTCATGTAAATATGTGTGTGTTATTTTCTCTCGATTATGAACACCAAGGCTGTAATTTTGCACCATTCTTATTGAATCACCCTGTAGTTTTGTACATGAATTGCTGATCAGATCTGACTCCAGATTTGAAGTTTGAGGGGAATCTTTTCCCTTAGATAAAGAAAACTGCTTTTAGCCTCATGGGGGTTTTTGCCTTCTTCTGGATCAATATTGCAGGATAACAGGCTGAGCAGGACGAATATATGTTGTTAGTTAACCCTACAAACTATGTTATGGTTCCAAACTACAATTACATAGAAAGCCGTTAAGTGCCCAATTTAAAATTGATACCCTAGAAGTTGAGTTTGTGTGGTTATAATTCCAAACACAACTGCTCCAGGGTACAATAAAATGTCAAATCAAGAAGTGATATTGTTATAGGCAAGGCTCCCTGGAGTCTTCAGTCTGAGAAATATAAAAATGTGTACAGGAAGTAAAAAGGTTTTCCCATAAACTGGGCAAAGAAATGTATCCATATCATTATATACTGTAGAACATACTGTGGTGCCCGAACCACATTTAGTAAATGCATGGGTCCATCTACCTAGACAATGAATAGGAAATAGACAATGAATGAATGAATGATTATGTGAGAAGAGGTTATTGTGGTGGGTACAGTTAAAATGACATCAAAACAATAAAAAGTATACAGTGATAGAAACATCAAGCAAATGCAAGACAAGTCCAAACAAACTGCATCAGGAGGCATAAAAGAACAGCGGATGCTATAGCCATGTGTTATCATATTTCAAGCAAACTGGGCAGAAAAATGCTAAATAAATGAAAGCAGCAGAAGGCAATTATTCTGTGGATCAGCCCTTCTCATTGTGTAAGGTTTGTTGCAATCATCATCTATAAGGATTTGTTTTGTAGATAATGTTCTTACTGACCAATATGAAGAACACAAGTAACATAAACATAAGAACTGAAATATATACTAGGCCCAAAAAACTAACTCATGCACACGGCCATCTGAAAAATACATTCTTCATAATGATGTTCAACAAGGTTGTATCCCTTTGCATGTTTTTTTGTACAATTTTTTGCTGAATGCCATAGTGCAGACATCTTTTGGCACAGGTTCTATTGAAGCCTATGTATCCATTAAAGGCATCCTTTTCTATAATGCGTAAAAATGGAAATATTTAATTAAAATAAAAAATGTGATGTCAAAGCTGCCTAACCAAACACTGGTCACCATTATTTTCACTGTAAACTACATCATTTCTTACCTAAACCATTATGCATATTAACAATGTAAAAACCCCACAGGGGTGATTCACTTTATTATTCTCGAACATATGGACAGTGACCGTGAAAGCTATAATACAGGAAATATGCTTTAGTTTACTGGAGTGAAGAGAATGAAGACCCAACTTACTGGTCAGCACTTTAAGAGTGTAGGCATTCTTCTGCTGGATGGTGTGTGTGAAATGGGAACGAGCATTGCAACTATAATCTGTCTGTGCATCTTCACGTAAGACATTAGAGAAGTACAAATCCCCATTCAAACCTTGAGACACTCGTCTATCCTGTGCAATTGGCTCCATTGCTACAATAAGAACAAACAGAGAGAGTCAGATAATCTTTTATGTGGGTGAATAAATCTTCAGACATGCAACATAGTACAGCATTATTTTCCACTTACAGCTGCTCATCCAGAATATGACTGGAGGGGGAAGACTTGGTGGGGGGTTGCACTGAAGAATAAGGGAAGCTCCCTCATTCACAACAACTGGGTCCAGATTCTCCTTTGGCCACAGTGGTGATCCTGTACAATTACAAAGGGGTGTTGAGAAAAACTGTATAACATGTACAACATGGACAAGACCTAAGACACACCAAGTAGTATTAAAGCACTAAATTCTATAGTTTTCTTATTGTACTTTTTGATGTTTCAAAACAAAGACAATACACTGACTGAAAACATAACAAGTAAATTGTTTTATAGGACCTATTAGGGGGAGTTCACACTAACGTTGCTAATGTCCGTTCCTGTCTTCCGTCATAGGATGAGAGCAACGGACATTAAACTGTCATAGAGAACGGTCACAGACTGATTCTGTGTCCATTCCCATTGACACTAATGACGGACACTAGCTTCCGTCATGTTTGTTTACTTTTGTAACGGAAGATAAAGTCGTGCATGAGGAAAAAAACTGCGATGCGTTTTCACCGTGTTTTTTTCCGCAGCGCTTTTTGGCTGTGGCTCGCTATGTGGGGCCTTAGACTAAAACACATTGTGCAATACAGAATGTACAACATACATTTATACTTTCCTGCACTGTGCTGTATGCATATTTCAGTATGTCTTGAGCTCCTATCCTATTTTTGCCACTAGAAATGCTATTTCAGCAACCAAATTACGTTTTAAGAAAACAAGTTCATCAACTGCATTTACTTGCCATTTGTGCCTTAAGGCCAATGTGGGTACTTACTTGAAACTTGCAGTAAAATCTTATTTGAAAGGGCTGTTCCATGCCGATTGCGAGCAAAGCACTGATATTCTCCTTCATAGTCCTCAGGCCGCCCACCCCCGTAAATGTCTATGACAAGGGTCCCAGACCGCCTGCGGAATGAGACTTTTGGATCTTTGGCTACATTATAAAATTTTCCATTCCGAGTCCATGTAAATCTATGGGAACAAAAGCTCAATACTTTAATATCTGCTGCAAACATACAGGCATATAAAAGACACAGGTTTATTTTCTAAGCTTAGTTTGGATGTAAGTTAAGTAGTTTACTTACGTTGGAAATGGGTTTCCCGTAGCCTCACATTCAATGATGATGTTATCACGGGGGTCAACAATATAATTCTTTTCAGATTCCTTGGTGATGGTTGGGGGCTGATACACTACAGAAAGGAGAAACGAGAAAACCTCAGTCTTTTTATCACCATTGTTAACATACATTAGTGGAACAACATCACTGCGGTACAGATGTGTCCTCCCTTCCCGTTACTCCTGGCTGGACATGTCCAGATATGTTTGTCAGAAGAAGACCAAAATTTCAAGACAACATGATTTCACAGTAATGAGTCATAAAGTGATATACTATACATGTCAATGTGTGCCCTCCAAGTGGCTGTGTTGTGAATTGCAGCCTGAGTTTTCATGGCATATTGCTATATTGTATTTTAATTAGTTTCAGGAGATATGGAAGTCCTTACGGAACTCCAAGAGTGGACGGGTTTTATTGTCGTAACTGGCTCATAAGGTCTTGAATAATTTGTGCACCCCTGCTCTATGGATGCATAAAAAACTCTTCCGGAGGAATGTGGAGCTGATTTTGAGATGGAGTCCACCTCAAAATCAGCTTCAAATTCAGACCTGAATCTGCCTCCCACTGTTTTCAATGGGAGGCAGTGGTGGACACTCCTTTTTGTCAAGAAGATGAAGAAAGAAAATTGTACAAAAGAAAAGCTGGACAACACTCTCATGGATTTTTATGAGCTTGCTTTTTATTATGATATTAAACCAGAATCCATAAAGTTGACACAACCGCTTTATCAGAATATATGACTTTGTCTGAGGACTTAAACATAAAAGCTTCTTGCTTTTGGACCTACACCTATAAGATCCTTTAAGGCTCTTGAATCCTATCCTATTCTCCAAATATTCATGTAGTCTGATAAAGCAGCTATGTCAACTTTCTGAATTCTGGTTAAAGGTCATAATAAAAAGCAAGCTAATAAAAATCCATTGGAGTACTGTCCAGCTTTTCTTTTCTACAATCTTTACTTCTGGAGAAGTCCGGCCTGTCCTCCTTAGAATTGTACACCCCACCTCCTAATAAGAGAGTGCTGCCTGTCCCTCTGGATTATGCTGAAGAAAGAAGCTCATGCTCAAACGTGTCATGGATTGCACAAATGATTCCGCCGCAGAACCCCTGGCACAAGACTACAGATGATTAGTCCCCTTTTACATGAGGCTAACCAGAGAGTAAACCTGTGTCAGAAAGTCAAAGCTTGGTGTGGGATGCACAGGGCCCGAGAGTGGAAAGGAATCTGAGGATCAAGACCATCTCATATTCCTCTTCACATTTCTCCATGTGAACAACCCCTTAACAAGTGTCTTTTCACTCACATTCTGTAAAAGTAGGATGAGATTGGTAAGAAGCTTGAAAGTTTAGCAACAGGTAATGTAATTTATTGTCAATGAAAAATATAGACAGGACACTGAATCATTAATGCTAGGTTCACACTTGCACTGGGCTCTCCGTGGTTTGAATCCGCTAAAACAGCGGTTATTTGCCGACCCCATAGACTATAATGGGGTCCACTGAGTATCTGTTGGGTTTCCGCCATTTTTATACTGAAACCGGGGGAGACAAATGTCCTCCGTTCAGGACTTTTCTCTCTGCAGATATTCCAACAGCAGATCCCAGTGATTATGACATCCTTGAAAAAACACTCCAGCAAAAAAACACTTTTTTTTCCAATCCTGCACCCCTCTCCTGATTGGCTTCGAAAAGGAAGTTTCACCACCCCAATCAACTCCAGTTCTTAGCATCTGTAAGTGACATTCCACTGATTCCGGCACTAATGAAATTTTTTCTCCAGCTCCCACTATTCCTGAGAAATCAATGCAGTTAGTTCTATGATATGCTGCTTAGGCTCTGTACCGTCAGGTGGGCGGTGTCAGGCAGCAGCAGGAAGAGGGTGTGACAGTCTCACAGCTCAGGATCACATCCCTTTCCTGCTCCTGCTTGACACCAACCACCTGACAAAACAAAGCCAAAACAGCATATCAGGCAGCAAAACTAACAGCGCTTATTGGTCAGGAATAGTGGGGGCTACAGAAAAGAAATTCCAACGGTGTCAGAATCAGTGAAGCAGTGCCTATTAAATAATGCAAAGAACTGGTTTTGGCAGAGGTGGTGAAATGTCCTCTTTAACACTTCAGGCTTCTTTTCTAAATATTGCACTCATAACCTAGCAGCTCCTGATCAGACATCAGCTAAAAACACTACCAATTCTGAATGGGGGCAGTGTAAATATAAGTACAGATGTGGCAAAGGTTAACAGGACTCATAATGCATTAACAACACTGCGACAAAGGGTTTTCAATTACTGTTGTTGTCTTCTGAAACAAGTTACCATAGCATAGAAAGTTTTCCCGATGCAGAAAGTCAAGTTAAACAATGCTACTTCTGTACATGGTTGGGAAGGCTGCACTGTGGGCTCCTACATTATAACTGTGAACTGTTTATTCACCAGCAGCAGTTAGTAATATCAGTTTGTGTCCACCCTTGTGGAGAGCGTGTGTGAAACAATCCATACAGGAAGCAAGTGTCTGAATTAAACTGGGCAATAACTCATGTGCACTTTATCAGGTCAGAATGAGACCACATGACCCATATCAATAGAAGGGTCCCATGAACTTACCAATAGAAAGCAATAACTCAATGAGGCAATTCCAGCTGAATTGCGTATATTGGGGGACAGGTACATAATGATATAAAAAACTAGTTTGAGGGCTTCTTTAATCAATTATAATCCAGAAAAATACTGGAATCATCATCAGGCAAAATCTACCTGTCTAAGAGCAGCTTTAGTTCCATCACAGTATTTGCAGGCATCAAACTCTCACTGGATTTAAATATTCTGTTTCCTCATGTTATCTGATATTTCTGTCTAAGGAACTGTTTTCTTATAGCCCATTTATTAGATTAGTGTAATAACTCAATGGATTTAGGGACTGCAGTGTAAGTCAGAAGCATATCAACACTGATGAATGAAACTTACGGTCTCGTTCAATGGTTGCTGTTAGTTTCCATGAGCGCAAATGGGAAGTTAAAGAAGAGACAAGGTTAGAAACAGAAAATCACATTTAACAAACACAAACTAAACAAAAAAACAGACGTGTGAACTATTGGGAAGAGTCTACAAAGTCTAAATCCATATACTCTCTACATGATTAGGGCATATAGAGAGGACACAAGAGACACTAGGTATATGTCTGATAATATGCACAAGACAGAATACATAGTTATATTATGATTGAGGTTCATGATATTAGTGTTATTGCATCAGTGTAAGGATTGTTAACAGTATGAGACAGAACTGTTTGTATTCAGCAATGAGAACAAAATAGACTTAAAAGAGAACTTTTCACCACCTCCACCAAGTCCAGCTCTTTGCATAATTTAATAGGAGCTGCTCCACTGATTCTGACATAGTTGGAATTTTTCTCTGGTCCCCACTGTTCCTAAGCAATATGTACTGTTAATTTTGGTTTATTGTAGCCTGATATGCTATTTAGCCTCTGTACTGTCAGGTAGGCGGTGCCAGACAGGAGCAGGCAAGAGGTGTGATTCTGAGCTCTGACACTGTCTGCCTCTAACTGGATCTCTAAATCACGCCCCTTTTCCTGCTCCTGCCTGGCACTATCCATTTGACAGTGCAGATCCGAAGTAGCATATCAGGCACCAAAACTAACAGCACTGATTGATCAGGAACGGTGGAGACTAGAGAAAAATTCCAACTGTGCTGGAATCAGTGGAGTAGCAGATATTTATAGATGCTAAGAAATAGAGTTGGTAGAGGTGGGGATAGGTCCTCTTTAAAGGGATTGTCTTATCCTTTTCAAACAGTTACCACTGGGGCTATCAGTTGATCACTCTGGGCTCCACTCTTGGCACTATCAGAAAATAGCTGATCTTTCTGGAAAAGTCACAGCCAGTCAGGTATTCCCTGTTGCATTACAAGATGAGAGAGTGGCTGAGATGAGTAGCTGTCCTTGTTATACAAGGACAGCTTAAGTCCACCAGAATGTGAGCGACTGTCTTAATAGGACATATGGATTATAATTGATCATGAGACAACTCCTAGGATCTAATTATAAATAAGGACAAATCAGGATTCAGAAGAGGTAGCATATATAATTATACAGAGAACAGAGTGTACCATGATGTTGCTACATGCAGTGCAGACCTGGTAGTTTTGACAATATAGGGGAGGTACAGTAGGAGAACCTCAGATGTCACCTAATCCCAGAATCTCTGCATGTATGGAAGTATGTATTTGGTCCTTATTTATACTGCTTCATTGTCTATAGGCATTATTAGGCACAATTTACAGACAATTTATAAACAGCATCTTGTGTCCGAGAAAGTTTTTTCTGTAAGTGCAGATAATATATTGTACGGTGCTGCTAAGTATTTTTTACCATACCCTTCTCATTGTACAACCTCTGAGATGTTCTCAGGTTCACATCTGCATGTACTGTCTAGCCTGACACTCAAGATGTCTAGAGATCTGGCCTCCTTGTCTTGTGAACCAGAAGATGACAGGCATATAGTTTAGTTTATATTACAAAGTATCCCCAGAAAGAGGCAGCTGCTCTGTTTATTCTTAACTACCACCTGCAATGCTGGATGGAGTGAGTCCTCATTGTGCAAGCTCACTAGTCCCCTGTCACCAATGGAGCCTATACATGACAGGGTCATTGAGCTATTGTATGGGGGCAGTGGTGGATGTTAAGAGACACAGCTGCTTCTTAAAGCCCTTCATAGTACCATCTGCACAATGTAGATTGCTTCATGTCTTCACTAAGACAGGACAGGTAAAAGATTGGTCATGGATCTATAAACATGAATGACTATGATTATAGATAGCTGATTAAAAATCTTACATTCTTACAGAAATTGAATTTACCAATGTGTATCACATAAAAAATGAAGACAAAGAATAACACATTATGGCAGACATCATACCACTCTTCCCTTTAACTTACGGTCCTGAGGAACTTTAATAGCACAGATCAAATGGAAAAGGAGTAGGACAAGAAATATCCATAAACCAGGGTAGTACTTCATTATGTTCCTCAGAGTATAAGGTGAGTGATCCTTATTTCACCTCTGCAGAGCAGATCTGAAATAAGAGAAAAAAAGGTAATAATATATCATGCAATGGTCTACTCAATGTATATCCTCTTAACTGTGTCAACATGCCCCCCCCCCCATTTATGAAAAATGTAGTCTGTAAATGTCACCCAGAATCTAGACCAGTGACCTGCATCACTGTGGTTCTTGTGAAACTTAAACTTCCAGCATGGCCACTGACTGCAGTAAAGAATCTGAGAGCTTGATAAAAGTCTGTCAGGAAAGTTACAGTAAATTGATGTTCTCTTCAATGAGAAACTCATAAATTCTGATGTAGGGGGGAGACTCCTAAATCCACACCATAGTATTGACATGAGAGCTGCATTCAGATTGGATGAAAGTATATTCCAGTTGCTCTGTCTTTTGGTTTCGCCTAGCTAATTTTTCGAGTCACGGAACTATACAAACTGCTTTAAAATTGCTAAGATCTATTTTATTTTAGGAGAACGATACAAGATTTAGTACTCTCAGTTCTCTCAATAGACTCTGAATATTAGTGGTGATATCTACTATAACGTAATACACGTACAAATCTTACATGAGAATACTTGCCCTAAAATCTGAATACTAACACTAAAAGCAGAAAATTACAGCAAATGTATATTTCACTAGTATGTTGCACTGAATGAACAGAAACGTATATCACTTTAGCTCAGCATGATCCTGCCCTTTTCAGACAAACAAGGATTTGCATGTTAGGAAGGGAAGTGAAATTGTGCATTAAGAGTCCATTACACCACCATTGATTCCCACTCTCTCTGCCCCCTCTCTCAACTCTCATTTGCACAAGTTTAACACACAGCCTCAGGCCTGTGCTCTGTGCCCATCTGCTTGAAAAGCCAGCTGCTGCATACGTCACAGCACTTCCCCCACCACTGTGGTGAGTGCTATTGTGGTATAACCCTGGAAAGTTCATCTGACCATTGCAGCAGGCCCACATGCAAGATGTCACATATAGTGAAAGGCAGGTATTGTGTGACACTAACCTGACAACATCTCTAGCTGAGAAGTCTATTACTTATTCTCAGATGTCACTTAGGCAAATAAAGCATGAATAAACATTTCCTTATCATTCATCACAAGGTGGTTAAGATGCAGGTGCTATATACAGAATGAGTCAAAAATGACACCTCTCCGTTGTGACATAAGTGTAAATTTATTTGCAAGACTAGTGCTTTCCCTTCACCTCATTATCCAACGTCTTATTATTAGCCACAAATTGCAGTCACAATATTAGTATACATGTTATAACTATAGGGCATGCTAACAATTTATTATAAACTTAGCACTGTGGGAAGAGAGAGTTTCTGACATGTATTCCTATCCATTATTGGCATTGCGGGACACTCCTTCAGCATGTCTCTACCCTGTAATGTCCACTGTAAAATAACAGTTCACACTCAGTTTACGCTAGGTTCACACCTGCGTTCGGGTTTCCTAATACGTTTAAAAAAGCGGTTACCTTCAGAAAACCTTTAACCCCATAGACTATAATGGGGTCCGCCCAGTTTCCGCCCAAAAAGAGCAGAAAAGGATTGGGTTCACATCTGCATTCGCCTCTCCACACGAAATCAGTTTATGAAAACGTGTCAAAATCCTCAAAAGCTAATTTCAAACGGTGTGCGTTTGGAGCATTTACGTCTGGTATCTGCTCTTTTGAGGAGAGAAAAAAGTCGGACTTGCAGGATCTTCAAAAAATAAGTGTGGGTTCCCACTTGCGCCGGAGTCCGTCCGCCGCAAATCCGTCTGAAAATCTCGGGAAACTGTATAGGGACTGGATAGCGAAAGGTTAGCGATGCATTGCTTAAAATCACATTCATTTGAATTGGGTTTTTAAAGCAATGCACGGGTGTGCGCTTACATCCTCTGCGCCGCAAATCCAGTTTTTTTCGCTGGAAACAAAGTACTGCATGTCCGACTTTGTTTCCAGCGGAAAAAAACTGGATTTGCGGTGCAGAGGGTGTAAGCACACCCGCGCATTGCTTTAAAAACCCATTCAAATGAATGGGATTTTAAGCAATGCGTCGCTAACCTTTCGCTATTCAGTCACTATACAGTTTCCCGAGATATTCTGGCGGATTCGTCGCGAACGGACTCCGGCGCAAGTGTGAACCCACCCTTAGGATACCAGATGGACAGCAACCAATCCTTTTTTTTTTTTTTTTAACATTGAGGTCTATGAAAAGCGGATTACAAATGGATAACAATCAGATTGTGTCCGTTTTGCAATCCGTTTCTCCCTCTGTGAATGCTCAGAATGAAGAAGGGGGAAAAAAAACAAAAAAAGGATTGGTCAAAAAAGGACACAAACGGATCACAAATGGACACAAACAGTCAGTTTTTTTAAACGGATACCCACTGACTAAACCGTCTAAAAAGACGGATTCGGGTAACCACTGTATAACCGTTTGGAATCCTTTTTGTACCAAAGCGTTTTTCTCTTAAAACGGTTTGCAAGCGGACAGATACCAGGTGCAGGTGTGAACCTAGCGTAAATTTAATTTCAATATATTAAGTTCACGTACCTTTGAATGTTAAAGAAGTTCCCTGGAGAGTAAAAACTTTCCAGCTCATTCCCTGTTCTGGTTAAAGGGGTTGTCCCATTAAGGACGCTTAACTCCTATATTTTGGATAGGGGATAAACAACAGATCACTAGGGTCCGATCATTGGGTCCTCCAGTGATGAGGAAAATGAGGGACTGAAAGTCCCCCATGCCTCCTCCTTGTGAATGGAGCACCAGTGCATTCATGTTATGGGGCCAGACACGCAAGCGAAAGGATGCTCCATGCACAAAGACCTTCTACTACCGGGATCCCCAGCAATCAGATCCCCTATCCCAGGATCCCATTAAGCTTTATTACTAATATTTACCTTGGTCCCCCAGGACCATGTTTATTACCTTTGCATAGAGCAGCCATTTGAGGCCATAATTCCCGTTCCTTTATTTCCCCTTACTGATGCTCTGACTCTTAGAGTCCGCTCTATTCAATGGACTTGCGGCGGCCCAAGTAGAGAGGAGTTGGTTAAGTTGAGAGAGTTGAAGTGGCTACAGGGCAGACAGTGGAACAAGACTTTCAACCTCCTCAGCTGCTCTCCACACAGGTAGCAAACAAAAGCTTAACCAGTGCAGAGAATGCTTTATTACTCCCTGGATAACACCTTTAAGGGGTTTATCCTTAACGCCATAAAGATTAGATGAATATCATCCAAACCTGTCTTTATGGCAGGAACAGCTGAACAGCTAATGTTTATGGGGATGCCCTGACTCTTCCCTACAGCAAAAGTCAGGGAAAGAAGGGTCAGGTATGCTGGATTTCAACAAGCCAACCTTTTTGTTTTCATGAGAGATAAGTCACCGCCAAAGATATCTGGCAGCAGCTTATTCCCCTCTGCCTTTTGAGAGTATGTGCACAAACAGAGGACAGTGCTCTAGTATGTTAATAGAAAGAAGGGTAATGTCATAAGGAATAGCAGTCGGCTGAAGAAGCATTCAATCTTCACCTGCCTCACCAATAAAGCGTTTTACTGAACCAATACTATATGGTTGTTTCCATCACAAAAATATATATTTCATGTACGGTATCTATAAATACAGAACATTTTATAATGGCTTGAAACAGTTGTCTCACTTTTCTGATGGAAACCACCAGGTTTGAGCTTCTCACAGTTCTAGAAAGCAGCTGATTTTGCCAACTGATGTTTCCGTCAGCTGCATAAATGTAGTATTACATGGCAGCCATAAAGATGGCTATTTCTCCAAGCAATACACAGACTGGCTCTAATTTCAATGCTGTCTATTTTTACTAAAAAGTAATTTAGTAAAATTGTGCTACAGAAAGTACAAAATGCTGTTATGCTTACAAGATGTCTTTACGAAAGTGCTTTAAGAAAAAGCAAAGGAGCAAATAAGGTCTGTATACATTGTTGCCTTCCAGAACTGCCCATCTATAACATAGAGTGTGAAATCATTCAATCACGTTTCCTACATGTACAGCAATATACAGTATTTAGTGTTGACCAGTTCTGGAGCTCTCCAAGGTACCAACTGTATATTAATAAAATGTAAGATCATCCTGTACACAGCACTGGATAGTTATACAGAGCAGTGCAATTGAAAGTTTTCTGTAATATACTTGATTTTGCTGCAAACCTGTAAAAAGGTAATGGTGTACTAAATATGTGTAAAGCATCATGGCAAAATACACACCTAGCTCTGCTTTAAATAGTCATTTACAAAAATTTCTATCTATCTATTCCACAGTCATACATTGGGAGGGTATAAGGTAGTTACCAGTTTACATTTTGCTTTGTTTTGGTGTGGAGCAAAAGTTCAGACTCAATTTTTTTCCACAGTTTGCAGCTTTGACCATTCCATGGGTTAATCTCAAAGTGAGTAAAAGGAAAGTTGTAGTTTCTAAGTGAAGTGATTTCATTAAAGTGAAATATCCAGTACCAGGCATAATGTATACATCTGTTAGAGTAATCCGATAGTTAATCTTATATATCCTACATTATAATCTCATATAACCAAACATATATACAACATGCATCATGAACCAATGTTTCGAAAGACTTTGTATTTCATATCACATGACCTTTTCTTGTTTTTACCATTTTTGTACATATTCTCATTTTTATACCCAGTAAACAACTTGTACTGCCAACTTTTTGTGTAGACAGTCTGACCAGATATGTCGCAAGATATGGGTGAAGGATGCGAGGGAGTCAAGATTACTTCATCCATCATTGTTAGGTAACATTAGAACTATTGTGTGACATGGGTTAAATATAATTTGAGATGAATTCCCAGAAATTGTGTAAAGTCCCATATTTTTATGCCAATAAACCATCCCCAATTTATGTAATATGATTTATTGTTACTTTTGCTTTATACTCTATAAAATAAACGACCAATGGTCCTCCCACAGGAGATCTCTGGCAGTTACTGACAAATCTGTGTCGTCTCTGTCTTATTACCGGTACCAGGTTGGGTTACACCTGACTTATTTACCTAATCTACCTAGGGTTATTTTTAACTCTGACACATCATAAGTAATTCAAGAAATCATGGACAATTGACATATTGCAGGGACCTAGTCGTCAGGCTTGAAGAGTTTAGTGAGGGCCTCGTAATCCTTGGGGGCGACTTTAATTTTGTTCTCGACCTGTCAATAAGACTCCTCCCCATCCTGCCCTCCTCTCTCTCAGTTGCAACTGCGGCGACTTAAGACTACACTTTATAAAACCAAACTAGTGGATGTGTGGCGGATTCTGCACCCCACGGACTACAACCACACATATCACTCCCCTGCCTACAACTCATACAGCCGCATTGATTATTTCCTCATCAGTCATCACGCTCTCTCCTAGTCCTCCGTGTCTCAGATCGGCTCTTTGGTCTGACCATACACCTGGGTTCCTGTCCCTCTAGGTGCCAGGACTCACGCACTGCCCCTTCACCTGGCATTTGAACGACAGCTTAGGGTGGGTTCACACCTGTGCTTGAGTCCGTCCGCTGCCAATCCAAGTGAAAATCTCTGGGAACGGGATAGGCATCGGATACCAACAGGTTAGCGACGCATTGGTTAAAAACCCATTCATTTGAATGGGTTTTTAAAGCAATGCGCGGGTGTGCGATTACACCCTCTGCGCTGCGAAGCCGTTTTTTTTTTTCGTCGGAGAGGGCAGCGCAGAGGGTGCAATCGTTTTTTTAACCAATGCGTCGCTAACCTGTCGGTATCCGATGCCTATCCCGTTCCCCGAGATTTTCACTCAGATTGGCAGCGGACGGACTCAAGCGCAGGTGTGAACCCACCCTTACTTTTGAGGATGCTACTTGCAAGGCTGACATAAGTTTCGAGATACGCAAACTTGGTCTACATCATGCTGCAGTGGGAGGTGTTAAAGTTCGCGATCTGTGCTCGCTTTAAAAAGGAGAGATCAGCGTGGGTAGCCTCACGACTGGCTGCAATTCACTCCCTTGAGACGACGCACAAACAAACGTGCTCCCAATCCACCCTGACCGAGCCTCTCAACGAAAGGGAGGAACTCCATGCTTATCTGGATAACATGTACTTACACACTCGGGACCATGCTCGGAACCATTACTATGAGTTAACGGATAAAAGTGGGCAATCTCTAGCTCATCGCCTTCATCCCCATAATAACCTGACGTAAATCCCTCGGCTGAGCAACTGAGTGGGACGCAACATCCACAATCCAGTGGATATTGCCACTGCTTTTCTAACTTACTATCAGGACCTCTACAACATCCGTGGTCAGTATGCTGACCTCGACCTGGATACCCTCAGGGACAAAATCAGGGATTATGTCACAGAAACATCCCTCCCCACCATTGCCGACTCAGATAAGGCTCTCCTGGATTAGCCCTTTTATTGGAAGTCTCCATGTCCATCCAGTCCTCCCCATCGGGTAAATCTAGCCCGGACAAGCTCACTGCCCATTTTTAAAAATGCTTTTGCACCTTCTTTCCCCCACAGGTATTTAATAGCATCGACGGTGTCACATCGTTTGCTAACCAATCCCTGTCAGCTTTAATCACAGTCCTCCTGAAACCTGGTAAGGACCCAACCTATTGCACCAGTTATCGCCCAATCTCTCTCATCCATGTAGACTTCAAGTTGTTCTCTAAATTACTGGCCAACCGCCTATCCCCTTTGATACCAGGTCTATATCCATTCCGACCAGGTCAGCTTCATTACCAGCTGCAAGGCACGAGACCATGTCTGTAAAGCTCTCGTAGTGATCCGTGGATATGTGCAAGTAGATCTCCCCTGTGTCTTCTCTCAGTTGATGCTGAGAAAGCATTTGATCGAGTACACTGAGGATTCCTACGCGCTACCCTTACACAGGTGGGGGTGGGGCCAGGTTTCCTGGGTAAAATTCTATCCCTATAAAGCAACACCTTGGATAGAGTGAGGGCTAACGGGGTCCTTTCTGAGTGCTTCCTGGCTCGAAATGCCACCCAGCAGGGGTGCCCCCTGTTGACCCTTCTCTATGCGCTTGTCATGGAACACCTGGCAGTGGCGCTACTGTGGTGCAGATAAGCAGTGGGTCTCAATAGAGGCTGAAATGAAATGCTCTCTGCCGTCGGTCCCAGCCCATGATTGCCCCAAAACTATAAAACATACCTTCCTGTTATCGCACTTCTTTAGGATCTGGGATACAGCGTGCACTAGAGGCCTCAACGCTAGGGTCCCTGGCCCCCTCAGCCCTCTCTTTCGTAGCCTCATGTTCCCACCGGGCTGTTCCCGCGAATAAATTCTTATGTTGGCGGTGCCGCGACGACATTAGACTGCGCCAGGTCGCCGAGAACTCGCCCCTTCCCCCTCTAGATCAACTGCGCTTCCCACCCTGATCTCTGCCTGTCCTCGCTGGAATACAGTCAGCTCACGGCCTTCTTTCGTAAATTCTCCCTGCTCTCACTGTTCTCCTCTAACATGACTGACTTAGAAATTGCCCTCTCTAATTCTGACACCACTACACACGCTTTCCACCCTCTATGGTATTCTTCTTAGGGCATCAGCACCTGACAGTCTCCCCTACACAGGCTCCTGGAAGAATGACCTCCACCTGTGCCTCTCTCCTGCCAATTTGGATAGGTCTTTCTTATTTGCCCACAAGCTACAGATCCCATGCAGTGCGCAAGAAAAGAACTCTGACTTGATGGTATCGCTATCCTAACCTCCTCCACAGGTTTTAACCTGGCGTTTCAGACTATTGTTGGCGCTGTGGTTCTGAGAAGGGTACGCTCCTTCATATCTGGTGCAAATGTGGTGCGATTAAGCCTTTCTGGGAAGTGGTGTTTGATCTCTACACAAAAGCGAATGGCTGGTCCTTTACACCCTCACCTCAGCTAGCCCTCCTCTCAGTCATTCCTGGAAGGATATCTGCAGAGAAGAAACACCTCCTGCAGAATTTCCTCACAGTCGCCAGAACAGTCATTCCCAGGCAATGGCGCAGCACTGCCATGCCTACCCTGGTGGAATTTTTACAAGAGCTTCTCCTTATCTGGAGAATGGAGGCCCGGGTGGCGGTGGACTCTCCTGATTCCTCTAGGTTTGGGTCTCTCTGGTGGCCGTGGGTGGTGTTTCAGGAGTCTGCGGTGTTCTCCAACTTATTCTCCTGACCGGGAGATGCCCCTACAATTCCTCTTTGGGATGTTAGCCCCTTGGCACTGCCATTCTCATACCCATTCTCTGCCTCATGTGAAATTTCCTGTTTGTTCATCTGCCTTTTAACTTTCTTATCTTTCAGTTATCTGTTTTGTTGTCCCCTTTCTGTGTAATAGTTGGTGGCGCTGTTTTGATCTTACTACACTTGAACCTTTTGTCCCATTAGGAAACTGTACCTCTTTCAGATCCCTGCGCCCCATTCTCTTCTTCAACCCTGTTCCCCTAGTTGCCTCTAACCTATGTTGAACTGAAGGCATATGCCTTATTTGCTTACTATGTTCCTTTATCCATATTTTTTTAGGCTTGCACGCCTCTATGTGCTTTGTTATATTGTTATTTTTTTTTTCTCCTTGTTATACGGAAAACTTTCAATAGAAACTGTTTAAGCATAAATAATTATCCAAGAATTACCGCTAAATTTCGGTTGGACATTTCGGTCAAAAAAACCTTTTTCACCTATTTTCTGTAGCAGTAATATGTGTTTGTGCATGCAATGGCTGAGAATGTGTGGACCTCCACCACAGTTTTAGCGCTAAAACCATAGTTAGGGCATGATGCTTTTTTCTCATTGACAGAACTGCAGCACTTTTTACAATGATTCAAACCCAGAAAAAGCATTGGAATCAGTGTGAAAAAATGTCATGTGATCATACCAGTAATCTCACCTCTCATACATTTATCATGCAGTATCAATACATCATAAAGAAGTGTGGAAAAACCATTCAACATAACATACTAATGCCTTACCTGCACAAGTGTCCCTCTTCCCTTTATAGATTTAGTTTCAATCTGTAAGAAAAGATATTGTTGTTAAGTAAGCTTCATCTTCCTCTACTTCTACCTATTGGGGTATATGGATGATATAGCCAAGTATTATCTTTGTGGGGGGTCTCACTCTATGGGTCACAGCAGAGAGGCGCACTGGCATGTTCGTCCATACATTACATGGTTGGCCAATAATTAGAACATATGGCATATAATACAACATGAAAGGACAGAAGCGGCTTTCCCTGGCGATAACAATTAACAGGGGTAAGAAAGGCTAGACCCAAAGTTTATTTAGGAATGGGTTGTCATAGTGAGACAACCCCTTTAAGACTCTTTAAGAGGATCTAACACTACTCCTGACATGTCTGTTTTAAGAAACATTTTATTTTTGTGTTGTGCTGTTCCTCCTAAAAAATTTATGGGTGCTACTACACCGCTTGTCAAGGTGCTGTGCCCGGACTGGACAGTGTCAGTCTGTAGGGTCACACCTGAAATTGCTGACACTCTACTGTCAATTAATAAAGAAGACCTGCTCCAGAATTGGCACAATATATTATAGGGAATAAAAATATTTTCTAAACCAGTGTTAGTTGCTTATATGGATGTGCTATGGTCATGTGAATACAGCCTCAGAGGTAACAGAAGTGCCTTCATGTGGCTAGAAGTCATGGTAAAGCAAACCTGTGAGGAAATGAACATTCTTTATTTCTATCATTTATATACAAGCAGTCCTCTACAATAGAAGCTGATATAAACGACACAAAAACAATATGTACAGTCATGGCCAAAAGTTTTGAGAATGACACAAATATTATATTTTCACATGATCTGCTGCCCTCTGGTTTTTATGTGTGTTCGTCAGATGTTTTTATCACATACAGAAATATAATTGCATTCATATTATGAGTAACAGAAGCTTATATTGACAGTTAGAATGAGTTAATGCAGCAAGTCAATATTTGCAGTGTTGACCCTTCTTCTTCAGGACCTCTGCAATTCTCCCTGGCATGCTCTCAATCAACTTCTGGACCAAATCCTGACTGATAGCAGTCCATTCTTGCAGAATCAATGCTTTAATTTTGTCTGAATTTGTTGGTTTTTGTTTGTCCACCCGTCTCTTGATGATTGACCACAAGTTCTCAATGGGATTAAGATCTGGGGAGTTTCCAGGCCATGGACCCAAAATCTCTATGTTTTGTTCCCTGAGCCATTTAGTTATCACCTTTGCTTTATGGCAAGGTGCTCCATCATGCTGGAAAAGGCATTGTTGAGCGCCAAACTGCTCTTGGACGGTTGGGAGAAGTTGCTCTTGGAGGACATTCTGGTACCATTCTTTATTCATGGCTGTGTTTTTAGGCAAGACTGTGAGAGAGCCGATTCCCTTGGCTGAGAAGCAACCCCACACATGAATGGTTTCAGGATGCTTTACAGTTGGCATGAGACAAGACTGGTGGTAGCGCTCACCTCTTCTTCTCCGAATAAGCTGTTTTCCAGATGTTCCAAACAATGGAAAAGGGGATTCATCAGAGAAAATGACTTTATCCCAGTCCTCAGCAGTCCACTCCCTGTACCTTTTGCAGAATATCAGTCTGTCCCTGATGTTTTTTCTGGAGAGAAGTGGCTTCTTTGCTGCCCTCCTTGAGACCAGGCCTTGCTCCAAGAGTCTCCGCCTCACAGTGCGTGCAGATGCACTCACACCTGCCTGCTGCCATTCCTCAGCAAGCTCTGCACTGCTGGTAGCCCGATCCCGCAGCTGAAACACTTTTAAGAGACGGTCCTGCCGCTTGCTGGTCTTTCTTGGGCACCCTGGAGCCTTTTTGGCACCAATGGAACCTCTCTCCTTGAAGTTCTTGATGATGCGATAGATTGTTGACTGAGGTGCAATCTTTCTAGCTGCAATACTCTTCCCAGTTAGGCCATTTTTGTGCAGTGCAATGATGACTGCACGTGTTTCTCTAGAGATAACCATGGTTAACAGAAGAGAAACAATGATGGCAAGCACCAGCCTCCTTTTAAAGTGTCCAGTGGTGTCATTCTTACTTAATCATGACAGATTGATCTCCAGCCCTGTCCTCATCAACACCCACACCTGTGTTAATGGAGCAATCACTGAAACGATGTTAGGTGGTCCTTTTAAGGCAGGGCTGCAATGATGTTGAAATGTGTTTTGGGGGATAAAGTTCATTTTCTAGGCAAATATTGACTTTGCAAGTAATTGCTGTTAAGCTGATCACTCTTTATAACATTCTGGAGTATATGCAAATTGCCATTAGAAAAACTGAAGCAGTAGACTTTGTAAAAATTAATATTTGTATCATTCTCAAAACTTTTGGCCATGACTGTATGTGGAAGATTAAACATAACCAACCTGGGTTTTAGACATATAATCTAAAATTAATAAATAAAAACGACCTTGCAAACATGGAAAGTATATAGAAATATCTTACTGAGATTTGTAGATTTGTGTTGTTCCAGTAACATACAGAGAAAATAGCGCCATTTCAACCCCTGGTTACAGGTGTTTTTTCACACTTTAAATAGACCTAGTTGTAACCAGGGGTCTAAATGTTCCTATTTTGTATATATGTTACTGGAGCTATAAAGATGGAATATTAAATATGGATGCTACAGCTACGTGCATCTAGCGTTCTGGTCGGGGGGAGTCCGCCACACTTTACTCTGATAACATGACATTTCTGATTTCAGTGTTGGCAAACCATAACCATTCATTCCACAACAATATACCCATATTTCCACACATAACTGTTAATTTTAAAGGCCATGTACACCTTTGCATCAGTTTTTTTTTAATTCTTGAATTGTATGTATTTTGGGCAAAAAAAAATAAATCTTTTTTGTAATTGGGTTGAAATTAAAGACTTTGCTTAGTTTGGTCTCTACAGCTTTTATGTATAAGCACTACAATACAAGATGCAGAATGCTGTTTATTAGTCAAGTACGGGTTGACTGACAGCCAGAAGTTTCCTTCTCTATACTCTTCTGAACAAATCTCTAGGCTGATTTATGACCAGATGAAAAAGCATAAATGTCGAAATTTGGCAGTGTTTTACACTAACTGCAAACTGGATCTTATTCTGGCTAATCCCATCCACACATTGTAGAAAATCTACAGCGGAAATGCTGCGATTTGAAAAATACTTGTGTTTTTGCAAATTGCAACATATCAATTAGACCTACGGAAACACCGGCGGTTTCCCTATAGGTATAACGGAAGCAGAAAGTCTGTACAGCAAAACTCTGAGGACTTTCTGTGAAAAGCACTGTGGGAAAAACCGTGATGCATTTCTGCTGAGGTTTTTCACACAGTGCTTTTAGGCTATGGCTTGCTACGTGTGGCCTTAGCCTAAATGTTTGTTCAGGAGAATAGAGAGAGGTTCTAGAGAAGGAGCTATTAGGTAGTTAGGCTGCCAGTAGTTGGCTAATAGACTGCATTCCATAGCTTGCACTGGAGTGCTTTTAAAGGGGTTACCCAGCTTGGTCGACGTGCCCTCTCATCCTCCGTTTTTGGCTGTCACTTCATCGGATGATTCAGCAAATGCCAGGCATACTGGTATCTTGCTGGACATTAGACCACTGGGTATAAGTTATGTCCCTTATAAATTGCTCCAGTATACCTGATAACCGCTAGAACTCATGTAGCATCCAAATGGAGGACATCCACAAAGTTTACACCGTTATTCTGTTTGAAACGATTAATTCTGGTCCCCCTGGATAAACAGGTCATATGCTCCTAGCCTGTCATACTACCTACAATTATAACTTCCAGGTTAGGAAATCCTGACCTTGCATTTCCCCCTTAGGGTATGACCTATTCACAAGAATTACAATAATGCAATTTTTTTGTAATTGTATCCATCTACAAAAATACTTTTAGCCCAAAAATACTGCAAAGATGTACACAGCCTTTTAGCCAGTTAAGATGATTCCACTCCTTCACTGTGAAGGTGCACATGGACAGAACATATTTAAAAGGGAATCTGTCAGATCAATCTGGAACACTAAACCACACACAGGTCCTTATAGACCTGGGGTTTAGTGTCCCAGATTGCCCTGTTGTAATGTAATCCGCAGGCGCATTAAAAATAAAAAACATTTAAACTTACCTAGAGAAGGGTTCGATCGATGCTGCTTGGTGAAAGCGGTTCGGCTTATTCATGAGGCACGCCTCTCGGTTACTGCGCTGTTGTTCAGTGAAGCCAAAGATGGACACCCCGGCTTCACTGCGTAATTGCGGGGCATGCGCACTGAAGCCGAGGAGTACTCCTCTGGCTTCATTGAAGAACTGCGCAGGTTTTTTATTTTTAATGCTGCCATGGATTGCGTTATAACAGGGTGATTTGGGACACTAAACCCCAGGTCCATATGGACGTATGGGTGGTTTAGTGTCTCAAATTGCCCTGACAGATTCCCTTTAAGAAGCAAAAAACGTTTCTCACATTTTAGGACATAGATATCCAACTGACAGCCATAGGATGCATGTGGCTAGCCACCACTGGATAGGGTGCAAAGCCTTCCACAGTTTTTACTGTGCATATGTTTAGCATTCAGCTGTCATTTTATGTACTCTATAGTCTGCAGAGTTATGTGTGCACTTTCACTTGCAAATGTCTTTTTTACCCAATAAATCCTATTCTGATGCCAAACTAGTCTTACTTTGCATTGTACACAAATATGGTGTATGCAAGTAAAATTAGGCAAATACAGACAGGTATCCAATGATATAGAGGAAAAAGAAACCGGTGACAAACATACTGATGTAAATGACACAGTAGGAAATAAATTAGCAAAACCAGCGATGAGCAGCTGTGATTTACAGTATGGCTAGTGGTAGACAAGCAGACGTGTCAGTGATGTTCATTGCTCCTGGGACACATTGCCCTCACACTAAAGCTATTTTTACATTCTCAACCCTCAGGTTCTGTCAAATAAAAGGCATCTCCTTATCAGTTGCTTCTATAACCTAAAGTTAAAACATCCTGGCATCCGTCACCATGTATTATCATCATAAAGAACAAGCTCCCCTCCAGGAAAACACCTTAAATACATGTCATAACCTCAAATGTAAACTGCAGATAAACTGCTCTTCTACAAAGGAAAGCAGACACAGGTTAGAACAGAGCCATCAACTCCAGGTTAACTCATTCTGCAAGGACTGAAATGGTACATAGTGCTTCCATGATAACATATATACTATATATATATTTATAATACACATTATATAATACAGGCTGATATTTATCCATAAAGCAATACCATCAGGGAGGCATCTGACTGACTCCATATTAGGGGTGGGCGATTATGACCTAAATCAAAATCACGATTAATCGGGAATTTTACCTCAATTACGATCAATAGTGATTATTTAGGTCATGCACCTTTTAAACCACGCCCCTCCCTTTTTTTTTTTTTTACGGCATGACTATGTGTTGGGCGAACCTCGTGAGATTTGTCTGGTTCGGCTGACGGTTTTGTTATTATCTGAAGGGACCTCTCCTGGGCTCTGGCGGGTCTCCCTGCTGTCTCTGAGTCTTCTGACTGACGTCAGGGACATGGGCCACGTAGCATCGTGAGACTTGCATCTATAGGTCACAATGCCATGTCACCTGCTGAGGCCCAATCACAGGCTCAGCAGTCCCTGACATCAAGCCAAAGAGAACAAGGACCCATGCCAGAGCCCAGGAGAGGTGAGTAACACTATGTTTTGCTCACCTTTCCCAAGCCTCCGCTTATTACAATAAGTATAATAATAGCAGTTCCGATTGGGACATGTTCGGTAATAAACTGCAGGTAGAACCTCACAAATATTGTAATAACTGGACCGAAGTAACAAATGTGAACAAAATTACATCGGTTATCCTGGTTGATGCTCAGTTTTGGCCTTACTCCATATTTTTTCTGCAGCAGGACAACAACCCCAAACATATAGCCAATGTCATTAACGCTAGATTCACATCTGTGTCAGAGTCTTTGTTGGGGATTATGCCGCAGAAACCGCCGAAAATTGGCGGAGTGAAAAGTCCTGCACAGAGGACTTTTCTCTCTGTCGGATTCAGTATTAAAAAAAACATTGGAAACCCAACGAACGCCCGGCTTACCCCATTATAGTCTATGGGGTCCCCCAGGTGTGAACCTAGCCTAAGAACTATCGTTACCGTAAAAAACAAGTAGTCCTAGAAGTCATAATCTGGACCCCACAGAGCCTTGATTTCAACATCATACAGTCTGTCTGGGATTACACAGAGATAGAAGTATTTGAGCAAGCCTACATCCACTGAAGATCTATAGTTCTCCAAGAAGTTTGGAACAACCTCCTTGCCAAATTCCTTCAAACACTGTGTGCAAGTGTACCTAGAAAAATGTATGCTGTTTTGAAGGCAAAGGGTGGTCACACAAAAAATTGAAGTGATTTAGATTTTTAGTCTTAACCGTTACGTGACAAGGACATTTTTCGTTTTTGAGTTTTCGTTTTTTTCTCCCTGCATTCCAAAAGCTATAACTTTCTCATTTTTCCGTTTACATAGTCACGTGACAAGTTGTACTTCAAAATGGTCCCATTAATTATTCTGTACAATGTACTGGGAAGCGGGAAAATATTCAGAATGAGGTGTAATTGAGAATAAAAAGCAATACCACCATTTTCTTATGGGATTTGTTTTTACAGCTTCCACTCTGCGGTAAAAATGCTATCTTAGATTTATTTTCCAGGTCAGTACAATCATGGTGATACCAAATTTATATAGTTTTTTTCATGTTTTAATAACTTTACAAAAATTACATATTTTGAAGAAATTGTTTTATATTTTAACTTTTTTATATTTTAGTATATGGAGCTGTGTAAGGTATCTTTTTCTGCAGGACAAGATGTAGTTTTTATTGATACCATGTTGGTGAATATATGCTTTGTGTATGTTTTGATCACTTTTTACTCCATTTTTTTAGGGCGGCAATTTGGCGAAAAAACTGAAAATTAGCCATTTTCATTTTCCTGCTATGGCATTTACAGTATGGGCCAAATGTTTTTTTATTTAAATTTTTTTTTTTTTTTTTTTTTAACTTTTTTTTGCCCCCCCTTTCAAGAGCTCAAATATGTGATCTTTAGATCACCTGTGCCATAGACTGCAATACTACTGTATTGCAGTCTATGGCAGATTTGCTATGTAACTATTGAAGCCTGTAAAAAAAGGCAGGCTTCAGTAGTTACAATACTATGGTAGGGCTGGAAGCCATCAGAAGGCTCTTGGCTGCTGCAGGGGTCGCATTTGACCATGGCATCTGAGTGGTTAAATGCCCGTGATCAGAGTCATCTCTGATCACGGGCAATGCTGACGGGTCCCTGCTGTATGAAACAGCACAGACCCGACCGCTAATGTGGCCGTTCTGCCATACAAGTTGTATATAATAATTGTAAATAATAAGTGTCTAAAAATGGTCTAAAACACTTGTTAAATGTGGTGCACTGTTAGACATGTTTTGGTACAAATTATGCCAGAGTTCTGGTGCATATTGCTTGATAAACCTGCCCTTATGTGTTTGGATACCTGCTATCATAATCAGTGTTAAGTTTTGCAGAAATTAGTGCTATAGTAGCTCTTCTATGAGATCAAACAAAAGGAGTACCCTTGGTAGCTACAATGCACTTCACACCAGAAACACCCCCTAAGATCTGCCGTTTGGTCCTTGTCAAAGTCACTTAGATCCTCACACTTGCCCAGTTTTCCTGCTTCCATCAACTTTAGAAAGTCACTTTTACTTATAAATAAAATGTATTATTATTAATATTTACTTGATGTTTTATTTCCCACCCCTTGACAGATGCCAACATTGATTTGAGTTAATTTAGTTGGAGCTCTTACTGCAGCCCCAGCTTTTTGCTATTACTGGACATGGCAGATGACAACATTAAAAATGGTCTATGAACTAGTATCTCACAAATATGAAGGGGCCACATTGCTCTGTAAGACCCGCTACCACTGATGAGACATCTGTGACTGTACAATACATGAAGGGGGTTGATTTTAGGTAAATACAAAATTCTAATCTACTATATGTTTCAATTCCTCAGCTTTATCACGGTTTTGCTACTTGTCAGTAAACAGAACATTCATTTTAACATATAGCAGCTGATATCAATAAAGGCCTAAAACTTCTTAAAACTTATAGTTTGCCACACTTGTATTAGGTTAGGAAATCATTAAAAAAAAAAAAAAACGCCTTTTTACCTATTCATTGGTTACAATACCTGCAATAAGCATGACAGTAATTTCTGTTCTCTTACAGAAAACACGAAATGAAGAAAGATCTTTGGGACTGTCTTGCCATATACAAGCTCTGTTTAGCTGAAAATAAAACTGGACTCAAACTGTCCATGTTTACCCCAAGCTGGAGCTCCACCCATCCACCCCACAGCTTTGGCATTTCACACAAAGGACAAGTTTAACTTCATTGAGCAGTCTGTATTTCAGTAGGTTGGGAAATGTTCTCAGCAGCCTACGGTGTGGCCATCAATGGAATGGAATGCTGCCCACACTTTATCCTTGGACGTCACTTTGTTTCACTGCTACATAATAATTCCTATAGTGACCCTGAGTTTCCCACTAAAAAAGTTACATTCACAACCTATAATATTCATAATCATATGCTTAAAAGTTACATTCCTAAACCAGAAGTTCACATAACATTTTTGAGACTGAAGATTTAAAGCTACAAGTGTTTGAAAACCTAAAATTTAGGTGAAACTGCAACTAAGGCTAAGGCCCCAAGTAGCGAGCCGCAGACAAAAAGCGCTGTGGAAAAGACTGCAGCGGAAACGGACGGGCTGCAGTGATAACAATGTCTAACCATGTGAATGACTGCTGTAGCCAATCACTGTTGTTACAAGTACTGTGCTGTATAACACTAAAGCCAGCCACTTCCCTTCTCAAGAAGGGTCTAAAAAGTGGAGCTGTTTACAGGGCTGAAGCTGATGGACAATCATACTCATGTCTGAAATGTTAGGCTTTGAGTGGAATTAGGCTATAATGCATTGGGGTAGATGACCCAGTCTTCATATCTCCTGCACTGCTGGAAGGTGAGACTCGTCTATAAATCAGGAGCCCCCCTGCCAGGCCATGCACCTGCACTGAATTCAGTGATCATTTATGCCAGTAAATGAGAAGCAAAAGATACTGCTATTGTGTCCACTCCACTTTACATTTAGCCTCATTGGGCCACCAGTCACCTTGTATTACATCAAGCTCCTCGGATAGCACTTCAGTGTTTTTGAAATGCTACTATGTCACTTTTATAAAGTGTTTTAGGCTAAGGCCCCACGTGGCAAAAAAAAGCACTGCGGGAGAAACCGAGGCGGGATCGCATCGCGATTCTTCCCACAGTGCTTTAGACAGAAAGTTTGTGGACTTTCTGTTTCAATTATACCTATGGGGAAACCGCCTGCATTTCTGTAGGTATAATTGACACGCTGCGATTTCCAAAGCCATGCCGGTTTTGGAAATTGCTGCATATCTGCAGCGCGGTTTTTTCCGCAAAGTGGGTATGGGATTCACTACAATCCCATCCACTTTGCTCTGGCTGTAAAACGGCGCAATTTTTTTTTTTCCGCGGCGCTTCTGCCGTGGGCAAATCACAGCGTTAAGCCACGTGGGGCTTTAGACACTTTATTTACCTAATCCAAATAAGGGGCTTGGTTTAGTGGAAAGGGTGTGATGATGTGCACCAGAACAGCAGCAAAATGCTGGCGTAAATGATGATCCAAAGTGAGTCAACTAATAGCATTAGAAATGGTGGATAATTCTGGCACATTTTAAGATTCTGCACTGTTTAATCTTAGATAGGATTAGTAAAACTAACCTATTATGTTTAACTCCTTGTGCTGAATACAATATCTGCGAATGCTTAGGATGGATATTAGGTCTTTAAACATTAACCCCTTCCCACCGCAGGAATTCTTTGATTTTCATTTTCCAAACCCCATAAGCTTTTTATTTTTCAGTTCACAGAGAAAAATGAGGGCTTAATGTTTGTGGGACAAATTGTACTGTGTTATGATACCATGGAATTGGAGAAAAACTGCGACTGTGCGACTTTTTTATGAGCTTGACTAGGCAGCCAAAATATGTAATCTGTATTCTATGGGTTAGTACAATTAAATGGACACCAAATTAAGTTTTTTATTTACATTTTAACCTTCTAAAAAAAACGCAAAACTTTGCAAAAAAAAAATAAAAATCTTGGACACCCATAATCACCATGTACAGGGATGCATAGAGTGTATTCTTTAGCAGGGTAAGATGTACTTTTTATATATACCATTTTGGAGAATGTCTGTTGCTTTGAGTGCTTGTTATTTAATTTTTTTTCCATTAGAAAATTTTTATTTTCAAATAAGATTTTCAAAGAAAGGGCAATACATCTTAAACCAAAACTGTTTACAACAGGCCTGAGAGCCTCCATAAGGCTCCAAGCTGTCATGATGTACGGACAGCTCTAGAGATCTCATAGCGCCAGAGTCATATCAGAGGATGAAAGGCAGCGGAGGCATCGGAGGTAGGCCCATTTTTTAAGTTTGGGGGCCAACATGAAAGGGTTTACAGAGCAGAGACCCGGCGGTATTACCGAAAAGCTTCTGCTGTATAATACAGTGGAGACCAATGTCTATGGCATCCGCTCAGCTCCTGAGCAGTCGCCATATTTAAACACCCAACTTCCGTCGTAATAGTATGGCAGATGTCAGGAAAGGGTTAAAACCTCTGTTGGTGGTCAATTTGAGGGAGGGGGCTCCTTCCAGCAACCAAATGCTGTGACAGACAGCTGGGAGCCTTCTGAACACTTCCAGGCCTGGCAATGCAAAGTTTCTTTTGAGCCCTGGTTATTGCAGTCTATGGTATAATGGAACTAATGATCGCATATTCAAACCCCCCAAGTGAGGCTAAAATAAATAAGAAAAAAAAACTTTTTAAAATTATAAAAAAACTAAAGAATTAAAAATTGGAATCACCTTTCCCCATTTTACAACTAAAAATAAACATAAAAATACATAACTGGTAATGCTGAGCCTGAAAATATCCAAACTATTCATTGAAATCTGGTTTCTATTCACTTACCACAAAAGAAACAAGACAGCTATAGATGATTATATATTTTTTTATACTGCTGGGTTGTTTCTGCTGTATTTTTTTTGGCTTTCAGGAAACCCTGGATCACTTGGATTACATCGAATTCGTTGGACATTTTTTATCGCCTTAGTAATGGCCACTGTGTAATTGGGCTGGTGGGGCTTATTGTTAGCTAGTGAAAAGCTAGCTAGCACAATATACATGTGAACAAACTTCTGCTAAATCAGTATCTACAAAAACTCTGCGGACTTTCTGTGAAAAGTGCAGCGGGAAAAACCGTAGTGCGTTTCCACCACAATCTGCAATAAAGTCTTCTAACACAACATCCAACTAGAGGTGAACATAGTGTAAAATATATAATCTCTGAGGCAAGCACCCATCTCCAGAACAGGGTCCCTCACCCACATCTTCATGGTGTCACAGACAGTTTTAAGGAGAGTTGACTGTGCATACGTGGCTCTCACTATTTCTACTTCTGTTAATGTACTGAAAACAGCCGGCTAAACCTGAACAACTGTATTTAAAATTCCTATACAAATGAATGAATAAAGTCACACAACTTGTGCACCACTGCATTCACAGCAACTGCAGTACTAAGCAAGATGGGGTGGGGGACCCGATGGTGAAACCCATATCTATACATCTTTTATCGTCTATTAACCCATTAAGCTTGTTTAGGTAAAGGGGCGTTGTCTACTCTAGACCAATGGGGGTAAGCTGGTGACCCAAGGTCTGTTTGCAGCCCTTGTGTGCCTAAATGCTGCCCCAGGGGAGACAAATTCATGTTGCAGTTTCCTTCTCTTGGATAATTATTAAGAATGTGTGTTCCTGTATACTTCTGTTATATTGTATTTGTCCTACATAAAAGTTATGTGTGTGTTTTTTTTGTACTGACTTTTCATATGGCTGTGATCTGTATTCTCTGTTTTGTAATTTTTCTCTTCTGTCTTAAGTCGGGGCCCCACGTGAAATAAATGCAGCGGTTTGGCCGTGGCGTTTTACAGTCTCTGCAAAGTGGATGGTTCTAGCCCCACGTAGCAAGCTGCAGCAAATAAGCGCTGCAGGAAAAACCACAGAGACAGTTTTTCCCACAGCGCTTATCACAGAAAGTTCGCAGAGGTTTCCTCTGTGGACTTTCTGCTTCAATTATAAATATAGGGAAACTGCCAGCGTTTCCGTAGGTATAATTGACATGCTGCAATTTCCAAAACTGCGACTGTTTCAGCTGTGTGTATTTTTCTGCAATGTGTAGATGGGATTCGCTACAATCTTGCATTGCCTGTAAAACGCAACAGTTTTTGCCGTGGCCACGTGAAGCCTTAGCCTATAACGGTACAGCCACAATTTGGTTACATGAGCAATTGGAACCACTGGCAAAATGGAAAAGTAGATCAGAAGTATATAGGCATCTATATTTTACCAACAGATCAGGAAATTACATATCCAAACACAAATAAGAACATATTGATATGTATCCCAAAGGTTAGTGTATATGTGAGTGTAAATAAGGATAAGAGCATCTTAATAAGTGAAGAGGGAAACAAATTTCCTTAATAAGATATACTACAAAGTTTCTTATATTCACCTGCAATATAAAAACTGGAGGTACAGATAAAAGGGACCTGTCAAGTTGTACATGCAGTCCTATCTGCAGACAGCATGTTATAGAGCAGAAGTAGTGGAGGAGATTGATATTATATAGTTTTGTGAGAAAAGATTTGGTATCAGCTGTCATTTATTAACTTAATCATAAAGGAAAGACTGTCAGTCACAGAATGGGACCACCTACTGGACTCCTAGGCACAGCAATACCAGTAAAGCATATGAATAAAATACAAGTGATACTGAATCTTTTCCCAAAGAACTATATGTCAGTCTGCTCAGCACCTTCTGCTCTATAACAAAAAGATCAGCCACTATTTTCAACGTGACAGGTTCCTTTTTTAAGATCCATACAGTACATAGAGATTGCGAATATCCTTTCTTTTGCACACAATAAGAATGCCAAGTGAGTCTGCATCCTCCCACCTCTATAAATATAGATGGCACTGAAAGGAATTAGATAGGACATGCTTGTAAATATCCCGTAAGCACTTTGAGAAATCGCATGCTATTCAGTTATGTAACATATATAAATACACAAACTCTGTCCTATTCAGTTCCCCAGAAGGCCTCATTTCTCTGCTGTGGATGCCCCATATAAATGTAGCAAACTACACCCTCAGTCTCCTAGTGTGACATTCCTGTA
Organism: Leptodactylus fallax; assembly: GCA_947044405.1. Taxonomy (NCBI): domain Eukaryota; kingdom Metazoa; phylum Chordata; class Amphibia; order Anura; family Leptodactylidae; genus Leptodactylus; species Leptodactylus fallax. Next base: position 785,824 of record CAMRHE010000522.1, on the reverse strand, counting down.
TCCTACTCACATATTTCTCAGCTCTTTGCTAGCAATCTGTGCAGCATTAATAAACATTTAGAATGGACGAGGATGCATTCACACATTCAATAAACTACTATTTACATAGCAGCCAGCTTGTGAATAAATGGTTTCATTACCCCTCCTCTATTTTTCCAGTACAAAATGAGTCCATTTACCCTCTAACCTTTACAGTCTGCAGACTAGTTACGAATATGCAATCCTGGTGATTCTAGGAAAAAAAAAAAAAAGCACCAAGCAGGGGTCTGAGCGTTTGTGTATAGATGGAGCAGGGCCAGAGGGCCTGGTTGCAGCAGATCGGCAGGCAGACCAGTTAATATGCAGATGAGTACAGAACATTGCCCTCTCCCCGCAGGCAGCTCTGCCTCATCCATATGGATTTGCGGCTGCAGAGTGGGAGTAGGCAGCCCATGCAGTTATGGATCTATTAGTCAATTCATGGTGTGTTATAAAAAATACTCTCGTGTCTGTGACACTGACATTTCCTGCGTTCCACAGTGTCTGTCCATGTAAAGCTAGAAGAGACATGATGGGTCCCTATGGGCAGAGAGTAATCTGCGGTTTTCTGCATGTATGCACCTGTCACTGATAAATCAATAGACTCTGTCCCTTCCGTGAATCTCCTGAATCTCCTCAAGGGACTGGCTTGATTTTGGTCTCTCTGGCAACAAGCACCACATTTCCCAGAGGATTATACAAAATGTGAAAACATGAGGAAAATGACTATAGATTAAAACGTGTCAAAAATAGGGTGTGTATATATAACGTGATATACACAGAAATATAGTACTCTAATATAGGACAGACACGTCACTCATTTTCCAGATTTCGTAACCCTTGGCTTTTCTAGGAATGGTGCTCGGCTTTGTCAGCAGTGTTATTTGTGTAAACCACAGAAACCTCTGCAGTCGGTCAATGGGATGAGGACTTTAAAATATTTATAAAGCAGAGCCATACTTCTTTGATACAAAGGAGCTTTTCTTTTATTTGCTTCTCCTTCACTCCAAAGGACAAAGCGTCCATCTCATATTCTATTTTTACAATAGAGCTTTTTCTTTCACATGCAATTAACCCCTCTGTTACTTAACACAATAATAATAATAATAATAATAATAATAATAATAATTACAAACAATTTACTTAAATCTTTTAAAATAGCCACAGGATCCTGGTGTTGTGGGGGCCCAACAGATCAGAAAATGGCGAGATTTCGCAGGCTTTTATACCAAACAGCCGCTAATAAAGAATACAACTGACTCATAGTTACAGCCGCCAATCACTGGTGAGACGGGGGGGAGGCCGGATGAGCGCTTTCCTCATGATTATACTGTACCACATCTATGGGTCTACGGTAAAGGCTTTTAGCTAAGCACACAATGGGGCAGATTTACTACCATAGTTCTGAAAAGACTGTGGCATATAATGCAACAAAGTTTGGTTTGGTATAATAGTGCAAAGGCCCTGCCAACATAATATGCTGTCATTAAATAGGGAAGAGTATTCTGATGACAGTCCCCAGTCAATGCTTTTATCTTGCACGCAGTTCAGTGGCTATTCCAAATTTACTGGTCTAGAAAAGGGACATGGTTAAAACTGCTGATAAAATGCTTCAACTTTATTAAAACCCTGCAGCATAATTCAGCATAAAATTCTGCTCTCAAACTTGGGGGTCATTCACATCACATTTTGATGAACAAGTTAGCTGATCAGTTTTACGGATATTGATGGCCATCAAGTCAAGGTCAAATGAAAAATGGATAAGTTTCTGTCCATTTTTGTGGGCCACAAAAGTTTGGTATGTCCTACTTTTCTGATCCATTTTTATTTGACATTGACTCTGTGTAAATAGATGGCCATCAATTTTCAAGCCTTTTTAGTATCAGTTTTTTTTATCAATAAAACTGATCAGTTAAACTAATGATGAAAACATGATGTGAACAGTCCCTTAAAAACACAGTATCACCTAAGGATACATATCACTACCTACATAGACTTTAATAATAAAAACACACAAAGAAAAGTTACATAGCAGCAGTGTGTCTTATGCTGAAACCTTATGGTTTGTACATACATATTTCATTTCATGTGAACTCAAGTCAAAGGTTTCAGATCTTTTTCTGTTTACAAAGTGGAATAAACTGTGAGAACATCTGGCATGTGTTAATCTGTGTACTAATACGTTGTTCTGCTGACAGATGTTGGAATTGAATCCTGACCACTTACCAAAGTTAATAACTAATGTTATGCAAGATCAGAAAGACAAAAGACATTTATTAAACTTGCTAAGCTTATTTCCTGTTGGAATAGTGGCGCAATTTTGGCATAGGATAGCTTGAGCAAAAAATGTTCCACTTTCTACATCTTCTGATACTTTAGAGAAAAGGTGGTGGAGCATGGCAGAGATTAAGGCAGGCCACAGACACTTCAGTCTAACAGATTTACTATAATCCACACAATGGTGTATATCTTAATTCTGACACACAGGACCTACTGTGGTGCATCAGAATTATTAGGATGCTGCCAGAGCCTCTTAATAATTCTAGTGCATCTAACACCAGTGCTGACAATATTACGTCTTAATAAATTACCTCTACTCTTGAGGTCAGACATAATATTGAAAAAACTATTACTTATTTGCAGTTGTACTCTAGCAACTATAATATGGTAACAAACATAAAGCTAGTATGATTTGTTTTCTGATTTCTTATGGTTGGTCTGTGAAGTTTTGTTTGAAAAATAATTCAATGACCAACCTCAAAATAGATAACAGACAAGAGGTTTTCAATCAAAGGTCCAAGGCAAGAGCGATGGAAAAAATGTTGCACTGAAAATGGAGCCCAGCTAGGCGCTGTAAACACCCCCATTAGACTTGGGGCTAATCTGCATATTTTGAAGAACGCTCATTAAATAAGCAACAGTCTGAAATTCTACAGGTATGATAGTATTTATGAGAGGGTACAATAAAAGGTACTGTGGCTGGTTTAGTAAAGAAATTTCTAATGACATTCCCTTTAAGACCATTTAAGACAATGGTGAAGTTACCCTATAAATCTTTATGTTCTTCTTTATGTTATATGCCATAAAGCAGAATGACGCATAGGTTATGTAGATAAATTACATTAAATATTAAATGCCTTTCTAGATTCAGAGTGTATGACCACAGGAAACTAGTCCTGGTTCCCTTTAACATGAATTATCTTCCAGAGTGTTAGTATTACTTCCATATAGTTATAACTTACATTTAGCTTGTTCCAGCAGTATTCTAAAAGAAGTAAAGTGGATGACAGGCCCAGATTTGGGACAAGAATGAGTCAGCGTTATTTACAAGCCCATTACAGGAAAGAGCCTCTTCATGATTCATCTGCAATGTACTGCAGGCTATGGGTGCAGACCACTAAATGCTTTACCTATTGCCTATCTGTCCAAAAAATAACTGTCCTCCACCTCCTTGGCATTAGACATCTGGAGGACATGGTATCTTTACTACTGTTCACATTAGGTGGAATTAAGGGGGGCAAAGTTGAATTTCAGAGGCCGATAAGCTTGACAGGACTTACTCACTGGACTCCGTGATGTCCATTTTCAGTTTGACTGGTGACCAGTCATCCCTGTATGATAAAATAATTATTACAATTATTATTAATTATTACTATTTAAATACAGCTGACATAGTTACATGCAGTTTTGCTGTGGGGCAGCAAAATCACTAATACCGTGTTCTACGCCGCATAATTACTGTCTTGTGTGAATATACCCTTAAACTCCCAGAGCTATAAAACAAATTCATGTCTCACCGAGGCTCTGGCACCCAAAAGGGTCTCAGGTGCATTTTGCCACATAATAAGGCTTCAGCCCTATTGCAGATATTGAACTTGGGTAGAGGAGGCTTTAAGTTATAAATCTGCATGCATCTATATATATATGTTGCACAATTCAACTACCGTAAACTGATCAACATGAGATTGGGGAGATCCATTGTGTTGTTCACTAGCTGCTACCTCTGTTGTACAACAACTGCTCTTACAGCACTCAATGATGTTTGCTTTTAGTTTTTGCTGCAATTAAGAATAATATATCTGTATTTGTAAAGGATGCCAGTAACCATAAAATCTTGGCATAGTGAACTGGACATGTATACTTAATTACAGAGAAATTCTCATTTTAATTATTCATTAGCAATGTGTATTACATTCTGCTCTGCTGTATGCAATGCTATGTCCAAGTCTGTTTGGGCTGTTGCCTTAGCATTAGAGGCAAGAAGTGGGGGAAATACTGGCTTTCTGTATTTGGGTCAGCATCAATGTCAAAAGTGCTAATGACACCAACATGATACCATGTAATAAGATTGTAGTTGTTTTTAAGGTCTTTTGAAAAATATAATAATTTTTAACACTTATACAAAATTACTGGTGCCTCTGCTTACCAGTAAGGGCTTGTCTGGTGAAAATAAAGCAAACACTAGAAATAAAAGGGCTATACAATATATGTATATACAGCATGGAGAAACACTCCCGTATATTCTGGCACACTATAACATTGACAAATGTCTTCTTTACTGACCACTGCTTTTGTTGCCATATGGATCTGGACGGGACTGCTATGTGACAGTTCAACTTCAACATAGACTTGTGTATGAGCGTTGCCAAGCATGTAAACATGGAAAGTTAATAATATTAGAGGAATTTGGTCACTGCGCTACAGGGGGCCCAGTAGTTGTAAGTGCAGTTACTGTGGCTGTAATTCTCATCATTTTACAATCCACAGTAAATATTACTTACAATCTTTATCACTCATTTTTGGTTTCGCTAGTTCAAATTTTTAAGCTACATTATCAAGGATAAAAGAAAAAGAAAGTTTGCAACCCCAATGTAACATAAAACAAGCACACTAGTACATATGTGTCTATGAAGAGGATTGTGGCTGTACTACAGGCTTCCTGTCCAAGATGCTAAGAAACAGTGATGTACTGTATATATATATCAAAGGTTGTCCCATTGCATCCCATTGTATTAGTCAAAAAAACGGATCAGTCAAAACCTGTAACTGGTTGGAAACATGAGCATAGCTTCCTAATGGGGAGACTATCAACCCCTCTATTTTCTGATAGGGCGATATTGTGGTGCACATTCAGCACAAGGTCCTTTTTACATTTGGTGCAACATGCAGATGTGGGTGGCGCAGGGTGGCAAGTGGGAAAGGCCAGGGCGGAGACACCTAGGCTGGCTCAACATATTTATTATAAGTCACACAAGTTTTATGGTGTGGGTTATACAGCAAATCTACGCCACTTCCTAACTGGCGTACATCTTACTGGCTCATGTGTGCGCGCCTAATTTGTGAAGAGGCCAGAGCTCCTTGATAAATTAGGTCTATCGGGCCCTTTACAAAACGCCATTCTTGATAAATCTAACCCATTATTTTTTTATTATTCATTTACAATAAGCAAGTTAGAACGCAACCTCTTTAAAATATATTGTTTTTAGAAGACATAATGAAATAGGTCCTGAATTTTCGTGTTACATTACATGTGACAACAATAGAGTTAATCAGGCCAGATATGTCTACAACCTCCTCCTCATATTCCTCTTGCTACAAGTATTTAACAAGACATCTTATGTCTTTGTCCTTTCACATATTTATGTAGTTATGGCACAAAGCACACTTCTTATTGCCTAAACAAGAGCTTTCCTATCTGATCATGGCCAGAAATAATTTCAGAAACATGTTTAGTTAAATAGATTCTTATTTAACAGGAAATCATTAAAAATTAAAAGTAGCTCCATTGCCTTCAAGGACAGCAGATTAGCCGTGCTTTGATGTCTGAAAGAAAATTAGTGCCGTTTCAGCTGTAAAATGCTTCTTTTATGCTTTGTCACACACAAAATTAAATCTTGGCTGGAATCTCCACCTTTAGTATCTACTGCCACTAGAAGGGCACTTGACTGTGGTACCAAAAGACGAACAAGCATGCATACTCAAGTCTGAATCTTCAGATATGTACCTCTAGGTTAGGTTAAATTTGGCATAACTCAACAGTTTTGGTAGGACAAGCTGAATAACTAATGTGTATGGAGTGTAAACCACTTGTACATGGTGCTCATATGCTGCTGAAGGGGCTGTTAGTGGCATAGTGAACATATCTTTTGTGTCAAAGTAAAATCTTGCTGCCGAGAAAATAAAATTACAATTTGTATGCAAATTAGCAGTTTGGTTCATCAGGGGCACGACCGCATCTGCTCAAGTTCCTGTTTTTACCTGTGGTCACCACACACTGGAACTTGTCAATCTTTATATTATAGGGGGTACAGAATTACCATACTCTTTATCAGTTCCACATGGTTTTCAATACACAGCAAACATTGTCAAACTGTGAAGAAGTGACACAGTAGGTATATTAGAAAGTTAAAGGGGTATTCTCATAAACATAATCATATCTCTATTTGTAGATAATTAAAAGTTAAACATTTTTGCAAATATAAGTACTTAAAAATTCTGCAGAGTTTTAAAGATTTTCTCTAACAATCTTAGTGGTGACAGTTTGTTGTATTGATCAGTTGCCAATGGATACGACCACAAATGAAGAAACTTTCTATGGTCTGGGACTTGTCAGGAACCCAGCCATGATTTTCTTATTGTAGCTGGGTTATCAGGCAGGGACACTACATATATGAGAGGATATCCCAGCCACAATACTAAATCATACCTGATTTTCTGACCTTAGAAAGGTCCTGCATTCATGGTCGTATCCACTGGCAACCGATCAAGACAACAACTTGTGACCACAAGATATTTAGAGAAAATCTTTAAAACTCTACAAAATTTTTAATTACTTATATTTGTAAAAATGTTTAACTTTTAATTATCTACAAATTTAAAAATGGTTATGTTCGTGGGAATACTCCTTTAAACAAATAATGATTGTTTACAGTAAGTCGGAAAACCTCTTTGTATGTTTAAGAGGCTATCTGGGGACTAACTGTTACCTATTTCCAGGCCAGGTTCTATCATTGCTGCACATTCAATCTATGTCAGTGCTGATTCCAAGTTATGGAAACATCTCCCAGCACCAGAGTCTGCCTCCTCCCTCCTTTACCATGTTTCAAGGTGTTACCTGTACTGGTATGGACATTCATCTAGTCTGCCAGATCCCAATAGTACAGGTAATACCAGTGAACACTGGGGGGAGGCGGATTGACTTGGGTGTCAGGGAAAAAACAGGAGACCCAGCGTGCAGCACTAACAGATGACAACTTGGAAGTCCCTGGATAGCCCCTTCAAAGTCTGGGAAAATGCCTTTAGGCTAAAGTCACATGTTTTTCAAAATAAATGTTTTTTGGGTTTTTTTGCAGCGTATGGATGGGATTTTTAAATCTTATCTGCTACATTGTTACTGTAGTTTGCAGCAGATTAGCCACTGGCGATTTAGTAATAACTTTGCATGGGCTATGACCTAGGACTCTTTTACAGACACATATCTCTGGCCTTAAGGCTCTTTCACAAAAACACATACTTTTTGTTTAGTGTTTTTAAATGCCTTTTTTTTAGGCTTTGTCTTCTTACTGTGTACTGTGGCTCAATTTTAGGCCACAATTAAAATGTAGAAGATAATGCACATACTTATCTAAATAAGCGTCAGGTGCTCGGGCTCCCCTCACCCCATTGCTGCTGAATAAAGAGGCTGGGTTCTATAAAAGCCACTGTGATAAAATCTAATATTAAGCATCTGTACAGTCTCTGGAAGAGGATTCAAACTACTGCATTCCCCTATGGCCATTTGGCTACCAGGATTTTCATAGAAATAAAATGTCTAAAGACTAAATATATGTGCACAGCTCCTGACATTTTATATAATGTGGCCCTAACAGTGGGATTACTTTAGACATTTAGTGAAATATCTTTGTATAGTATAGCAGTATTGTAGACCTGTGCCACCACATTCTTCAGTGCAGCCTTTGTGGTAAGCTTAGAAGAAATTGTTGTTACATAGCATTTATCTATTTCCATATTATATAATGTTCTCCAGTAAGTCGTTCATGAGACATCAGAATGAAACCTCAAAGGACTATTAACTGAACACTGTACCACACGTGTGCCACATCCAGATTGCCCTACAAATAAGGCTTTATGTGGACTGATAAAGGCAAGTTATCTTTCACTATGGAGAATTGACAGCCATGGTTCACTCATATGACACAAAGCAAATTATTTTAATAATGCTATGTATTCTTCAGTAGATGAAGGAGTTGTTTATCAAGCGTCGCAGATGTGCCCAATGTCTAAAAACCGAGGAGAAATATATCATGTAAATTATGTGTCACTTTGTATCAATCAATGTATCAGTTGTTTATCCAGTTTATTACCGCTGAATAGAGAGAAAACCAATCCAGACTTGTGTGATACATAATGGCTCTCAAGCAGTAACTGTGAGCCTGGAAGGATGGCTACTGCATACAAGTCATTTTATAAAGCCAATTATTCTAATGTCAACTCACTCACCATAACTGGCTTCTCTTATGGTCTGTACACGAACAATAAAGTGCAATAAAGCCAGTGGATGCTGGAACTTTCTATGGTCTGGCACTTGCCAGAAATCCAGTCATGATTTCCTTATTGCGGGCAGGCTATTGGCATGGACAAAACACTGATAAGATAACCTGGACACAATTAAGAAAATCATTGCTGGGTTTCTGGCAAGTGTCAGGCCACAGAAAGTTCCTGCATTTATGGTCATATCAACTGGCAACCGATTTTTTTTGGAAAATTACTTAAAATAACCACTATTAGTTAAATCAATAGGATCAATATATGATGTGTACCCCTTTCTGAAATAATCTAATTTATAATGATAAAAAATATAATATAGTCACCTACTTCTTTATAAATACTCCCATTATCCTCTGGGTGTATAATAATATATGAATATTAGGCTGTAACAATGAAGAGGAGAAGGTTCACTATTAGCCGGCTTCCTCACAGCTTATGACATGCTGTTTGGTGGTAATCAATGAGTGCAGGAATTCTTTATGCAGACAGTGTCAGAAAGTGCTGGGTACCAGGCTGGTGCTTGCTCCTTCTGCATCTCATCTCTCACCCCCGCCTCCCATCACTGCCTTATTCTTTATAATCCTACATCTGCCAGACACAGAAAACACTACCCCCTTCTACAACTGCATATGGAAGGGACATCTGTGGAGTGGGAATGCACACATGTGATGGGGTTAATTAACCATTTCACAAACTCACATGGCGGATTACTGTTATACTATATGCCGATGAACACAAGAAGATCTTGTCTATCAATAATCTTTGACCTTGTAACCCAGTGCAACCACACTCCATGTTTCCTTTTGCAGTGCATTTAGAAAATGAAAGCTAAACTCTGACTGGCCAATATGGGCAATGGGGCCCCTTTATCTATGCGTCACTTTTGATAAGCTTTGGAGTTATTCTCATGTATAGTATATAGATTTTTAAGACATTTTTGGGTTACATTACACAGGCACCATTCTGTGTAATAACAAATGTTCTGGGAGGCTGTAAATAATTTTTATTGCAATAAATCTGTGTGCAGTTATATTCCTAAAACCTACTATTCCCCTGCATCAGTGCCAGTCTCCAGGATCAAGATAAACAGTACTATGAGCTTCTTCACAGACTGGAGGGAACATAAAAATGTGCAAAATTCTGTGGGAGTAAAATATGTATTTATATGGTAAACTTTCTAATTATAAAGCTTCTTATAAAATAAGAAAGAAATGCTGTATTTATGCCACAGGCATTTTTCAATTTTCATTTTTGACTCCCGCCCTTCCAAACCCCATAACTTTTTTATTTTTCTATTCACAGTCATATAAGGTCTTAAAGTCTGCGAGACAAATTGTATCATTTAATATTCAGTACAATGTACTGGAAAAGTTGAGAAAAATAAAATCAAGATGGGGTGGAATTGGAGAAAAACTGCGTTGTGCAAATTTCTTACGGGGCTTGTTTTCACAGCGTCCACTGTGCAGCCAAAATAACATGTTACCTGTATTCTATGGGAAAAACATTATTCTTGGAGTCGCCATATTCTGACATCTGTAACATTTTATATTTCTGTGTACAGTGCAGCATAAGGCATCTTCATTTGCGGGAGCAGATGTACTTTTTAGTTATATCATTTTGGGGAATCTATGATGTTTTTATTGATTTTTACAAAAATTTTTATTGGAGGCAAAAATATGGCGTTCACCGTATGGGAAAAATATTTTTATATGTTTCTAGATGCGTGGATGAATAATTTGTTTGTTTATTTTTATTTCAAATTTTAGGAAAAGGGGGATGATATGAATTTTTATTTATTTTTATTTTTTTTTCAACTATTTTATTAGCCTCACCCCTGTATTGCAGTCTATGGGAGATTTGCTATTCAGCTATTGAGGCTGGTCATAGACCATAGGAATGGGAAAAGGTATGGGGCTAGTGGGGACCTGTCCCTGGGGCTACATTTGTCATTAGGGGGCCTCACATAAAGCAATGCCTGCGATCAGAGTGAATTTTGATCATGGGCATTTGCTCTGGGTGTCCACTGTGCAATACAGTGGAGACTCGTGGCTATGGCGGCCATTCTGCTTCAGAGCAACCGCCATCTTTAAAAACACAGCATCCGGTATACTATAACGGCGAGTGGCAGGAATAGGTTAAAGGGAAATATCCAGTAGTCTTATGGCATCTCTAAAGTAACCTGAACACTCCCTCAGATACACTGGGTGAGATTTATGGAGACTGGCGTTACCAACAGTAATCTTCATAACCCCATTGCTGGCAGATGGTGCGCTTCAAATTTGTCAAGGCACACACCTCTTCATAAATGAGGCGCATCCTCTGCCAGGCCCTGCACCTGCAGGGAGCCCTACGTCAGCTCATAGCTAGCATAGATTTCCTGCATCATTTACACCAGATTTTTGGCATAAACAATAATACATCTGGTATTATTTGTCGTGTACACATAATAAGTCTGTCCAACTGTGTTTTCCTTCTTCTATTTTTGGCTCTCAGTCCACCATGACTGTGTCTCCCTCCTTAGTGTGAAGGGGAAGGTCTTTCATCGATGGTCACATGACCACTGCTTGCTTTGGGGAAACTACATTTCCCACAAGAACCTTGGTTCTCCAGGTTCCTTGTACCCTTATTTGCACTTCTTAAATACATATGAATGGAATGGAAAGAGAAGATGGTGGATTGTGGAGTGCAGGACGATGGGTGTGCACGATGCTCTCCATAGGGGAGGGGAGCGGGTTGGAGGAGGGGTTTGCGTATGTTTTGTAGTTGTTTGTGTTTTATAAAAACTGTAAACTACTAGTAAAATCTTACCATTGGTGGTTGAGTAAGTGATAACTGTGCACTTGTTTTGCTGTCTCTATAAAACAGCTGAGCCACGACACAGAGAAGAATGGCTGCTTCTTAACTTCTAGCAGCTTGTGACATATGCACATATCTACCCTGTGCAGTGAGGATGACGCTACCATGCTTGCACTGTCTCGCTGCATGGAAAGAAGAGGACACCTGCTATAGAAGATCAGCCGATATACATTGTGCATGCTCAATCTGGATCACTAGAATTACTAGATCTGTGTATAAAACCAGAGATACAGCTTTTTAAAGTGACTGCCCTCTCTTTGGCAACTGCTACATTTGTACATACTGGCAATGCACAATGTGCATGACACTGACTCTTTTTGGCATTGCTTAGTTACAGCGCTGCTAGAGAGAATTTTAGAATCTGTTTTCTACTAAAAGGAAGTAAAATAGTTTAAATATATTAAGAACATATTACAAAAAAGTTCACTAAGCACCACCTTCACAGTAGAAAAAAATAAAGTGAAACAGCACTTACAGTTCAAGCACACTACTGTGACACGTATATTCAATGGAAGCCACTTAAAGACTGCTTTCAACTCTTCATTTAAATATCACCAGTCTTTCTCCCAAGTCCCTCACATATGTAATAGTACTGACCTAATGACAGCAGTCCTTTTTCCTGTATCCTCCTTATCCACATATGTCACAGCTGATGATACAAGTGGCAGATTTTTGCCTCAGCTCAAAGATACTGAGCAGCTGCTGTCCGGTGGCCGGAAGCTTCTTTGTCTGGTCCCAGTAATGGAACTGGACAATGAGACTCCAGATGTCCCCTGTTGGACATCTGTCCCTTTACCATAAAAAGTAAGTTAGAAGTTTCTTGCTTTCTGACCAAGGACCAGTATTTCTAACAACCAAAGCCCATCCAGACTGTGTCTCAAAACACAGCGATGGCATATAATTCTATTGCAGACATAATGGCATTTTCCATGGCTCTGTGTCCTTTCAAATTGTCCATCTGAGTCTGGCATAGAACACTGAATGGGAAAATTTCACCAAATTGCCTGTTTTGAGCCCAAATGTGATACATAATAATTGTTGTGCAGCTGGAAACACTGTGAAATAATTTAATTTCAGCGCCACTTGTATATGATGCTGAGGAAGATATCCTGCATTATAGATAAATACATTGAAGATGGAGTAAAGCATCTGGAAGGCCTGGATTAACTATGAGAGTCCAATAAATCATTTCTTTATGATCCAATGTAAAGACAACATAAATAATGTTTCTGGTGTTCGGCATAGTGTATCTGCTTGTAGCATATTGTTACATATTCTATATTGTATCTTCAAAACAAAAAATGTGGAAGTTTATCCCATATCTAAGGGTATGTCATTTGTGTACACTATTTTGTGCCTGGTGCCTGAGATGCCAGGAAATAAATTGTGCCAAGAACTACACAAACTGCAATAGAAAACAAAACAAAACCAGGCCTTACATACTTTTCAGATGGGTTGGATACGGGGTGGCTGGGTTGTCCATACACAACCCAATTTCAAGTCTACTTACAGGTTTATTTATTTATTAAAGATGCTGTCTGCTTTGAACAATTGCTTTTGTTGGAAGAGCCCATATTATTAATGTGGTGATGCAAATGCTACGACTACAGCAACTCTGTTGTTCATATCTTCCTCACCATACTAGAGGTACATGCCACCATATTGAAAGAAATGTTTGGCAGAAGGGTGTGAATGTGTGATGTTCTAGAAAAAGCTCAGAGTGTAACAGACGGGAAACCAGCAGGGGGTACTTGGAAAGAACTGAAAAGGATATGGAAACTAATGCAAAGAAAGCTAAATAGGCTCAGGGAGAAAGGATACAGTGAGATAAAGAGAAGGATGGGACAGATGTAGAGGTGGAGCTGAATGTACATAGGAAGAAAAATATGGACACATGCTTGCTGGGGAGCAGGTGAGGGTGAATGGTATACATGAGCTTACTCTGACTTCTCTTCCACTTGCTACATATAGAGGCTATACTGCTATTAGAGCTCTGTGTCTGAGGGACCACTCTGTTATGAGGCTTCAGTCACCCCAGCTGCTATGTAACATATGCTGTTGTATATAATATTAGAATACCACCAAGTCAAAGATATCATATCCCTTCTGAGGTAAAATATTATTTGTAAACGGCACCATTCTCATGGAACAAGTGTATGTTATATTGCAAACCTGCTTGGTGGGGGCCACCGACAGATCAGTTTCTGTCCATTTCTGTCCAAGTTGTGGTATGTCCTGCATTTCTGTAGGAAAAATCTGTTTTTATTAATTAACATTGACTCTATGTAAATGGATGGTCATCAATGTCTGCCTGTTTAGCATCAGTTTTTTCTATCTGTTAAACTGATCATCAAAACGTTATGTGAATGGTACCAACTAGTTATGGGGGACAGGGAGCAGCTTCATCTAGTCATGGCCTACTTCACCCCCCGTGCAGTGTGACTGACATGTCCCTCACTGACTGACGTCACCCTGATACCCTACCTAACTTCTGGCCGCACAGGGTGTGATTTACCTTGATGCCTGCATGACTAGATGAAGCTGCTCTCCGCTCCCATGACTAGTTAGAGTAAACTTGCAATCTAAGGTTTTAAAATTTTAGAACTTGACTTTTCAGCAACAAAAATCTTAGGCTCTATTCAGATCATTTTAACGGATGAAAAAAACAGGCACAAGCACTTGGTTATTTGTTTACATAGAGATCATTGCTTACAAAGAGATCAAGAGCAGTTATCAATTTTTTTAGACATTCACAAATTTATGGTATACTTTTTGTGTTTGTCCAAAAACATATAGAAACGGAAACCTAATGACCATCCGTGTGCGTTCTTTTGCATTCATTAAATGGATCTGCTAAAATGATGTAAAAAAATGTGAACTGAATGGAGCCTCAGTGGGGAAACCATAGGAAAGATCATTACTTATGACAAGTCAAGGGTGGATAAATCACCTGACAGTTTTCAACAACTACTGTAATACAATGTTTAAAAAAAAAAAAAAAAAAAAATTATATGTAATATATAGGCTGGGTTTACACTGCGTTTTTTTGCTGAAGAACTAAGTGCAACTTTTAATTACAGTCATGCTATGCCCATGTGACTATACATCTCACATATATGCTACCAGCCAGTAGAGCAGAGATTTTCAGTTTAAGGCTAAGGTTCCACATAGTGGGCCACAGCAAAAAAAAAGTGATTCAGGAAAACCGCGGCGACAACATATCACGTCTTTTCCCGCAGCGCTTTTCACAGAAAGTGTCCACTGTGTGTATTTTTCTGCAAGGTGTGGATGGGATTCGCGGCGTTTTAAAGTCACCACAAGTTGGATGGGATTCGCTAGAATCCCATCCAACTTGTGGTGACTTTAAAACGCTGCGTTTTTTTTTTCACTGCGTTTCAGCCGGTCAAACCATGGCGTTTACGCCACATGTGGCCCCAGCCTAATGGTTGTTAGCATACATGCGAGAAGCATAGTAACATTACTAGTAGCAGTAGGCATTACCACAAATAAAAAACATGCACAGTTTTTTTTAGCAAAAATGCATTGTGTAAACTGGGCTCAGGTACTTCATGCAGTTTCTAATTGTAGTAACCCACGTTACTAAGCATTTCACCTGTATGCTAATGGACAGTGAATTTACTGATTTACTGGCACAGTAGAAATCTGCTACTCATAACTGCAATTAAAGACTGCATGCAGTTCTTCAGGAGGAAACACTGTGTAAACTTAGTCAAACTGGTGAATAATAAATTAAGGCTAGGCCAACACAGTGACTTTGCCCACAACTCCCATCACATGACCAAAGATCTCCAGGTCACCATGCACTCACATTTCTAGTTGCAAAAGATCAAGCAGTGCTTGATCTTTTTGTGACTAGAAGTTACGGTCGCAGCAACCTATGGGTCACAATAGGACTCCATTCACTAACATTAGTGAAGGAGTTGATGGACGACAGTGTTCTTTGGTCACGCAATAGGCGTCGTGGCCAAAGTTGCTGTGTATCCCTAACCTTAATGTTGAGTAACCCATATCACATGACCCTAATAGAGAATGAATGCAAACAGCAATGAGCAGGTACAAGATACTGTTGTGGTGTAAATGATAAGAATACTGGTTTATTTTGTAAGATCCTGACATTATTTTGTTTTCTTCAAACAGAATTTGTGCACATCTGGTGACATTTTACATACACATAAATAATAATGTAAAGATTAGCTAAGATTAAAATATGGATAATCCAGTATTAGAATGAAACAAACACTGTAAATGACTATCCTACTTCTAAGTAATCTGTGATTGGAATTAACATATCATTACTCTACAGTTCTATAATATATCCCAGCACTGGCCTGTAGATATAAAATAGATGATGCACAATGTCCAAAAATGATTCTAATTCCCCTAATCTGCCGATTTAAATCCTTTTCATTCTCCCCAGTCACTGCCAGTTCACTGAATATTTTATTATAATCCATCTAAAATACAGAGCTTGCCTGGTTGCAGTCCCACTACCACATAATAGATGTCATTTATAGACTATTCCTGGCTTACACATGCATTTTTCTATTTACTAATTGCTGTTCCATACTATGGTCATTTTCTTTTAAGCAACAAAGCCAGCATTTTTTTTTAGATTTGTGATATGAGAGGCTGCCTGGGATATACAGAGAATAGCTTGTGAGCACAACCATATAAAATAAAATAAAAACACATAACTCACCTGTGAAATCCCCTGCCACTCTAGCACTGCTGCTCTGACAGTCCCTACCAGTCCTGCAGTGATGATATCACATCACTGCAGCCAATCAATGGCCTCAACAGTCATGTGTAGTACATGCAAGCATCACCAATAAGGCCAGTCATTGGTTACAATGCTCACATGAATGATATATACAATATATTTGCCTTAGGACTGGCAAGGACTACCAGAGAGCCATGCTGGAGTTGCTGGGGAAGTAATGTTTATTTTTTTATTTTAGACCACTGTCTGCAATTTTTTAATAAACCCAGAACCCCTTTTTAAGGCTGTCTATTCTGAAATAAATTACAGATAGAACCAAAACTGTTTTCCAGTCCACCCAAATTCCGCTAGTCCCCTGCCTGATATTTCAGAAATGCTGTTAATCTGCCACTTCCTACCAAAGAACCAAACAGACTCATCTATAACCAGCTACTACCACATTTATTAAAAAAGCCTGCACTCTAGTGATCCAGTAGGCTATGCTCCTGCAGCAGATGTAGCAAGTATAGACCCTGTATACAATAGCCTGAACCAATAACGTAAAGTGTTGTATCCTTCTGTACACCATAATAGGTAACAGTAGCTGACTGTGATGATAAACAATCCATGATGTAAAAAGCGTATTGGCCTCAAACATCATGAGCACAAACATATTTTGGATTAGCACTAAATATATCCTAAACACTGTGAATATTAAGGAAATAGTTTTTTCTTAGCTAGCCATTTGGAAAAATGGGTGAAAACTGATTCAGCAATTTTAAGGTTTACTTTGAGTGCTTTTATGACAATTTGAGGTGAACCAATTTTCCCAATATATGCAACAGATGAGGCAAATAAGCAATATTGGCAAATTGAGTCACTCATATCTAGTTTTAATAAATTTCAATGGTGCCATGCATATCCCCTTATAAAAATACATTTTGTGGTACACAGAGTTTGCTGCACAGTCCATTGAAAGCCATATATAAGAATGAGATTTCCCTGGGTAGCACTGTTTCCTCTGTGTCTTGGGATACACGATACACAATTATATGGGCCATAATATTGTTCCTTGCTGGGAACTGTCTTATGGATCAAAATGCACACAGTTATGTACATGAGGTCTAAGTCAAGCAGGTATGCAAAGATTACTGCCAAAGAGAACTCCATCACTTAGTGAGAAGTTTACAACATAATGGCTCAATTGCCAGATCAACACTAGTGATTCACATCTAGACTTAGACATGTACAGCCAGCTACAGAAAGGTATAGGTACAACAATCTATATATCTCATTGAAATGGGGAATTGGCCATAAATGCAAATAAATGTATAGCCATAAATGTAATAAAAACCTTACCAATTTATTTGAAAGCATCTATAAAGTGCCAAATCTACTACCATTACCAACTATTTGAACGGGGACATGGCCACTGCATTGCTCTCTGCTCCTATTCACGTATGGGATGAAGTGGTAGTCAGGTCATACCAAGTGGAGAGATCAGAAATAGTAAAGCCATTGGGGGGTTAATTATAATATGCCCCTTTTTTGACCATATTTTTTGCAAGTGTACCTTTTTTAGTCTAGTTTTACTGAGCTGTCTATTTATGATGTAGGCGCACCTCCTCCTTAAACGTTGTGCACGTTAGTTAGTTTAAATGTGCCTTTATAAGTTGTTTATACTTTGTCCCTTTTTAATACTTATTCTCCTGACAGGCTTTTTTACGCTGCCCATGTACTGGAGTACTTTTGCGCCTTTTTAGCCCCTTTTTAAAAAGGGTGCAAGTCATAAATGCAGCATGAAAAGGATTTCCATTTAGGCTACGCCCCCTTTTCCAACAAACAGCAAAAGTGGCAATGGCAACATAACATATGGAAAAAAAAGACACAAATGCTTCATAAAGCACATGGCAGAAAAAGGCACAATCTACATTAAAAAAAAAAGAACATGTAGCTTAATAAATGTGCCCCAGAATATTTATACTAGTATCCCTTTCACAGACTGTCATAAAGAAATCATAAAACTTCTTGTGTAATAATTTGAGATGGTTGTGCGTGAATCCTAGATCTAAACTTAGGAATTCAGTTTTCCATGTTGTAAACATTCAGAAATTCAGGGTCATGGAGGAATAAGTTTCCATTTCACAATTTCAATGTCCTAATGTTTTCCTCATAACTTGAAATGATATGTCAGAAATCATGATTTTTGTACAGCATTATCATTCGAATTTTCATCATATATAACCATATATCCATATTTAAAACTAACATTAAAGGCATCTCCATACAAACAGTAAATGTACACTATTAAGTGTGAGCTCCTACTGGGTCACACAGAACATATACTCTAACTTTGTACTTGTATGAGTTTTGTGCCTAGGCTGGAACACAGAGCCACAGAATGACCATGGGGTATCAGGAAAAATATAGTATGCTAAAGGACCATAAATGGGTCAGCTATTCCATGGCCTGGAATTATATATGACACCAGCCATTTGTATTAAACCTCTACACTAATCACCAGGGAATTTTCTATGCACATAAGCAATTCACCAGGAACTATGCCTTTAAGAAGCCTCATCCTGGGCTCCATTCACATACAGGTTACATAGCAGTCACACAAGCGGGCTCTATACAGATTCACTCTTGTGATGTTTGAGTCATGGGCATGATATTAGATATACTCAGTTATTTGAGTTAGAGAATGGAAGATAAGACAAAATATCTTGATGAACAGGTATTTTTTGCAGGGTTAACTGGAGATTCTCAAGAAGGAAGTGATTTCTAACTTTATTGTGGGTACCAAAGAAGCATTTTACAGCAAAATGTACAATCATGTATATTCAATACACAGCGAAACTTCTCTAATAACCCAATCTTTGAGAAGACCAGCCCCTTAATCCAGACCAGATCTACTGTGGCAGATTTTTCAGTCCTACCGTCTTATTTAAGAAGACCATCCTCTAAAACACCACTAATCTCTACAGATGTTCACCCATCTGCACCATCAAATTTCCTAGTGGCTTGCCATTCCTCAGTGCTGTCATAGGAAAATATTCAGCTAGTTATTATCATAAGACCTAAAAACACCACAAAATGATCAATGAAACATTGTTGCACCCCAATACAATAAAAGCAGCACCAACCAAGCAGTCCAGACAGCTACTATGAGGCCTATTAGGGCTTTCGGATGGCATCATGCCAATTCCTCGTAGTGCAGTGAGCAGCAGGACTCCCACTGTCCACTAGTAGCGTGAAGGTTATGTACCCCTAAAAGCCTTGGGGTGCACAAGCACCCAGCCCTTCAGTTTCAGGCTAGGGGAATGTGTCTGTGTGATCCAGCACCAAGGTTAAGGTCCAGTTTTGTGCTCCCCTCCCCAAGGTGCACCACTTCATTGCACATATTGATACATCTCATTTAACAAATATCCATGGGTGGGTGAAGTTGAGGTTCACCTCCAGAAGAGGCCGCAGCCTTTTTTCTACCATGGCAACCTAATGACTTTTACAATGTCAAAATGCCATATAAAAGGGGGGACTCAGATTAACCTACTAAATGCCAGAGGAGCAGAGAACAGGCACCCTTAGACTACCCCAGCTGAAAGGCAACCATGCAGACTAGACATAGAGAATGCACAAGACAGGACACCAATGAGGAAGAGTTTTCAGGGAGGAATACACAAAGGCACAGTGTGACAGAGAGAGGCTGCGAGCTGGCCCTGACACAAAGAGGGGACAGCAGGAACAATGAGGCAGGTACACATCCCGCACATATATGGCTGTATATAGGAGGGTGGATACATCCCCACATCGTTCCCTCCCCGCACCCTGGAGCCGCAGTGCTGACCTGTCATATCTCCGGCTGCCCGTCCCGATGTGCTTATTAGCGCAGGTGACCGCAATCGTCCTGTGACTGCGCAATTCAGCTGCGGCTTCACCTTCCGCCGGGCAGGGTGAGGATGCTGGGATGATGCAGGAATGCGCTGGCAGGATGGGGCGCTGCAGTGGAGCACGGCAAGCTCTATGGATGCGCTGCTCTATGCACTGGGAGGGAGGGCTGCTACACAGGCATATGGCATGGAGTAAGAAGATGCTGGGACGATGCAGACGGCTCCTACACACTCGGGAGATGAGGCATGGAGTGGGTGTAGTTGCTCCTCTGCCAGGCTGGAGGCTGGCACTGGAGTGGAGGTGACTAGGACGAGCTGCTGGGCGGTCAGGGCTCTGTGACAGGCTGTCAGGGAGCTGTCTCTCTCTTCGTGCACCGCATTAGGGCAGAAACCAGCGTGCGCGTCCCCGAGGGCTGAACCGAGCGCGCCTCCGCCTCACCATCCGCGTTCCCGCGCTCCCCCCTCACTCCAGCTGTCCGGGCTGTGAGCGCGCTCCTGTGTGGATAGGTGACCGCGGAACAATGCGGAGAATAACCTACAGACCACAAGGCCATATGGTGAATGGAAATCCCAGCACACCCCTGCCATTCTATAGAGGAGAGCAAATCCCAGAGTGAGGGGGATTACCAGTCAGGTGGTCGTCAATTGAAGCCATCAATAAGCCTGTCGGGGAGATGTATTATCAATGCACTTATGTCCGTTTTATGGTACAATTGTCCCAAATTGGAATGGCTACCAGACCCCACATATATCACGCACTAGGTCACACATAGACTTCTGCCAGTACGCCAGATAAACTAACTCATCTCTAACAACAAAAGTCATAACATATTTTAAGTAAAATATCAGCTTTGCCCCTATTACCAGTGCCAGTCAAAGTGTTCTCCAACAATGTGACAGACAGACAGTGTGAGCCAGAATGTACCCCATTAATGTGCCAATCAGAATGTGCCCCATTAATGTGTCCCCCCCCCCAGCCAGAATGTGCCCCATTAATGTGTCAGCCAGAATGTGCCCCATTAATGTGTCAGCCAGATAGTGCCCCATTAACAATGTGAGCCAGTGTGTGACCCACTGACAGTGTGAGCCAGAATGTGCCCCATTAATGTGCCAGCGAGAGTATGCCACAATCAACAGTGCCTGCCAGAGTGTGTCTCACTAATGTGCCCCATTAATATGCCAGCCAGAGGGTGCCCACATTAACTGTGGAAGCCTGATTGTGTCTCAATAATGTGCTAGCTAGAGTGTGCCCCATTAACAGTGCCAGTTAAGTGCTTTCCATTAGTAGCATGAACCGGAGTGTATATTCACTAATAAATGAGCCAGATTGGGCCCCATTCACAGTGTCAGAGTGTTCCACTAATGTGCTAACCATAGTGTGCCAGCTAGATAGTGCCCCATTAACAGTTTAAGCCAGAGTGTGCCACAGTATAATGTCCTATAGCGGCCCCTTCACACAGTATAATGTCCCATAGTGGCCCCTGACCCACGTGACGGCATTGAGGAGACCCGAAGACAGCAAGGAGTAAAGAAGAAAAGCAGTCCAGTCCATCAGCAACCATATAAAGCATAGTAGGAATGTTCTTTATTCAAACAATAGCATCACACACCACATATTGACCCATACAGGAGTCTTTATCAAGTGTCACTGATAAAGGCCCCTGCGTGGGTCGATATGTGGTGTGTGATGCTATTGTTTGAATAAAGAAAATTCCTATTATGCGTTATATGGTTGCTGATGGACTGGACTGCTTTTTTTCTTTGTAAGATAGTGGTTTTATCCCTATTATCTTGATTGCTGTCACAGAACTTTTTTCATATATTTATACAGTTAGAGCCATTAATATTTGGATAGAGACAGCGTTTTTCTAATTTTGGTTCTGTACATTACCACAATGAATTTTGAACACAACAATTCAGATGTTGTTGAAGTTCAGACTTTCAGCTTTAATTCAATGGGTTGAACAAAATGATTACATAAAAATGTGAGGAACTAAAGCATTTATTACACACAATCCCTTCATTTCAGGGGCTCAAAAGTAATTGGACAAATGAAATAATTGTAAATGAAATGTTAATTTCTAATACTTGGTTGTTCACCCTTTGTTGGCAATGACTGCCTGACGCCTTGAACTCATGGACATCACCAGACGCTGCTGTGTTTCCTCCTTTTTAATGCTCTGCCAGGCCTTTACTGCAGCGGTTTTCAGTTGCTGTTTGTTTGTGGGCTTTTCTGTCTGAAGTTTATTCTTTAACAAGTGAAATGCATGCTCAATTGGGTTGAGATCAGGTGACTGACTTGGCCATTCTAGAATATTCCACTTCTTTCCTTTAATAAACTCCTGGGTTGCTTTGGCTTTATGTTTTGGGTCATTGTCCATCTGTATTATGAAACACCGACCAATCAGTTTGGCTGGATTTGAGCACACAGTATGTCTCTGAATACCCCAGAATTCATCCGGCTGCTTCTGTCCTGTGTCACATCATCAATAGACACTAATGACCCAGTGCCACTGGCAGCCATGCATGCCCAAGTCATCACACTGCCTCCGCCGTGTTTTACAGATGATGTAGTATGCTTTGGATCAAGAGCTGTGCCACGCCTTCGCCATACTTTTTTCTTTCCATCATTCTGGTAGAGGTTGACCTTGGTTTCATCAATCCAAAGAATGTTCTTACAGAACTGTGCTGGTTTTTTTAGATGTTTTTTTTTAGCAAAGTCCAATCTAGCCTTCTTATTCTTGAGGCTTATGAGTGGCTTATACCGTGCAGTAAACCCTCTGTATGTACTTTCATGCAGTCTTCTCTTTAAGGTAGATTTGGATATTGATACGCCTACATCCTGGAGAGTGTTGTTCACTTGGTTGGCTGTTGTGAAGGGGCTTCTCTTCACCATGGAAATTATTCTGTGATTATCCACCACTGCTGTCTTCCTTGGGCGTCCAGGTCTTTTTGCATTGATGAGGTCACCAGAGTCTTCTGTCTTTCTCAGGAGGTACCAAACTGTAGATTTTGCCACTTCTAATATTGTAGCAATTTCTCAGATGGGTTTTTTCTGTTTTCGCAGCTTAAGGATGGCTTGTTTCACCTGCATAGAGAGCTCCTTTGACCGCATGTTTTCTTCACAGCAAAATCTTCCAAATGCAAGCACCACACCTCAAATCAACTCCCTTTTATCTGCTTAATTGAGAATTATCTGCTTAATTGGTCCTTTTAAAACAGGGTGGCACATGTTAAGGAACTGAAACTCCTAAACCCTTCATCCAGTTTTAATGTGGATACCCTCAAATGAAAGCTGAAAGTCTGGGCTTTATGTCCATGTCCATTATATAACTATAACTTGAATATGTTTCAGTAAATAGGTAAAAAAATACAAAATTTGTGTCAGTGTCTAAATATACAGTGGGGAAAAAAAAAGTATTTAGTCAGCCACCAATTGTGCAAGTTCACCCACTTAAAAAGATGAGAGAGACCTTGTGAAGACTTACAGAAAACGTTTGACCTCTGTCATTGCCAGCAAAGGAAATATAACAAAGTATTGAAATGAACTTTTGTTATTGACCAAATACTTATTTTCCACCATAATTTGCAAATAAATTCTTTAAAAATCAGACAATGTGATTTTCTTGATATGTTTTCTCATTTTGTCTCTCATAGTTGAGGTCTACCTATGATATCAATTACAGGCCTCTCTCATCTTTTTAAGTGAGAGAACTTGCACAATTGGTGGCTGACTAAATACTTTTTTTCCCCACTGTATATGGACCTAACTGTGTGTGTATATATATATATATATATATATATATATATATATATATATAAAATAGCAGTTTCGGTTTGGACATATTTGGTCTGAACTAAACTGGAAGCGCTATGATATTAGAAGCAAAGGACCCCCTGGAGGGCTGAAGGGGAAGTGGTGGAGGCTGTGGCAGGAGCTGCGATCGGTAAGTAAATAGGAACGGTATGATCAGTCAGCTTTGACCGATCATGCCATACACTTTTATTTCCTACAGCAGAAAATTTCAAGCAAATCAGATGTGTTTTTTTTTTTTTTTGGCAGACAAAAAGGATAGGATTTTCAAAAACACTCTACGCGTTTGTAAAGGGAAGTGCTTATCACAAACATTTATATATATATATATATATATATATATATATATATTATCTAGTTGTATCAATCATTCCATTCAGAACTTCTGAGAGAGCTCATAAGTGTCTGCAGGCTACAAAACCTGCTTTCCAGGAAGGCTTTTGTTTGAAAGGGTGGAGATGGAATATGCTAATGAGACCTTCATAGTGATGATAATCAGCTTCCTTTGATCAAAGAGAGTTACCACTGAACAAGAGACATTAGAAGTCAGATGGGGGAGGTAGGTCATTACCCCTGGGCCAAGGATCGATTTTAAGTGTTAGAGCGCCATCCCAAGACTCATAAGAAGTATTGCATCTAAACTTATATTACAATACCAAGAGCCTGATTGGAGTGACAACATCTAGGTGGGCGGAGTTGTGGGATATAAATATGATGGGCCAAAAGCCCTCTCTCTCTCTCTTCACCAGCCGCCTTGGGATATGGACTGACCAGCCTCACCTAAGACAAACTCTATATACCACCAGAGCATAATAAGGCTTAAGTATAACTTTCTCTCTCTATCTCTCTATCCATCCATCTATTATCTATCTATCTATCTATCCATTTATCTATCAGTCACCCTCTATTAATCTGTATTACTACTGCTGTGTTCCTTACAGAAAGGGTCAGTTAGTAACTTGTCAGGGGTTGTGTGTGTGTGTATGTAGCGATATCTGTAGGTTTTATATTCACCTGGGTAATTGGGTTCTGTACTTATTGTATTGCACAGTGTTAATACTGTTTTGTATTATTCTATAACCTAGTTCCATCATATTACAAGTGCATTAATAATAAACGTATTTTATTATTGATATTGTGGGGTAAATTATCGTACATGCAAACCAGTCAAGGAAACAGATAAGTAGATATACCTAAGGAGAAAGGAGGGAAACTGGGATCAGGGAAGAATAGTAATTATTAATAAGACCCAGATCTCTAACAGCGTTCTGTACTCCTGTCATAATGGAGTACCTACTAAAAACAACTTTATGGAGTACCTGCTAAAAACGCTGCAGAAAAAAAAACACAGAGGAAACTCATCCCTTTTTTTCGCAGCGCTTTCACAGAGTTTTCCTTTGCTGACTTCCTGCCCTTATTAAACCTATACAGAAAACACCAGCGTTTCTGCAGGTATAAATGATATTGTGCGAGGCCAGGGAAGGGTGGGAAAAAAAACCAAAAAAAAAACCATACTCACTAGAGATGAGCGAATTTCTCAAAAGTTCAATTCGGCAGTTCGATTCAAAGTTCCAAAAAAATTTGCTTCGATCCGAATTACTTCGTGGCGAATAAACAGCTATTTCCGGTCTTCAGGGAGCCGGGGTGGGCGACAAAATTGCGGAGGCCCTTGGATACCACGGTCATGTCTCTCTTTGTCTCTCTCTCCATTACGGACAACTTTTATTCATGTGGAAGGATCTGCTAACAAGCAAAGACACGCCTACCCAATCACATCACTAAGGAACATCTTGTGACCGTCTGATGTCACAAAGGTCCTTAAAAAATATTCATTACCGCGAAGCATCAAGAAATCCAGAATCGTGGTGAATCGAAGATTTCCTGAAATTTAGATCGAATTCCACTTCTGCAGAATCGATTCGCTCATCTCTAATACTCACCTACTCACCTGTCCCCAGTGCTCCGGTATCTCCCATGGCGGTCATGTTCTGCAGCTCCTTGAGTCTTGTTCATTGCCGCACATGACTACTGAGGCCAATCAGCGGCCTCAGGAAAGGACATAGGACATCACAGGTGATGTATGTGATTGACATCACGGTTCCTTTCCGTAGGCCAATGAGGCCGCTGATTGGCCTTCCGCCAGGGACAGGAGAGTATGGGTTTCTTTTTTATTTTTCACCTTCCCCGACCTCCTTGTGGAAAACTGTATGTACTGGACAATCCCTGTAACCCCTTCATGCCACAGCCAATTTTCATTTTTGCCTCCCCCCATTCCAAGAGCCATAATTTTTTCATTTTTCAGCTCAGAGTCACATGATGGCTTATTGTTTGCGAAATAAATTGTACTTTGTAATGGCACCATTCAATATCTTGTACAATGTACTGGGAAGCTGGAAAAAAATTCAGAATGAGATGAAATTGGAAAAACGCATTTGCGCCAATTCCTTATGGGTTTAATTTTTACAGCATTCACTATGTGGTAAAAATGACATGTTACCTGTATTCTGCGGGTCAGTACAATCACAGCAATACCAAATTTGTATAGTATTTGTAATGTTTTGATACTTTATAAAAATTAAAAACTTTGCAAAATAGAAAAAAAAATTTTGTGTCGCCATATTGTGACACCTGTAACTTTTTTATATTTATGTGTATGGAGCTGGGTATGGCATATTTTTATGTGGGAAATGATGGCGTTTTTATTGATACCATTTTGGGCAAGTTCTGATGGTTTTATCACTTTTTATTCCATTTTTATAGAAGGCAAAAAGTTGAAAAAACAGCCATTTGGCCATTTTGATTTTTTCCCTGCTACGCCGTTCACCTTATGGGATAAATATTTTAATATTTTAATAGTTCGGGCATTTTTGAGCACGGGGATACCTAAAGTGTTTATGTTTACTTTTGTTTATTTACAGTATTTATATATGTGATCTAAGGAAAGGGGGGGTGATTTAAATTTTTATATTTTTTATGTTTGTTTATACTATAAAAAAATTTTTTTTTTTTTTTACTTTTATGATCAGACTCCCTAGGGACCTTGAACCCTAGGGGGTTTGATCACTCATACTATTCACTGCAATATAGCTCTAATGTGATGACAAGCCTGGGAGCCTTCAATAGGCTCCCAGCTGTCATGACAACTGATCGCCGTCCTCTGATGACGTTCTGGAGGGCGGCAATCAAGTAAACATGGCATCGCCCATGGCGCCTGTGCACTTTAGATTCCACGGTCGTGTTTGACTGCAGCATCTAAAAATGCTGCGGGATGCTACGTGGGGCCTTAGCCTTACATGAAAATTTCCCAAACCCATTTGTTAGGGACCACTTCAGTTCTGAAGGGGATGTTAAAAGCCTACATATTAGAACCCCCCCCATAAATCACCCCATTTTCAAAACTGCACCCCTCAAATAATTCAAAGCATCATTTATGAACTGTGTTAACCTTTTAAACATTTATCAGGAATTAAAAACAATATGGAGTTGAAATTTAGATATTTTTTTAATTTTTTTTCAATAATAAATTCATTTAGCCCTAAAATTTACACATTCAGGGTTAAAGGAGAAAATGCATTTTACAGTTTGTTATGCAATTTCTCCCAAGCACATGTGAAGGTAAACATGTCATGCCTCATTTGTAGAGCCCCTAAATTAGCAGTATAATGGCAGCCCTCCAAAAGTGACCCTATTTTCAAAACTACACCCCTCAAGGAATTGACAAGGGGTATAGTGAGCATGTTGACCCCATCTGTTTCACAGATTTTATTTACATTGAGATGTGTAAATGAAAAATTACTAAAATGTCACTTTATCCCTAAAGTTTTAATTTTCACAAGGGGTTAAAAGAGAAAAAGCTCCCCACAGTTTCTCCTAAACACAGCAATACGTAATATGTGGTCATAAACTGCTGTATGGGTACATAGAGGGGCTTGGAAAGGAAAGAGCACTATTTTGCTTTTGGAGGGCAGATTTTGCTGACAGTTTTTGGGTGTCATGTTGCATTTGAAGAGACCCTTATGTGTCAGTACAGTGAAAGTCCCTAAAAAGTGACCTAGTTTTGGAAAGTATATTTCTCACAGAATTTATCAAGAGGAATAGTGAGCATTTTGACCCCACAGCTGTTTCAGAGATTAACATTGGGATATGAAAATTAAAAATTACTTTTTAACGTTTGAAAACAAATTTTTCATTTTCACAAGGGGTTAAAGAAGAAAAAGCACACCTCGGTTTGTTACACAACTTCTTCTGAACACACCCAATTTTGTATGAGTACATGGCAGTGCTCAGAATGGAATTTGGAGGGCAGAATTTGCTGCAATAGTTTTTGGGTGCCATGTCGCATTTGGAAAGTGAAAATTTAAATTTTTAAATACATATGCCATGTTGTGCCACTTTGTGTCAACAGAGAGACACACTCCTAAAACTTTTAAGTGGGTTATCCCAGGTGCAAAAAAATTGTTTATGTGGGTGTAAATTTCTGTTTGGGCATATAGTTTTATTATATTGGTTGTTACGCGTGTGGTGATATCAAATATATATTGTTTTTTTAGGGGGTTTTCATTTTAATTTTTATATCTATCATTTAGGCTATCTTCCTCTTATATGGGCAGGATCAACCTGGTATAAGGCAGAGACAGATTCAGGGTCACTGATCAAACCCCTGGCTGCTGAAAATAGATAACGGCACCTCCCCGAATGCACCAAATGGGGCAGTATCCTTGTGGAAATCCCGTATATGTCGCAATCATGTTTGACTATGGCATCTAAGAGATTAACACCCTTGATCGGAGCTTAGCTCTGACCAGGGAGTGCTGTGCAGGGTGTTAACTGTAAGTTACAGCTAACACCCCCTCCAGAGGCTTCTGCTCACACACTGATAGTAATAGTACGGCAGTTTGCAATCAGACCTTGGTGGCTGTGCCATATTTTTACAGCGCATGTTGCCAAGGGGTCAAAAACATTATCCTTCCTATGCCAAACTTTACAGTTGGCACATTGCAGTCAGACAGGTAACATTCTCCTGGCATTCATGAAACCCAGGCTCATCCATCAGACTGCCAGAGAGAAATGTGTGATTCGTCACCCCCCAAAGCACATTTACAGTGCTTAAAGGGGTATTCCCATGAACATAATCATATCTATATTTGTAGATAATTAAAAGTTAAACATTTTTGCAAATATAAGTAATTAAAAATTCTGCAGAGTTTTAAAGATTTTCTGTAACCATTTTAGTGGTGACTCTGTTGTCTTGATTGGTTGCCAATGGATACAACCACAAATGCAGACACTTTCTATGGTCTAGGACTTGTCAGGAACTCAGCCATGATTTTCTTATTGTGGACAGGTTATCAGACAGGAACACTACATGTATGAGAATATATCCCCGACAAAATAAGGAAATCATGGCTGATTTTCTGACATTAGAAAGTTCCTGCATTCATGGTCGTATCCACTGACATCCGATCAAGACAACAACTTGTGACTACAAGATATTTAGAGACATTTTTTAAAACTGTGCAAAATGTTTAATTACTTATATTTGCAAAAATGTCTAACTTTTAATTTTCTACAAATTTTAAAATGGCTATGTTCGTGGGAATACCCTTTTAAGAGTCCAGTGATTGCGTGCTTTACAACACTTCATCTCACGCTTGGCATTGTGCATTGTGAAATAATTCTTGAATTCGGTGAGCTCTTTAGAAGGATCCATTCTTTCACAAGTGTTTGTAAGAGCAGACTGCATGGCTAGGTGTTTAATTTTACATTAAGAAATGGTAGTTCCAGCACTCGACCAAAAAACATGGTAAAAAAAAAAATATACACACGTGGACAAAATTGTTGGTACCCCTCGTTTAATGAAATTCTAAAATTCTAAAAATTCTATGAAAAAGAACAAATGAAAGTCAGACATTGCTTTTCAACCATGCTTCAACAGAATTTAAAAAAAAAGAAAACTCAAGAAACAGGCCTGGACAGAAATGATGGTACCCTTGACTTAATATTTTGTTGCACAACCTTTTGAGGAAATCACTGCAATCAAACGATTCCTGTAACTGTCAATGAGACTTCTGCACCTCTCCACAGGTATTTTGGCCCACTCCTCATGAGAAAACTGCTCCAGTTGTCTCGGGTTTGAAGCGTGCCTTTTCCAGACGGCATGTTTCAGCTCCTTCCAAAGATGCTCAATAGGATTTAGGTCAGGGCTCATAGAAGGACACTTCAGAATAGTCCAATGTTTTCCTCTTAGCCATTCTTGGGTGTTTTTAGCTATGTGTTTTGGGTCATTATCCTGTTGCAAGACCCATGACCTGCGACTGAGACCAAGCTTTCTGACACTGCACAGCACATTTCTCTCTAGAATCCCTTGATAGTCTTGAGATTTCATTGTACCCTGCACAGATTCAAGATACCCTGTGCCAGATGCAGCAAAGCAGCCCCAGAACATAACAGAGCCTCCTCCATGTTTCACAGTAAGGACAGTGTTCTTTTTAAGATATGTTTCATTTTTCCGTCTGTGAATATAGAGCTGATGTGCCTTGCAAAGAATTTTGATTTTTTTTTGTCTCATCTGTCCATAGGACATTCTCCTAGAAGCTTTGTGGCTTGTCAACATGTTTTTATATATTATTACTTTTGTCAGATTCAAGTTATTTCTGTGACTGTTGTGGGTTTTTCTTTCATTAAACGAGGGGTACCCACAATTTTGTCCATGTGTGTATAAATCCTATATTGAGACATCAGGATAAAAACAGATATACAATCACATTTATGAAAGACAGTAGTGTCTAGTCCTTATTCATAGATGTGTATATATTATTTTGCCACAGGTATAAATAGCCAATGAAAATTTCTGCAGACCCCCTCACCAAAATCACATTGATTGAACAATTATCATTCTGATGTTACAAAATGCAAAAATAACAGTGAAAAAAAAACCAATATAAATGTGCACAGCTAGACTAATTATTAATAGAGTATAATTTAATGCTAGTTAATTTAACCCTAATTTAAATCCCTAGTTGATAACACTGAGAAAAATCTACATTCTTTTCATATTCTATAATATGCAAATTTGTTGTTAACTAAACCCTGCAGTGGCCCTGTACTGTATAATGTCCCCAGCAGTAGCCCCATACATTTTAGTTTCAATAATTTTTTATTCAAGATTTCAGAATACAAAAGGAAAAGGACAATATTGATATACATTATGGCATATAATAAGAGTTTGATCAGATTTAGATACATTTTTCGATCCGTATACCAATAAAACAGAAGAGTTAAGTTACAGAATACAATAAACAGTAACAATTAGGCACATCTATTGGGCTACTATGAAATATTTCAGACGTAGTTTGTACTTATTTGACCTTCCAGTGCTTAGGAGATTTATTCTCGCATTCCTAATATCTGACATTTACTTGAATCAGTGTATATGTATTTCCCATCTCCGCTCCTCAACATAGTTGATATCCTTTGTTTCAATCCCCCGGAGACTAAGTTAACTGGAATCTCTACAGCGATGTTGGCTCATACTATATTACAAATCTAGAATGAATCCATCTGTCCCAAATAGCCACAAAGTTATGAAAAGAGTTGTTTCCCAAAGCAATAACCCTTTCATAGGTGTAAGTATTATTAATGGCTATCAACAGCGACGAAATGGGCGGAGGGGCCACTGACTTCCACCTCTGTACTAACATTAACTTGGCTATAGTCAAAATTTTACAAAGAAGCTTTTTGTACGGATTCAGCTCCCCCCGGGATTCTAAGTAACAAAACAGCAAGGTGTGAGGTATAGGGAAGTTTGAAATTAAACAACTCCGAGATTATATCAAAGACCTTGTTCCAATAATCATGAATTATGGGGCAATGTCCCAGGATATGAAAAAGGGTTCCCCTGCCTCCACATCCTCTCCAACATTTTCCAGAGACAGAGGGGTAGGCTAACTGTAAAGTAGACGGGGTCCGATACCATCTTAGTATAATTTTCATAGCTGTTTCTATATGGGTACTACATTTCAAGGATAAATGGATCAATTTAATTGTTTGTTGCCATTCATCCGAGGTAAAGGCCATTCCTAAGTCTCTCTCCCAGCATCGGAATGGGGTAGATTTAGTGAAGGACGGAATTTCATCCATCTTATCATATAAAAACCGTAATCCCCTCATTTTAGTCGACAACCAAGTAAATATCATGCTATTATGAGGTAGTTTCGTTGCAGGATTTTTGGACATGAAATGCCATTATGGAAAATATTTAAGAAAGTCTCCCATGGTAATTCCGTATTTGTCTTAAATCCGTAAACGATAAAGGTTGTTTATTATCAGAATATAGTTGGGAGATCTGAATAATCCCCTTCGACTCCCAACTTGAGATCCCTAAATCCTCAGCCCCATACATTTTAATGCCACCTAGCAGTGGTCCTGTGCAGTTTATTGTCCCCCAGCAGTGGCCTCATATAGTTTAATGTACCTCCAGAGTGGCCACACACAATTTAATGTCCCCCCAGTCCCAGATTGTTTCCATACATTGTAATGTCCCCCAGCAGTGGCCCCAGTGCTTACCTCACTTCTCCCAGTCACACTCTCTTCCCCTTCTGTAGGCACACAAACACTACAGCAGTTTTCCCAGAGCAGGAGAAAAGAGTGGGAGGCGCTGGCAACAAGGAGGTAAGTATCAACACTGAAGCTGTTACTAGCATGTAGGCCGCAGATTTGTGGCCTAGCTGCTCGGGAAGCTTTAGAACCAGGTCAGCAGTTCTGTTCTCCCTGCTTCTGCCAATGCAGCTGATTACTGATGCTGTAACGAGTTGTGCACCTGTGTGTCCATCACATGACCATTGACTGTGCATCACTTGACTATGGACTCATTTTTATCCACTGGAATTAAAAGGGTTATCCAGCTTCCATAAATTAACTGCAAATGCATCCACAGCAGTGTTAAATACTCACTATTCCCTTGTGCACCCTTTGCTTGGCTTTCTTTTACTCACTGCTCCTTGTATCACAGTTATTTACACGCAGTGAGTCTGTGGACAAACTTAATTTCCTATGACTCATCTGCCTGCTCTTACTCAGTGTACCCTTCACTTTTCCACTCTTCCCTGTGTGCAAATTTCCCCCATGCTACAAGGTCTGTTTTATATCAGAGTGTTGTGTCTCACTTCTTTGGTCTGTGCAGCATCGCTTTCCTCTGCATAGCTGAACAGGCAATAAAACACTCCCATGAGTGGCTTCAAGAGGCAGGGAGGTCATGTGCCGCTGTAACGTTTCGTTTGCTTGCTGAACTGTTCAAGGTAAGGGGGGGGGGGTGTTGGCGGGGTTGATGCGTTGTGTAGAGAGCTTGCAAACAAAACATCAAAGCTGTGGTTAAAGACCTGAAAATAAATCAGATAAACGGTGCCAAATTTAAACAGGATATATATTAGTGTTTTGTATTGATGCATCCTTTTATTTGACCCATATTTTTTTTTTAAAAATGGATAACCTCTTTAAAAAAAAAGAATGACATCAAAAAAAGGTCTAGAAATCTGTGAGGAATCCATACAGAAAATATATTGGAAGACGGTAAAACTTCTCATTATAGTATAATGTTGTACCGTGTTAGTCATTGAAAGTACAGTAGTGGAAGAGTGAAGTAATCAGGCGATACCATTTAGCCTCTAAAAGGTATCGCCTGATTACTTCACTCTTCCACTAACTTCTCATTATACAAATAATAACATTTATTTGCTGACACCATCTTGATCACCAGGACTCTTGAATTTTGTCAGGTTAATTAAATACCCTGTACTGAGCTTCCTATGT
This sequence comes from Leptodactylus fallax, assembly GCA_947044405.1. Taxonomy (NCBI): domain Eukaryota; kingdom Metazoa; phylum Chordata; class Amphibia; order Anura; family Leptodactylidae; genus Leptodactylus; species Leptodactylus fallax. Next base: position 752,172 of record CAMRHE010000522.1, on the reverse strand, counting down.
CTGGAGAAAGTGCTTTCACTACTGGAATTATGGCCTGCATCAGTGTTGGACTGGGTTGTCTAGGGCCCACCAGTGGAATTGTTTCTAGGGTCCCACCATCAGGACCCCTGCAGATAAGCGGTACCGAAACAGGGTGGATAAAGGTAATAACATGTCGGGAGCCATGCTGCTCACCCACTATACCATGTGCCCCACTGCACTACCTAAACCTACTTATACACCCTGTATGGCAAGTGAACAGCGTGACTCCTAGAATTGTTACCATTACCTGTAGCCACACTGTCCTGGAAAAGCTGATCTGCAGAGGTCCTGGCTGTTGTATCATCGCAGATGTAATATTGATGGCCTATCCTAACGACAGGCCATCAATATTAGAAAGATGGATAAATCCTTTAAAGAGGATGTCCAGGAATTGAACCCATGTGGCTGGCAGGAGGTGTAAAGTAAAAAATAAATAAATTAAAATGCATACTCACATGTCCCCAGCGCTCCGTTGTCCGCTGCCAGTCTCCATTCAGTCTCATGCCGGCGACTCCTTGCTGGGAGTCCTGCACCTCATGTGACCACTAAGACCAATTAGGTACAGGATTTCCAGAAATGAGGCACCACCATGAGACCGAACAGACACAAGCAGGGGACAACGGGGTGCTGGGGACAGGTGAGTATGCTTTTTTTTTTATAAATTTTCTTGTTTTTACACCTGCCTGGCGGCCACCACTCTGTTCTCTCTCTGTTCTTATGGACAACCTCTTTTAATGGGTTGTCTGGGCCAAATTTTTTTTATGGCCACTTCACTGGTCCCTCCCACTCAGTGGCCTCTTCACTGGTCCCCCATACTGTATGGGGAACAGTAATGGGGTCATTATATTGTGTGGGAGCAGTGATGGGGGCTAACATCCTGTGTGATGCATATTGAAGGGGTTGTCCAGGATTAATCTTTTTTATGGCCTAAGCTTAAGATAGGCCATAAATACCTTATCGGTAGACGGCTGACACACGGCCCCATCAGCTGTTCGGAGCCACTTCCGGCACCTGTTCTGTACACAACACAGGGCCAGATGCAGAAAGCTCCATCCGCTGTATAGCAGTCAGACGCCATCACTGCAGCTCAGCTCCTACTGACTTCAATAAGTGCTGAGATGCAGTGAAGGTGCCCGGCTAATACACAGAGGATACAGATTTCTGCTTCTGGCCCCGTATTGTGTACAGTACGGGCATCAGAAGTGGCTCCATACAGCTGATCAGTCTGGGGTCGGCCCCATACAGATCAGGTATCTATGGCCTATCCTGAGGATAAACCATAACAAATTATGCCTGGACAATCCCTTTAATATCTCCCCTAATGTGCCACACTGTAAAGAGGTTATCCAGTATAATTGTTTTCTTTTTTTATAATTAGTCCGGGGGAGGTGAATCCCCCCTACACCCCCCCCCCCCAAAAAAAAAAAAAACATACTAAACATACTCACCTGTACCCGGTGTCCACCTAGCACGGTCCGGTCCCGCAGCTCCGCTGTCTTCTTTTGCTGGAAGTCCTCACTGGCTGTGACATCCCAGGTCCCTTCCCTTAGGCCGCTGATTGGCCTCAGGGGTCACGTGACGTCACAGGTAGTCATGTGCAGGGGGAACTTCAGCTGGAAGAAAACAACAGAACTGCAGGACCGAACCGCGCTGGAAGACATTGGGGACAGGAGAGAAAGTTTGGGTTTTTTTTTTTTGTTTTGTTTTTTTCGCCTGCCCTGGTGTAATTAAAAGAAAAAAAAATGTTATCCTGGACAACCCCTTTAATGTACCCCAGGCTACTGACCTCCATCACTGCCCCCCTCCAACAATATAATGGCCCCATCAATGGTCTCCATACAGTATAGGGGACCAGTGAAGGAGCCACTGTATGGAGTATAAGCTCCACAGTGGCCCCCACCCAGTATTATAAGCTCCATAGTGGCCCCCACACAGTATTATATGCTCCACAGTGGCCCCCACCCAGTATTATAAGCTCCATAGTGGCCCCCACACAGTATTATAAGCTCCACAGTGGCCCCCACACAGTATTATAAGCTCCACAGTGGCCCCCACACAGTATTATAAGCTCCACAGTGGCCCCCACACAGTATTATAAGCTCCACAGTGGCCCCCACACAGTATTATAAGCTCCACAATGGCCCCACGCAGTATTATAAGCTCCACAGTAGCCCCCACACAGTAATATAAACTCCACAGTGGCCCCCACCCAGTATTATAAGCTCCACAGTGGCCCACACACAGTATTATAAGCTCCCAACAGCCCTCTCCGCTTCGGTGCTATTATTATAATCTGGGGTCTCCTCAGACCCCAGAGTATAATAAACGGAGGCCAGGGAAGGTGATTAAAAATAACAAACATTCATACTCACCTTGCCTTACCGTTCTTTGGCATTCTCGCTCCATCCTGACGTCTTCAGCGTCTTCAGTATCTTCCGACGTCGCTGCTGAGGCCTGTGGGTGGGCCGAAGCGGTCACGTGGTGGCACACTGACGTCATTACGCGGCCGCGCACCATGTGACCGCTGGGGTCTAATCACAGGATGGAAGAGTGCCGGAGAGAACGTTGTGCCTCGGAGAGGTGAGAATATGTATTTATTGTTTTCAGTCACCTCCCCTCCCCTGCCATCTATTGGAAAGGGTCCTGCCATATGCCAGGGCCCCTTTCCAATAACAGTATGTATAGCGGTCGGGGAACCAGGCTTTCCCCAACTGCTATCATAGTGGTCCGGGGCCCCGGCCATCTCCAGCTGGCCACGGGCACCTTACCCTGCCGACCCGGTCGACCTGCGACCGTTATCGTTACGCCACTGGTCAGCGGCCCGATCGCGATGGTCAAGATCCCAATCGGGCCCCTGACCAATGCATCTGCATTGATAACATGTGGACTAATAGTCGGGGCTCGGGGCCCACCGGGGGATTCACCGGTTCCCCGGTGGGCCAGTCCGACCCTAGCCTGCATTCTTTCTTGCATCTGGTTTACATGGTCCACCACACTTTTAGAAGGACTAACCTCTTGTTCCCAGACCTCTTGGACAATATCAAGCAGTCCATGAGGATGACACCTGTAAACAAGCTCAAACGGTGAGAACCCAGTGGAGGCTTCACGAATTGCAAAAAGTAAATATGGTAACAACTTGTCCCAATTACACCCATCCTTATCAAGTACCTTTTTTAACATGTTTTTGATTTGTTAAACCTTTCAACAAGGTCATCTGTTTGAGGATGGTAAACAGAAGTCCGCACGTGTTTAATTCGGAACAGTCTTTACATTTCTCTAATTTTGTACATAAATGGTATACCCTGTTCCATAAGAATTTTCTTTTGGTAGGCCGGTTCTAGTAAACACCTGAAACAACTCTCTTGCAATTACATTTGAAGAGGTATTCCGCAAGGGTATAGCCTCAGGGTATTGGGTTGCATAATCTAGGATTACCAGGATATACTGTGACCTCTAGCTGAATTGACAAATTGACTCATGAGGTCCATGGTAGTATGCTCAAACGGAATTTCAATGATGGGCAGGGGAACTAGGGGACTGCAAAAATGTAGCATTGGAGCACTTATCTTGCATGTAGCAGGATAGTGGGATCACAATATTTTTTTACTTCCTTCTATATCAAGTGCCAGAAAAAAAAAATATACGCTCCTGTGTGTTTTCAACCCCTAGATGACCTCCTAGGACATGTGTGTGGGCAAGTTCAAGGACCTTGCTCTTATATTTTTGAGGCACCATTAACTGTTTCAGTACCTCTTAATTTATCTTATCCACTCTATGCAGCAGGTTACTGTTCAAAACAAAGTATGGATAACATACAATTTCCTTAGGCTCTTGGGGCACACTATTCAAGATTTTTATATTTTCAAACACTTTTTTAAGATCTGAATCTCTCAACTGAGCAGTCCCAAAACTCGTCCTTGGAATTTCACTGTCATGCAAGACTTGCTCAGAGAGACAGTCTTTAGGCTCTTAACCAGCTAAGACACAAAATGGAAAAGCAATATTTTCATCATCATAAGAATTTTAACCAGTTGAACTGAAATCTTTCCTACATGAAGTGATATTTCTGTCTAAAGAGCTCAGGGCTTATTTCCACAGTGGCCAGAAGTAACAGCCAAGAATAAAGTCATGTGCAAGACAAGGTACAACCCCTACTTCAAAGGTCACAGTTCCAATGGAGGTTTCCACCAAAATTTGAACAAGAGGGTACTCCTTGGTGTCCCCTTGTACACACTGCATGGTCAGTTTTTTCTCTGGATGCACAACTTTATAGGGAATGTTAGCTTTGAGCAAAGTTACCATGCTACCTGTGTCCACATGGGCCATCACTTGGTGGCCATCTACCCTCATTTCACAAGTCTGCCTAAAATCTTTTACCACATCAGGAGTAGTACTTAGAGTGAACAGATAGTAACTGACAACTGATGACATTATAGTCCATGGTTTTCTCAGCCTGTGTGCATCGGTCCATGATATGCCCAACTTTATTGCATCTCCAGCACCAAAGGTCACTACAGGGTTTAGATAGGAATGCTCTAGGTAGCGGGCCCATATGGGATGGAACACCAAAGAATCTCTTGTAATCCACGGTCCTGAGAGCAGCTGGGTATTTCTCCTAGGTGGTCAAACATCACCATTTTCCATGGCACAGCTCTCCGTTACAGAATGCCTTTCCAAGGCACAGATCATTTGCGCAGAGTAACAGGATTCATTTTGTATTACCCAGTACTGTAAATCCCTGGAGAGGCCACAGACCAAGCATTCTGCAAGACCTGATCAACCAACTTTATTAGGTCCTGCACTTGAGACCTGAGAAGCTTTCTGACATCATATTGCCACTAATGTACCCTCTGAACACAAATAGCCAAGGTGACACCCAGCCTTGCAAGTATTTCTGCTTTAAGTGTTGTATAGTTTGGGGAATTTTTTGCTTTCGAGTCACAATAAACCTTTAGTGCTTCACCTGTGAGGAAGGGGAGACAGGACTTCAACCCACTGTAACTCTTGCAGTTTTTACCTTTCTGCAGTTGCCTCAAACAGAGCAAGGTAGGCCTCAACATCCTCTTCTTCCACCATCCGTTGCATTGCACTTTGCAACAACTTTTTGGGGTTGTCCTAGGCAACAGTATGAGGGGAGACCTCTTCCACAGTCCCAGTCATTTTTAATATGGCTAGCTGCTTCATTAGCAGGTTACTGGTTTGTTGTTGGGGCTGCATGGCCTCAGCATGAGCCTGTTGTTGCTGTAGGTTAGCTTGCATAAGCTGCTGGACAAGCTCCTCCATGTTTGGGGGTCGCCTTGACACCAGGGTAGTAGCCTTCACCCAAGACATATATTTTTTGCCTCCTTTTACAGCAGTTCAGGGTTCTTAGCAGATGAGATGTAGCGCAGTTAATGCCCACAGCATGCCTCCACCATATGCAACAACTTTGGGTTTAGCTCAGGTAAAGAGACACTCTGCACAGTTTTCTTGTAAAACAATTATCAGCAGCTTTATTTTCCTCAGCAGGAAAACAACATAAATAAGTCTTTCAGGCTGAACCAACAAAAATCCAAAGTAACCTATAGTCCGTTAGCTCAAATCCAGGCACTGTCCAACATATCTAAGAGTTATGTCTCACCCAACAATATGATCCAGAGTTCTACTTGTACAATCCTCCAGATTCAGCAGCAGAGCAGTCTCCATGTAAGATGGGGAAACAGCCTTCATGTTATGAATGTAACTGTTTCTGTAGATAAGTTTATTTTTTTTATAAACTGACATTTGTTTGTTTGACCACAAGAGGCCACTGTTACCTCAGAAATAGAAGAGACTAATTCTGTAATTCCCTGGAGTAGTGACTTGGAGACCCTGTTCTGCAGAGGAGGAACAAGAAGAGAGAGAGTGTGTCTGGCAGCCATCTTAGCTGTGTGTGCTTCTGAGCTTTTAGAAGAAGAAGGGCTGAAGTGAGAGGAAAAACATCCTTACAGGATTTCAGACAAGAGTTTGCTGAAGCAGAGACTGTTCAGGGTTTGTTCAGACAGCCTCCTAAGGTGAAGATTACTATCAAGGACCGGCTGAGAGGTGGCCCAGTCAGTGAGACCGCATGTTTGGATAAGCCCTGCTTTCATAGGTTCCAGAGAGAAACTGCAAGGTACCCCACAATACTGAATCAGTAAAAGAAGTAATCGTGCACGCACCGCATTAGATTTTTGGCGCAAATTGCTTGGGACTGAGTAAGGGCCTGTAGTTAGATTAGTTAGGCATACTCATCTTCACAGGCCACACTACTGGTGAATTATCTACCTATTTGGTAGTAAGGACTCAGAGAATTCCATTGTTGTAACTCCCAGAGAGGAGCTTCTGAGGAAGTCTAGAAGTGACATTTTACACGTTGTCATATTTCTTTGGCTTGCAAGCTGAACTACTATGATATTTGATATTTACTCGGTTATACTTTGTTTGTGGGGTATAGGGGTATTTTGATAAGTTTGTAAGCTCTTGTGTTGTACCGCCGGTGCCTCTATCACACTCATTGAATTGTTCCTGTGACTAAGGTGATAAAAAGGTAACAAGCGGCTGGTTAGTTACAGCCTGCAGATAGGTAAAAGCTTGGAGTATATTGCAGTACACATGAGAAGGCACCGCGCTGTACAACACCAGGGTCTCAGCTTACTGGCTGAGTGTATGTAAGTAGTTGAGAGTGTTTTTCTGGTAAATAGGTGTTACTACTCAAAGTAAAATCTTGTTTTTTACTAAACTGACTTGGAGTTGCTTCCTTTGTTCGTGACTTCGCTGTATCCTGGGGAGCCCACCCCGGTACACGGCTTACAACTTGGCGTAGTCGGCAGGATACAGCGACCGTCATGGATGGGAACATGGCGGAAATTAATCTCCCGGCTCCAGCTGCACCGGTCCAGGGTGCCCCTGCACAGCAGGAGTTATCAGCCCCAGTACCAGTCATGCCAGCCCAAGTAGGGTACTTATCAGCCGCGGCACTAATGCAGCATTTGCCAAAGTTTGAAGGTAATAATTTGACGTTGCAGGACTGGACCGAAAGGGTACGAGGCCTAGTAAAATTGAGTAACCTTATTCCGGGGCTGCATGCAGAGATAGCATTGGGGGCCCTAGAAGGTGACGCTAGACGGACAGTGATGGTACGGCCCGAATCAGAGAGAGACACCTTGGAAAAAATATTCTCCCTGCTAGAGGGAGCTCAGGGAGGGCGTACCAAAGTAGCACAGTTGCGAAACAACTTCTTTAATCGGTCACAGCGAGAGGGTGAGGCTTTAATGCAATACTCTAACGCTTTACAGGAGATACTGAATGAAGTGCGGCGGCGGGATTCGGAGGCTATGGGAGCCTTCAAAGACGTGGACCGACTACTACGAGACCAATTCATTTTAGGATTATCCAATAAGTTTTTACAGGATAAACTGCAAGAGATGACTCGGGCAGATGCCAACCTGACATTCTATAATGTTTACCTGGCTGCTGTAGAGAGGGAAGAAGAGCCCATGGCTGTAAGTGTGAAGGCAGTGAGTAGCACCCAAGTGACAAGGGCCCGAGTAGGTCCTGAAGACGCGGGGTCCTTGAAGGATGTAGTCCAGGCTCTACAGGCGGAAGTGCGAGAACTCCGCCTGGAGGTGTCCCAGATGAAAGCAGGTTCATCCATGGCTCCGGAGAGGGTCACATCACCCTGCCTTCCTCCACCAAGAGTACCTCAGGTGCGAGGGCCCACCTACCAAGGCCCATCTGTTGTGCGGGGATCGAGGGAACCTCTCTGCTGGAGCTGCCGACAGTATGGCCATATCGCCAGAGAGTGCCAGGGACAGATGGAACCCGAGCCGGCTTTAAACTTCCGACCGCCGCAGTAATGGGGTGTCCTGTGGCGGTTCACCAAAAACTAAGCCTCATACGTGATGAACGCGACTTATATGCTAGCAGCCCCGTTATGGAAGCCGAGCTGGAGGGCCAGAAGGTACGTTGCCTAGTTGACACCGGATCAGAGTGCACCCTGATGCCTCTGGAGTTCTTCGAGAGACACTTCGGACATATGATGGAGCCGGAAGATGGAAGTGTCATCAGGTTGACAGCTGCCAATAATGGTGCAATGGACGTACAAGGGATCGTCTGGATGCGGGTTCGGCTGTTTGGGCAAGACATTGGCAAAAAGGGGATCGTGCTGGTAGACCATCCGTCCAGAAGAGGATTAGATATAACGCTGGGCATGAACGTGCTGAGAGACCTAGATCATCACCTTTATGCCAAGGAAGGTCCTAAATACTGGCAGCGGGCCACCACACACCGGCCAACTCAGAAGGTCCTACAGCAGATGGTGAGGAGCTGTAGCTTGCAAAAGAGCATCATATCAGGGCGCTCTATTGGGAACGTGAAGGTACTGCTGAGTGCTCCAGTGAAGATTCCACCGCGACAGGAGAAAATTTTGATGCTTCCAGTGGGGGCTGGACGACCACTGAATGGACTAGAGGTCCTGATAGAGCCTGCTCCGCAGGGAGAAACGCAGACCCGCCCTCTGGTAGTCCGAGCACTCGCCACGGTGAAATATGGCTGCTTGCCTATACGCTGTCTCAATGTCTTGGACAGTGAGTTGATCGTTCCTGGGAATACCCTGCTGGCTGAAGTTTATGTGCCCGAGGGCGACATTCTTCGCCGGAAGAGCTTCACGCTACAGCCGGATGGGAGGTCGGCTTGGATCTATGCTGTGGAGGTCCAGCAAAAACAGAACCCTACAGCAGAATGGAACGGTCGAGTGATCATGTCTCTGATGGGAGTGGACCCCCGGTCTCTGACCCCGGGGCAACAGAAACTTCTGGAAGACACTCTGTGGGAGTTCCAGGAGGCGTTCTCAAGACATGATGAAGACTTCGGGTGTGCTGCCGCCATTGAACATGAAATCCCTACCGGCGACGCTGCGCAAATTCGGGAGCGATACAGGCAAATCCCACCCAAGATGTATCAGGAGGTGAAAGATATGGTGGCCAGCATGCTGGAGAATCAGGTGATACAGGAGAGTAAAAGCCCGTGGGCTGCTCCGGTGGTCCTGGTGCGGAAGAAGGACGGAAGTCTCAGGTTCTGTGTAGATTACCGGAAACTGAATGCTCAGACCATCCGCGATGCCTATCCTCTTCCACGGATCGAAGAGACACTATCCTCCCTGGGTCGTGCCAAGTATTTCTCCATGCTTGATCTGGCCAGTGGATATTGGCAAGTGCCAGTGGCCGAAAAGGACAAGGCGAAGACAGCCTTTATCTTACCCATGGGACTCTATGAGTTCAACAGAATGCCGTTTGGTCTGTCCAACGCTCCAGGGACATTTCAGCGGTTGATGGAGCTCTGTCTGGGTGACCTGAACTTTGAGTCAGTATTGATATATCTGGATGACGTTGTGGTGTTTGGGACCTCATTCGAAGATCATCTTCAAAAGCTGCGGCAGGTCCTAGAACGACTGCGAGACCATGGGCTAAAAATCAAGCCCAAGAAGTGCCAACTGTTTCGGCAGCGAATAGAGTACTTGGGACATGTGGTCACTCCGGAAGGGGTACAACCAGCCCCCAGCAAGGTGGAAGCCGTCCAGAAGTGGCCCCAGCCAAGAACCCTACGGGAAGTTCAGGCCTTTCTAGGATTGGCCGGTTATTATAGGAGATTTATACCCAAGTTCGCACATCTCGCTGGTCCACTAAATGAGCTGCTGAGAGGCACAGCTGGAGGACCCAGGAATCGCCCCATTACGTGGAGGCCAAGACAGCAAGAAGTCTTTGAGGCATTGAAAAGAACTCTGACCAGTGTCCCGATCCTGGCCTATGCACGGTTTGATAGTCCGTTCTTGTTGTACACGGATGGAAGTCTACATGGTCTTGGAGCCGTGCTGTCTCAAGTTCAAGATGGACGAGAGAGGGTGACTGCCTATGGCAGTCGGTCTCTAAGGGAGTCGGAGCGCAACCCTGACAACTATAGCTCCTTTAAGTTGGAGCTTTTGGCGCTGGTATGGGCCATGACTGAAAGATTTGCAGAGTATCTGACGGGTGCAGAAGTGATTGTGATGACGGACAATAACCCATTAGCGCACTTGGAAAACGCCAAGCTAGGCGCCCTTGAGCAGAGATGGATGGCTCGTCTTTCCAAGTACCAATACCGCATCCAGTTCCGGTCACGAAGGGAGAACGGCAACGCTGATGCCCTCTCCCGAGTCCCTGTAGGATTGCCGACCAAGAGTGGGGACGAAGGTCTAGAAGACATTGAAATCCCACACCTCGGCAGAGTACCGCCATTCCAGAACATAACACATTCAAGTGGGGTGGCTTCAGGGATGCCGATGGTGTTGGGGAAGACGTTGGAAGATTGGGAAAGGGTTCAAAATAGCTGCCCGGACCTCTGGAAAGTGAAAGAGTGGATTCGGACTAACATCTGGCCCCGCCCGGACGAGAGGGCCAGCCTAACTCAAGAAGGTCAGAAGTTACTGAGACAGTGGGATAAGCTGAGTGTTACCCAGGGGCTCCTGTGCCGGACCATATACGTACAGTCAGAGCTGCAGTACCGGCAACAGGTTGTCATCCCTATGTCATTGGGACCAGCGGCCGCTCAGGAAGCCCATGAGAGGGGGGCTCATTTTGGGAGTGCTAAGACGTACCAATGGCTTCAGCGATTCGTATATTATCCAGATTTGGGAGAAATGGTAACCGAGGCATGCCTCAAGTGTCGATCCTGAGGGCTGAGTAAAAGCCCCGAGCAACGGGCCCCTGTACAAACTATTCGAACATCTGCCCCCCTAGAAATCTTAATGATTGACTACGTACAGATTGGGTACTCTACCTCAGGACACTCTTACTGTTTGGTCATGACGGACCACTTTACAAAGCATGCAGTGGCTGTACCCACCAGGGATCAGACAGCTGAATCAGCTGCTGAGGCAGACTGTGAGCACTTTATACAAGTGTTTGGGTGTCCGCAGAGAATCCATTCAGATCAGGGGGCATGTTTTCAGGGTGCTTTGATGGGTGAGCTGTATCAGCTCTATGGTATTGAACGTTCCCGCACAACCCCATATCATCCGCAAGGGAATGGGGCGTGTGAGCGGTTCAACTGCACCTTGATACAGATGCTGCGGACTTTAGAGGATAATCAAAAAGCTCGGTGGCCAGAGTACTTACCTGCGCTGATGTGGGCCTATAACAATAGAGTACACAACACCACTGGTTACTCTCCACACATGCTGATGTTTGGGAGAGCGGGCCAGGAGATTGAGGATCTCCACATGCCAGATCCGATGCAGCCTCCACCGAGGAGCACTACTGCATGGGTGCAAGAGCACCGACGTCGTCTGAGAGCAGTACACAAGGTTGTGGGTGAACGCCTGAGACAAATAGTGCACCCCAACCCAGGGCCAGTGCAGAGGGATGAGTATGCTCCAGGTGACCATGTGATCGTCAGGGCCAAGAGGCCAACTGGAAAATTGGATGGGCGGTGGGAGGCGGTTCCGTATATAGTGAAGCGGAGGGTAGACCCTGATATCCCAGTGTATGAAGTAGAGCCAGTAGGGACTGGGGGACCCTCAAGGAATCTCCACCGTAATATGTTAAGACTCTGTAACTTTGAGCAACCTGTGGCCGACGAGGAGGTGCTTGCTCCTAACCCTAGTACTAGGGAACCTCCCTTAGACGATGAATGGTGGGTTGTCCCTGCCCCAGTCACTCCGGGGACCCCAGCTGTGACGAGTTTGCCACCCAGAGAGAGTTGCACAGCCTGCAGAACAGCCACCACTGGATGTGCCTGATAACCCTGAACCTGTGACTCTTCGTAGGACGGCCAGGTCCAATGCTGGTGTACCCCCACAGCGCTATGCGCAGGATGAGTTTGTATGGGGAAGGTTTCCAGGGACGTCAACCTCTTGTGGGGTGGCATGTAAAATGGGGAAACAGCCCTCATATTATGAATGTAACTGTTTCTGTAGATAAGTTTATTTTTTTTATAAACTGACATTTGTTTGTTTGACCACAAGAGGCCACTGTTACCTCAGAAATAGAAGAGACTGTAATTCTGTAATTCCCTGGAGTAGTGACTTGGAGACCCTTTTCTGCAGAGGAGGAACAAGAAGAGAGAGAGTGTGTCTGGCAGCCATCTTAGCTGTGTGTGCTTCTGAGCTTTTAGAAGAAGAAGGGCTGAAGTGAGAGGAAAAACATCCTTACAGGATTTCAGAAAAGAGTTTGCTGAAGCAGAGACTGCTCAGGGTTTGTTCAGACAGCCTCCTAAGGTGAAGATTACTATCAAGGACCGGCTGAGAGGTGGCCCAGTCAGTGAGACCGCATGTTTGCTTGAGCCCTGCTTTCAGAGGTTCCAGAGAGAAACTGCAAGGTACCCCACAATACTGAATCAGTAAAAGAAGTAATCGTGCACGCACCGCATTAGATTTTTGGCGCAAATTGCTTGGGACTGAGTAAGGGCCTGTAGTTAGATTAGTTAGGCATACTCATCTTCACAGGCCACACTACTGGTGAATTATCTACCTATTTGGTAGTAAGGACTCAGAGAATTCCATTGTTGTAACTCCCAGAGAGGAGCTTCTGAGGAAGTCTAGAAGTGACATTTTACACGTTGTCATATTTCTTTGGCTTGCAAGCTGAACTACTATGATATTTGATATTTACTCGGTTATACTTTGTTTGTGGGGTATAGGGGTATTTTGATAAGTTTGTAAGCTCTTGTGTTGTACCGCCGGTGCCTCTATCACACTCATTGAATTGTTCCTGGGACTAGGGTGATAAAAAGGTAACAAGCGGCTGGTTAGTAGCAGCCTGCAGATAGGTAAAAGCTTGGAGTTTATTGGAGCTGCACATAAGGAGGCACCGCGCTGTACAACACCAGGGTTTCAGCTTACTGGCTGAGTGTATGTAAATAGTTGAGAGTGTTTTTCTGGTAAATAGGTGTTACTACTCAAAGTAAAATCTTGTTTTTTACTAAACTGACTTGGAGTTGCTTCCTTTGTTCGTGACTTCGCTGTATCCTGGGGAGCCCACCCCGGTACACGGCTTACATCCATACAGACTACTGCTCCAGACACTTCTCTCTCCAACAGCCCAGGTGAAGGTTTTTAATCACCCTGCGTGGACAGAGCAGTCTCCAGGTTAACCCATTAACAGCAGGTTTGCCAGACAAATCCCTTTAACCTGCTATAATATATATAATTTTGCAGCAACTTGTACCTACATTGCAAAATCATCAACCACAAAGAAATAGCATGGATACTGCACCCTGGCATGTAACACAACTTGAAATATATCAATGCTTGTGGGTGCTGAATTTATCTTTTGCCAGCTGTTTTCTCCTCTTTATTGGCTGCAAAATTGAGCTGTTGGTGAGGAAAGGTCAAAATGAAAATGAAAATTGACCTTACGTAGACAAAACACTGCGTGTCTCATAATAAAGTTTTTCAGGTCAGTCAAGTATACAGCTAGAATGAAGCAAAGAGAACATATCATTGGCTGAGGGTGTGCATCATTCATTTAGTGAAGGAATAGCTATAATTAATACAAGAGATTCTGTGGAGACAGCAAAAGAGGAAAAGGTAAGGTAGATGGCACCAGCAGAGAAGAGGAAATTTACATCTTTTTCTACTCAACTGTATGTCTTCTAAATCCATTCAATAACGCCAAAGTGAGGGAATACTTCTGCCATATTTCCATAATTGGCAAATATAATGGTAAATCCTTGCGTTTTCCAGATAATAAATTCTGTCTTTGATATATGATTTGCATACAATAATGATTTTTTGAAAAAACTGCAACTGACTCCCATTGGAATGAATGGGAGGCGTTTTTTGAGGCGGATTCCGTCTCAAAATCAGCCTGCAAAAAACTCTGTGTGAACATACCCTAAGACCACCGACCTGAGAGTAGAGAATCTAATTGTACTGAAACTAACAGCACCAATTGCTCAGTCAAACTATGGGCTCAAGAGAAAATTCCAACTGTGCCAGAATCAGTGGAGAGGCAACTATTGAAGGATGCAAAGACTAGGATTTGACCGAGGTGGTGAAAGGTCCTCTTTAAAGTTAGTTTGTCACTAGAGAAGTGGTGGTGCAACCAGCCCCAGTACCTATCACTGAACAATTGTGGAGTTGGAAAAGAAAAATATAAAAAATAACTTTTATTGGATATGTATTTATATAGCTAGCGAACATATCTAGAATTATGCAAGCATACCACACCACATCCCCAAATACAGGTGTTTAGATGAGCCTTGCTCCTAATATTTGGTCTTCTCATATTAATACACCAGCATAATAACCTCACCAACGGGACCACCTAAATATCAACCAAAAGAGTACTACTCCAGCACTATTGTGGGTAACTGATATGACCACAACACAGACCTCAAAAATATGCAAAAACCAGCTCATCAGACTATAACTCAAACTAAACTACAAAAAACTCACCAAGAGCAAAGAAAATAATGACAGATTGCAAAAAAAATTATTTTATTGATATACAGTCATATGAAAAAGTTTGGGCACCCCTATTAATCTTAATCATTTTTAGTTCTAAATATTTGGGTGTTTGCAACAGCCATTTCAATTTGATATATCTAATAACTGATGGACACAGTAATATTTCAGGATTGAAATGAGGTTTATTGTACTAACAGAAAATGTGCAATATGCATTAAACCAAAATTTGACCGATGCAAAAGTATGGGCACCTCAACAGAAAAGTGACATTAATATTTAGTAGATCCTCCTTTTGCAAAAATAACAGCCTCTAGTCGCTTCCTGTAGCTTTTAATCAGTTCCTGGATCCTGGATGAAGATATTTTTGACCATTCCTCTTTACAAAACAATTCCAGTTCAGTTAAGTTTGATGGTCGCCAAGCATGGACAGCCCGCTTCAAATTATCCCACAGATGTTCAATGATATTCAGGTCTGGGGACTGGGATGGCCATTCCAGAACATTGTATTTGTTCCTCTGCATGAATGCCTGAGTAGATTTGGAGCTGTGTTTTGGATCATTGTCTTGCTGAAATATCCATCCCCGGCGTAACTTCAAATTCGTCACTGATTCTTGTACATTATTCTCAAGAATCTGCTGATACTGAGTTGAATCCATGCGACCCTCAACTTTAACAAGATTCCCGGTGCCGGCATTGGCCACACAGCCCCAAAGCATGTTGGAACCTCCACCAAATTTTACAGTGGGTAGCAAGTGTTTTTCTTGGAATGCTGTGTTTTTTTGACGCCATGCATAACGCCTTTTTGTATAACCAAACAACTCAATCTTTGTTTCATCAGTTCACAGGACCTTCTTCCAAAATGAAGCTGGCTTGTCCAAATGTGCTTTTGCATACCTCAGGCGACTCTGTTTGTGGTGTGCTTTCAGAAACGGCTTCTTTCGCATCACTCTCCCATACAGCTTCTCCTTGTGCAAAGTGTGCTGTATTGTTGACCGATGCACAGTGACACCATCTGCAGCAAGATGATGCTGCAGCTCTTTGGAGGTGGTCTGTGGATTGTCCTTGACTGTTCTCACCATTCTTCTTCTCTGCCTTTCTGATATTTTTCTTGGCCTGCCACTTCTGGGCTTAACAAGAACTGTCCCTGTGGTCTTCCATTTCCTTACTATGTTCCTCACAGTGGAAACTGACAGGTTAAATCTCTGAGACAACTTTTTGTATCCTTCCCCTGAACAACTATGTTGAACAATCTTTGTTTTCAGATCATTTGAGAGTTGTTTTGAGGAGCCCATAATGCCACTCTTCAGAGGAGATTCAAATAGGAGAACAACTTGCAATTGGCCACCTTAAATACCTTTTCTCATGATTGGATACACCTGGCTATGAAGTTCAAAGCTCAGTGAGGTTACAAAACCAATTTTGTGCTTCAGTAAGTCAGTAAAAAGTAGTTAGAAGTATTCAAATCAATAAAATGATAAGGGTACCCAAATTTTTCCACCGGTCAAATTTTGGTTTAACGCATATTGCACATTTTCTGTTAGTACAATAAACCTCATTTCAATCCTGAAATATTACTGTGTCCATCAGTTATTAGATATATCAAATTGAAATGGCTGTTGCAAACACCCAAATATTTAGAACTAAAAATGATTAAGATTAATAGGGGTGCCCAAACTTTTTCATATGACTGTATCTTATATAAAAATATCAAGAACAGGCAATATATAACAGTACAACATTGTAAATAGGAAAAAGGTATAAAATATAACCTATCTCCGCAACATTGGAGAACATGGAAGGAGAAAAAGAGTGATGAGGGGGGCACACTAACACGTTTGCAGATTCCCAGTGGATCATACCAATTATTACAAGTCCACATAGGGAAATCCTATCAGAGGAATGTAATGGGGGAAGGTGGAGGTAGAAAAATAAGCTGAATAATAAATAGAGCAATGGATGATCTGCTGGGTAAATGTGTGTGCGCAAGATCATGCACGCGCACACATGCGTGTTATGGCCTGGAGCTTTATACCATACTTAGCCTGTGTCCACTCATACATATATTGTGAACTCCTTGTGACTGGATATGCACAGAGATAACCTAGCATGTAGAAACGTGTTAGTTGATGTTGACCTATGAAATACGTCAGTAAAGATCATACTGTCCATATCCTTCTTTATTACCAAATCAAGAAGAAGAATGTTTAGCCCAGTGATGATTATTTTCATTATATTTAGGTAGTATTTCTAATATTTGGAGGGTGCCCAAACTCTCTCTATGTGACCATATGCGCCCCCTGACAAAGCGAAAGGGGCAAAACGCGCGTTGGGGCTCAAGGTGGAGGTTGCGGTGGTCATTATGGTAGCTATGTTTAATGTATATTTGTATGTGTGACTTAATGGGCATGTCGTGTACTGATATTTTGTACTCTGTCAGTCTACCTCAATGCTATATTTGATCACTTGGTCACTTTGTAATCTTTCATGGATATAATTGTATGGGTTAATATTATATGAATTCTTATTATACTGCAATTGTACAGTGTAATTTATGATAATGCATTAGGCACCTATATTTAATTGTATATATACCTGTATGTATTTATGGTTTGTATGAATTTCATATGGTATAGTGTTTGAATCATTGCTCCATGGATGACAAAGCAACCTCCATCTTTTCTTTTTCTTTTCTTTTTTCTTTGGTGCTTTTTATATGTTTTTAACTCTATTTTTGATTAATAAAATTTATATATGAACATTGACTTTAGTTTGTAGTATTTCTTTAGGAATAATAAAAGTAATGAATTCTAGATATGTGATTTATGTTGCAGAGTGCGATTGCTGGATGTGGCAGAGTCAAAACCAGATAGACAGTTGTATATAACAGGAACAAAACTTTAATGAAACATGAGTGTAATAAGAGAAGATCACCTCACATGGTGAATAACAGATCTAGTTCAGCACACACCCTAACAAAACAGGATGTGTACATCATCAAAGCATCAAAACAACAAAAGTACAGAGTGTCTACAGATAAATATTTACTAACAGCTACATCTAGTGTCATAAATGTGAATTGCAGTCAATCCAGCAAATATAGAGACAGAGCTGGCTGTTGTATATCTCCAACAATTTATACTATACTTAGCCTGTGTCCATGCATACATATATTGTGAACTCCTTGTGATTGGATATGCGTATGCGTGCTGTGTATTGGGCGTGTGCATGCATGCGTACAGCATTTCCTGAAGTGGTTTGTCCTTATGTCCATTTTAGTGCCATTTGTACATGCTCCTGATTCAAGGAGTGTCTTCGGCGCACCTTTGGTGATGTCAGCTCGTGTCATACATGGTATCTCTCCCTTTTAGATGTATTCCATTCTTCATTATTTAGCGGTATGTGTCTGGTTCCATCAGGTGTTTTTCCATTTAGTTTCTCGTATATATAGCCTCTGTTTTTATATTTCACTTTCCTCCTGACAAAGTCTTAGGATAACATGAAACGTGTGTCGGGACTCCTGCTGTGTTGAGAGGGGGTCACCCACGTTTAATATTATCATTTCTGTGGGTAAGTTGGTGGTTTCTACTTATGTAGCTGCCTGACTGTGATTTAGCTGTCATTCAGTTATACATGGTGGATATTACTTTCTATTTTATTGCTCTATTTATTATTCAGCTTATTTTTCTACCACCACCTTCACCCCATTAAATTCCTCTGATAGGAGGCTTTACCTATGTGGATTTGTTATAACTGGTATGATCCACTGGGAATCTGCAAATGTGTTAGGGTGCCCCCCGTCGTCACTCTTTTTCTCCTTCCGTGTTCTCCATTGTTGCTGAGATAGGTGATATTTTATACCTTTTTCCTATTTCTAATGTTGCACTGTTGTATATTGCCTGTTCTTGATATTTTTGTATAAGATATATCAATAAAATAATTTTTTTTCAATCTGTCATTATCTTCTTTGCTCTTGGTGATTTTATAGTAGTTTAGTTTGGGTAACTGATATGACCCCTAATGCAGCCATTGGCATTGGTCTAATATCAGACCAATGGCGTTGTTCAAGATCAACTGCCTAGAGGGTTCTAGTACTTATGACCCCTGGTAGTGATCCCAATCCCTATACGTTAAGCATAGATTAAACTATGCCTTCATCCCCTCAACACGTTTCCTCTCTCCAATGGTTAAAGAGATTCATCAGGAGGTGTGTGCGCTGTCAGACCCTATTAGCACAGTAAAAACTGAATTTCTTGGCCCCAGACGATAAGTACTGGTACTACGTGCAGAACGCCGAGACTAAATCGCCCAAGTCCCACTCCTTAGACATGCCCCCTCTGACGTATGGCATTGGTCCATCACCACTAGGAAACAAGATTACCGGATAATTGCGATCCAGCGTAAAAAAGGCTCCATTTAATGCCAGCCATTATACTGTTCTGGGAATAGAATGTTATATTTAACATAAATACAAGAAAGCAGTTGATGAAGAGGAAATGTACTTCCCTATATGTCTATAAATGGAACATTCTTATGTATGGAAAATAAGCTATATTATTAAAAATAGCCAAGTGTTATATGCTGGAAATAAGGAGACTGCATATTATACTTTTATATCAATCCCTATCCAGCTTACCACCAGAGATCCCTTAAATAAATATAACCATTAGATGCCATAGCTCACTTGTTAAATGTCGGGGATCCTAAACTTCCCCATATGCACAACAACTTGTATACTGAAGGAGCCCACTGGGGTCAGAAGTATAACTGTGATATATTGAGTATGGGACAATAAAACCCACAGGATAAAGCGGTGGGTTCATGTGTCACCATATATAAACCAACAATTACACATTACAGTTTTAAAGCATTGTTACAGTCATATGAAAAAGTTTGGGCACCCCTATTAATCTTAATCATTTTTAGTTCTAAATATTTGGGTGTTTGCAACAGCCATTTCAATTTGATATATCTAATAACTGATGGACACAGTAATATTTCAGGATTGAAATGAGGTTTATTGTACTAACAGAAAATGTGCAATATGCATTAAACCAAAATTTGACCGGTGCAAAAATTTGGGTACCCTTATCATTTTATTGATTTGAATACTCCTAACTACTTTTTACTAACTTACTGAAGCACAAAATTGGTTTTGTAACCTCACTGGGCTTTGAACTTCATAGCCAGCTGTATCCAATCATGAGAAAAGGTATTTAAGGTGGCCAATTGCAAGTTGTTCTCCTATTTGAATCTCCTCTGAAGAGTGGCATCATGGGCTCCTCAAAACAACTCTCAAATGATCTGAAAACAAAGATTGTTGAACATAGTTGTTCAGGGGAAGGATACAAAAAGTTTTCTCAGAGATTTAACCTGTCAGTTTCCACTGTGAGGAACATAGTAAGGAAATGGAAGACCACAGGGACAGTTCTTGTTAAGCCCAGAAGTGGCAGGCCAAGAAAAATATCAGAAAGGCAGAGAAGAAGAATGGTGAGAACAGTCAAGGACAATCCACAGACCACCTCCAAAGAGCTGCAGCATCATCTTGCTGCAGATGGTGTCACTGTGCATCTGTCAACAATACAGCACACTTTGCACAAGGAGAAGCTGTATGGGAGAGTGATGCGAAAGAAGCCGTTTCTGAAAGCACGCCACAAACAGAGTCGCCTGAGGTATGCAAAAGCACATTTGGACAAGCCAGCTTCATTTTGGAAGAAGGTCCTGTGGACTGATGAAACAAAGATTGAGTTGTTTGGTCATACAAAAAGGCGTTATGCATGGCGTCCAAAAAACACAGCATTCCAAGAAAAACACTTGCTACCCACTGTAAAATTTGGTGGAGGTTCCATCATGCTTTGGGGCTGTGTGGCAAATGCCGGCACCGGGAATCTTGTTAAAGTTGAGGGTCGCATGGATTCAACTCAGTATCAGCAGATTCTTGAGAATAATGTACAAGAATCAGTGACGAATTTGAAGTTACGCCGGGGATGGATATTTCAGCAAGACAATGATCCAAAACACAGCTCCAAATCTACTCAGGCATTCATGCAGAGGAACAATTACAATGTTCTGGAATGGCCATCCCAGTCCCCAGACCTGAATATCATTGAACATCTGTGGGATAATTTGAAGCGGGCTGTCCATGCTCGGCGACCATCAAACTTAGCTGAACTGGAATTGTTTTGTAAAGAGGAATGGTCAAAAATACCTTCATCCAGGATCCAGGAACTGATTAAAAGCTACAGGAAGCGACTAGAGGCTGTTATTTTTGCAAAAGGAGGATCTACTAAATATTAATGTCACTTTTCTGTTGAGGTGCCCATACTTTTGCACCGGTCAAATTTTGGTTTAATGCATATTGCACATTTTCTGTTAGTACAATAAACCTCATTTCAATCCTGAAATATTACTGTGTCCATCAGTTATTAGATATATCAAATTGATTAAGATTAATAGGGGTGCCCAAACTTTTTCATATGACTGTATAAGGACATGAATAACCAAAACTGTGTTCACTTTAAACAAAACATATAAATGAAATGCCATCATTGAGACTGAGGGCTTTTTTATATTTAATTCTATGAATCCATTGTGCCTCTTTTTGTAGAATTTTTCAATCCATGTCACCCCCTCTTATGGAGGGACGGATTTTTTTCTATCCCTTGAAACCTCAGGGCTTTGGGATCACAATTATGTTGTTCCCAAATATGTATGCTCGGGACAATCTTTCTTGTGCAAAAAATTGCCTACGTTGTCAAGAATCCTACATCTGAATTCGTGGCAGTTTTTTTTTTTTTTATTGTAATTTTTATCAAAGTTTTCAATATAACAGACAAACAAGAAAACAAACCATACACGGATTAAATCAGTGCTCATGGCTGTTTTTGCCCACATAGTTTTTAGGAAAAGGGCACAAAACCATATATACGATACCCAACGTACGACAATTGATGAATTAACGATTATCATATGTCTTACCAGTAGCTATGCTCATAATGCTGGTACTATTGTGGATATAGTAACATGCTTTACAGGACCCACATTTATAGGTGCCCTGTATTGCATTCTTCCCCAGCCATGTGTTACTTGTCTTCAGGGAGGACAAATGACAACAGTATACACTAGTCTGTCTCCCAGATTTCTCCCCCTGCAAAAAGTAACTGTTTTAAGGTGATTCTATTAGATCAAGATCCAGTCTCAATATCCCACAATGTGCTTCCATGATCTTCATCACCTCCTTGGAATTATCATCATATGTGCTTATGAAGTGAATCAAGTGGTTATCAGGACCTCGATCATGTGGGGAAAGTAGTTCAGTATGATCGCAAGTACAAATTTTCCTGCTTGTTCTAAAAACAGATCTGGGTATCTTTGTCTCTTAAAGCTCTCCTTTAGTGCCTCTGATTTAATGTGAAATTCTGATATATGCAGGAACTGTCTCTTAGGGATAGCAAGTCTTAATGGCGGGGATGATGACACCTTAATAGATTGTTAGTTTCCGTTTCTTTCCTAAAGACTGTCATGGATACACTGCCCACAGGATCTATATTGATCTGTAGATCTAGGAATGTCACCTGATGTGGGTCTATAACCGCAGTAAATCTCATATTGATAACATTGTCACTGAGTACAGACATAAAGTTCCAAAATCCCTCAACCGAATCAGTCCAGAAGACCAAGACAAACCTCAACCAAAGTGCCACCAATGACATCCAGGTCTCCATTTCGTCAGAGAAAACTAGGCTCTCTTCCCACCAGTCAAAAAACAGATTCACAAAAGTATCTGGTCGTCTTGTTTCCTAACAGCAACATATGGGTTAATTGAATAGCGTCTCTGCTATCAGAGCACCCACTGACATGCCCACTGACTAAATGGAGGCATGAATCAGCTGTAGGCAATGGACCAATCGTAATGCCATATGTTGGAGGTGAGGATGGAGAGGGGTAGATCGTGGGCTATTTAGTCTTGGCGTAATCCATAATTACAGAAATATGGCAAAGTATTCAGCGACATGATGTTGATAATGGCAAATTCTGTTAATGGTAAACAGGTTACCAACTCAGAGTGATTACCAGTAGCATAATACCTAAGATATTGTTCCAGTGTTTGGTTAAAACGTTCTGTCTGACCATTTCGTCTGAGGATGAAAAGACAATTGAAACCCCAATTTGGTACAAAAAAACTTTCCAAAATTTTGAGACAAATTGAACACCTTTATCAGAAACTATATTATCCAGAATACCATGTAAACAAACAATATGATAAACAAATAATCTGGAGAGAACTCTTAAATTCATCAAGCAGAGGCATAGGTAGCGGGGGGCGGGGGCAGAGGGGGTGGCTGCCCTGGGCCCACTGACTCTGTGGGACCCACCCCGGGGCCGCCATTAATACATCCTTTATTTCTAACTAGATCGGTGTTAAAACGTATCCTGCAGCATAACAGCATTGTAAATCGCAAACCAATACAGGCCTGCAGTTTACAAGACCCCAAGACCACAGATGTCTGCTTCTCAGCATAGGTGGCGCGATGACGTCACAACATTGCGCCGCCTGCGCTCAGACACAGACGTCCTGTGTGTGGACGAGGAGGATGCGCAGCTCCATTCATCAGGATCTCAGGTAGGTGAGTATGACTTTATTTTGTTTTTTTAGCGCAGTTCTGTGTATATTAATAGTATAAGGGGTGGTTAGGAGGGGGAAATATAACTATAAAGGGAGGATTCATTAGGGGGCATTATGACGATGGGGGGTCATTTATATAAGGGTTATTACAGGGTATTATGAATACATGGGTGAGGTTATTTATATAAGGAGCCATTAGGGGGCATAATTTATATTAGGAGGCATTATGAACATAAAGGGGTGGTCATTGATATAAGGGGTCATTAGAGGTGCAGTATTTATATCAGGGGGAATCAGGGGCATTATATGAGGGTCAATTAATTTAATTAAAGTGGCACTTGAGCTTTATTAAAACTAAGGCGCCAGGTACTGGGCCGCAGCAAAAAAAGCACTGCAGGAAAAACGTCAGGGGTAACATTGTGATTTTTCCCACAGGCTTCTCACAGAAAGTCTGCAGAGGTTTCCCCTGTGGACTTTCTGTTTTCAATACAGCTATATGGAAACTGCCAGTGTTTCTATAGGTATAATTGACATGCTGCAATTTCCAAAACCGCAATGCACGTATTTTTCCGCAATGTGTGGATGGGATTTGCTAAAATGCCGCGTTTTTTTTCTGTGGGTTTTTGCCATCCCATCCCCACTTTGCAGTAAAATATACACAGCGGATACGCTGCGATTTCCAAAACATCCGCAGTTTTGGAAATCCCAGCATGTCAATTATATCTACGGAAACGCCAGCGGTTTCCCTATAGATATAATTGAACAGAAATTCCGCAGAGGAAACCTCTGCAAACTTTCTGTGCAAAGTGCTGCAGGAAAAACCGCAATGCGTCGCCACCACGGATTTTCCCGCAGCTCTTTTTTGCTGGGGGATGCCACATGGGGCCTTAGCCTTAAGGCGTTTTCCAGCTCATTTTTATTGATGATCTATCCTCAGAATAGATCATCAATAAGAGATAAGTGAATCCCCACTGATCAGCTGTATGAAGGGGCCATGGCGCCTGTTTATATCACACACTGTCTGTTTATAGTGACCGTGTGATGTAATTCCACACTATAAACAGACAGTGTGTGATATAAACAGGCGCCATGGCCCCTTCATACAGCTGATCAGTGGGGATTCACTTATCTATGTAAACAGAGAAGGGGTCAGGGCGCTTACACAGATACCACGGTTCATTCAAACAGCTGATCCTGGGGGTCCCGGGTATTGAAACTAATTTTTTTTACCTTTTAATTAGGAAATGCCTGGGGCATTATTAATAATGGGCACTATTTACAGGGGGTACACAGAGAAGTTATTAATTTAAAGATGCACTTGGGGGAATTATTCATTTTGGTGGGTTATTTTATATATTTTATAATTGGGGTAGCAGCAGGATGGGTGTGCAGGTGAGGATAATATGGGTCAGGTGCCTGCAAAAGTAAGGAACCAAAGATATCTGTGCTACAAACTTTACAGAGACTGGAAGAAATGGTCATGGCGTTCCAGATGAAAGTGACAGGGAATATGAACAATTAGTCAGAGACGTCACTAAATGTTACTGCCCTGTATTCACCTAAATGGTCTGCAGAGCCCTTTGTAGAGCCGATATATACCACTGTACAGTCACCATATAGTGACAATATTGGTATACCTAAGTTGGGGGCCCACTTGGACATGTTTGCCCCCACTAGCTACGCCTCTGCCGAGGACCTTTAACTGCTCTCCTGTTGTCAGATGAGGTGACATGAAGACAGTGATAGGTGTTCATTGTTTATTTCTTGATAATGTTTTATACATGGGTGGTATATAATGTCACAATTGGAGTAAATAAATGCATAACAATAAATGGCACATAGAATACATTTTAATAAAGAAAACAATCGCCTTATAAATGTCAGTGTATTTACTGCACATTGTTTTGTATTTTCTTGCTAAACAGATATTTTTTAAGAAAGCAGTCTTGGTGCATTACTCTAAAAAAAGTTTAAGCATGTCTTAAAGAATGAGTTTGGTAGTCTGAAATATTTGGTGGAAGCCAAAGAATGGATTATGTCAGATTTTTCTAGACCAACAGTATGATAGGAGTACTTACAAATAACCATTCTGATTTATCCTGTAGCTCCACCTAGTGGTGCATTTAAGAATTGCAGTTTCTCTTGTGAGCATAACAGTTGCAGTTGAAGTTATTAAATCCTCATTGCAAATAAGGTTTATTTGTGAAATTTGCAAACTCTCAGCTGCTAGCAAAAAAAGAGAAGCTTATGTCGCTTAACACTACTAACACTACTAACATAATAAGAGGTTTCTTAATATTTAACACAATATGACACTTAATGATATGATTCCTAGGTCTCAGAATCTGGCTGTGTTCAAACAATGTGCTATTGTCACACATTGTCAATGCATTGGAAAAAACATATGTGTTTTGCCTAAAAAGGCTTTTGCATCCTTTAAAGAAAAGAAAAAAAATGCATTGTGTGAACCTATTTTTATTCAACCCTCTGAATAGAATTCCTCCTAAGAGCACATCAGATGTTATATTCCATTAAGTCCCTTAGTGCATCCACACATTACAATGCCCTCCAGTGGCCACCACATAGTATAATATTCCTACAGTATCCCCCATACAGTATATTACCCCCCATGTGGTTCCCACACAGTATAATAGTCTGCTTGTGGCCCCACACATTATGTCCCCTGCTTATGGTCCCTATGTAGTAAAACTCACCCTCCTAAAAAATGATAAAAAAAAATATAGTCACTTTGCTCCACTGGAGTCCAAGCAGGAAGGAAAAGTATGGGGAAAAATAGTCTGGAAAGCTTAAAATATAACTTTTACTTGTATAATTTTAAAAATAGAGAGTGGACTGTTCATAGTGCCAACCCAGGGACCTATCGAATTGAGTAACCCCTGACTTACTGTACCTAATTTTTTTAGAGTATGCATGCTATTTATTTAGTCAAAAACCAAGAAAACTGCTGGTACAGGGGCATAACAAAAGGTTCAAGGGCCCTGGTACAAAAAAAAAAACTCAGCTTGGGTCCCCAACTTCTCCTCATGACTGTCAACCAAACTTTTTCTTCTGTTTCACTCAAGTGCCAGGCACCACCAGATGCCAAGGGTGGTAAATTTGATGGTTTCAGTCTGTGCATTGTGAAAGAAAATCATAAAGGAGATCAAAGTATTTTAATCAGATTTACTGTGGAGAGGGTGACCTGTGGGGCCCCCTGGCTGCAAACCCTAGAGCTACACTTATGGGCCCACTAAGGGCTTGTTCACACGGAGGAATTTAGAGCTGATTTTGAGGCAGACTGTACCTCAAAGTCAGCTCCAAATTCCGCCTGACAAATCCATTGTCAAATTCCTCAGTGTGAACCAGCCCTAAGGCTCCAGGGCCGGCTCCATGTTTGTGTGGGCCCTTGGGTGACAGAGCCTCAGTGGGCCCCTTCTGGAATAACTCATTTACACTGCAGCAAAAAAACAACAACAAAGAAAAACAATCAAAATTGGGTGTTTTTTGCTGAGGGAGACCTCCTGGAGTGGACTGTAAAATAGTTTATTCCATATAAGTAGATACAACCTGTTCAGACATTGGAAAGTAAAGAGGAATTTGAGGCAGACATCTTCCTCGGATTCTTCTTTATTTTCTGCTCACAGTGCAGAATATCAGTATACTGTTGCAGCTTTCCACCGCTGATTAGGCCCAAATGAATGAGACTAACCAGTGGGGAGTCTCAAGCTGGGGCCTCCGAATCAGCTGCAGAATCTGCAGCAAGATCCAGGAGGCCACTTTTTTTCTTTTATTTTTGTTTCCTACTCCAATTAGTTTCAATAGGAGGCAGAATGATGGAGGAATCTGCTGCTGATTTAGGGGTGAAATCTACTGCAAAATCAGTGCCAGATTCCACCTTGTGAACAGGGCCTGATATTGTTAATAGTGCCACTCCACAGTGGCCCCCACCTAGTATCACATGCTCCACAGTGGCCCTCACACAGTATCATATGCTCCACAATGGCCCCCACACAGTAATATATGCTCCACAGTGGCCCTCACACAGTATCATATGCTCCTCAGTGGCCCTCACACAGTATCATATGCTCCACAGTGGCCCTCACATAGTTTCATATGCTTCACAGTGGCCCTCACACAGTATCATATGCTCCACAGTGGCCCTCACACAGTATTATATGTTCCCCAGTGGCTCCCACACAATATTTTATGCTCCCCAGTGGCCCCACACAGTATGATATGCTCCCCAGTGGCCCCCACACAATATTATATGCTCCACACTGGCCCCCACACAGTATGATATGCTCCCCAGTGGCCCCTACACAGTATTTTATGCTCCACACTGGCCCCCACACAGTATTATATATTCCACAGTGGCCCATACTCAGTATTATATGCTCCCAAGAGCCCCCCCCCATAGAGCCGGTGCTATTATTATACAATGGGGTCACCTCAGACCCCAGAGTATAATAATCATAAGCCCAGGGGAAGTGATTAAAAATAACAAACACTGATCCTCACCTTACCTTACCTCTCCTGGGTATCCAGCTGTCTGCAGCATCCTTCTCTGTCCTCTTCTGTCTTGTGACTGAGGTCCTGCACCCCAGACGTCACTCCTGGGGCCTGTGATTGGGCCTCAGTGGTCACGTGAGGCACAATGATGTCATTACACCGGCGCGCCCCATGTGACCGCTAGGGCCCAATTATAGGCCCCAGCAATAACGTCTGGAGTGCAAGACCTCAGTCACCGGCTGGAAGAGCTCCAGAGAGGACGCTGAGCCCAGGAGAGGTGAGTATAAGTATTTTTTTTTAATTTTTATTTTCACCTCCCCTGAGCTGGCATCTATTGGAAAGGGGCTCGGCGATCGCCAGGCCCCTTTCCATTAACAGTATGTATAGCGGTCGGGGAACCAGGCTTTCCCCAACCGTTATCATGGTAGTCCGGGAACCTGGCCATTTCCAGCTGGCCGTGGGCCCCGTACTGTTATGCCACTGCTGAGTGGGCCCCCTCAGGAGCTTGGGGCCCCAGCACTTGCCCGGGTATTACTGGAGGTACGCTTTAATAAAAGAATATAATGATACGACCAAACTGCAGCTTAAAACTTGAAAGCAATGTGCAATGTACACATTTCTGAAATCTCACCCTATACTTAAAGAGGACCTTTCATGTCCTCATGTATATGCGGTTTTACATACCGCTAGAAAGCCGACAGTCGGCTTTCCCGTTATGTGCCCCGGGACTGGAGCTATTGGTGGTCTTAGTTTCACCGTCCACCGTCAGAAGGGTGTTACTGACAATCTAACTGGGCTGTGAGGAACGCCTTCCCTGACAGTACTCATCCATAGCCCTGTACTGGGGGGCGTTCCTCACAGCTCAGCGTCATCACTGGCCAGTAAGGAACACCCCCTCTGACAGTACAGGGCTATGGACGAGTACAGTCAGGGAGGGCATTCCTTACCGCCCAGTGATGACGCTGAGCTGTGAGGAATGCCCCCCAGTACAGGGCTATGGACGAGTATTGTCAGGGAGGGAGTTCCTCACAGCCAAGTTAGACTGTCAGGAACGCCCTTCTGACGGTGGAGTTAGTTGGGGGAGGAGATCAGAAATATTGTTTCACTGAAAGAGTAGTTGAGACTTGGTACAAACTTCCAGCAGATGAAGTTGGGAAATCTACAGTAAGTGAATTTAAGCATGGCTGGGATAAACACATGTCTATCCTAAGATAAAAGGGAAATAATATGAAGGTAGACTAGATGGACTGTGACTTGCCACTAATCTTCTATGTCTCTTCAGAGTAAAATTATGTAATGTTAGCCTTCAGATAACAGTTCGAACCATGGTGATAATTTACCCAATTAGATTTTTCTTTCCAGGATGGTTCAAGTACTGATTCTCTGGGCAGGGACAGACAGTTATGGTCTGTAAGTGTCAATATATGATATGCATTTATTCCATCATTGCACTTACATTGTATACATGTGCTCTGCACAGCTTTTATGTGGTTATTATTGTTTTGTATTTTGGGGTGATATAGTATGCAATTGCTTTGATCCACTATAGGCTCAGCACCTTTTTCATGTGACCTTTCACTATTTTACTTCTTTTTATCTTTATATTTTATGACTAATGTTTAAATGAAGATGTGCATTTTTATAAGAGATTTTGGGTGGGTTTTTTTTTTAGTGTTTTGCTGACAGTAGAGTTATTGGTTTTCTATATAAGCAATACCCAGATCTTGTTTATTGTTTTGATAGGAAAATCTTATTATAGCAAGTATTACCCACCCCAGGCAGATGATGACCTTAATGCCCCATATTCCAAAAAGAACTGCAGAAAACCCTAAAGGGCTTACCATTGCAAAGCTCCAAGCCTAGGCAGGTTTACATACCTCTACTATCAAACCTTTGTGTATTAACATCTTCCTCATATGCTTCATATCAATGGGTAGGAGTGGGCCCTTGCTGCTTTTTTTTATTTAATAAAAAAATACCCAGCAGGTAACAGGCCCTATTTACTTATTGATCCCATTTCCTGCTCACGGCCGCCTCCGCTTCCCCTTCTGCCCTCCAAGGTGCCACGTGTGTCCCAGCGATGTTATATGGGATGCACACGACCCCCTGGAGGACAGAAGGGGTAGCAGAGGCGGCTGTGAGCAGGAGCGCGGATCGGTAAGTAAGGCCACAGACCCGCAGCAAGAGTGACTGTTGGGCGAACCCCAAAAAACACTGCTATTATTATACTCAGGAGTCACTTCAGACCCCCGAGTACAATGATTGGAGGCCCAGGGGAGGTAAGTGAACTTAAAAACCTGTATTACCACCTCTCCTGGGCTCTAGCGCGACTTAAGGCCTCTGTAGAGACGTCACAGATGTCTTGTGGTTCAGGCCAGCGTCGCGACGCATAATGACGCCAGCGTAACCCACTTCATTGAAGAGGGCTGAAAACAGCAGTGAGTCACACTGGAGCTTCCAATCATTATACTCTGGGGTATGAAAAGACTCTGGATCAGATGTAGCCTAAGCCATATTTCTCAATTTAAGTTCCCAACCTCACAAATTTTTTGACACATTAAATAATAAAAATCCCTCTAGCTATCTGTGCCCACAGATCCAACACAGCATGGTGTGCCTAGGTTTCACAAAGTATAGCACTCCAGGTCCCACACAGTATAATACCCCTATGAACAGTATGGGGCTGTGGAGTGAGCAGTGAATACAATTCTTAGCACTTGGGCACCCCACTTCTTTGCTAGTCCTGGCTCCTACGTCAGCGTGATGCCAGCACACAGAAGGGGTAAAGATTCCTAGGAGTAGGCTGAGTACTCACTGCTCACTCCTGGGCTCCACCGTCACCCAATGATTTCCATCACAGTATGATTTCTTTTATCTTCTCCCTGCCTCTCCCCTTCACTAAGGCCTGGAAAACCCGTTTAATATTCATGAAATTAGAATGAGAATTCATATATTGACCATGTTGTGTATTATAACCATGGTAGTTATTATTTCCCTGATAATTTATTCATTAAAACAAAATACAGTCATGGCCAAAAGTTTTGAGAATGACACAAATATTATATTTTCACATGATCTGCTGCCCTCTGGTTTTTATGTGTGTTTGTCAGATGTTTTTATCACATACAGAAATAGAATTGCATTCATATTATGAGTAACAGAAGCTTATATTGACAGTTAGAATGAGTTAATGCAGCAAGTCAATATTTGCAGTGTTGACCCTTCTTTTTCAGGACCTCTGCAATTCTCCCTGGCATGCTCTCAATCAACTTCTGGACCAAATCCTGACTGATAGCAGTCCATTCTTGCAGAATCAATGCTTTAATTTTGTCTGAATTTGTTGGTTTTTGTTTGTCCACCCGTCTCTTGATGATTGACCACAAGTTCTCAATGGGATTAAGATCTGGGGAGTTTCCAGGCCATGGACCCAAAATCTCTATGTTTTGCTCCCTGAGCCATTTAGTTATCACCTTTGCTTTATGGCAAGGTGCTCCATCATGCTGGAAAAGGCATTGTTGAGCGCCAAACTGCTCTTGGACGGTTGGGAGAAGTTGCTCTTGGAGGACATTCTGGTACCATTCTTTATTCATGGCTGTGTTTTTAGGCAAGACTGTGAGAGAGCCGATTCCCTTGGCTGAGAAGCAACCCCACACATGAATGGTTTCAGGATGCTTTACAGTTGGGATGATACAAGACTGGTGGTAGCGCTCACCTCTTCTTCTCCAAATAAGCTGTTTTCCAGATGTTCCAAACAATCGAAAAGGGGATTCATCAGAGAAAATGACTTTACCCCAGTCCTCAGCAGTCCACTCCCTGTACCTTTTGCAGAATATCAGTCTGTCCCTGATGTTTTTTCTGGAGAGAAGTGGCTTCTTTGCTGCCCTCCTTGAGACCAGGCCTTGCTCCAAGAGTCTCCGCCTCACAGTGCGTGCAGATGCACTCACACCTGCCTGCTGCCATTCCTCAGCAAGCTCTGCACTGCTGGTAGCCCGATCCCGCAGCTGAAACACTTTTAAGAGACGGTCCTGCCGCTTGCTGGTCTTTCTTGGGCGCCCTGGAGCCTTTTTGGCACCAATGGAACCTCTCTCCTTGAAGTTCTTGATGATGCGATAGATTGTTGACTGAGGTGCAATCTTTCTAGCTGCAATACTCTTCCCAGTTAGGCCATTTTTGTGCAGTGCAATGATGACTGCACGTGTTTCTTTAGAGATAACCATGGTTAACAGAAGAGAAACAATGATGGCAAGCACCAGCCTCCTTTTAAAGTGTCCAGTGGTGTCATTCTTACTTAATCATGACAGATTGATCTCCAGCCCTGTCCTCATCAACACCCACACCTGTGTTAATGGAGCAATCACTGAAACGATGTAAGGTGGTCCTTTTAAGGCAGGGCTGCAATGATGTTGAAATGTGTTTTGGGGGATAAAGTTCATTTTCTAGGCAAATATTGACTTTGCAAGTAATTGCTGTTAAGCTGATCACTCTTTATAACATTCTGGAGTATATGCAAATTGCCATTAGAAAAACTGAAGCAGTAGACTTTGTAAAAATTAATATTTGTATCATTCTCAAAACTTTTGGCCATGACTGTATACAGTTCATCTTCAGCTACGGTATAAATGAACCAATAAATACACTGAGGCAGATTTATGAAAACTGTCTTAAAGAAAAACTGTCTTAGTTTCACACAACAACCAATCACTGCACAGCTTTAGTTTATCCAAAGCACTATAAGAAATTTAAGCTGCATTATGATGGGTTGCTATGAGCAACTAAGGCTAAAGCCCCACGCTGCGAAACACAGCGTTTTTTTCTTGGAGAGTTTGCTGCGGTTTTTGGAGCCAAAGTCAGGAGTGGATTTAACAGAAGGGAAACGTGTAAGTACTTCCTTTATATTTTTCATTCCTTTTCAAGCCAATCCTAAATTTGGCTCAAAAAAACGCAGCAAAATCTGTAACAAAAAATGCTGAATTTCCGCAATGTGGGGTCCCAACCTAAGACAGTTTTTCTTTAAGACAGTTTTCATAAATCTGCCCCACTGAATTTATATTGTACATAATGTCCAGTAAACTGTAAAAAGCATGTACAGTATAATACCTCAGAAGACCATAATTCTATTACGATTCCATTTGTGTGCTCTCCGGGAACCATGGCCTGCATAGATGTGCTCCTTGAGCATTAATTACCTTATCCCTCACTGTTTCTTACCAATAGGAGAATTTACATCATGTAACAATAAGATGCCTCAGAGCTCTGTAAATGTACTCTTACCCTGGCTGCTGTTTTACTTAGTAAGCACTAGCAGAGTAAGAAGGAGAAGGTTATTTCAAGGGGCCACAGAACATTGTATTGCTGCAAATAAACCCCCAGGGAGAAGATGTGGATGGATGATTATCTAAATGAATGTGTTTTGTTATAACATTATGGTACCAGTGAATAAATACAACTGGAAATTGAATTCGTCATTTTCTGTATCATTTGGCTTGTGCTATATTTACTATTTTAGCTGTTAGAGAAAATAAAATTGCTTTTTTACTTTTGGCATGGAACCCTCTGACTGGCTTCCTGCCTAAAGGTTGAATGTTTTATATCCCCAGATTGTACCCCAGGCAGTAAAATCTGCCTCTGTGGGTTATTTTTATTGTCATTGAGGGAATGATTAGTTAATACTGTTGTGTAACAATTGTACTAAATAGAATGAATGCAAATTGACACTCACGTCACAGTGGTAACGCATTCTATTAAAGTCCATAGAGAAATCACACATTTTTGTGACACAGAATCTAATTTTGCTAGACATTTTACAGCAGATTTTGTCACATACCTTAAGGCTGGCCATACACCTAAGGGTGGGTTCACACTTGCGCCAGAGTCTATTTGGTTCATCTTGATGATTTGTAGTAGTAGGAGGTTTTAGGTATAAGGATTATTGGTAATACATGCATTACTGGAAAACTGGCACAGATTTAACAGGTTTATTGATTGATTAATTAGTGTACTTTATGATTATTTTATTTTTTATCATAGTTCATACCACATTTTCTGATTGATTGATTGATAAATATATATTTTGCGCTCTTGTGGACTTAAATTCTCCTATATGGATGTAGCAATATTTTTTGGGGCTGCTTTATTATTATGTCACTACTAGATGGTATTGGCACTGCTCTTTTTTACAACATATGGAGCCTTATTCTGTCAGGGGCGCAGCTATAGGGGATGTAATGATTTTTTGGTGATATCATTCTATATTGGCACACTGTGTAGCACATTCCTGTAATCACTTTTGGTGACGTAATCTATTCATTTTGTACAAGCACATTGCAAATGTGTTGTGAATATATCAACATTTCTGACATTAGCATCTACACAGGAACCCTGGATATATCAGCAGATGCTCCCCTCAATACTTCCAACGCCACCATCCACACCATCGGATGTTATAAGGTGGGGGAGCGAAGCTGAGAGTTATTTTTACTCAGGAAGGTAACTATTGTGATGTATATGCCTATTTATTTGCAATCTCTAACATGGTCATTATTTTCCTTTCACAGAGTTGTATGAGGGCATATTTTTTGCGGGGCAAATTGTACTTTATGGTGACACAAGTTAAAATTCTGTACGATGTTGTGGGAAGCTGCAAAAAGAAATTCTGAATGCGGGGATTTAGAAAATAAAATTGCATTTGTGCAATTTTCTTATGGGTTTTATTTTAACAGCGTTTTCTGTGCAGCCAAAATGACATGTTACCTGTATTCTACTGGTTGTTACAATCACAGCAATACCCAATAGATCTAGTTTTTGTTATGTTTTACTAAGTTAACAAAACTTCAGAACTTTGTAAAAATAAAAATTCTTGTGAGTCTCCATATTTTGACACCAGTAACTTTTATATTTCCATATACCTGGCTTCGTGAGGCTTTATTTTACAGGACCAGATTTACTTTTAATTTATTCCATTTTGGGGAATGTCTTATGTTTTGAACAGTGAAAATATAGTGGTTCAGCCATTTTTTTCCTGACTACAACGTTCAACGTATGTGAAAAATATTTTTGTTTGCAAATCGGGTTCTATGGGTTTTTATCTAATTTGTTTGTTTGGTTCTGCTTATTTTTATTTGAGATCTAGGTAAAGAGGGTTATTTGAATTTTTAGGTTTTTGAAATTTTTTTAAACACTTTTAAAGGTTTTTTTTTTACTGAATTTTTAGCCCCCCCAAGGACTATAATGGGGTCCGCCGGGTGTCCATCGGGTGTCCGCCGTTTCAAAACTGAAAACAACGAAGGGAAAAGTCTTCCGAGCAGAAATTCTCTCCGCCAGGTTTCGTTGGTTTCTGCGACGGAGTCTCCACGACTCCTGCGATCTCACTTCACAGGAGTCATCCTGCAACATATAAGGTAGAGGAGGGTCGGGGGCTGTAGTCCATAGGAAACAGAGGGGGGGATAATCAGGGGGCACACACAATCCTGTGTGGAGACACATTGGATATGGCATCTGCTCTGCACATTTAAAGTGCCGACATCCACCGTAATAGTACAGCAACGGGGTTACACTGTCCTGTTAGTAGGTCATCAACATAAAAAGCAAGATTTATTAAAACTGACTAAAAGCAAAGCTGTCTTGGTTCCCCATAGCAATCAATCACAGTACATTTTATAATCTGCTCCTAAATAATGAAAATTGCATTGTGATTGGTCATATGGGCAACTAAGACAGTTTTGCTTTTAGACAGTTTTAATCAATCAGTTACATGGGGGAGGGGGGAAGTTTCAAGACCCCCAACTTGCGCAAAAAGTTGCTTTTTTGTTACGCATTGTTCTCCAAGAAACTGGCATACTAGGAATAATAGTCTTATAATAAGACTATTATGCACAGGGTCCCAGGAGGAGGAAGGGGCCCAACTGAGCTGGAGAGCAGCTCAGAATTAGAAGGCCAAGCATCACTGGGGACAACAAAGGAGGAAAATATCTCAGTAACTACACAAAGGGCGGAGCCTAGTGCCACTGCATGGGCGGAGTTTATTGCAGCAGGCGGCAGAGCTTAACAAGGGCAGGGTTTTATTTTGCTGAAGTTCTGCAACCCTTTCAGCCAAAATGGAGGGCGGGTGAGATATAAATTGTGAGTAAGGGATGTATGTGCGGTGCTTAGCTGATGTATGGGATGATGAGTGATGTGTGTTTAAAATGAATGTGTCTAGTGTATGAGTGACTAAAATATGCACTTTGCTGTGTGTATGTAATATATTAAGGTGCTGTA
Organism: Leptodactylus fallax; assembly: GCA_947044405.1. Taxonomy (NCBI): domain Eukaryota; kingdom Metazoa; phylum Chordata; class Amphibia; order Anura; family Leptodactylidae; genus Leptodactylus; species Leptodactylus fallax. Next base: position 716,320 of record CAMRHE010000522.1, on the reverse strand, counting down.
TGCATGTAGTATATGAGTAACGTGTTCTGTATGCATGTAGTATGTGAGTGACTTGTGCTGCATGCACATACTATATGCGTTATGTGCATATTGCCAGGATTTTGTTGGGTGGGCCCCAAAAACAAGTTTCTCTCGTGGGCCCTAGGCACTTCAGTCCGACACTGCCTATGTGTAATAATAATGTTTGAGTGGCCGCTGTCTAAGTACAGGAGGTGGTGAAGGTAACATAATGTGTAATGTGTACTCCCGTAGAAATCAATATGAATGGCTGGAAACAGTGTATCAAGCGAAGGCTCACCACTCTGAATGCATTCAGTAACGTAAACACTACAAGCAGAGTTATTGGCATAGTAAGGGGTTAAATTAAATCATACGCTTTTTTGATGATGGTAAATTTAAAACATAAGGAGATTTATATAATATCACATCACAGATATATTTCTTAAAATATTCACAAATTAATAGTATTGTGAATGTATGTTTAGACAATAAGAGAGATAAGGTTAATAACAGAGGCAGAAACGCAGCTTTTTTTGTTGCATATTTTGCTGCGGTTTTTTGAGCCAAAGCCAGGAGTGGATGGAGTAGAAGGGAGCAGCACAAGTGCTTCCTAGATATTTCCCATTCCTTCAGTAGCCACTACTAGCTTTGGCATAAAAAAGGCAGCAAAATCTGCAACAAAAAAAGCTGTGTTTCCGCAATGTAGAGCCTTAGCCTAAAGGGGTTTTTCCCACCAAAGCAAGTAATCCTCTATCTGACTGCTCAGACCCTCACCAATCAGGAGAACGGGGGACTTTTGTCAGGCAGCGTGCACACAGCTCCATTTCGGCTATCTCTGGCACTCCCATTCAACTGAATGGAGTGGTGTGTGCTGCCTGACCCCCATTATCCTGATCAGTAAGGTGTCTGAGCAGTTGGATCCTCACTGATCTGCAAGTTTTCCCCTATCCCATGGACAGAGGATAACTGATTTTGATGGGAAAAACCCCTTTAACTTTAAATTGTCTAAACATAGTTTCACAATACTTTTAATTTGTGAATATTTTAAGAAACATATCTGTGAAGAATATGGGAAAACTCCTTTAATGCTAAGACACAATATTACAAATTACAGATATGGCTACTAATACTAAAAGAAAAGTCTCATAAATATACGGTGTGGAAATGACAAATGTGGAAATGACACATTGTAAAGAATTTCAGGCCAAATCAAAATTGGAGTATATAATAGGAAGTAGAGAGAAGTGTTTTTGGGTAATATTTATAAAAGAAGTGCTAAATATTTAATATCAGGTTCACATAAGGTTTCACAGGTCATGATGGTGCATATATTGTACTATTCATCAGTTAATCTTTATACATGGGTAGAAAAGATTCCTCTAGAAGTATTAGATGTGATCAGGAAAAGGAAGATTATTGGAATTTTTGATATTGTGTATACAGTGTTTCAGCATAAACCAGAAGATGAGCTCCTGTGTGCAATATTAGGGGAGGGTGGGGTAAATCAGTAAAATCAGTAGTCATTTCTAAAGTATTTTTGCATCTTGATTGACAATAGCAAAGATGTGGTTGACTAAGAATAATTTAACAGTCGGTGGAAAACATAGTTGATAACATCAGACAATATTATGAAGTAAGAATAACTGATTAAAAATAAAATTTTATTTTATTTACTTATTTATTTTGTCTTTATTTTTACTTGTTCTTTTTTCTTATTCTTTTTTTCACTGTACAACTGAGTAATTTTGATAAAGTATTTATTGCATACTCTTGCCCAATACAGAGGAGTTTGAGCCAAAGTATAAGTGCAAAAATGTATATGAGATGTGGACTGTGCTAAGCATGGAATCACTACATATCTTACAGTATATAGGGGATGGGAGTGAAACCTACGCCCATGGAGAACATGACTATCCTACTTTTATATATGGTGTGGTATGAAGCCAGACCAAGAAGGATAACTATTGATAAGTAGTTAAGAAGGAAAATAAAATAAGGCAGTTTGGGAAATTCTGCCTAGAATTACAGATGTAACAGAGATAACCCGAGCTTCTACAATTGGTTAAACTGCTGCAGCGTGATATGTTATCATAGAACACAACAAAAAACAATGAAAAGTCATTGAAAAATATTTTTACAATGACTTATTGGTTTTTGTTTTCTTCTGTGATAAGATATCACACTGCAGCAGTTTAACCAATTGCAGAGGTTCGGGATATCTCTGCTACATCTGTATGTGCTACTGGCTCAAGTTCATTTCAGTAATAGCAGTCCAGTAAGTAAAGGGGGTGAGGAGGAGTGAAAAAAAAAAGCCAAAAACTTTTTTCCTTTCCATTTTTCTCTTTACCCTCTCTCTTTGTAGTTTTATTTGGTTATTTATTTACTAATTTTTATAGATTTTTATTTTATTTTTTCCCTAAATATTCAATGTTATAACTGGGAATTGATCTAAGGAAGAGACACTAAGTTGCTTTTATGTTGGCATGGTTGACCCATCCCAAATATGTTTATTTGTTGCAAAATGCCTTGCTGTGAAAAGACAATTTTTCTTTTTTTTTCAAGTGTAATTTTTATTAAGATTTTGTTTTAAAAAATACAGCTGGCATAATACAGCAACAAGGTACATCCATAACAGGTGAGCAAGAGATCAAGTAGAAAATGAACAGGGTAACATACTGTGACATAAACAACCAAAGACAACAACTAACAAGGGGAGCAGTGGCGTAACTAAAGTCTCGTGGGCCCCAGTGCAAACTTTTGTCTGGAGCCCCCTACCGCCTCCCTACAGAAAATTCTTGATAGTGACGGTTAAGGAACCCCAAACAGTATAATATGCTCGACAGTGGCCCCAGATAGTATTATATGCTCAACAGTGGCCCCCACACAGCATTATATGCTCCACAGTGGCCCCCATACAGAATTATATGCTCCACATTGCTCCCCCCCACACACAGTATAATATGCTCCCCACAGTGGCCCCGCACAGTATAATATGCTCCCCACAGTGGCCCCACCCTGTATTATATGCTCCCCACAGTGGCCCCAACCTGTGTTATATGCCCTCCACAGTGGTCCCCACCCAGTGTTATATGCTCCCCACAGTGGCACCCACCCAGTATTATATGCCCCCCACAGTGGGCCCCACCCAGTATTATATGCCCCCCACAGTGGGCCCCACCCAGTATTATATGCTCCCAACAGCCCCCCTCCGCTTCGGTGCTATTATTATACTCTGGGGTTTCCTCAGAGCGCCGGAGAGAACGCTGTGCCCAGGAGAGGTGAGCATATGTATTTATTATTTTCAGTCACCTCCCCTGGGCTGTCATCTATTGGAAAGGGGCCTGGCACTATGCCAGGGCCCCTTTATAATAACTGTATAGTGGTTGGAGAACCAGGCTTTCCCCGACTGCTATCATAGTGGTCCGGGGCCCGGCCAACTCCAGCTGGCCATGGGCCCCATACCCTGCCGGTCAATCCCTGCGACCGCGATCGTTACGCCACTGAAGGGGAGAGTCCAAGAGGAAAAGACAGGCGGGATAAGGAAGAGGAGGTGGAGGGGGGAATTTTATAGACCATACAGAATACAGTATGTTTCCCACAGATCCCAGATAGCCTGGAATTTCTCAACTGTATTATTTAAAGTGGCAGTCAGGAACTCCAGGCACCAGAAAACCTTCATTTGGGAAATTAATTCAGTACCCACAGGAGGGGCTGCAGTCTTCCAGTGCTTAGCTATAAGTGTCTTGGCGGCAGTACATAAAGAAATAGCCGAGATGCCTTTTTACCTAGGTGTCTAGGGGGCAAATTGAGGAGGTATGTCCAGGGGCTCAAGGGCAGCCCGTGCAGGAAGAGGGATACCATCATCTGACAGACCTCCGCCCAAAATCTCTGTATCTCGGGACACTCCCAGAAGATATGATGGAGCATTATTGCATCACCAGCAATCAGTCGGGATAGTGGGATTCAGAGAGTGTAGCAAGGCTGGCGTATGGTATCAATGCATGAGTAACTTATACTGCGTTTCCCTAAATGTCACCCAGGGGTAATCTTTCTGCAGAGAAACCCGCAAACCCCCATAAAGGGAGTGAATGAAATGAATAACCTGCTGGTATCGAAACCATTCTGTCTCAGGGAGATCCAAAGTGGAGGCGAGATATGCAAAAGGCCAGGGCTCCAAAGTTGCGGGGTCAATCATATCAGCCACTCGAAACAGCCCTGCAGCAGACCATACGTGAACCATTGCAGATGTCGCACCCTCTGGGAGACCATAAAGGAGCATCGGGATGCAAGGGGAAACAGTTTGCTGCAGGTGGCCCAAATGGATTTAGAAGGATGAAGGGCAGAGGGGGGGACGAGGAGGTACACAAAAAAGCAATGGGATGCATAGGCGCAAGCCATAATTTTTCAATCTCCACCTATTTAGTGAACACTGGAGAGGCAGCCCAAAAAGGGATGCAGCGCAGATGAGTCGCACAGTAGTAGGGGAGAATATTCTACGTTCCATATAAAGCGGAATATCACTTTCTGAAGATCTCGGAGTTCATAACGCAGAACCGCCACTGGCAACCTTTCAAAATAATGCAACAATTTAGGCAATATGGACATCTTAACCGCAGCCACGCAGCCCAAAATGGAAATAGGGAGGGAGCGTCCTTTTTCCAGTAATGCTTTAAGATCATGGAATATCTGTGGAAAGTTAACCGCATAAAGGGTGGAGTAAGTAGGCGAGATTTGGATCCCCAGGTAACGGATGGAGTGGGCTTTCCATTGGAAATTATAGTGGCCCGAGGGAGAGAGGTTTGTGGAGAATGATAATCGGAAGGGGTTCTGTTTTGGAGGAATTCCCCAAAGTGTGAAGTAGATTAGGTAGAGTAGTGTAGGGGCAGCTGGCATGAGTATTAGTTATGAGCTCAAGACTGGAACAGAACATATACAATATCTACTGTGTCCATAGACTGCTAATTCTACTTATGGGCCACAAGAAAGTGGATGGCGCTCCCCAGACTGTAATTTGTACTATTTTCTTCACCGAAGCTAAGTATAATAAACTTTTCTACTTTTTCTATTACTTGTCTGAATCTTTCATTATACAGTATATCCCTTTATTCAAAATCATATTTGAATACAGCTGGTAAGAGTAAGAAGTATGTCATCAGCAAAGAGTGAAATCTTGAACTCTCTGCCCCTTACACTAATCCCTGAAATATCTGGGTACTGCCAGATTTGGACAGCTAAGGGCTCAATACAGAGATCAAATATGAGAGGGGAGAGAGAACAGCCCTGTCAGATTGCATTGCTGCTAGGGAAGGGAGCAGAGGAGGAATGTGGGAGCTTTACTATGACCATGGGGGTGAATTTGCTGTGAGGAAAAATCCAGAAAACCCAAATTCCTGCAGGGTAGCCAGCATAAATTTCCAACCAAGGCCTTTTCTGCATCTAGGCCCAGGGGGAGAGTGGGTGTAGAAGAATGATTGGCAATCTTAATCAAATCCACAGTCCTGGTGTTGTCTTCCCCTGACAACAGGGGACGAAACCCACCTGGTCCTTGTGAATGAGGGATGGAAGCCAAGGATGAGTTTAGAAGAGCTATTGGCCTGTAGCTAGTGCAATCTTGAGGATCTTTGTGGGCTTTAGGAACTAAGTGATAAGACAATTTCACCATGTGATTTTTTTATGGAGATATCAGTAGTATCTTGTATCCTCTTTAACTGAATTTTCATTGAAAGAGATATCATTAGTATCTGTATTTTCCTTTATTATATTCTAAAATAACTATAGACAAAGACAACTAATTAAAGGGTGTTCTGGGGAGGATAGGAGGGAGAAGAGAATAGTTATTGAAGAGAGAAAGGAAGGGGGTGTGGGAAGATTAAGAACCTCATATCTAAAAATTGCCATTGTGAGCTCCAAGTATGGCATTCTGTTCAGCAATCTTTTATGTGTTAACAGTGCAAATTTGTTAAGCATAACATTAATTACAAGACAAAAAAATACAAAAGGAAAGGGGAAACGTAATACTGAGTATATGATCTGAACTTCCAGGGCGGCTACTAAGGAGTCAGTGTCTCTGCATAATCCAGTAGATGTTCCAAGGCCACCACACAGACTCAGAACCTTTCAGTTTGTTAGTCAAAATAACTGTTTTAGGACCCACGTAGCCTCTGGAAAGAAGATGCCAAACTAGGAACTCCCTTCTCACCGGCAACTTTTCTAAAATATTCCCTGAAGTGTAGGTCAATTAAAGCATCCAGATATTGCTTTCCAGAATGTAACTACCAAGGCTTTATTATTCCAGGTGAACTCAAATGCAAGAGTGCACAACTGGATGACATACTGCACAATAGTCATGGAGCCTTGGTGTAACATGCAGGACAGATTCTACAGAGAAATTTTGACCCACCTCCTCAAAAACTGCATGTAAGATAGCTAGGAACATTTGTAGGTCTAAGGTCTTAGCGCCACCACATTCACAAAGTGGATGGGTCCAGACATATGCTTCACCATAAAATGGAGAAGGAAACTGAGGCAGATATAAATCAAAATGGATCAGGAATGGTTAAGAAATCCATGACATGCCTTGGGATATCTGTCATAGAGAGGAAGTAATGGCAACTATATTGCAGAACCATTGCTGTGTAATCAGGGAGCAGGCTTCTGCACAGATAGAGACACTGGCTGGACCAAGGATTGCATAGTGACATGTATAGAAGGACATACGGAATCCAGACAGAATTTCTGATCCGGGTGGCTTTTCTGGCACACAATTTCTTTGTACAGGTTTTGTATCTCAGGTTTGGGTTTGTGGATCCACTGTGCTACCAAATCAAATTCCAAGGTTCTGGACTTTACTGTGGGGAGCCTGGCAGGTCGCTATGTCCTGAGGTGGTTCCAGTGTTGGTAGCAGCTGACCCAGGCTGCCAAGAAAGGTAGATGCAAAGCACCAGCGGTCAAGCAATAAAATGTTCAGGTCCAGGCAAATGCTCAGAGGAGATGGCTATAGTTCAATAGTCACATCAAAGCAGGCTGCAAGGAATCAGCAGTTTAATCCATAATCCAAGGGTCAGACACGAGTATCAGACATGACAGAGAGGGAGAGCACACCTGCCCTATGTACTTGAGCATAACAGCATGGAGGAGCACAGACAACCTGGTAAGTAAACTATCAATCAGGCAACTGTCCATGCTGGGAGCAGTAGTAAGACAACATTTGCAGTCAAACGTTGTTATAGAACCCATGTTTCAATTCTGGTTAATGGTTTTGATTGAGGAGAATGTCACCTCCTGTGGCTTGTGATCTGTTAAAATTCCAAAATCAAATCCTTAAAGATAGATGTGAAACCTTTCACATCCTTAAACTACAGCCAGAGCTTTTTTTTTTCAGTCTGAGAATGTATCTCAACAAGGGCCACATTTGCCATGAGGCGAGATGAGTATCTCGCCTCAGGCAGCAGATTGTAGAGTTCCTGAGGGGGCGGCTCTGAAAGTATTTGTTGGGCGAACTCGTCCGGAAGTTTTGTTTGGATCGAACACGTCCGAAACAAAACTGCTATTATTATACTTTGGGGTCTCTTCAGATTGCATAGTATAATAAGCGGAGGACCAGGGGAGTTGATCAAACATAACATACTGTTACTCACCTCCTACAGACTCCGCAAATTTTTGAAAAATTTATAGATGCTGTGTAGCCTCACTCTTACCGTTTGTGACTTGTTAAACAATAAATTTTAATTTTCATACCAAACAGTTTTCTTACACTGTGAGTAGAAATTGCGGTTTATTGCCATAATTACTAAAACATAAATAAATTCTAAAGAACTAAATATATGCAAGTTTTTTTTTTTTCAAAAGTGCAGCAAAACTGTAACAATTTGCTTCAATTTGGTGTAATTTGCCACGGCTTGTGGATAGTTTAAAATATTGATACAAGTATTACAGGATATCTATTAAGCTCTGCCCTGTCTCAGCCTCTATATTATAACATCCCCCTTTTTAAATATGTATATTATAACTCCCAAAGAAGTCAGGCCGCAAGTATCTCTGTATCTCATTGGTGACTTGAAACTTGTGACTGCCTTTGGGCAGTACGCTGTGGCTAAAAGCAAAGTACACCAGAGGTGGTGTCCATACTAGAGGAATGCACAGAACACCTATTCTGTAGTCTTCCATTGGTGCCAGTAAAAACCAGATGAACACATTTATTGTCTATCCTGTGAGGGAAAATATAGGATTACTATTCTGATAATCTGGTTTACCATTTATTATTCTGTACAATGTACTGGGAAGCAGTAAAACAATTCAGAATGCAGCACGGCCATTTTCTTGTGGGTTTTGTTTTTAAGGCTTCCACTGTGCAGGCTGGGGGAGTTGAATAGTGGAAGACTACAACCCCCATTTGGAAGCTGCTTGTTTTAACTGTTCAGTTGCTGAGTAAAGTTCAAACCTGTTTCAACTGCACAACTGCCTTCCTGAGTTGTTCCTGCATAACCATCAGATCCCATCCGAGCACCAGCACACCAGCTCAGAGTACAGAGGTCCCCACTCCAACTGGAAGCGCCCTGGGGAAACTACTACCACCACCATCAGGTACCACCCTCATCAGTGTCCGGCCTAGGCATAAAGCTGGGGACAGTGGTTAAGAACACTCCATGTGCTTCTACTACTCCCATCCTCTGGTGCCCTCCATCTCGGCTGCTGCATATAGAACAATGGCAATTTAAAACATATGAACAAAACTTCACTATGCATGAAAATGTAGCTGCAAAGCTGAATAACAGAGGCATAGTTGGCAACTCTAGAATCACCTCTACAAAGCACAAGCTTCCTTTACACTAGATTCACACGCTGTTGTTCTGGTCCGTAGGAGCTCGGCAGACCCCATCGACTATAATGGGGTCCACTGTTTTAAAACTGAAATTTGCGGAGGAAAATGTTCTCTGTGCAAGACTTTTTCGTCTGATGATTTCAGGCAGACATTGCGATGGAGTTTCCAACAAATGTGAATGTAGCCATAAATGGGGTTTTCCTATGAACATAACCTTACAGTGGGGAAAAAAAGTATTTAGTCAGCCACCAATTGTGCAAGTTCTCCCACTTAAAAAGATGAGAGAGGCCTGTAATTGACATCATAGGTAGACCTCAACTATGAGAGACAAAATGAGAAAACATATCTAGAAAATCACATTGTCTGATTTTTTAAGAATTTATTTGCAAATTATGGTGGAAAATAAGCATTTGGTCACCTACAAACAAGCAAGATTTCTGGCTCTCACAGACCTGTAACTTCTTCTTTAAGAGGCTCCTCTGTCCTCCACTCATTACCTGTAGTAATGGCACCTGTTTGAAATCGTTATCAGTATAAAAGACACCTGTCCACAACCTCAAACAGTCACACTCCAAACTCCACTATGGTGAAGACCAAAGAGCTGTGGAAGGACACCAGAAACAAAATTGTAGACATGCACCAGGCTGGGAAGACTGAATCTGCAATAGGCAAGCAGCTTGGTGTGAAGAAATCAACTGTGGGAGCAATAATTAGAAAATGGAAGACATACAAGACCACTGATAATCTCCCTCGATCAGGGGCTCCATGCAAGATCTCACCCCATGGGTGAGTAAAAATCCCAGAACCACATGGGGGATCTAGTGAATGACCTGCAGAAAGCTGGGACTAACATAACAAAGGCTACTGTCAGTAACACACTACGCCGCCAGGGACTAAGATCCTGCAGTGCCAGACGACTCCCCCTGCTTAAGCCAGTACATATCCAGGCCTGTCTGAAGTTTGCTAGAGAGCATTTTGATGTTCCAGAAGAGTATTGGGAGAATGTCATATGGTCATATGAAACCAAAGTAAGATGTTTGGTAGAAACACAACTCGTCGTGTTTGGAGGGGAGTGAATGCTGAGTTGCATCCAAAGAACACCATACCTACTGTGAAGCATGGGGGTGGCAACATCATGCTTTGGGGCTGTTTCTCTGCAAAGGGACCAGGACGACTGATCCGTGTACATGAAAGAATGAATGGGGCCATGTATCGTGAGATTTTGAATGCAAACCTCCTTCCATCAGCAAGGGCATTGAAGATGAAACGTGGCTGGGTCTTTCAGCATGACAATGATCCCAAGCACACCACCAGGGAAACAAAGGAGTGGCTTCGTAAGAAGCATTTCAAGGTCCTGGAGTGGCCTAGCCAGTCTCTAGATCTCAACCCCATAGAAAACCTTTGGAGGGAGTTGAAAAGCCGTATTGCCTAGCGACAGCCCCAAAACATCACTGCTCTAGAGGAGATCGGCATGGAGGAATGGGCCAACATACCAGCAATAGGGTGTGCCAACCTTGTGAAGACTTACAGAAAACGTTTGACCTCTGTCATTGCCAACATAATTGACCAAATACTTATTGTTATTGACCAAATACTTATTTTCCACCATAATTTGCAAATAAATTCTTAAAAAATCAGACAATGTGATTTTCTGGATTTGTTTACTCATTTTGTCTCTCATAGTTGAGGTCTACCTATGATGACAATTACAGACCTCTCTCATCTTTTTAAGTGGGAGAACTTGCACAATTGGTGGCTGACTAAATACTTTTTTCCCAACTGTATGTGTTTCTGTATATGTTAGTGCCTTTTACCGACCCACTTGGGTTAATAAATATATAAAATTTATAAAGCTCGTTTCATATTATCCTATGAACCCGGCCACTCATGGGCGTGAGTGGAAGGTAAGAAGGCTGTTCTCAGGTGTGCCAGATGGCTTGGCAAACTGAGATCCTTCTCAATGAGAAATAACCTGGAATTAATCAGTGTGTCACTTACTTATTAGTGATGGCCCCTGTGGCCCCAGTTATTACTACATCCAGGTATATAGTGTGTCACCCCCTCACTAATGAGAAACAGCCTGGAATTAATCAGTGTGATCTGCATCTACACAATTGCAATACAAAGGATGGAAGATGGGGGGGAAATCTGCAGAGAAACGTGGCATGGGCAGATTCAGTAAAAAAAAACAAACAAAAAAAAACCCATCCAATTTTAAGTGATTTTTTCCACTATAGCTTGCAAGTGAACATACATGCAGAAATTCTGAAACATGTTTGCATTATGTCTCCTTGACCTAACACTAGTCTGGTAACCTGCCCTTCTCCATCCAATAATTTGTGGAAAAGGTTATATATAGTGGCCTGTATCATTTATCACATCATTGCTCAGAGACTCCTTATTGACTGTATGGTTCTGCGTATGTTTAGTGGCGACATCTTGATAAATATGCAGTTTGTATTTTTATATAATTTGGCAGATTTGCTGACAATATGTACCTTGTAATATAGAATGTAGACCTACTGTACCGATTCCAGTAGAGAATCAGCCTGTTCTATAGCCCTGCACTTTTCAGCGAGGTTTCTATGCTGCCAGCACCTGGAAGAGCTGCGAGATGATAGAGGGGGAGCCTCTCCGTCACCTTGTCAGAGCACTTCTGTCTTTAAACACTGTCTCTGCATTGATTAACTGACTGCGGAGAGCTCTTCTGCAACCCAGACACTAATTGTCTCATTTTCTTTTAGGAAGGGATCACAGCTTCTTAAACAGCAGTCAGACAGCTGATAGTAACAAGCAGAGGTTGGATGGCATCCTTATCTCAAGTTGTAAATAATGGATACATGTGCTTAGGGAAACTGTGCAGCTGGGAAGACTTGAAGATGTAGAAGAACAATTCACGTATACCATGAAGAAAATGCATTCAGGTCAAATATCTTGTAACCCTCAAAAAAGTAAAAAGTACTGTATCACTGGTAGCTGGCCAAACACCGACCTATGTGCTTAGACCGCTCTTGTCAGAGCAGTAGGGGCTTAAATTTATCCTCTTCTGGGGATTTTATAGGGAGGGATTCCAAGTGCTTTGGTACCAAAACTGCCTCTCATTATATGCGCTGTCCAGAAATTTATAGATGACAAGTAATTTGGGAATAATGTAAGATTTAGGGAGGGAAACATATCTATTGTTTTACTCAATTCACTGAAGTTCAGAACTCTATTTTTCTGATACCAATGAGGAAAACGATTTGGCACGAATTAATTTCATTCTGGATTTCCCATAAATTTGGGATTCAGGTGAAAGTGCAACTTTTGGGATTTGTATCGACAAAGTGCTCAAAATGGTAATGTGTACAGTCATGGCCAAAAGTTTTGAGAATGATACAAATATTAATTTTTACAAAGTCTACTGCTTCAGTTTTTCTAATGGCAATTTGCATATACTCCAGAATGTTATAAAGAGTGATCAGCTTAACAGCAATTACTTGCAAAGTCAATATTTGCCTAGAAAATGAACTTTATCCCCCAAAACACATTTCAACATCATTGTAGCCCTGCCTTAAAAGGACCACCTAACATCGTTTCAGTGATTGCTCCATTAACACAGGTGTGGGTGTTGATGAGGACAGGGCTGGAGATCAATCTGTCATGATTAAGTAAGAATGACACCACTGGACACTTTAAAAGGAGGCTGGTGCTTGCCATCATTGTTTCTCTTCTGTTAAACATGGTTATCTCTAAAGAAACACGTGCAGTCATCATTGCACTGCACAAAAATGGCCTAACTGGGAAGAGTATTGCAGCTAGAAAGATTGCACCTCAGTCAACAATCTATCGCATCATCAAGAACTTCAAGGAGAGAGGTTCCATTGTTGCCAAAAAAGCTCCAGGGCGCCCAAGAAAGACCAGCAAGCGGCAGGACCGTCTCTTAAAAGTGTTTCAGCTGCAGGATCGGGCTACCAGCAGTGCAGAGCTTGCTGAGGAATGGCAGCAGGCAGGTGTGAGTGCATCTGCACGCACTGTGAGGCGGAGACTCTTGGAGCAAGGCCTGGTCTCAAGGAGGGCAGCAAAGAAGCCACTTCTCTCCAGAAAAAACATCAGGGACAGACTGATATTCTGCAAAAGGTACAGGGAGTGGACTGCTGAGGACTGGGGTAAAGTCATTTTCTCTGATGAATCCCCTTTTCCATTGTTTGGAACATCTGGAAAACAGCTTATTCGGAGAAGAAGAGGTGAGCGCTACCACCAGTCTTGTCTCATGCCAACTGTAAAGCATCCTGAAACCATTCATGTGTGGGGTTGCTTCTCAGCCAAGGGAATCGGCTCTCTCACAGTCTTGCCTAAAAACACAGCCATAAATAAAGAATGGTACCAGAATGTCCTCCAAGAGCAACTTCTCCCAACCGTCCAAGAGCAGTTTGGCGCTCAACAATGCCTTTTCCAGCATGATGGAGCACCTTGCCATAAAGCAAAGGAGATAACTAAATGGCTCAGGGAACAAAACATAGAGATTTTGGGTCCATGGCCTGGAAACTCCCCAGATCTTAATCCCATTGAGAACTTGTGGTCAATCATCAAGAGACGGGTGGACAAACAAAAACCAACAAATTCAGACAAAATTAAAGCATTGATTCTGCAAGAATGGACTGCTATCAGTCAGGATTTGGTCCAGAAGTTGATTGAGAGCATGCCAGGGAGAATTGCAGAGGTCCTGAAGAAGAAGGGTCAACACTGCAAATATTGACTTGCTGCATTAACTCATTCTAACTGTCAATATAAGCTTCTGTTACTCATAATATGAATGCAATTATATTTCTGTATGTGATAAAAACATCTGACAAACACACATAAAAACCAGAGGGCAGCAGATCATGTGAAAATATAATATTTGTGTCATTCTCAAAACTTTTGGCCATGACTGTACTGTGGGTCACTCAAAATAGGTAATGGGCCTTGGGATGCAGTGGTAGTAGATGGTATTGGGCCCTGGACTCTGAGGAAGAACCAACAATCCCTCTGCTACATTAAACATACCACTATTATAAATGGCACAATTTATCCAAAATTGCAGCCTGCTGCAAGTGTGGAGTATCTGAATAGTTCACCTTTAGGCTAAAGCCCCACGTAGCAGGCCGCAGTCAAAAAGTGCTGCAGGATAAACCGCAGCAGCAGCACATTGCGATTTTCCATTATACCTATGGGGAAACCGCCGGTTTTTCTGACATGCTGTGAATTGCAAAACTGCAACGGTTTTGGAATTCGCAGTGTGTCCGCTGCGCGTATTTTCCCAAAGTGTATGGATGGGATTCACTAGTGGGGCCCTGGCCTTAAATTTCCATTTTGCCAAAAGCCCATCAAAAAATCTACAATATATTTTGTGCTGCAGTTTTGATTTCGTTTTAATAATGTTTGCTAAATGTATGTAAGGGGGTATTTGAGCCAAGCTGCCTGCAAACCCTGAAATGCACCACATTGCTAAAGTTGCATCTCAACTGATGCTAGGTTCACACTAACCTTCAGGTTTCCGTTCTTCGGGTCAGCTTGGGGTCTGCTTGCAGGACTTTTCTCTCCGCATTTTTCAAGCAGAATGGGGAACGGAATCCCCGAACGGAGACCGAGCACCAGTGTGAACCTAGCCTGAACCTTATAATTGTGCACTGGACTGTTATTGTCCCATTCAGATTAACTGGACAATGGTATTAAGTAGTGTTGAGCGAACCCGAACTGCACAGTTCGGGTCTGTGCCGAACTTTGTGCCTTCGGGTACCCGACCCCAACCCTGAATGTCAGCGCTGAAGTTCGGGTTCGGCTCATCCCTAAAACTGGTTGATTGACTGCTGGTTGATCACCGTGAGAGCCCAGCTGTGTCTGACAGACAGACAGTGATAACACCGATCCCCGCTGTTTATCCCTTAAACAGCTATTGACCGCGGCATCTTAGGTGTTTGTCAGGGAACTCAATGCCGCAGGCGGCATCAGGAGTGGGTGTTAGTTGTAACTGACAGCTAACACCCTGCTCCTTAATCCCCGGTCGGAGCTGACCTCTGATCGGGGGTTTTAACCCCTTGGATGCTGTGGTCAAACATGACTGCGGCATCCAAGGGGTTCCACCATGCAAAACATCCCCCTCTGCACCCCCCCAGAGAGATCGGGGAGTGCCCATATGGATCATCTGCAGCCTAGGGTCTAGCCAGTGACCCCAGGCTGCTAGGAGCCCCCAGTACCTGGTTGATCCTGCCGAGACTGAAGAAGTCAGCCTATGTGTCTGCATAGGCTGACTTCCTCTATAGACGGCAATACACATGTCTATAGTGTCTATAGTGCTGAACCAGTGATCAGTGTATCGCTGGTTCAAGTCCATCACTAAAAAGTAAAAAAAAAAAAAAAGTTTTACAGCCAAAGTTTGGGTCCCCCCTCCCAAAAAAAAAAAAAAAAAAGTTCGGGTCCCGTTCGGGTCAAGTTAGGGTACCCGAACCGAACTTTTGGGCAAAGTTTGGCGGAACACGTCAAACCCCAACTTCTACGGGTTCGTTCAACACTAGTATTAAGTCAACATGTTCCACTTTGTTGTGCCTCTGTGTGCCACCCTATTTACAGGCAGTTCTATGTTTGTAGTGATGTTCACTCTGGACAATAGGTGTCATTGTTTGTTAGTATATAAGGGCATGTAAGAGAGACCTGAGGAAAGTGAGTAGCTTCTGCTAATCACAGTGTATAGTGAATGTCAGGTGCATCATTGACACAACACAATGAGAACTGCAGCCAGCAAAGAATTGTCCTGGTCTGTAAGTGGACTCAAGTATGGCCCACAAGCCATGTTGTAAGCCTGAGATCATGTAAACCACTGCTCATTGCGCCTTGACCTGCTCTTTGCTTAGGACTACCAGGAATGAGCAGTCCCCTTGACTGCTCAAGGGGACTGCTGGGAAATTTGCAAGCAGTTGTAGATCACTTCCTGGAGACTAAGTAAAACTTTGGAGATCGCTGCTGTTTCTCACCAGAGCCAGGGTGTGTCAACCTACTATGACCTTCCGTTTATTGTGAGTTGCTCTAAAGCCGTTTGCACACGACCATGTGCTAACCGGCTGCCGTGAATGAATGTCACCCATGTGCCGCCCGTGCACTGGCCATGCTTCCGCGGCCCCTTTTATTCAATGAATAGGAGCTGCGGAAGCAGGGCTGCAAAATCGGACAGGAATAGGACTTGTTCCATATTTTGTGGCCGGTCATGTTTTTGTAAATCGCAGCATGTCATTTATACCTACGTAAACACTGGCGTTTTCCATATAGGTATGATAGGGACAGAAAGTTCTCAGAGGAAAACTCTTCGGACTTTCTGTGAAAAGCGCTGCAGGAAAAAAACAGGTATCTTTTCTGCAGTTCTTTTTGGCTGCGGCTCGCAACTTGGGGCCTTAGCCTTAAGGCTGAGGCCCCACATTGTGTAAAAGCTGCTTTTTTGTTGCCTATAGTGTTTCCTATATATTTCCCATTCCTTTCATAGCCACTTCTGGGTTTGGATAAAGAAGAACACAGCTAAATCTGCAACAAAAAAAAGAGGGTTTCTATGCTACATGGGTCCTTAGTTTTATAATCTACACTTCGTTTTGGTGGGTGACGGCATGTATATATGCAAAAGGAAAAAAAAAAGGTCAATATTATTTAGAGCAGCCTGGCATGTATGTGAAAGCATGCAGACTGTAGAAGACAAACAGATCAAAAATTTTAACAAAAACCTGTTGGAAAATTGTAAGTATATACAATAATAATTTAAAAAAAATGTGTCCATAGCCTGTAAGACATAAAAAAAAACTCTTTCATATTGTAGGAGAGGCCAAACTGGCCTTCTGAATGGTTTTACACAGCATTCAAAGCGTTAAGAGGGAAATTTATCAAGGGGTATGTGCCAGTTTTCTGGCATAAACAAAAATCACAACTGGTTGTACAACATTTTAGTGCAAAAATTTGTGATTTTTATATTTTCTTTCTGTTTCTTTCACCATTTTATAAACGCAATAATGTCAGAAATTGTGCATGTGCCAGAGGTATGTACTTCCTAATATTTTAATAGGTATGTAAATCCTAATAATTTTGTAGCTCCAGCACACTTTAGATTAAAACCAAAATATGAAATGATGGCTTTAATAAATTCTCCCCAAAATGTCATATAGAGAATCTTGACTGGTGGAAGATACATTAGACAATCTCTCCAATTATATAGGACTTGGCTTCATATTCCAAAAGGACATCACTGCAGCATATTTTATTTAACACAATGGCACCTGGTATTAAACATGACTTATGAATACGCTTCACAGATGTCTCAGCAGTAATAGGAGCGGCAGTTACAGTTTTCCAGGTCTGCTGCATTGACAGCTGATTATAAATCACAGACTACAGCCACTTGGTTATTTTAGGTCTCCTGATAACAAATTAGGCTAGGGATACACAGCACCTTCGGCTGCAATAACTTTATCTTAAAAAGAATCAAGCACTGAGCACTGTTTGCTAGCAGCTACAAAGCCATATCTATACACATGGCTGTTGATAGTGTAAGGTATAGAAACCACTCTAGTCATGTTGAGGCTTTTGCCATTTACTTAACTAAAACTATTGTGCTAGGTACCTTGTTCAAACGTGCACTGTGTCTGGAGAGTTTTCAGCAGCCAAAGGTATCAAAATATACAAACCACATTTATGAAATAAAAGCAATACTAGAATTAAAATAACAGTAGTTTGTATATTTTAAAAGCTGTGGTTGCTGAAAGCACTCCAGACATAATTGAGTTACAAAACGGTACTTAGCACAATAGTGTTAGTACTGATTGGTGATGTCCAAAAATATGTTTAATAGTCTTCATTTATTTGCTGCCAATGTGATGCACAATTGTAATTAACATAATAGTTTTACCGTAAAGGCTTTGGTGGTTCTGCAATGTACTATTATTTGACTGTGCACATCCAAAATGGCACAGGATAAGTACAGCCCCAGATGTCATGATTGTTAGAGAACCAGATGGTGAATGGTCTAAAATGCGTGAGTACCCATGGGTGTAGGAACACTACATTCCTCAAGTGGACCCTGAAACTGATACTTTATTGAACTGCCCTTCTCACCCATGTGAAAGAAGAGTGCATACTCAAGCCGGGTGACAGTGTCCCTGTTAAACAGTAAAAATGAAAAAAGTAACAGCTCACCCTACGTAGGTTCTAATATGTCTCTGTGTGCTGATATCAGGAAACAAAACTGTCAGACTTCCAGGGTATTAAATCAAACACTGAAGGTATAGCATCAAGCACAAATATATATATATATATATATATATATATAAAATAAAATATAACTTTTAATCCTCATATTAAAAAGGCCATAAAAAAGGGGCCTGTGGTGAACTTGTGCTTACGCGTTTTTAGGTGAGCTGTCTGCACGAATATTCACTGCCGTAAGGCGAAATTTAAAAGGCAAACACCACCCCCCAATCACTTTTTTTTTTATGGCCGTTTTAATATAAAGATTAAAAGTTACATTTTTTAAATATATTTTTGATGCTAGAGTTTTGACACTATCCCTGTATGTGTAAATTTGATCATCTGAAAAGGTGACAACATTAAAAGGGGCTTTGAGGGTGTTAGAGACTGGGACTATGGTCAATTAGTTGGAAATCTGAACACTAGGGCAATTTTATCTGCAGTCAACAGTCAAAGCCCACCCATCAGCTTGTTGAAGAACACAGGAAGTGAAAATAAGAGAGCGGAGGCAATCTGCTGAGAGAGGGAGATTGGAAAACCCCCTTAAAAAAAATCAAAACAACAGACATTCCTCTAAATGGTATAAGGAAAAAGTACATCTGGCTCCACAAAAAAAAAAGCCTTACACAGCCCATATATGGAAATATAAAAAAGTTATGGGTGTCAAAATATGGCGACTGAAACTAGTTTTGTTTTCAAAGTTTTGGATTTTTTTTAGGTTAAAACATAACAAAAACTATATAAATTTGTTATTGCCATAATTAGAAAAAAACCATAGAATACAGGTGATATGTCTGACATGTTTGACTGCATTGTGAACACTGTAAAAACAAAGCCAGTAAGAAAGTGGCACAAACACAGTTTTTCTCTAATTCCACCCCATTCTGAATTTTATTCCAGCTTTCCAGTAAATTGTATGGAACATTAAATTGTACCATTACGAAGTACAATTTGTTGCGCAAAAATTATCTTTTGGAAGGCAGGGAGTAAGAAACAAAAAAAAAAAAAAAAATTTAAAAAATGGATGCGGCAGGATAGGGTTAAGCTACATTTAAGAATTGTACCTTTTTAAAGAAGTTGGATTACCGTACTCAAAATAGATCAACATTTAATATGGATATCCTGTCAAGCAATTTGCCTTTTTGAAGGTGTTACAGGTTTAGGGATGAATATCATAATTTTGATGTGTATTATTAGACACTGGTAAAGTACACTGAGCAAAACAACAACTATATCTGTTCAAATATAGAGCTCAGATTTAATAGTGAACATATCCTCATGTAGTTCTCCATTGTGCAGGCTGTAAGGAGGGAAATATACTGTTGTCAGGAAAAACTTCTAATACCGAGCTAACAAAACCAAACTGTCTGGCGGCACTGAACAAAGCCGACAAATTAATTTAATTGGTTCTGATCATTTCTCATTCACCCTTAACAAAATCAGCAAAGCCAAAATGAGGCAGACCAGAGGTTCAATTACAGAGGACAAGTCTTTCTTTACACAGAAATCATTAACCACTTTCATGTTCACACCTTCAGTTCCTACATGAACTTTGATGTCCATATGGAGCAGATGAGCTTGTCATGTGATGCAAATATCACTATATTTCACATCTGCAGAATGAAGAGTATAGTACATTCTGAAACTTAACGTTTAATAAATAAAATATTCCACTCAGTATAATAACTGTGTACTAGGTTGAGACATTTCCCCAAATATATATACATGTAGGGAACTTGAAGAATAAATCCACAAGCTAGATCCCAACTAGCAGTGTAATTCTTACTATACACCTCCACCCCATGAATTAGATATATACGTTAGGGATATATTCACAATCAATCTATATCAGATAGTGATAGGGATTAGATGGTGGTGCAAGCTGCCATCCACACCTTCAGGGCACAATGTCCGTGGTTGAGCTGCCAAATTCTAATTGTATTCCTCCAATAGAGTATGATCAGTGTGGCCCATCAGGTGGTGATGACCACATTCACAAACACCCTAGAGAGACCATCAATATCGTAAAGCTGCGAATTGGGATACAGGTGGTGATAAATATACCATGGATAGTCTAAGATAGTATTGTTAATCAGATCCCATTATTAATCCACTGGTTTCTTTTGGAATATCTTTTTCTTTTTTTTTTTTTTAATAATTGTAATTTTTATTAAAGTTTTTCAACATTATGAAGAATAAAATATACAAAGGCTATATAAAACAAAGAAACAATATATGAGCCAAAAGAGGCGAGAAAAGGTAGAGTAAAAGTAAGGCTAACAGGGTTGCCCAGCATATCACAAATAAATTTGGGGGATACACAAGACACGAACCATGAGGGAAGGGATTGGGAAATAAGGCACTGTGGCTAAATTACCAGCAACACAGTATAGAAAGGACACAAGAACAAACCGCCGGGGACTACAAATCATGGAATGTCCAAAACGTATCCCAGGATCACCAGACCACTCGGAATATCTAATATAGATATCTCATATCCTGTATGAGTGTCTAAATATAATGTGCCTGTCTCAACAGGATTCACCCCCAAAAAATAATTGGGGATCAAATCTTGATTAGCAGTGGAGGATATAGAAAAGTGCAGATAAAACTGCATTTCCCAGAGTACTGATGGTGGTCGGCTGTTTGAGGACTCAAAATTAGGTGGGGTGTATAGTAATGATTACACTGCTAGTTGGTCTCTAGCTTCTAGGACTTCTTTTTAAGGTCCCCTTGATATACAGTCATATGAAAAAGTTTGTGCACCCCTATTAATCTTAATCATTTTTAGTTCTAAATATTTGGGTGTTTGCTACAGCCATTTCAATTTGATATATCTAATAACTGATGGACACAGTAATATTTCAGGATTGAAATGAGGTTTATTGTACTAACAGAAAATGTGCAATATGCATTAAACCAAAATTTGACCGGTGCAAAAATTTGGGTACCCTTATCATTTTATTGATTTGAATACTCCTAACTACTTTTTACTGACTTACTGAAGCACAAAATTGGTTTTGTAACCTCACTGAGCTTTGAACTTCATAGCCAGGTGTATCCAATCATGAGAAAAGGTATTTAAGGTGGCCAATTGCAAGTTGTTCTCCTATTTGAATCTCCTCTGAAGAGTGGCATCATGGGCTCCTCAAAACAACTCTCAAATGATCTGAAAACAAAGATTGTTCAACATAGTTGTTCAGGGGAAGGATACAAAAAGTTGTCTCAGAGATTTAACCTGTCAGTTTCCACTGTGAGGAACATAGTAAGGAAATGGAAGACCACAGGGACAGTTCTTGTTAAGCCCAGAAGTGGCAGGCCAAGAAAAATATCAGAAAGGCATAGAAGAAGAATGGTGAGAACAGTCAAGGACAATCCACAGACCACCTCCAAAGAGCTGCAGCATCATCTTGCTGCAGATGGTGTCACTGTGCATCGGTCAACAATACAGCACACTTTGCACAAGGAGAAGCTGTATGGGAGAGTGATGCGAAAGAAGCCGTTTCTGAAAGCACGCCACAAACAGAGTCGCCTGAGGTATGCAAAAGCACATTTAGACAAGCCAGCTTCATTTTGGAAGAAGGTCCTGTGGACTGATGAAACAAAGATTGAGTTGTTTGGTCATACAAAAAGGCGTTATGCATGGCGTCCAAAAAACACAGCATTCCAAGAAAAACACTTGTTACCCACTGTAAAATTTGGTGGAGTTCCATCATGCTTTGGGGCTGTGTGGCCAATGCCGGCACCAGGAATCTTGTTAAAGTTGAGGGTCGCATGGATTCAACTCAGTATCAGCAGATTCTTGAGAATAATGTACAAGAATCAGTGACGAATTTGAAGTTACGCCGGGGATGGATATTTCAGCAAGAAAATGATCCAAAACACAGCTCCAAATCTACTCAGGCATTCATGCAGAGGAACAATTACAATGTTCTGGAATGGCCATCCCAGTCCCCAGACCTGAATATCATTGAACATCTGTGGGATAATTTGAAGCGGGCTGTCCATGCTCGGCGACCATCAAACTTAACTGAACTGGAATTGTTTTGTAAAGAGGAATGGTCAAAAATACCTTCATCCAGGATCCAGGAACTGATTAAAAGCTACAGGAAGCGACTAGAGGCTGTTATTTTTGCAAAAGGAGGATCTACTAAATATTAATGTCACTTTTCTGTTGAGGTGCCCATACTTTTGCACCGGTCAAATTTTGGTTTAATGCATATTGCACATTTTCTGTTAGTACAATAAACCTCATTTCAATCCTGAAATATTACTGTGTCCATCAGTTATTAGATATATCAAATTGAAATGGCTGTTGCAAACACCCAAATATTTAGAACTAAAAATGATTAAGATTAATAGGGGTGCCCAAACTTTTTCATATGACTGTATCATTGGGGGAGGAACAGTTTTAGACAAAGTGGGGCCCTGGGCAAAATTAAAAGCGGGGCCCCAAATGCTGATATGCAAACAACACCATCATCTTGCAGTGGCAACCCCTATAATAACGCCTCTTTCTGCCAACAAAAAAGTAATAACAAGCCCCATTTTGCCACACACAATTCAAATGAGCACCTTTTTACCACCTAATAGATTTTTGCACCCTGTCATCAGGTACTATAGTGCCTCCTTATAAATAATAGTCTCTGCTTATAAATAATATACAATTTTATCAGTAATAGCTTCCTTATAAATGATAAATAGTGCCCTGTATCAGTAATATCCCCCTTATCAGTAACAGTCAACCCGTAAAATAATACAGCTACTCCTTTATTAATAATAGGCCTCTCATAAATAATAGTTTCCCTTATAAATAATAGTCCCCATTATCACTAATATCCCCCTTTATAAATAAGCCCACTTAACAATTATACCCCTTTATAAAAATTTCCCCTCTTATAAATAATAGCTCCCCCCTTATAATGGATGCCTTATATATAATAGTTCCCCCTTATAATGGATGCCTTATATATAATAGTTCCCCCCTTATAAATAATAGCCCATTTAATAAATAATAGTTACCACTTATAATAGCCCCCTCATATTTAAGTTTCCCAATTATATATAATTATATATAGTAACCCACCCTTATAATAGTTCCTACCTTATAAATAAGAGCCCCCTTATATATAATAATTCTCTATTATACAGTGTCAGACTGAAGGTCCTTAGGCCTACCAGAAGAACTGCTAATAGCCTACACCACGGCTCCTTCACTGAAGTTTTACATATGTGCTGACTATCCGGTGTTACTGAGTATGTTCCCAGTATAGTCAGCCCCTATAGTACTGTGCAGGCCCAATAACTCCATGACCAGTTCATGCACAGTACTATATGGAGAATGACATGGCCATGGAGCACTACACGTATGTGCAAGATTATAGTGAAGGAGCTGTGATACAGACATAGCACACAGGGCTGCTAGCAGGAATTTTGAGCCCCCATTCCCGCACAGTATAATGCTCCACATGGTATATAATGCTCCACGGTATAAAATGCTCCCCTGAGCCCTACACAGTTTCCCCAAATGGTATATAATGCTCCACAGTGGATCCACAAAGTATAAAATGTTCCTCTGAGCCCCCATAGTGGCCCCACATGGTATACAAGGCTCCACACAGTATACTACCTCTTAGTGGCCCCAGACAGTACAATATGCTCCCCAGCAGCTCCACACAATATAATATGCTCCATACAGTATAATATGCATCCCACAGTGCACCCCCAGTATAATGCTCCACAGTGGCCTAACACAGTATAACATGCTCCACAATGGCCTCCACACAGTATAATATACTCCCCAGAGGGGTTCCCCCAGTATAATGCTCCACAGTGGTCCCCCACAGTATAATATGCTCCCCACAGTCCCCCCAGTATAATGCTCTACAATGGCCCCACAGAGTATAATATGCTCCCGAGAAGCCCCACACAATATAATCAACTTCACAGTGGCCCCACACAGTATAACAGACTCCCCACACTGCCCCTTCACCCCAGTATAAAGCTCCACAGTGGCCCATAGTATAATATGCTCCCCAGAGGGCCCCTGCTAGTATAATGCTCCACAGTGCCCCCCCCCAGTATTATGCTCCCTAGAGTGTCCCCCCAGTAGGCCCCGCGCAGTATAATATACTCCCCAGAGAGCCCCCTAGTATAATGCTCCTTAGTTCCACCCCGAATAATGCCCCACAATGGCGCCACGCAATATAATATGCTCTGCAGATGGCCCTCCACAATAATGCTCCACAGTGACCCCACACAGTATAATATACTGGCCAGAGAGGTTCCCCCAGTATAATGCTCCACAGTGGCCCAAAACAGTATAATATGCTCTCCAGAGGGGGCCCCCCACAGTATAATGCTCCACGGTGTCCCCACACAGTATAATATGCTCTGACCCCAGAGTATAATAATGGAAGGCCCGGGGGAGGTAAGGGAAAATAAAAAACAGTTATACTCATCTTGCCTTACCTCTCCTGGGCCTCCTCGCGCTGCTCAGTTATCCTCGCCGGCGCCGGCTTCCTCTTCTCTGCGGCTGACGTCATGCGTTGTGGACGTCACTGCTGAAGCCTGTGATTGGGCCTCAGCAGTGATGTCCAGAACGCCATAAGATGACGTCGGACGCCAAGGACAGTTGAGTAAAAATGTTTGTTATTGTTACTCACCTCGGAAAGGGGCCCTGCGGCACATGATGCTGGGTCCCTTTCTGTTATTGATATGGCCGGGCCTGACTCCAAGATCCTTTGGGGATGGGGCCCTGGGCAATTGCCCAGTTTGCCCCCCTAACGCCAGCCCTGCATTGGGGAACTGCCTTAACCTAGTACTCAGTTGTTACACTGAGTGGAATGTTTTATTTATTTATTTATTTATTAAAAGTTAAGTTTTAGACTGTACTATACTCTTCATTCATTTCTGTGAGTCAGTGTATTTGATGAGTAGTTTACATCTTCTGTTATTCTAAATCTCACATCTAGCTTTAATTGTATGCACCAAAGGGAAGGATTATGACAAAAAAAAAGCCACATGCCATTAGTTTAGTCATGAATACCAAAAAGAGCTTATTTTCTGCTTTTCAACCCTGTGGTTACCTATACATGGAAAAGTACTGATTTACAGCATAGACAAATTCAGCCATGTATCATAGAACTGTTCCTTCCAACTTACATGAAGCTGCTTCAGTCCTTTTAGTACTCATCAGTACAAAATATAGAAACGTAGGAGTCAGAGAATATTATAGCAAGATAGAAAGAACGCATTATGAAAACCTCATTGCTGAAGTACATGCTTCATAAAACATCTACTGCCATGAGCCCACCCTGTACAGCTTGGATACCTCTAATGGACCTTTAATACCAATTGGGTGGAGCCATGCAAGTCATTGATTTTTTTGTTTCCAAGTCTGTCTTCACTACCACAAAATCACATATTTTTGTGCAAATCACAAACTTGCTAGAAAAATTGTGACTTTTCATGCTTTGTCCCCAGAAAAGTGGCGTACAAGGCATGATAAATCTGCCCAAAGATACTCAAAGATTCCAATAGTTATAATTACCATTTGATTTCATTTGACTCCTTATCTCTTCCTCTAGACCTATATACTCTAAGTTCATAAAAGAGAGCCTTTGAATCTCTTTTCCAAAAATTACCAAAGGGGACAAAGGACGAGAACCAGAATTGTGCAATTTCTTGGCGTGCCAGAAATAATTTATAAATACATGCCGTCCTTGCCGGGTTCAAATCTATACACAATACATCATTCAGAACACAAACTCTCAAATCTAGCACTAGTATAATAGAAAACAGCTTATATATATATATATTGCAATATTTCTTCCCCGTACCGGAAAAGCTTTGGTCAATGCCAAATCTAGTCCACTCTTGTACCCCAGAGAGACACAGTTCAGTGCCCTATATTAATTTTATACAAAAATAGAGGAGTCAGTTTTAACCAATGGCTCATATATTGGGTATGTCCTTGTGAATTGCTTAATAAAAATGTATTAGAATGCAAATATATATGATTCCAATTAGATTTGGAAAATAACTGTGATTGAGATGTAAACATATTCATACACATCTTAAGAATTATGGAAGAAACCTTAGTAGTATGTAAACCAAGAAATAAAGGTTCCAAATAATTTAATGTTTCTACCTGCAGTCTGCATTCATTTCTAGATTTAATAAAAGTATACTAAATTTGAATATAATATAAAAGATTACTAAATGAAACATTATAGTGCATGCAAATATATTCAAAGGAAACAAAGATTCCTTTCTCCATCAGTTGAGATACCAGGATAAGACGTTTCTTTTTCCTAAAAGCCTGACATTCCAAATGAATAAAACTGCATAAATACAAATGATTCAAAATAGGAGTGAAATTTATTGAACACTTAATATTACCCAGCTTTCTAACAGCATCCCAAACCTTATTTAACAAAATACAAGTTTTAGTCTCAGAATAGTTTTTATCACCAGGGTGAAACACATTAATGCAGCAACACAGATAGGTCAGGCTCACATGAATGCAAATCCTTTATTCCCCATGAAAATTTGTGCCTCCGTGGCTGAGATATTAGTTTATTTTTCATGTTTGTATTCTCATGTAACAATTGGCACATCTGTGGCTTTTCGCAGATGAAAAAGGAAGAGTTAGACAAGCCTGGATACTTCAGAGCGCTTCTGCGCGGACAGGTTGCGCATCCCTGAGAATACAGGGCCAGGCAAGAGTTCAGTTTAGCAATCTGGTCCTGTCCTGACACTGAATGAAGGGAGGGGGAGAGGAAAGTGTATAAGAGCAGTGTTGGGTGTAGCAGTTTGGAGCAACAGAGGCACCCTTGGTGCTCCAGACTCCTCATTTGTACATTGTGAAATACACAAATATCTCTGCAATAAAGGTATGAATTTTCATGGAGAAAAAGTGTCAGGTGAGTCTGACCTATTTAACAGTGTTGCTGGGTTAATATGCTTCTCCCTGGTGACAGACTCTCTATAAGATGTAGATTTTGAGAAGATGGTGATTTGAATTCACAAAATGCTTCTATCTGACAGAAATTGGAACAGGAAATGTTGGTAACTAATCTTAGTAGTAATACATCTTTAGGCTTTTAACCTTTAACTTCAAGTTATCCTATACTATATAGCGTAAGAAACCTGACCAACAAACCTGCATGAGTCTGGTGTTCCAAAACCAAGCTATAGCTGCAATTTGGAGCTATAACAGCTGCCACTCATTTGGGGGCATGTCTGTAGGAAATAGTGCCCACTGAGCCACAGGCATTCATTTTAGACAAGAGGATCTGGTTCACAATCATCATCCCAGTTCATCCCAAGTGTGTTATATAGGGTTAAGGTTAACCTTATCAAGCCATGTCTTTTTAGGTCTCAATTTGTGTGCAGGGGTACTGCTGACATGCTGCAACAGGAAAGGACTTTCTTCAACCTAATGGTGCAAAGTCAAATGCATACCATTATCTAAAACTATCTTGCGTGCTGTAGCACTACAATCTGAAGGATTGAACCGTGGCTCTGCTGTTTTTACTCCTAGATTAAGCTATTGTTGGCTGTCCAAAGACAGACGTTGGGGAAATAAAGATCAGATTGTTGGATTACAATATGCCCATTCCTTTCTTTCTTTGGGAAAATAATCTGCCACCAGAGGTGTTGCTTAGTCGACAGATACAAAGTTATTTTTTGGGGACACAGGTTGTGGTTTTCAGGAATGTGGCTTGCAGTAGGCAGTTTTGTCCCTATTTATATGCAACCACCCCCTATTTATATGCTTCCTTTGCTGCACCCTTCATATTTTACACAGGACTCAACACAGTATAAAGCCCCTGTAGCAGTCTCAACACAGTATAATACCCTTTATGGTCCCCACACAGTATAATGCCCTTTTATTCCTCCCCACACATTGATAATAAGCTTCTACATACTCGATTATTCCAATAGGTAACTGCCTCTACTCACCAACCTTCAATATGTCTCCTGTCCAGCATCAACCTGCCTGTGCATATTACATTGGAAGCTGAACAACATCAAGATGTGCTGAGTTGCCTGAAAATGAACAGGAGGTGGACTTCTGGGGGATCGAGGATTAGCGAGTATAATATTGGAAGTTACCTATTGGAATAATGCAATAGGTAGTGGTGAATTGGCTAATAGGGTCTCAGCATTTCTCCAAGGTCACTAACATCATTCAGGAGGCCGGAAGAGGCCCAAAGAGGATGGGGACTCACACAGGATGTTGTGATGGAGCCCAGGAGAGGTGTGTAAGTTTGTTATGTTTACTCACCTTTCCAAGGGCCTCCACATATTATACTCTAGAGTCTGTAATCAACTGTATCAGTGGCACCATTTATCTGCAAGTCATTGACTTCAGTTGTGATGTTTTATTTACAAGCTCGCTACCCCAAACTGTGAGCAGTTCAGCAAGCAATCAAAACGTCACAGCAGCACATGACTTCCTGACCTCGGATGTGGGAGTGATTTATTACCTGGTCAGATACAGTGGGGAAAAAAAAAGTATTTAGTCAGCCACCAATTGTGCAAGTTCTCCCACTGAAAAAGATGAGAGAGGCCTGTAATTGTCATCATAGGTAGACCTCAACTATGAGAGACAAAATGAGAAAACATATCTAGAAAATCACATTGTCTGATTTTTTAAGAATTTATTTGCAAATTATGGTGGAAAATAAGTATTTGGTCACCTACAAACCAGCAAGATTTCTGGCTCTCACAGACCTGTAACATCTTCTTTAAGAGGCTCCTCTGTCCTCCAGTCATTACCTGTAGTAATGGCACCTGTTTGACATTGTTATCAGTATAAAAGACACCTGTCCACAACCTCAAACAGTCACACTCCAAACTCCACTATGGTGAAGACCAAAGAGCTGTGGAAGGACACCAGAAACAAAATTGTAGACCTGCACCAGGCTGGGAAGACTGAATCTGCAATAAGCAAGCAGTTTGGTGTGAAGAAATCAACTGTGGCAGCAATAATTAAAAAATGGAAGACATACAAGACCACTGATAATCTCCCTCAATAATGGGCTCCACGCAAGATCTCACCCCATGGGGTCAAAATGATCATAAGAACGGTGAGCAAAAATCCCAGAACCACACGGGGGGACCTAGTGAATGACCTGCAGAAAGCTGGGACTATCATAACAAAGGCTACCGTCAGTAACACACTACGCCGTCAGGGACTCAGATCCTGCAGTGCCAGACGTGTCCCCCTGTTTAAGCCAGTACCTATCCGGGCCCGTCTGAAGTTTTCTAGAGAGCATTTGGATGTTCCAGAAGAGTATTGGGAGAATGTCATATGGTCAGATGAAACCAAAGTAGAACTGTTTGGTAGACACACAACTTGTCGTGTTTGGAGGAGAGTGAATGCTGAGTTGCATCCAAAGAACACCATACCTACTGTGAAGCATGGGGATGGCAACATCATGCTTTGGGGCTGTTTCTCTGCAAAGGGACCAGGACGACTGATCCGTGTACATGAAAGAATGAATGGGGCCATGTATCGTGAGATTTTGAGTGCAAACCTCCTACCATAAGCAAGGGCATTGAAGATGAAACGTGGCTGGGTCTTTCAGCATGACAATGATCCCAAGCACACTGCCAGGGCAACAAAGGAGTGGCTTCATAAGAAGCATTTCAAGGTCCTGGAGTGGCCTAGCCAGTCTCCAGATCTCAACCCTATAGAAAACCTTTGGAGGGAGTTGAAAGTCCGTGTTGCCCAGCGACAGCCCCAAAACATCCCTGCTCTAGAGGAGATCTGCATGGAGGAATGGGCCAACATACCACCAACAGTGTGTGCCAACCTTGTGAACACTTACAGAAAACGTTTGACCTCTGTCATTGCCAACAAAGGCTATATAACAAAGTATTAAGATGAACTTTTGTTATTGACCAAATACAGTCATATGAAAAAGTTTGGGCACCCCTATTAATATTAATCATTTTTAGTTCTAAATATTTGGGTGTTTGCAACAGCCATTTCAATTTGATATATCTAATAACTGATGGACACAGTAATATTTCAGGATTGAAATGAGGTTTATTGTACTAACAGAAAATGTGCAATATGCATTAAACCAAAATTTGACCGGTGCAAAAGTATGGGCACCTCAACAGAAAAGTGACATTAATATTTAGTCGATCCTCCTTTTGCAAAAATAACAGCCTCTAGTCGCTTCCTGTAGCTTTTAATCAGTTCCTGGATCCTGGATGAAGGTATTTTTGACCATTCCTCTTTACAAAACAATTCCAGTTCAGTTAAGTTTGATGGTCGCCGAGCATGGACAGCCCGCTTCAAATTATCCCACAGATGTTCAATGATATTCAGGTCTGGGGACTGGGATGGCCATTCCAGAACATTGTAATTGTTCCTCTGCATGAATGCCTGAGTAGATTTGGAGCTGTGTTTTGGATCATTGTCTTGCTGAAATATCCATCCCCGGCGTAACTTCAAATTCGTCACTGATTCTTGAACATTATTCTCAAGAATCTGCTGATACTGAGTTGAATCCATGCGACCCTCAACTTTAACAAGATTCCTGGTGCCGGCATTGGCCACACAGCCCCAAAGCATGATGGAACCTCCACCAAATTTTACAGTGGGTAACAAGTGTTTTTCTTGGAATGCTGTGTTTTTTGGACGCCATGCATAACGCCTTTTTGTATGACCAAACAACTCAATCTTTGTTTCATCAGTCCACAGGACCTTCTTCCAAAATGAAGCTGGCTTGTCCAAATGTGCTTTTGCATACCTCAGGCGACTCTGTTTGTGGCGTGCTTTCAGAAACGGCTTCTTTCGCATCACTCTCCCATACAGCTTCTCCTTGTGCAAAGTGTGCTGTATTGTTGACCGATGCACAGTGACACCATCTGCAGCAAGATGATGCTGCAGCTCTTTGGAGGTGGTCTGTGGATTGTCCTTGACTGTTCTCACCATTCTTCTTCTCTGCCTTTCTGATATTTTTCTTGGCCTGCCACTTCTGGGCTTAACAAGAACTGTCCCTGTGGTCTTCCATTTCCTTACTATGTTCCTCACAGTGGAAACTGACAGGTTAAATCTCTGAGAAAACTTTTTGTATCCTTCCCCTGAACAACTATGTTGAACAATCTTTGTTTTCAGATCATTTGAGAGTTGTTTTGAGGAGCCCATGATGCCACTCTTCAGAGGAGATTCAAATAGGAAACCAACTTGCAATTGGCCACCTTAAATACCTTTTCTCATGATTGGATACACCTGGCTATGAAGTTCAAAGCTCAGTGAGGTTACAAAACCAATTTTGTGCTTCAGTAAGTCAGTAAAAAGTAGTTAGGAGTATTCAAATCAATAAAATGATAAGGGTACCCAAATTTTTGCACCGGTCAAATTTTGGTTTAATGCATATTGCACATTTTCTGTTAGTACAATAACCCTCATTTCAATCCTGAAATATTACTGTGTCCATCAGTTATTAGATATATCAAATTGAAATGGCTGTTGCAAACACCCAAATATTTAGAACTAAAAATGATTAAGATTAATAGGGGTGCCCAAACTTTTTCATATGACTGTACTTATTTTCCACCATAATTTGCAAATAAATTCTTTAAGAATCAGAAAATGTGATTTTCTGGATTTGTTTTCTCATTTTGTCTCTCATAGTTGAGGTCTACCTATGATGCCAATTACAGGTCTCTCTCATCTTTTTAAGTGGGAGAACTTGCACAATTGGTGGCTGACTAAATACTTTTTTTCCCCACTGTATGTGATGCTGCAGTGACTGAAGAAGAAATCTGACACAACACAGACCCCAGGGAGGGAGGTTGCACACAGTGTGTGTCCAGTGTTTTAATACACAGAGAGCAAGAGCAGGAAAATTAATTATGGAAATGTAGTATTTCCACAGATTCGCTGCATGTTAACATAATAACAGTGATTGCAAGCAGGACTTTTCTCTCCGCATTTTTCGGGCTGAAAGCCATCAAACCCCATTATAGTCAATGGTTTCCGCTTTTTAAGTGGATTAGGTTTCCATTCTTCGAGTTCCCAAGCGGACCCGAAGAACGGAATGCCGAATGCTAGTGTGAACCTAGTGTCAACTATATGATCCAGATTTCTTCTGGTAGAAGCTTTCAGAATCAGGAGCTGAGCAGTCTCCATACAGACTACATACAGACACTTCTCTTTCCAACAGTCCAGGTGAAGCTTTTTAATCACCCTGCATAAGTGGACAGAGCAGTCTCCAGGTTAACCCATTAACAGCAGGTTAGGATATATCTTCCTTGCCAGACAAATCCACTCAATCTGCTACAATACTTTCCATAAGAAAGTATTCTTTATCATGTCATTACATTATCATAGATGGCTTCGTTCCACACCCTGTATTGACAGTTACGCTCACCACTCATGTTGGGTTTATAAGGCTGCACTGGATAAAAGTTTATTGTGTTGACAGTGAATTGGCATCCAGTATTGTACTGCTTTTCATATTCTGTCAGCATTTTAATTTCCTCCTCACGTATTTTTCATCATTAAATTATGCATTATTTACCTGCCTCTACAGCTGGGGTCATGACAGCATGCCCTAGTGCATAGCCAGTTATTTTAACACAGACAAGTGCACTGAAAATCATGCCAACTGTGCCACTGTGAAACTAGACTGTCACCCCCTACCATAGAAACAGCTTCTGCTAATATACAATTATGCACTTCCATTTATTTATTTTAATAAAGATAGGTGGAAGTAAATGGTGTGTGTTTTGTTTTTGTGATAATAATGATGTGGTTCTCTTTAACACTTGGGGAGACCATAGTAAATCTACCTACTTTTCTCCCATCTGCCCATTTTTGTATGATATACTTTAATTGCCATTTAAATTATTTAATGTGTTTCTGTTAAATCAAAAGATTTTCCTTCCACAGACAATTAAGACATATCCACAGGATACACCATAAATGTCTGGTATGTGGGGTACCATCACATCTACCAGGAAAACAGGGGATCCTAGTCTTTGATCCACCAACTAAAAGCAGATGCTGATCGCAGCTTCCAGGTACAGACTCAGTGGAGATATGGCTCTGCATGTCGTCAGCTTTCTTTATTCAGATGTAAGGGAGATTATTAAATTGACAGGAAAAAACAGCAATTCTGAGAGTTTTTAGGATTTTTTTTACTCTGTTGATTGTGTGGTAATCATAATGTAATTTTTATTTTACAGGTTGGATAAATGGGTTGGATATTTTTATATGACAATTTTTATCAATTTATTTTACATTTTTATTTATAAATGGAAGCTTATAAAAGTGGTCTTCTTGTTGGGTGGTCTTCTCAAAGAAGTTGGTTAATGTGGAAAGCTGAAAATCTGTCACAGAAAACGTGGTCTGGGTAAGAAGGTGGTTTTCTTAAAGAGATGATCTTTTGGGGAGGTGTCACAATATTTTACATTTGAAAGCATAAAAGAGGACCTTTCACCACCTCTGCCAAGTCCAGGAATTTGTATCATTTAATAGTCGCTGGTTCACTGATTCCAGCACAGTTGGATGTTTTTCTATAGCAACAACAAAAAACACCAGGAGCATATATCAATAATAAAATAACAATTTATATTTATTGAAATACATATACAGTGCTAGCCAAAAGTATTGGCACCCCTGCAATTCTGTCAGAAAATGATTGCAATCACAAATGCTTTGGTAATAATATCTTCATTTATTTTGCTTGGAATGAAAAAACACAAAAGAGAATGAAAAAAAAGTCAAATCATTGATCATTTTACACAAAACTCCAAAAATGGGCCGGACAAAAGTATTGGCACCCTCAGCCTAATACTTGGTAGCACAACCTTTAGACAAAATAACTGTGAACAACCGCTTCCGGTAACCATCAATGAGTTTCTTACAATGCTCTGCTGGAATTTTAGACCATTCTTCTTTGGCAAATTTCTCCAGGTCCCTGAGATTTGAAGGGTGCCTTCTCCAAACTGCCATTTTGAGATTTCTCCACAGGTGTTCTATGGGATTCAGGTCTGGACTCATTGCTGGCCACTTTAGAAGTCTCCAGTGCTTTCTCTCAAACCATTTTCTAGTGCTTTTTGAAGTGTGTTTTGGGTCATTGTCCTGCTGGAAGACCCATGACCTCTGAGGGAGACCCAGCTTTCTCACACTGGGCCCTACATTATGCTGCAAAATTTGTTGGTAGTCTTCAGACTTCATAATGCCATGCACACGGTCAAGCAGTCCAGTGCCAGAGGCAGCAAAGCAACCCCAAAACATCAGGGAACCTCCGCCATGTTTGACTGTAGGGACCGTGTTCTTTTCTTTGAAGGCCTCTTTTTTTTTCCTGTAAACTCTATGTTGATGCCTTTTCCCAAAAAGCTCTACTTTTGTCTCATCTGACCAGAGAACATTCTTCCAAAAAGTTTTTGGCTTTCTCAGGTAAGTTTTGGCAAACTCCAGCCTGGCTTTTTTATGTCTCTGGGTCAGAAGTGGGGTTTTCCTGGGTATCCTACCATAGAGTCCCTTTTCATTCAGACGCCGACGGATAGTACGGGTTGACACTGTTGTACCCTCGGACTGCAGGGCAGCTAGAACTTGTTTGGATGTTAGTCGAGGTTCTTTAGCCACCATCCGCACAATCTTTCGTTGAACTCTCTCGACAATTTTTCTTTTCCGTCCACATCTAGGGAGGTTAGCCACAGTGCCATGGGCTTTAAACTTCTTGATGACACTGCGCACGGTAGACACAGGAACATTCAGGTCTTTGGAGATGGACTTGTAGCCTTGAGACTGCTCATGCTTTCTCACAATTTTGCTTCTCAAGTCCTCAGACAGTTCTTTGGTCTTCTTTCTTTTCTCCATGCTCAATGTGGTACACACAAGGACACAGGACAGAGGTTGAGTCAACTTTAATCCATTTCAACTGGCTGCAAGTGTGATTTAGTTATTGCCAATCCAATTTGGCTTTTTGACAATTCTTTTTGTGGTTTTCCATTGAAGACAAATTAAATGAAGATATTATTACCAAAGCATTTGTGATTGCAATCATTTTCTGGAAGAAATTGAGTATTATCTGACAGAATTGCAGGGGTGCCAATACTTTTGGCCAGCACTGTATAAAGCAAATAATACACACAAATTAGACAAAAACTGTCACAAAAACAACACAGTAGGGAAGATTATAAAATATAACAGTCCTCAATTAAAAGGGTATGTTCACACGGCAGAAAATGAAAAGGAATTCCTCTTCATTTTCCACCGCCAGCATTTTCACCATGGTCTAGCAGCGACGGATGCTGATGCAGGGCCTCAGCATTTCATCGCAGCATCCCGCTGCTGATCAGGCCCAGATGAATGTCTCAATCAGCGGCAAGATCGAGCAGGAAGCTTCTTTTTTCCGTGTCCTGTTGCGATCTCTGCTCCCCTTTGAAAACAATGGGAGGCGGATTCCCGGGAGGAAGCTGCCCCGGATTCGGGAGCGAAAACCACCCCAAATCCTCGGCAAATTCCTCCGTGTGAACACAGCCAAAAGAGAACACTTATGCGGAGGAATATCACACACTGTTACAATAAATAAGCCAAAATACTAATACAATACAATACCGGTTATACCATGTCTACATAGTAGACAATACTAATAATTAAACGCATGCTATAGAATTTCAGACCCAATGGTCCTACACTTCAAATACTAAATATGAATACATTTAAATATTTATATAAAAAATACCCAAACAATCATAGTATAATAAATAAATATAATAAATAAATAACCACTAACACTATTACATACAATTGCTATTAAGGCCCCTAATACATCACAAAGTACAGAAAAGTAATATAGTCAAAATAGTGCAAAGATAATATAGCCTAATTGGCACTAACCACACCTTAACAGTATAGCACATGCATATGATGTAGAGAAGTACAGACCTACCCATGACATGATGCCAGTATGTGGACAATCCCCAGGGGTTACCCAGACCCTGTCCTCATCAGCTAATACGGGCGCTGGAAGCCATATCAAAGGTAAGCAGCCCTGCTCCTATTAAAGTGAAAGGGAGTTGGGCTGCAGTTCCAGGTGCCACTGCTACAATCTACAAACTGGTGGCTATACTGGAGGCTCTGTACAGTGTAGGAAAAGGGCTGCTTCTAGCTGAATACCTTATACCTCTGGGCTTCGGACCCCGTCTGATCTGATACTGATGAATTATCCAGTGGATAGGTCATCAGTATCAATTATCTTCAGATCCTGCACAACTCCTTTAATGCTGCTTGTTATTCTAAGTAATGTGAGATTAGAAGTCATTAGGTTTATCATTTATCACTGCTAGATGGCGCCAATTTCAGGAGTTTATTATTGGCACCCTATCAACAATATCATTGTCACAAGCATATATAGCTACACATTTACAATGGCTTTCATTGCTAAACCAGCAGTATTCAATAACAGGTGATCTGAGAGTTTTTGTTAACATGAATGAAAGCATAACATTACTGCAATAAGTAACACATTTGGGGAAATCAACTAGAGAAGATTCTTCATAACTTCCCTATGTAAGGTGGTGGGGGCGCACACCTTATATCGCTGCCATGTTGCATTGGGAGGGTTAAACCCCCAACTGCGCATGCAGTTAGCTTAAATTAGTACACCAATTTGGCGTAGCATGGTTTATTGTGTTGTATATTGTGTTATGTGCTCATGTCACTTTAAAGAGGATCCTTCATGTCCTCAGATACAGCCGACTGAATTCAGTGCAGTGTCGGCTTTCCTGTTATGTACCTCGGGGCTGGAGATATCGGTGCCATTAGTTTTGGCACCAATCTCTGTCTAACTTCAGAAGGGTGGGCCCAGTGGCGTAACTAGGACATTTAACATGGACCTGCCCCCCCGACCCCCTTCCCCGCACAAACCGCATTCCTGCACACGCTATTATGCCCCATAGTGGCCCCTGCACACACTATTATGCCCCATAGTGGCCTCTGCACACACTATTATGCCCCATAGTGGCCCCTGCACACACTATTATGCCCCATAGTGGCCCCTGCACACAGTATTATGCTCCATAGTAGCCCTTGCACACTGTATTATGCCCCATAATGGCGCCTGCACACAGTATTATGCACCATAGTGGCCCTTGCACACAGTATTTTCAAACCCCAGGGTATAATGATCGGAGACCCAGGGGAGGATACAAAAACAATGTTACTTACCTCACCCTGGCTCCGGCGCACTCCCCAGTACTTTCATCCCTCTTCAACGCTGGACCAGACGTCAGAAAGGGAAAGGGAAGGGGGAGAGAGGGATTGTACAGAAGGGGATGGCCAGACCCCTTACGGAAAGGGGAGCAAGGCACTCCCAGTTCAGGAAAAGAAAGAAGAGAACTCTGAAGTATCCTGGAACATCACCCACGGCCGCCAGAGGGACTCAAATTTAGAAGGCTCAGGCAAGTCCTCAGCCACCAGGGCCTACATTCTCTTAATAAGGAGAAGCTCCTTTAGGAACTCAACCAGGGTCGGCACAGCAGTACTGCGCCAATGCCTGGGAATGACTGTTCTGGCGGCAGTGAAAAAATGTCGCAGGAGGTCTTTCTTAATAGCGGAGACGTTCCCCGGTATGATGGAGAGAAGGGCTAGACGAGGTGAGGGTGTAACAGATTTGCCACTCACTTTAGTGTACATCGCAAAAACAGCATCCCAGAAGGGTCTGAGGGCAGCGCATACCCACCAGATGTGATACAGAGTACCTCTCTTGGAACCACAGCGCCAACACCAGTCGGATACACCAGGATAGATCCTATGCAGGAGGTCAGGACAGCGGTACCAGCGGGTCAGTATTTTGTAGTTCTTTTCCTGCGCACTGCAAGGCAGCGGGAGCTTATGCGTATACAGGAAGGACCTATCCCAATCGGCAGGGGAAAGACAAGTACCAAGGTCAGATTTACAGGGGCTGGTATAGGAAGGGAGCCCAGGAGTAGCATCCTTGAGGAGAATGCCATAGAGAACAGAGAGGACACATGGGGTGGTGTCAGCGCGAGAAAGAGCAGACTCCAAGTCAGTCAAGGGGGATGAGAGCATGGGAAATAAGGAGAACTTACGGAGTAAGGCAGTGAGCTGACCATATTCCAACCAAGATAACCAGAGATCGGGGTAGGAGGCACGCAATTGTGTCAGGGAGGGGAGAGGTGTACTACCTGCAACTTGGTACAAGAGAACGTCATCCCTACCTAGCCAGCAAAGGAATTTTTCTGCAGAACAACCCGGGGGGAACATGGGATTGTTGAAGAGAGGGCCGAGGGGGCCCGAGACCCTGGCAATGTGACCGCCCACACACACCGCATCCCAGGTCCTTAGGAAATGGGATGACAGCACAGAATGCCTAACAGCACTGGAGCGCAATTGGGACGGGACCCAGGGCAGAGAGGGAGGGTGAGCTGAAAGCAGTTCGGCCTCTATAGAGACCCACTGCTTATCCGCTCCACAATAACGCCAATCAAAAAGGTGCAACAGCACAGCTGCGCAGTAGTACAGTCTAGGGTCTGGTAGGCCGGCGCCTCCATGACATTTACGGCGTGTCAGCGTCCGAAACCGCAGTCTGCTCCGTGCCGCTCCCCACACAAACTTCCCAAACAGAGTTTGAACGTGAGTGAAAAAAGTACGTGGGAGTGGAATGGGGAGAGCCTGGAACACGTATAGTAGGCGGGGCACAACTTCCATTTTCAGGGCATTAATGCAGCCAAACCAGATGAGCATAAGAGCGCTATATTTCCGAAGGTCCGCCGAAAGTGATTGAAGTAACGGTAAGTAATTAAGGCGGTAAAGGAGGGAGGGGTCAGAGGGGATATGGACCCCGAGATACTTAATAGAGGTAGCATGCCATTTAAAGGGGAAGCAATCCGCAAGGAGAGTGGCTTCCGCATGGGGCAGGGTGATATTGAGGACCTTTCTCTTAGACAGATTCACCTTGAAATTGCTTAAATTGCCAAAGCGACGGAACTCACGCAAAATAGATGGGAAAGAGACACGCGGTTGGGAAACATATAGGAGAAGGTCGTCGGCATATAGGGCTGTTTTGACCTGGCGGCTGCCCATCTGGAGGCCATGGATGCTAGGGCAGCGCCGTATTGCCACTGCTAGGTGTTCCATAGCCAGTGCGTACAGGAGGGGGGACAAGGGACAACCCTGCCGCGTGCCGTTCCAAACTGGAAAAGGATCAGAGAGAAGCCCGTTGACCCGCACCTGTGCCGAGAAAGGTCCTCTTTAACTGGTGCAGGTCATCAGTGTTCTTCAGTGTTCATCAGTGATCAGTGTTCTAGTACTTTCTGGAAGCTGGCTCATTGAGGTCAGACATTGCCTGCGCTCCCCACTTAAAAGAAGTCTGTCACCAGAACCCAGCACATCAACCCAGATAGATAAATTATAGGGTCATCTCAATAAAACTGTTTTCCCCTTTTAATTTGGTGCCTCAGTTGCGCATACGTCAATATGCATCCTAGCTCTTTGGAGCAACAAGGGCATCACCTGAATCAAATAGTATTTTCCCTTTGTGAATCGTTGCCTGCGTTGCTGAGATATTGTTGTTTTTATCAATATGCAAATCAGGTTCTTACAGTGCCTTGCGAAAGTATTCGGCCCCCTTGAACTTTTCAACCTTTTGCCACATTTCAGGTTTCAAACATAAGGATGTAAAATTTTAATTTTTTGGTGAAGAATCAACAACAAGTGGGACACAATCGTGAAGTGGAACAAAATTTATTGGATATTTTAAACTTTTGTAAAAAATAAAAAAATTAAAAGTTGGGCGTGCCAAATTATTCGGCCCCCTTAAGTTAATACTTTGTAGCTCCACCTTTTGCTGCGATTACAGATGCAAGTCGCTTGGGGTATGTCTCTTTCAGTTTTGCACATCGAGAGACTGAAATTCTTGCCCATTCTTCCTTGGAAAACAGCTCAAGATCAGTGAGGTTGGATGGAGAGCGTTTGTGAACAGCAGTTTTCAGCTCTTTCCACAGATTCTCGATTGGATTCAGGTCTGGACTTTGACTTGGCCATTCTAACGCCTGGATACATTTATTTGTGAACCATTCCATTGTAGATTTTGCTTTATGTTTGGGATCATTGTCTTGTTGGAAGATAAATCTCCGTCCCAGTCTCAGGTCTTTTGCAGACTCCAACAGGTTTTCTTCCAGAATGGTCCTGTATTTGGCTCCATCCATCTTCCCATCAATTTTAACCATCTTTCCTGTCCCTGCTGAAGAAAATCAGGCCCAAACCATGATGCTGCCACCTCCATGTTTGACAGTGGGGATGGTGTGTTCAGGGTGATGAGCTGTGTTGCTTTTACGCCAAATATATCGTTTTGCATTGTGGCCAAAAAGTTCGATTTTGGTTTCATCTGACCAGAGCACCTTCTTCCACATGTTTGGTGTGTCTCCCAGGTGGCTTGTGGCAAACTTTAAACGATACTTTTTATGGATATCTTTGAGAAATGGCTTTCTTTTTGCCACTCTTCCATAAAGGCCAGATTTGTGCAGTGTACGACTGATTGTTGTCCTATGGACAGACTCCCAGCTCAGCTGTAGATCTCTGCAGTTCATCCAGAGTGATCATGGGCCATCATCAGTCATTTAGGACAACTTTGGATCATTCAGAGATCCTCACTGAACTTCTGGAGTGAGTTTGCTGCACTGAAAGTAAAGGGGCCGAATAATATTGCTTGCCCCACTTTTCAGTTTTTTATTTTTTACAAAAGTTTAAAATAACCAATAAATTTCATTCCACTTCACAATTATGTCCCACTTGTTGTTGATTCTTCACTAAAAAATTAAAATTTTATATCCTTATGTTTGAAGCCTGAAATGTGGCAAAAGGTTGAAAAGTTCAAGGGGGCCGAATACTTTCGCAAGGCACTGTATTGCTCCAAAAAGTTAATGTGCAAAAAAAAGCAATATATTGACAACAAAGGCAGCAATTCAGAAGTGGAAAACACTGTTTGATACAGGTAACCCTAACCTATCTATTTGCCAGACTGGGTTGATATGCTGGGTTCTGGTGATTCCTTCTGTCTGTCATTTCCTGAAACTGTTTGCATTGCACCTCTTTGGAGCAGCACCCTTATTTCTCCACAGAACTCATTTGCATATTGACAAAAACAGCAATATCTCGACAATAGAGGCACCGATTCACACCATTTGATTAAAGTGACCTTAATCTATCTATCTTTGTGGTTGGGTTGATATGCTTGGTACTGAT
The DNA here is from genome assembly GCA_947044405.1 of Leptodactylus fallax. Classification (NCBI taxonomy): domain Eukaryota; kingdom Metazoa; phylum Chordata; class Amphibia; order Anura; family Leptodactylidae; genus Leptodactylus; species Leptodactylus fallax. Next base: position 675,011 of record CAMRHE010000522.1, on the reverse strand, counting down.
GACCAACTGCTTTAAAGGGTTATTCCCATCTCAAGGATCCTATCTATACTGCTAGTTTATGTAAATTGAAGACTTTTCCTAAATATATTGCTTTAAAAATGCTTCTTTGTTTTCCTGCTATGTGAAATTATTCCTCTTATTGTTTACACAGCGTTTCCATAGCGCCGAACCTGTGTGACAGGACAAGTGAATTCACTCACTGCTCTCACTGTTATCTACAGCTCTGCCATTCAGATAATTGCAGTTTGCTGATAAAGCCTCAGAGATAACATTCTCCATTCTCCATGTCCATTCTCTAAAAGATGTGAATATTATTTATCTGCATTTATATTATATTTCTGATAATCATAATAAGTATTGTGATACTTCATAATGTCCTGTTCGGCAAGCTGGGGGGGGGGGAATACAGGAAGTGAGAAGAAGAGACAACAGGCAAAGCTGCAGAAGCAGGGAGATGGGAAACCCCTTAAGGGCCATTCCCGTGCTCGGATGGGGGTGGCAACTTGGAGGACAGCTTGCAAGGAGGACTGCCTGTAGGGGTGGATTGTCACCAGCTTGGATAGCTTGAGAAGAGAAGCCTCCTCTTAGCCAGAGACGCTATTTCATCCAATCTGGCTGAGCTTGAGCTATTTTGCAAAGAAGAATGGGCAAAAGTCTCAGTCTCTAGATGTGCTAAAATGGTAGAGACATACCCCAAAAGACTTGCAGCTGTAATTGCAGAGAAAGGTGACTCTACAAAGTATTGATATAGGGGGGCTGAATACTTTTGCACCTCAACTTGTCAGATTTTTGTTTGATGAAAATTTTGAAAAACATGTATCATTTTCGTTCCACTTTGCAATTATCTGCTACTTTGTGTTGGTCTATCACTTAAAATCTCAATTAAATACATTTATGTTTGTGGTTGTAAGGTGACAAAATGTGAAAAAGTTCAAGGGGTATGAATACTTTTGCAAAACACTGTATTGCCTTTTTTTTTTGCACATGAGCTCATTGGAGCAACAAAGACTTTGCTCCAAAGACTTAATTTACAGTACATATTGATAAAAGTAACAATATTTCAGCAATGCAGGCACCGATTTACAAAGGGGAAAATACTGTTTGGTTCAGGTGACCCTGAGGGACTGGGCTGATATGCTGGGTTTTGTTGACAGACTCGCTTTGAGAGCAACCCACAGAAAGACATAAAGAAGTAGACAGAAGCCATGCCCTTCAGAACTCAGGATATTCTGATAGCAAAATGGGTATCTATTAATACACGTATGTCTTTATGTATGTGTATGTATGTTGTTTTTCTTGTTTGTGTGTATGATTCAGACTTGGTGTTTCTGTTACACAATGATCTGCTGTCCCCACACTTTTTGTGATTTTACAGCGGCCTTGTTGATGTTGGTATTTTACCACTTTGCACTGGTGTTCACCTCTATTTTCCCCCTTTGTCATTAGATTCCCACTTTTACCATCAAGCATACACATATCCATGTGGTATCCAGAACCATGGGCCATTCTAGACAATGATATGCACAGGTGCAAAGCAGAGAGTTGAAAATCCATATGAGGATAATAAATGGTTAGCCTGCTGTCTGTCAATGTCATGCGTTCTACAGATCTTGTATCATCTCTCACCCACAAATTATCACTTAGTTTCCTAGCAACCAGCCTGCATAGAGAGGTTGGGGTGAGGGAATTAAGAGGAACTACCTGCATATGATTGATGAAAAGGAATGTAGTAATGAGATTTTAATCTGCATATTTACCTATCAGTGGCATAACATTTATAGGGCTCTATGGCCTTAGATATGTTATTTAGAATTTTGATTTGAAGATTTTCTCCAATGAAAACACCAGATGGTTTATTTATATGCATGTCATGTTTTTTTCCTCTGGTGTGGATATGATAAAGCAGCCACATGATAAGAAGATTCGAAACATAATAAAAATGAGCGTGGCAAGCCAAACAACCATTCCTCCAGTGTATTGTTATATTTCAAGGTATGCTGTCCAAAATCTGAGCCACAGGTTGGCATTAGATGTTTTATGTGCAGGGACAGTTATGCAGTGGTGACTGGTTGGCACTGCCCCCTACCTTTACCCTGCGTTTGTGTGTATGATTGCAAATCAGTGGGCTTGGAGATGGAAGCTGCCCCTCCTCCCATCCTGCTCTCCCCCTCCATCTCTGTTTCTGCATCCCACTCACATCTTCCAGAGAGGAGAGAGGGAGAACACAGTCTGCAGTGCCAAGGAAAAAGGGCAGTGTGGGTGTCACTGGAGGACTGGACTTGGCATCAGGAGATGTAAGGTTGGATGGTGAAAGCATATTACCCATCCACCCAGACATTTGACAGATCATTCCTATGTGGAAAGGAAAAGGCACAGAGCAACGGCAACTGGAAGCAGTATCCTGAAGGTAAATATCCTCTGGACTTTGGCACTTAGAAATATTAGGCAGTGTGGTTAGATGTGGGACATCGCTAACTTACCAACATACGAATGTCCACTGGAGCAGCCATGCAATGTTTGTCAGGCCCCATCCCCTACCTTCTTCCCCTGCCAACATGCTTTACTCTATATGTGTCTGTAGATGAAAAGGAGGAAAATACTGTGGCTGCGTAGAAAAGCAAAGTATTATCCTCAAAATGTACATACTGGTTTTCACTGAAGGGTTAATGGAGCCATGTTTTTATTGTTATAATTTATAATTTTATCATCGTTGTGTTACCACCGACTCCCATAGAAAGCCCTTGAGGACAATTCCTGATATTCTGTATTTGGGGAGCTGCAGGCTTGATACAAAATATGCATTAAACTGTGTCCATCTAAGATGGCTGGTCATCATGACTATTGTTACTACTATTGTGAGTATTTCTATTATCTTAATATTACTATGCTAATTTAGATGTCCCTTTCTCATTCCACCATATACCGTATTAATGATCATATTGACGACATCCCCTTTTGTAAATATACATTGTTATTCATTGACATATTCATTTTCTATGTATTCTTCATTAAACCTGATCTATGGCCACTGAATGTACTTGCCTGTTAATACTGTGTATGTGACATGATGTGGTGCCACATGTTGCAGGCCTCATTCATTCCAAGCTGAATCGTGCAGGGCAGTCGTGTGAATGTAAAAGCTGCAAAGAAACATTTCATAGGACATTACTAGATTAATGATCATCTAATATATATATATATATATTTCTATACAATTCTATTCATATATATATATATATATATACAGGGTATATATATATATATATATATATATATATATATAGTACTCAGTGCACAATTGGTTAATTGAGAGATAAAGACGGGACCTGCTCTAAAATGATTTCCTTTATGAAAACATCTGAATGTATTCTATTTATGCGAATGTTATAATGTCTTTATAACATAGACCCAGTAAATCCCTGTAGATATGGATTGGGATTGTCTCACAGGATGCTCTCTTCATGCTATGTTTCCTTATGCCCCTTTCATTAGATTGCAGTTCCTTGACTTTTTTCTCCTGCCTCCCATATAACTGACCACACATCTGCTGATACTCATTCAGACACAATTTATGTCTCTCTTCAAGTATCTATTACTATTAAATAAACCCCTACTTCCCTTTATAGTGTGTGTCTACATTGGCTGTGTTATATATATGTTTCCATAGAGGTCTGGTGTGTTGGCTCAATGCCTTAGCAGGCCTCATTTGATGCTTGTTTCTATGGAAACGGCACATTTTCTATCTTGGATTTGTGTGACAGGTCTGATGGTTCCTCGCTTTAGTGTGAGAAGCATTCAGCACAAGATGGAGCCACCCTCCTCTTACAGTCTCATGATCATACTGCTATGCTTTTTTCTTCCCATTAATGTGTCTGCCTCCTCTGTTCATCTGGTTTTATTGCCTTTCCACTCGCTCTGGCTCATTCCATCCAACACACACATTATCTAAGGGGTAATTTTACAAACATTAAGGGAAAAACAACAGTAATAGAGAGAGCAATGGGAGGTACTGCAGCAGTGAGTCCTGGGAGCCATGTATTCAATGTATACAGTTATGACTGCACTGGAAGGTATGATAGGTGAACTGCAGGGTAAGAACAGGGACGTGTTCCAGAATTATTTGATTATTTCTGAATACATTGAAATAATTGGATGCAAGCAACAAATGTCTGCTTGCGTGGACTCTGACGGAAGTTGGGCACGGGAAGGATATGACTCATTCTATAGAGTCAGGTCTCAGCAGCAGATATAAGGGTCGTAATGGATGAAGCGTCCAATGCTGTTAGGAATAGCAGATGCTTTGCCAAAATTGATCTATTAATTGTCCTTTTAACAAACACAAAGTTGTGGGCCAGAGAGTGAACAGAAATGCATCATGCTATTTGCAGTAGCATCTGGGCCACAAGCAACCAGACAGTGAAGTAGCCATTTCATGGAAACAGTACTAATATTAAAGTTTTTTTTTAACCCACACAGAATACAAAATCAATGTCATTTTATGCAACCGATTCCCCACAGAAGCAATGTTTCGGGTGCTTCTTAAATACGTAATATGGCATCAGTACAGAACCATATTGACTATTATATGCTGTGTAATATAGTTGAATTGCATGCCCAGTATGCTAGACCAATATTTACACACAATGTGAATGAGTCCTTATTGAATTTCATATTGATAGGCTACCAGTTTATTACTATAATAAGATCTGCAAGGTTTCATTTTTGGTCAAGTTTCATTCTTTTCTGCACAAACCAAATATCAATTCACCTCAGGCTGGAGGTGTCACTAACAGGGTAGCATGAATTTGTGTAATCCTCCAGCTCTGTACACTACATTGTCATCAATGGTAGGGAAGGTGGCCAAAGGGTCACACCACCCATCTCTACTACAAACAAAAGCCCAGTATTCAAAAAATACATGCATAAAATAGGTCCTTGTCTATTGCCACTTGTTAAATGGCCACTATCTTTTCAGGCAACTTAGTCTCATCTAATAAAGCATGTGATTCTGGACCAAAATATAATGTACTTTATTTTAAAATGTTGCTGCTTTCTGCCTGAAACTCTGATAACACTTTTAAGTTCCTGCCACTAGATGTCTCCCTTCTAGCTAATTTTCACTTCACTGCTTGTTACTAGAAAAGTTCTGTCCATAGATACTGTTAACAATGGGTTCACAGTCATTGTAGTGGGAGGGACTGTTCTGTCCTCACATAGTGAATGCTGATGGGAGGGGCTAATTCTCCTCACAGTCTCCACACACTTTTGCAAACTGCTTTTTGTGGACTAAAACTGCAAACTACTTTCTATGCACTGGACTGAACATTCTGCACATCTCACAGCTGCTTGTGTTGTTACAGATGGGATATTATTCACATATATCAACCAGCTTTCCTAACTGTTCTCATACAGTCATATGAAAAAGTTTGGGCACCCCTATTAATCTTAATCATTTTTAGTTCTAAATATTTGGGTGTTTGCAACAGCCATTTCAATTTGATATATCTAATAACTGATGGACACAGTAATATTTCAGGATTGAAATGAGGTTTATTGTACTAACAGAAAATGTGCAATATGCATTAAGCCAAAATTTGACCGGTGCAAAAGTATGGGCACCTCAACAGAAAAGTCACATTAATATTTAGTCGATCCTCCTTTTGCAAAAATAACAGCCTCTAGTCGCTTCCTGTAGCTTTTAATCAGTTCCTGGATCCTGGATGAAGGTATTTTTGACCATTCCTCTTTACAAAACAATTCCAGTTCAGTTAAGTTTGATGGTCGCCGAGCATGGACAGCCCGCTTCAAATTATCCCACAGATGTTCAATGATATTCAGGTCTGGGGACTGGGATGGCCATTCCAGAACATTGTAATTGTTCCTCTGCATGAATGCCTGAGTAGATTTGGAGCTGTGTTTTGGATCATTGTCTTGCTGAAATATCCATCCCCAGCGTAACTTCAAATTCGTCACTGATTCTTGTACATTATTCTCAAGAATCTGCTGATACTGAGTTGAATCCATGCGACCCTCAACTTTAACAAGATTCCCGGTGCCGGCTTTGGCCACACAGCCCCAAAGCATGATGGAACCACCACCAAATTTTACAGTGGGTAGCAAGTGTTTTTCTTGGAATGCTGTTTTTTTGGACGCCATGCATAACGCCTTTTTGTATGACCAAACAACTCAATCTTTGTTTCATCAGTCCACAGGACCTTCTTCCAAAATGAAGCTGGCTTGTCCAAATGTGCTTTTGCATACCTCAGACGACTCTGTTTGTGGCGTGCTTTCAGAAACGGCTTCTTTTGCATCACTCTCCCATACAGCTTCTCCTTGTGCAAAGTGTGCTGTATTGTTGACCGATGCACAGTGACACCATCTGCAGCAAGATGATGCTGCAGCTCTTTGGAGGTGGTCTGTGGATTGTCCTTGACTGTTCTCACCATTCTTCTTCTCTGCCTTTCTGATATTTTTCTTGGCCTGCCACTTCTGGGCTTAACAAGAACTGTCCCTGTGGTCTTCCATTTCCTTACTATGTTCCTCACAGTGGAAACTGACAGGTTAAATCTCTGAGACAACTTTTTGTATCCTTCCCCTGAACAACTATGTTGAACAATCTTTGTTTTCAGATCATTTGAGAGTTTTTTTGAGGAGCCCATGATGCCACTCTTCAGAGGAGATTCAAATAGGAGACCAACTTGCAATTGGCCACCTTAAATACCTTTTCTCATGATTGGATACATAATAGGGGTGCCCAAACTTTTTCATATGACTGTATATTGCCATTTTCCTGTGCCAGGGAATAATATGTTCACTTTAGATTTTCTTAGCTATTTATTTGATATTATACAGTTACTCCTTGCAGAAATATATGTAAGCAAACCAAATTAGTTATAATGGATAGGCGACTACTCCTTGTTGTACATGCCCACTGCTCCTAATTGTACATACTCCCTGCCTCAGAGACAGATGTATAATGTGCTGCAAACTGATAGTATACCATTTATGAAGGGTTATACAGTCATAGAACAGACTGCCCAGCAAGACCCTGTACATATTTCAACCATTCAAATATGCAAATTCAAAAAGGCCAAAATTAATGTTATATGGGTTATAATACATGTGATTATTCCCTGTTCAATATTAAATCCAAATTTTACTATATATGATCACCTTTATAGTGTCCTTCTGAGATGTCTGAACATGAGTTTACAAATTACATATTTTTTTGCTTAGAACTTAGCATTATGTCAATGCTCTGTTATTCCTCCTAGAAATGTATAGCTACATCCACTGGGTGTTCACATTCTGTTTGAATATGCTGTCTTTTATCAGTTCTTATATAGAAGCTGCAGTCCTACCCATGCTCTGATGTGATTGTGAGCAGAAAAGCCCCTCTGTCACACAATAGTATTGGGAACATCATAGTTTAGGGTTCCTTCTACAAGTTTTCCATGGGCTCCTATGGATTTCAAGTTATGCCACTGCCTCCAGCACATCCATGGCTATGAACTAGAGCCTGAAACAGGAATTCATTTTAATAATATTTCAAAGTATGAACAGCCTTGTGTTGTATGTGAGTGCTTATTTCCAAGGATGACTAATAACCATACAGTATATTGGTTATATTAATAGTATGAATATTATTTTTCATTAACTTTCAATGGCTTCTAGATTGGAATTATTTCTACAAATGGCAGGACCAAATGTTACTTGGGTAGGAATGTTTGTATGGGCAACAGCTGTAGTAAGCCACTATGGCACTTTGTCATTTCTTCTTCATCCATCCTCTGAGTCACTTGATGATATGGTAAAAGATAGTGCATATGGTAATATGGCTTTACTACTTCATCCATCTGTCCATAGGGGCCCTTGGTCCATATGTTGTTTATATCAGTGAGCTCAGTAAATTAATTAATCAAAATCTGACATTTGCACATATGTCTCAGGTGAAATATATTGTAATTTATTCAGCCCTGAATTTCCAAATATTTGAAAAATAAAAATGCTGCATAGCCAATAACTAAGCTGTATATACATACACAGTGAAGGACCATACACAATATACATCCTGTATGCTGTCATTTACCTTGATATTACCATCTATAAGACTTTTTCTATATAAATACCTTATTTTTCCTACCTATGGAAGGTTGTATATATTTTTAAATGTTTTTAATCTTGTATGCTTAATAAAGATTTGTCATACATTTTTGTTATATCAAGGGTTGAGCATCTTCTATGGCATACAACTTTTTTGTCTCGGCGAGATGCACCCCGTTAAAATTATATTATAATTTGGTGGTGCCCACTATATTATATTTATAAAATAACTAAGCTGTAGACACATCACATATCACAGTACTTACGTTATCATTATACAGTCATGGCCAAAAGTTTTGAGAATGACACAAATATTATATTTTCACATGATCTGCTGCCCTCTGGTTTTTCTGTGTGTTTGTCAGATGTTTTTATCACATACAGAAATATAATTGCATTCATATTATGAGTAACAGAAGCTTATATTGACAGTTAGAATGAGTTAATGCAGCAAGTCAATATTTGCAGTGTTGACCCTTCTTCTTCAGGACCTCTGCAATTCTCCCTGGCATGCTCTCAATCAACTTCTGGACCAAATCCTGACTGATAGCAGTCCATTCTTGCAGAATCAATGCTTTCATTTTGTCTGAATTTGTTGGTTTTTGTTTGTCCACCCGTCTCTTGATGATTGACCACAAGTTCTCAATGGGATTAAGATCTGGGGAGTTTCCAGGCCATGGACCCAAAATCTCTATGTTTTGTTCCCTGAGCCATTTAGTTATCACCTTTGCTTTATGGCAAGGTGCTCCATCATGCTGGAAAAGGCATTGTTGAGCGCCAAACTGCTCTTGGACGGTTGGGAGAAGTTGCTCTTGGAGGACATTCTGGTACCATTCTTTATTCATGGCTGTGTTTTTAGGCAAGACTGTGAGAGAGCCGATTCCCTTGGCTGAGAAGCAACCCCACACATGAATGGTTTCAGGATGCTTTACAGTTGGCATGAGACAAGACTGGTGGTAGCGCTCACCTCTTCTTCTCCGAATAAGCTGTTTTCCAGATGTTTCAAACAATCGAAAAGGGGATTCATCAGAGAAAATGACTTTCCCCCAGTCCTCAGCAGTCCACTCCCTGTACCTTTTGCAGAATATCAGTCTGTCCCTGATGTTTTTTCTGGAGAGAAGTGGCTTCTTTGCTGCCCTCCTTGAGACCAGGCCTTGCTCCAAGAGTCTCCGCCTCACAGTGCGTGCAGTTGCACTCACACCTGCCTGCTGCCATTCCTCAGCAAGCTCTGCACTGCTGGTAGCCCGATCCCGCAGCTGAAACACTTTTAAGAGACGGTCCTGCCGCTTGCTGGTCTTTCTTGGGCGCCCTGGAGCCTTTTTGGCACCAATGGAACCTCTCTCCTTGAAGTTCTTGATGATGCGATAGATTGTTGACTGAGGTGCAATCTTTCTAGCTGCAATACTCTTCCCAGTTAGGCCATTTTTGTGCAGTGCAATGATGACTGCACGTGTTTCTTTAGAGATAACCATGGTTAACAGAAGAGAAACAATGATGGCAAGCACCAGCCTCCTTTTAAAGTGTCCAGTGGTGTCATTCTTACTTAATCATGACAGATTGATCTCCAGCCCTGTCCTCATCAACACCCACACCTGTGTTAATGGAGCAATCACTGAAACGATGTTAGGTGGTCCTTTTAAAGCAGGGCTGCAATGATGTTGAAATGTGTTTTGGGGGATAAAGTTCATTTTCTAGGCAAATATTGACTTTGCAAGTAATTGCTGTTAAGCTGATCACTCTTTATAACATTCTGGAGTATATGCAAATTGCCATTAGAAAAACTGAAGCAGTAGACTTTGTAAAAATTAATATTTGTATCATTCTCAAAACTTTTGGCCATGACTGTACATACATCACATAACAACATACATTACTATTAAATATATCATAGCTATTGGAGCCAAATATTTACCTATGTAATTCATTTTATTTAAACAAATCTCCAGATATCTTACATCTTTACAGATCGTGCTACAGTCAATTTTCATTGTGAGTTGAATTCATAGTTCAGCAAGCTGAGCTTATATTGGAGGAATTTATCAATCCATATCCACCAGTTTTATGGTGCAAACAGGTGATAATGTGGCACATGTTTGGTGCATGTCCCGTTTTGGCACCAAAGATGGCTCACATTGTTTGTTCTGTACTCTGCTTGACACTTTTTGTGAAAGTGGGTGGAGTGAGGTGAAAATTAAGGTGGTCCATTACGGGGACTCCTAAGCCTGACAATTTTATTATAACATGCAAAAAAAGTGGTGTGCGTTATGTAGGAAATCTACACCAGTTTCTAACTAGTGCAGGTTTCCATTCTGGCATACAGGAGCGCACCTGATTTATTAAAAGTTTACTAACTTTTCAGATTACTTAGTCTCATTTAATGGAGACTAAGTAATGTGCTTTATTTCAAAATGTTGCTGTTTTCTGCCTGAAAACCTCTCTAATGTTCCTAACACTAGTGTCTCCCTATTACTAGGAAAGACCTATCTATAGAAACCAACAGGTTTCACACAGGAAGAGGAGGGTTGAGGGGCAGGTCTATCTTTTACAGTCTCTGCATATTTACACACAGCTTTGTTGCTGTCTGCTCCCTTTCTAACCACTGCTCAGAGAGGAGTCTGTAGCTTCTCACAGCTCACAGTGAGTGTAAGGAGAATGTGTCTACTTCTGACTAGTTGTTTGTGTTATTGCTGGTGGGATGTTATTCATAGACAGCAAGCAGCTTTCCTGATTGTGCGCAGATCTTTCTTTTTTCTGTGTCAGGTGTCTTTTCAGCTGCATCATAACCAGGATTTGATATATAGTATGTTCACTTGGGCTTTTCTCAGCTATATGCTATTTCACATTATGTTTGGCAGAATTACATGTAAATAAACCAGTGGTAGTAACAATGGTTGAGGGAGCAGACAGCTCTATATTGTACATACCCCCTGCCTTACAGAGAAATGCAAAATAATCTGTAGCCATACAGGCTTATACAACTTGCCCCCTAAGATCCGGCAGATATTTCTACTTTTGATAAAAACTTAGGTACCCTTTAATAGGCCCGAACCTTTTAATAATCCAGGCACATGTCAAACCAGGTGGGGACTTTAGTAAGACTGGCAAAGGAAATTCCAGTCTTAATAAATTCCCCTTGTTGTCTTCTAATTTCTGTGATGATAGTTTACACCAAAAAAAATGAGGCAAACATTTTTTGTGTGCAATGTTACATCTTAGGTCACACTAAATTCCAATAGGACACTCCCCTTTTCAATCGCCCATATTTCCCCTTGCCGAAAAAAGTCTCTAAAACAATTGATAAATGCATAACTCCCAACTTTCAAAGGACAGAAAGAGGGACAAAATGTGTGGTGTGCTATGCGCGCCACGGCAAATTTAGCTCCACCCACTTCTAAGTTGACTCTGCCCATTCTCACCCATTTTTCTTTGTTCCCCCACATAGTATAATGCTCTTAAAGTCACCCTAACATTATATTCCCCCAAATTATAATGTTCCCCTCCAATTGCCCCACAATATGAAATCCCTCTCCTCGTGCCCCAGTTTAAACTGGGGACAACTAGAGGGGGACATTAAACTGGGGCAGCTAGAGGGGGACATTAAGCTGTGGGGGTAGCTGGAGGGGGACATTAAACTGGGGGCAACTAGAGTCAGACATGTCCCCCTCCAGCTACCCTCACAGTTTAATGTCCTCCTCCAGTTGCCCCCAGTTTAATGTCACCCTCCATTTGCCCCCCCAGTTTAATGTTCACTCCTCCATCTGTCCCCAGTTTAATGTCCCCCCTTCATCTGTCCCCAGTTTATTGTCCCCCTCCATCTGTCCCCAGTTTAATGTCCCCCTTCATCTGCCACCAATTTAATGTCCCCCTTCATCTGCCACCAATTTAATGTCACCCATTCATCTGCCACCAGCTTAATGCCCCCCTTCTTCTGCCCCCAGTTTAATTTCCCCCCTTCGTCAGCCACCAGTTTAATTGCCCCCTTCATCTGCCACCAGTTTAATTGCCCCCTACATCTGCCCCCAGTTTAATGTCCCCCTTCATCTGCCACCAGTTTAATGTCCCCCTTTATCTCTCCCCAGTCTAATGTCCCCCCAAAAGTTTAACGTAATAAAATCACTGATACGCACCTCTCCTCACTCCCCTGCTGTGTCTTCTCCTGGAGTGTTCAGGGAGCTGCAGGTGCGATGTGAGTGACGTCATCACATCGCGCCTACAGCTCCCGGGGCCGGAGCATGCAGAGGGTTACAGTGGTGAAACGAGAGCTGTCTGCGGACGCAGATGAGTTTAATCCGGGACATACCTCTCGCTGACAGGGGCAGCGGGACAGGACCCAAAATCCAGGACTGTCCCGCAGAATCCGGGAAGGTTGGGGGGTATGTAAATGTGGTGAAAGTTGTGTATGTCAGTTTCTTGCCCTAAACAACTCCTGAATTGTAGTGTATTTTCATTACTAACTCTGCCCCAGTTTCAGATTTATGGGCTTCTCAAAAAGCAGAATGAAATTCATGTGTTTTTTTTACAAGCACTTTTTGTAGGGGAATTTTTTAGTCACATATATTTTGAGGTTTCTTTTCATGTGTTTTTTTTTTAAAAGAAAAGTCTATAGGAAGTAGTCTATAGGAGAACACCTGAAAAAATGCCATGATGTGAAAAAAATGCCTCAGAACCAAAAGATGCCCAGCAAGTGCAATGCATTCCATTACAAAAAAAAGGCTAGGTTCACATCTACGCCGGAGACTCCACCGCAGAAACCACTGAAAATCAGTAGAGAGAAAAGTCCTGTGCAGTAAAAATAACCGCTGTTTTAGTGAAAACAACAGAAAGCTCAGCACAAGTGTCAACCTAGTCTAACATGTAACATCTGGATACAGAGGTTTTACATAAAATAGCACCAAAAATGACCACACAAATGCCCAGAAATATTTTTGCAAGTGTTTTGCAAGCAAGACTATGTGAAACCAGGCTAAGGCATTACACGCATTACATTTTTTCCCACAGCGCTTTTCTCAGAAAGTCCACAGAGGTTTCCTCTGCGGACTTTGTGCTTCAATTATACCTATATGGAAAACACCAGCAGTTTTAAAATCACAGCATATTCGCTGCGGATAATTTTCTGCAATGTGTGGATGGGATTAGCCAGAACCTCATCCACTTTGCAGGTACTGTACAACGCTGCAGTTTTTGCCGTGGCATTTACACTACATGGGGCCCTGGCCTAATGGTAGCACAGAATTTACTCTGACAATTTGCATTCTGGTAAGTCTAGTCTTTACACCACAGTAATCTGAAGTAGGAAATTGAAAGGAGATCACTGCATACTAAGAGAACTGTAAAGGTGTTCAGAATACCTGTTGAATATTTTTAATAGTAATGGCAGAATTGTGAATTCATGTCTGGAATATAATGCAGGCTGTAACTCAAGATCAATCCAGAAAAAACAATGTAAATTTTCTCACTGCCCATGTACAGTAGATGTAAAATGTCATATGAAGCTAAAATGAATGTTGGCAGTAAGGTATAAGATTGGCTTAAAGGGGTATTCCCATGAACATAATCATATTTATATTTGTAGATAATTAAAAGTTAAGCATTTTTGCAAATATAAGTAGTTAAAAATTCTGCAGTGTTTTAAAGATGCTCTCTAACCATCTTAGTGGTGACAGTCTATTGTCTTGATTGGTTGCCAATGGATACGACCACAAATGCAGAAACTTTCTATGATCTGGGACTTGTCAGGAACCCAGCCATAATTTTCTTATTGTAGCTGGGTTATCAGGCAGGGACACTACATGTATCAGAAGATATCCCGGCCACAATAAGGAAATCATAGCTGATTTTCTGATTTTAGAAAGGTCCTGCATTCATGGGCGTATCCACTGGCAACCGATTAAGACAACAACTTGTAACCACAAGATATTTAGAGAAAAATCTTTAAAACTCTGCAAAATGTTTAATTACTTATATTTGCAAAAATGTTTAACTTTGAATTATTTATAAATTTAAAAATGGTTATGTTCATGGGAATACCCCTTTAAGTTTTTTTTTGCTTGAAAAACAACAGTAATGTGAAGGCTCATAGAGACATCTGTCTGTGTTGCATCCATACATCTGCTTTTAACTTCCAAGTATGTCCTTTTTTCATATATTTTTCACTTATATAAGGTAGACTTTCATAGGCAAAGTGTTCAGTGAAAAACATAGGTAAGAACCGAACATGCTGTCGAGGGCTAAGGCCCCACATAGCAGGCCACAGCAAAAAAGCACTGCGGGAAAAACTGCGGGGGGAAAGCATTGCGTTTTTTCAACATTCATTTTAGCTTCATATGACATTTTACATCTACTGTACATGGGCAGTGAGAAAATTTACATAGTTTTTTCTGGGAAAAACTGCGGGAAAAACTGCGGGGGGAAAAGCATTGCGTTTTTTCCCGCAGTGCTTTTCATAGAAGTCCTCTGAAGACTGGCAGGGGTCCTACACCTGACACCCCAACTGTTCTCAGCAGTTTGACATGACAGGCCTGTAAAGTGAAAGAGGCGTCACCTGAACACTGGGGGCTGCTGGTTACTGGACAGTCAGAATCTGATACTGAAAACCTATCCGAAGGATGGCTCATCAATATTTATGTCCTGGAAAACCCCTTTGAATAACAATCATTCAATTTATTAAGATTGGCACTTCCTACATCAGTCATAATCAAGTCCTCTGCTGGCATGAGATGCCTCTTAGAGGGAGTCTGTCAGCAGTAAACTGGTTATAAACCTAATCCATGTACCTTGTAGAGGTGATTCTACAGTGTCCAAATATTCCTCTGTTATTCAGCTTTGGAGTCCCATTTGCATGTTTAACGCTAGTTTATTCTTATGCAAATAAGGGGAAACGTGCTTTGGGAGCGAGCCTTAGCTTGCTTAGGCTTCAGCCTAAGCTCTAGATTCCCAGGTAATGCACTTTCTACTCATCTGCATACACATTAAAAGGCAATTTACATAAAAGTGTGGCTGAAAAGCCGAGTTACAGAGGTATATTTGGAAATATGGAAACTGCAGAATCATCACAAGGTAGATTTATAACAAACTTGCTGCTGACAGGCTCCCTTTAATAATTCTGATACATCTCAAGAGGTCCTGTGCACAGGTGCTAAGATATAACTCACATCAGTTTTCAGTGATACCAGTGTTCACCAGTGCAAGTTATAGTAAATGTGTCAGGCCAAAGTGTCTTTGTCCTGACCTGCCTTGATTTCCACTCTGCCCACTTTTGGGGGGACCAAGTGGTGCATTTTTATGAGCAAATGCCCTTGTGCCAAAAAACATGACATTTTCATATCACATAACTGGCATGCTCAGTTTAGTAAACTCCCCCCTATGTTGAGATTTGTTTTTCAGATGTTTTATCACACTCCCTCGGAGGTAATGTAATGTCATTTCTGTAATATGTCAGTAAAAGGTTTTTCCAAAAGTCACAATTCAATAGAACCGAACAAATTTCACATTCATGTTGAAATATGACTGAAGCAAGGCCTTACAAAAGCTGTACAATGCAAATTGTGTCATGCATTCTATTTCTGTATAAATATGTTGTTGTCGGAACAAGAGAAGTATTCCAAGGCATTACTGACTAAGCATTGTTTCACAAATGAAGTAAAACATGGATAATTATGCATTCCTTACCACCGATTTTATAGCTGGTTTGTTCATGTTATCTGTCAATACTGGCTATGCTTATGAAGGTGCTTCTTTATTTCTAGGAGTCTGGTTTACTGTTATAAATATGTTCCTAGATTACTACCCAGTAGAGACAGCACTCAAGAATATTCTTTGATGGAAAAGTGCTTCTTATATTTGTTACACCCAGAGCTCGTGAAGTGCATAAGACCAGAGCAACATTTCGCCCTTCTTCAGGCATAATTGGCTGTGAGCAGCATGTACAGGAAGTTCACATACATCTCATAGCCACTTATGCCTGAAGAAGGGCAGTAACTCGCCTGAAATGTTGCTCTGCTCTTGTGCACTTTACAATTTAGTAGTGTAACTAGCAAAATAAGCACTTTTTCCATCAAAGAATATTCTTTAGTGCTGCCTCCACTTCTTGACTACAGAACTAAAACCTGCAGTAAAGGGCTTGTAAGAGAAGTGCACCAGTAGCTCTTTAAGAACTGAAGTCCTTCACTCTCTGGGATTCTGGTGTAGATTTCTGCCAAAGTACAATTCAAAAGATAGGAAATGGACCTAGAGAAGTTGCTCAGTGTACACATGTCCTTATCCTCAGGGCCTGTTTTAACCCTTCCCACTTCATTTGAGACACAATGTAATATCCTTACAGTGTCTCTCTCCTATGAAATAGTGGGATGACCAGCTACAACGATAGTTTGGATCCTTCTATACAGTCAAATGAAACACAGCCTTACTTCTCGCTTACAAACCATTTTTTCCATGTAAATATCTGTCGCCACACAAACAATACCATTTAGATGACAGTGAATCAAACTGGTAGAGCTGGAAGGTAGTAATATCTCTCTGAGAACACTGTGCTCTCAGAGAACATACAAATCCCTCTTATTGCACTTGTATCTGTTTTCCTTGATCCTCCATCTGCAATTTAACAAAACTCTTCTACAGTTTCTTTTAGCTGTGACTTATTACTAAGGCTCAATATCCTTCCCTAGCTAGGTTGCAATGCACCAATACTCTTGACATATTGAAGGAGAAGAGAACATCGCCACCACCACTTTTTATGTTTTCCATTTTACCAGTCCTGGCTCTCTAACTCTATGTAAGGCATTAATCCTAATCTTTTGTTAGAGCTTCAATGACAGCCTTCTTTTCAGGAATCTTCAGCCTTCTTTTCAGGAATCTTGATGCTCATTTAACATAGGAGTTGTATCAGTAGGTCTCCATCTTGTTATTTTATTAGATTGTTCAGGATTAGTGTTTCTGTAGCTCCCACATAAGTGAATGGAAAGAGTTGTGCAGCCACCTCTCTGTTTATTCTCTACTAGCCGTGTCACTAGGCAGGTCAAGGGTCCTCATAGGAGAGGGTCCTATGTCCTGTAGATACACCATATAATGTCTGTGTTGGGAACATCCCTTTCAGGCCAAGGCCCGTGGCGTCCCGCAGGAAAAAAGCGCTGCGGTTCTTCCCGCATCGCTTTTGACAGAAAGTTCACAGAATTTTCCTCTGCAGAGTATAGGAAAACCACCAGCGTTTCTGCAGACTTTCTGCTTTAATTATACCTATAGGGAAAGCACCGGCGTTTCCATAGGTATAATTGACATGCAGCAATTTCCAAAACTGCAACGGTTTTGGAAATTGTCGCGTGTCCACAGCATGTATTTTAACGCAAAGTGGGGATGGGATTCGCTAGAATCCCATCCACTTTGCTGTGACTGTAAAACGCGGCGTTTACGCCACATGGGGCCCCAGCCTCAAAAGGTTTAAAGCAGTTCTTAAAAATGTTAGTTTTTTTTTTCTTTTAAATCCACCTCTCAGTTTTCTAAAAACCCTTATCCCTTTGAGCAGAACCCATTGCATAAATTGCAATGCCCTTGCATATTGTTGTTAATTTTATAACATCCCATTTACAGACTATAGACTGCTGGAAAAAGGTCGATAGATCACTAATGGCAGCCCTTGAAGACCTCTGGAAGATTGGGGGCAATTCTGTTTATAAGTTATATAGAAGAAACTGCTGTTTACACATATTTTGTGTTTATGGATGTGTTCCTACGTATGGTAACGGAGTCAGCACAGGTTGGACAGTGTGAAACTGTGTAGAGACACATTCCATTTGCAAAGAGAACAATTATTTATCAATGTATTCACACATTTCCAGGAGGAATTAAAGAGGAAAAATACAATACAAAGCTCTAAAAAGTTCTAAGATGCTCCAGAATTGCTTTGTGGAATGCACATATTTGCTAAACTAGACATACCAGGAGACGTAACAGGTACTTTTTAAAGAGAACCTGTTGGGTATATCTGGGATACTAAGCAGGTCCCTATGACTGGTGGTTAATATCCCAAATATCCCTAGCAAAAGGCTGTCTGTGCCTGAGATTAAAAAAAAAAATCAAAAAAATCTAAGTTTATAAATATCTAATGACAACTGTTCATGTGCCTGATGTCCATCACATGTGCAATGAAGCCGAGGTTCACTTCCCTGGCTTTATTACACAATTGTACTGCATTTGCCAGGAACATCAAAGGTAAGTCCAATGAGATCCATTAGACTCATCTCTAGGTAAATATAAAGCTTTTATTAAAATTCCTAGTATGGACAGACTCTCCATAGGGATATTTGGCATAATAAAGCACCAGTTCATAAGGTAATTGATAGCTAAATATTCACATATTGATTTGTATCCAGCCTAGCTGCTTTTGGCTTATACTGTATTCTAGGCTAGCTGTCACACAGAGTCCTGGTACATGTGTACTTCACAATGTGTGATCACAAGCTATTCCTTTCATATTTTACTTTGCCAAGACTCTTTCATATTTGTTATTCCCCCCTCCTTTTGCTATGCTGGAGACAAGCTCATTTCATTTTTGCAATGTTCATTAATTTTCTTCCAGTTGTTCTCTGTCTTTTTCTTTCTTGCTGGCTCTTGTGATGCTCTCTGGTTAGGTCTCACATATTTTGACTGTGATGCTCCTTCCCCCTCATTGCTGGGTATTAAGTGCTGATGCTGACACTGCAGGGGTTATAAATTACCTCTGCTCTGTGCTTCAGTCTAGAGAAGGAGGTGGCTTTCCATGCAGATCCCTCTTTCTCTCTCTTATAAGACAATACAATTGTAAGGGCTTCGACTCCGGCTATGAACCAGATGACGCCAGGCAGATTGAATGGTCTGGACTGTGCTGGATTTCAGAGCTTTCTGTAGTTATATTATTTTTGTCCTTCATAGAAAATATTTATTTTTGGTGCATTGTTTCATGACATTTCAGATATATATTTTAGAAGCAAAACCAGAAATGGTTTAAATGATACATTATTGCAAAAGCCAGCATGTATTTACTGAATCTACTGATGTATTTATGTATTTTACTGGTCGCCTCCCTATTATTTAACTGGCAACTCAACTAACGCATTCTCCCCAGATTGATGATATATCTTATCTTTATAATGAATTTCCCTCTTCATCTCTCCATTGCTGAGCATACAATACACATTTTTTTGGTCTGATGTGATGATCAGAGTTGTGCGGAGGTGAGTTTAATGTAGTAAAAGCCTAGAGGCTGAAGGGACCCACTCAGGTGCAAGAAATCCACAGCTACAGTACTGTATATGTCACTATTATTAGACCAGGGCTACACTGCAACTTTTTGTAGCACTACTGATTGATTTTAACTATTGAGTGATAGTTGTAGCCACAAGATTACATGCAACTCAGGGCATTCATTTAAATTTCAGGTGAAGCTTAATAGTTAAAATCAATTTGTAGCGCTACAAAAAGTCGAAGTGTAGCCCTGGCTTTAACCTATTAATTGCTGCTTAAGGCTAAGGCCCCACGTGGCATCCTGCAGCAAAAAAGCACTGTGGGAAAAACCGCAGTGACAACACTTCACGGTTCTTCCCACAGCGCTTTTGACAGAAAATTCACAGAATTTTCCTCTGCGGACTTTCTGCTTCAATTATATCTATAGGAAAACCGCCCTCGTTTCTTTAGGTATAATTGACATTCTGCGATTTCCAAAACCGTGATGTATTTTGACGCAAAGTGAGGATGGGATTCGCCACGTGGTCTAAGGCGGTTTTTCCCGCACCGCTTTTCACAGAAAGACCACAGAGGTTTCCTCTGCGGACTTTCTGCTTCAATTATACCTATAGGGAAACCACTGGCGTTTCCGTAGGTATAATTGACATGCTGTGATTATCAAAAATCTCAGCTTGTCCATTGCGCATATTTTTCCGCAAAGTGTGGATAGGATTGCCTAGATATATTAAGCAACTGTCAGCACTGAATCTTGGATCTATTTAGATTGAAAATGCAAAATGATATTCAAAAGTGGATATCTGCTTTAGGCTGGGGCCCCCGCGTGGCGAATCCCATCCACCTTGCAGTGACTGTAAAACGCTGCATTTTTTTTTTCACGTGCTGACTCACTTGCCTAATATCTTTATAATGGCTGAAACTTTATGTTTCTGATACAGAGCTCCAAATCTTCTGCATAGGCGTAGATTTTAACATAAAGTGCTAGCTACCTGCAGCTGCCACTAGAGGGTATTTATTGACTACAATAAACTCTTTAATAAGGTAGTGACCAGTAAGCTCCCTCCAGTGGTAACTGCACTCACCCCAAAGTTATATGTGGAGCTCTGTATGAGAAAAATAAATCCTTTGACCACTATAAAGATATTTTAAGAAAATATTTTGGGTCATTAAAATGACATGACATACAGTGCCTTGCGAAAGTATTCGGCCCCCTTGAACTTTTCAACCTTTTGCCACATTTCAGGCTTCAAACATAAAGATATAAAATTTTAATTTTTTGGTGAAGAATCAACAAGTGGGACACAATTGTGAAGTGGAATGAAATTTATTGGTTATTTTAAACTTTTGTAAAAAAATAAAAAACTGAAAAGTGGAGCGTGCAATATTATTCGGCCCCTTTACTTTCAGTGCAGAAAACTCACTCCAGAAGTTCAGTGAGGATTTCTGAATGATCCAATGTTGTCCTAAATGACTGATGATGATAAATATAATCCACCTGTGTGTAATCAAGTCTCCATATAAATGCATCTGCTCTGTGATAGTCTCAGGGTTCTGTTTAAAGTGCAGAGAGCATCATGAAGACCAAGGAACACACCAGGCAGGTCTGTGATACTGTTGTGGAGAAGTTTTAAGCCGGATTTGGATAAAAAAAGATTTTCCAAACTTTAAACATCTCAAGGAGCACTTTGCAAGCGATCATATTGAAATGGAAGGAGTTTCAGACCACTGCAAATCTACCAAGACCTGACCGTCCCTCTAAACTTTCATCTCAAACAAGGAGAAGACTGATCAGAGATGCAGCCAAGAGGCCCATGATCACTCTGGATGAACTGCAGAGATCTACAGCTGAGGTGGGAGAGTCTGTCCATAGGACAACAATCAGTCGTACACTGCACAAATCTGACCTTTATGGAAGAGTGGCAAGAAGAAAGCCATTTCTCAAAGATATCCATAAAAAGTCTCGTTTAAAGTTTGCCACAAGCCACCTGGGAGACACACCAAACGTGGAAGAAGGTGCTCTGGTCAGATGAAACCAAAATGGAACTTTTTGGCCACAATGCAAAACGATATGTTTGGCGTAAAAGCAACACAGCTCATCACCCTGAACACACCATCCCCACTGTCAAACATGGTGGTGGCAGCATCATGGTTTGGGCCTGCTTTTCTTCAGCAGGGACAGGGAAGATGGTTAAAATTGATGGGAAGATGGATGGAGCCAAATACAGGACCATTCTGGAAGAAAACCTTTTGGAGTCTGCAAAAGACCTGAGACTGGGACAGAGATTTATCTTCCAACAAGACAATGATCCCAAACATAAAGCAAACTCTACAATGGAATGGTTCACAAATAAACGTATCCAGGTGTTAGAATGGCAAAGTCAAAGTCCAGACCTGAATCCAATCGAGAATCTGTGGAAAGAGCTGAAAACTGCTGTTCACAAACGCTCTTCATCCAACCTCACTGAGCTCGAGCTGTTTTCCAAGGAAGAATGGGCAAGAATTTCAGTCTCTCGATGTGCAAAACTGAAAGAGACATACCCCAAGCAACTTGCAGCTGTAATCGCAGCAAAAGGTGGCACTACAAATTATTAACTTAAGGGGGCCGAATA
This sequence comes from Leptodactylus fallax, assembly GCA_947044405.1. Taxonomy (NCBI): domain Eukaryota; kingdom Metazoa; phylum Chordata; class Amphibia; order Anura; family Leptodactylidae; genus Leptodactylus; species Leptodactylus fallax. Next base: position 653,088 of record CAMRHE010000522.1, on the reverse strand, counting down.
ATTTGGCACGCCCCACTTTTCAGTTTTTTATTTTTTACAAAATTTTAAATTAACCAATAAATTTTGTTCCACTTCACAATTGTGTCCCACTTGTTGTTGATTCTTCACCAAAAAATTAAAATTTTATATCTTTATGTTTGAAGCCTGAAATGTGACAAAAGGTTGAAAAGTTTAAGGGGGCCGAATACTTTCGCAAGGCACTGTAAGGTGCAGATTCACTTTAAAGCTTGATTTAAGGAGCCAGTCAACATTCAGAAACATTGGGTGCAGCTCATTCCACTGGCCTACCCAAAGTCATGGCAGCCAGATCTCCATTCTTAGTCCTCTCAGTCACTTACAGGTTTCGTTATCAATAATACTTTACTGAGGTAGTTGTTCAGTACAGAAGTTTCCAACAGCAGTTGCTTGGACACAGAAGGTGTTAAACAGTAGCTTGAGAAAAACAGAAGTTAACAGCAGCTTCCAAACAGTCTAGTAGAACTCTCAGCAACCTTCTCAAGTATGTGGAGTAACAGTCCTGCAGCGGCACATGGCAGCTCTTCTGCGCTCACAGGGGTTGCACTCAGCTCACATGGGTCCTGCACTCCGTACTGATGGGTGGCCACAGTGGTCAAAATAGAAGGGGTGGGAACACCTTGTTTTATAGGAGACTTTCTCACTTGACATGAAAACAAGGATTCAGGCTGTAGCATGGTTAGACTGTACAGCAAGCAGTGCACAACACCATATCTCCCAACTTTCAAAGGCCAAAGCTCCACCCACTTCTACGTTGACGCTGCCCATTCTCATCCATTTTTCCATGTGCCCCAACACAGTATAATGCTCCTACAGTCACCCTCACATTATATGCCCCCACATTATAATGTTCCCCTCCAATTGCCCCACAGTATTAAGTATTAAGTCCCTCTTCTGTTGCCCCAGTTTAAACCGGCAGAAACTAGAGGGGGACATTAAACTGGGGTAGCTGAAGGGGGACATTAAACCGTAGGGGTAGCTGGAGGGTGACATTAAACTGGGGGCAACTAGAGGCGGACATGTCCCCCTCCAGTTACTCCCACGGTTTAATGTCCTCCTCCTGTTGCCTCCAGTTTAATGTCCCTTTCTAGTTGCCCCCAGCTTAATGTCTCCATCCAGTGACCACCCCCATTGTTTAATGTCACCCTCCATCTGTCCCTCCAGTTTAATGTCCCTCTTAATCTCCCCCGTTTAATGCCCCCCCTTCATCTGCCACCAGTTTAATTTCCACCATTCATCTAACCCCAGTTTAATGTCCCCCTTCATCTGCCCCCAGTTTAATGTCCACCCCTTCATTTGCCCCCAGTTTAATGTCCACCCCTACATCTGTCTCCAGTTTAATGTCCCCCCTTGATCTGCCCCAAGTTTAATGCCCCCCTTCATCTGCTCCCAGTTTAATGTTCCCTCTCCATCTCTGCCACCAGTTTAATGTTCCTCCTACATCTGCCTCTAGTTTAATGCCCCCCTTCATCTGCCCCCAGTTTAATGCCCCCCTTCATATTCCACCAGTTTAATGTTCCCACTCAATTTGCCCCCAAAATTTAACATAAAAACACTGATACTCATCTCTCCTCGCTCCCCTGCTGCTCTGTCTGCAGTCTCAGTCACGGAGCCTTCAGGGAGCTGCAGGGAGTGCGATGTGAGTAATGTCATCACATTGCGCCTACTGCCCCCGGGGCTGGAGTGGTGAAGCAGGAGCTGTCTGCGGATGGCTCCTGCTTCATTCAACTCATCTACGTCCTCCGGAGTTGAGTTGAGACCTGGACATACCTCCCTCTGACCTGGACGGCGGGACCGGACCTGAAATCCGGGAATGCCCCGCTGAATCCGGTACGGTTGGTAGGTATGCACAACACAGCAAAGCTAGGGGGTGCAACCAGGTCCTGTCTGTTTGGAAGAACCATCTCGCTGCCCTCTCCTGAAAAAAAAAAACAAAAAAACAGATCGAATACTAAAATAATCGCAAGTGATGTTTTTGTACCAGCCTTGCCACTTTTCAGAAAGTTATTGTGGGGGGAAAATTGCTGACTTATGCCCATATTACATCCCTTACGCAGGGCTGAAATTTCAGAATTATTGCCCACTCATGTGCAGGTGAACTTCAGCTAGCATAAATGTGTATGAGAAACAGAGCACATGATATTTGCTCAAGAACTGTATTTTTACAGGTTGTCAATGATAAACTGAGAACGTGTACTTTCTAAATTACCAATCATCTATGCCACTCTCCCGGTACACATGCATGCTCGGCTCAGTATGAATATGTTATAGGAAGAGTGGAGTAAGTTGCTGGCAGACACCTGGCAGCAGTTTTTTACCCCCAGAACAAAACCATTGGGCATGATGCAATCCAAAAGGCAACATCAGTTGTCAGGAGAAAGTCTGGAGGCTCCATACATAGATGGCATTGGCTTATATACATCTGGCAAGTAGGGCCTCTGTGGTGTTGGTCTCTGAGTAAGGCAGAGACCACATGTTGCAGAAAAGCAGCTTTTTTTGTTGAAGCTTTTGCTGCGGAGTGGATTGAGTAGAAGGTAGAAGAATAAGAACTTCCTATATATTTCCCATTTCTTTTGTATTCACTCTTGACTTTGGCTCAAAAGACCACAAAAAATCTTCAACAAAAAAAGCTGCGTTTCTGGATCGTGGGGCCCCAGCCTAAAACAGAATTACCAGATTTTGACTGTTCACATGTATGACAGGTTTCTGTTATTTATACACGGATTTTATTTGTGGAGCATTTTAGTATTCTGAATGTAGAGCATGTAACAAACAGGTGAAAGAACAGTCATACAGCCGAGGAGAGGTTCATTCATATTTTTTATGCTTCTAGATTACGATATTAACATCAATAAATACATGTAAAATAACAACTAAAGTACTAAGAGCGCTTGTCATAACCATTTCTGTATCTCACAAACTGCTTTTTTCTCAGCACTTTCCTTCTGAGGCCAGCACAGTATCTGGCCAAACTGAACATGTCTAATACTTGCTGGTCCGTCACCATGGTGACAAGTGAGAGCCTCTCTGGAAAGAAAAGGCCATGGAAGAAAAGGCTCAGCCTGTGGGGGCGATACACAGGGAGGAGGATATGGAGAATAGAAAAAAAACACTAGGGATGGAGGGAGATAGAAATGGGGAAAATACATAAAAGGAAAGAGGTGGATGAATGGAAAAGGGGCAGGTGGGTAAAAAGTGACCATTGTGAAGAGAAAATAGGCCTTTAGATGAAACGGAAATGATACAATGTACTGAATCTGATTTCTGCATTCTCAATGATAACAGTAATCCCTTGTCTCCACAGATCCTATCAAATGTTGGATGGGCTAAATGATGCTTTCGCTCTCAAGAGGAAGAACCCAGCAGCTTGGTGTTCATGATGATAAAAGGGTGGTCTTAGCCGACACTCAAGTATTCTGGATGCACCTGCTGCCTCCTTTTTTGTAAACAATTTTAATTTGTGCACTTGATCTGAAAGATGAATTTTGATTATCCTTCTCCTGGCTGCAGGATGAGACTTCTTGTGGTCAAATTAATCCTTTTTTGGGCATCATCCGCTCTAGCAGGCATCCCAGCTGTGCCTTGGAAGGTGCAGTGTCCCTCACAGTGTGTCTGTCAGATACGTCCCTGGTACACCCCAAGGTCAGCCTACAGAGAGGCCAATACTGTGGACTGCAATGACCTTTTTGTCACAGCTGTCCCAAATGATCTGCCAACTGGAACTCATACACTTCTCCTGCAGAGCAACAATATTGCACGACTGGAGCAAGAAGAATTAGGTTACTTGGAAAACCTAACAGAACTGGACTTGTCTCAGAACAGTTTCTCCCATATTAGAGACTTTAATGCCAGGCACCTACCAAACCTTGTAAGCCTCCACCTTGAAGAGAATCAGTTAGAAACCTTGCCAGACCATAGCTTTTGTGGACTTGAGAGCCTTGAAGAATTGTACCTAAATCACAATCAACTGAGTGACATATGTCCCCAAGCATTTTCTGGTCTGCATCATTTACTTCGTCTCCATCTGAACTCAAACCTACTGACAAGACTTAATAACCAGTGGTTTAAAGAAATGCCATCCCTTGAGGTCTTAATGGTTGGTGGCAATAAGGTTATTTCAATCCTGGACATGAACTTTAAGGCACTTTCCAATTTACGGAGTCTTGTTCTGGCAGGTATGGGATTGAAGGACATATCAGACTTTGCATTAGAAGGATTACTTAACTTGGAAAGCCTTTCTTTGTATGATAACAAACTGATCAGAGTACCGAAAGGTGCTCTGCAAAGGGTGCCAAGTCTGAAGTTTTTAGACTTGAACAAGAATCCCCTGAGTAGAATCCAGCAAAAAGACTTTGAAAATATGGCTCAGTTAAAGGAGCTTGGATTAAACAGCATGGAAGAGTTAGTATCTATTGATGAAATGGCGTTAGTGAACCTGCCGGAACTTACCAAGTTAGAAGTTACTAACAATCCTAAGCTTTCTTTCATCCATCCCAGGGCCTTCCAGAAACTGCCACGCATGGAAACACTGATGCTAAACAACAATGCTCTGAGCTCTCTACACAGAGAAACTGTAGAGTCACTGCCAAACTTGCAGGAAATTGCTATGCATGGAAATCCTCTGAGATGTGATTGTGTTATCCGTTGGGTCAATGCCACAGCCTCACATGTCCGCTTTATGGAACCTCAATCAACACTATGTGCTGAGCCACCAGAATTAAGGCGCACACAGTTAAGATTGGTCCCTTTTCGTGAAATGAGTGACCGATGTCTTCCCCTCATTCCAGTGCCAAGCTTTTCTCCTCGTGTTCGGGCATCAAGTGGGCAAAGCATAACATTACACTGCCGAGCACTTGCAGAGCCAGAACCACAAATATATTGGGTTACCCCCTCTGGAGAAAGGCTAGGAGTGTCTGCAAACTGGGGTGGTTACAAAGTACAGGAAGAAGGGACGCTAGAAATACAGGTGGTGTCATCAGCCCATGCCGGGGTATATACCTGTGTAGCACAGAATCTGGTAGGTGCAGATTACAAGAGTGTTCACCTCATGGTCAACCAATTATACCCAGCTAGAGATGATCCTGTCCAACTTCATGTGGGAGAAGTGGGCGAGCGTCATTTATTGCTATCTTGGGTTCCACCTCTTAATGCGCTTGGATGCAGCCTGCGCTGGAGTTGCCTAACACCTGGTGCCAGTGTCGAACGTGCAAGGCTTCCTGTTGGTCTGAATTCATACAATGTTACAAGACTACTTCCAGGAGAGGAATGCAGGGTGTGCCTACGTGTATCCATTCTTGGAGGCAGAGTGCGAACTGCTTGTGCCAGTGCCAGGACTAGGGAGACTGGCACAGGTTACAAGCATAGAGGACAAAAAGCACTGACTGCACTAGCTTTCTGCTCATTGCTGGTTGTGATTGGGTTACTTGCCCGATATCGTCCAGGTGGAAGGTCAGACCCTTCGTCACCATGGTCTCTCTCTGGCAGAGTTATTTACCCTCCAGTGATACACCATTGGAACCAGAACAAAAAGAAGAGCATTTGACAGGCATCAATGTACCAGCTACTCCTTTGTGCTAATGACCTTTTGCCTAAACTGTTTCAGAGACTTTCCCAGATAGACTTTGGATAGTAGTGCCTTGGAAGGGATCCAAAGTGAGAGAATGCCTTAAAGAACACAGGCAGACAGGCAAAGATGGAAAGTCGACATGTGGGCACAGGTATGGTTGTAGAAACAAGTACAGACTAATACAAAAGAAGATTTCTGTACCAGGAAACCTAAAAACCCAGTGTACACTCACACAAATGTGTAGTTGCACAAAAGAAGAACGAGTCCCTGCCATACACTGCAAAGAATAAAATGTGTAAAATAAAAAAACAAAAAAAAAAAAAAAAAAAAAATGTACACAAGCATTTTACAAGCATGGAAGGACACGCTGAGTAGATACAAACAGATATCACTCATACAGCTAATACACATATTGCATTTTTGTAAAGAGAACAGAAGCCTAATGTCATGTTAAATCATAAAATGATACAAAAGGTGTATAGTTATGTATATGCTACATGATGCTGTGAATCTATTGCTGTGCGGTTACCTCCCCTTGAACTTCCAGCACATTTCTTGGACTCCTGAATCATCAGGGCCCCAGTGCACTGGGTTATCATTTTGCTAGTTTTCTATGACTAGAGTACAGACACTCTCAGTACAGCCCATGCAGAACTACTGAAAAATGAGGAAAGAAAAGAACAAACCTACATTTAAAAAGCAAGGCAGTGCCCCACCTTTCAGATCCATCTGATACCAAGAAATTACAAGGTTTGGGGTCACCTTGACTTTGACTGTAACTGGATCAGAAAGGAATCTTGGACTTTGTAGTAAAAGGCAGCAAGACTCCTCTTTAAATCCTTTCCCAACTAATATGTACAATCGTGATTGTTATAATAAAGCTCTAAGCGGCAAAAATGACTAGACTGCTGTGCTTGAAGTATTGTGTGTATGTAAATCATTATTACTCTGCAGTCACAAGAACAAGATGTAGACTTGGTTTCTTATAATGTTGTACAGCTATTATTTGTGATTTCTCAGCAAACATATTTTATTACTATACTATAATAAAATTAGAAATATAGAAACTGTATACTCTATTCTAAACCTGAAAATTCAGTTTTAAGTATGGTTATCCTCAACCTAGTAAATAGGTATTTTTTTTGCTTTCTCAAAATATAGTAGGTTTTATGTGGTTCACTTTTGACTCTTTTGAACCTGCTGATTTACTATTCTGGAAAGTATAAAATGAATGCACTACTTGTGTCTCATGCCCTGAGACAACTAATGCAGCTCTGCAGTATGGCCCTTCTGAACTAGGTCACCAACATTACCCTATATCTGTGACCATGACCACCATTTACAGTGGGGAAAAAAAAGTATTTAGTCAGCCACCAATTGTGCAAGTTCTCCCACTTAAAAAGATGAGGCCGGCCTGTAATTGTTATCATAGGTAGACCTCAACTATGAGAGACAAAATGAGAAAACATATCTAGAAAATCACACTGTCTGATTTTTTAAGAATTTATTTGCAAATTATGGTGAAAAATAAGTATTTGGTCAATAACAAAAGTTCATCTCGATACTTTGTTATATATCCTTTGTTGGCAATGACAGAGGTCAAACGTTTTCTGTAAGTCTTCACAAGGTTGGCAAACACTGTTGCTGGTATGTTGGCCCATTCCTCCATGCAGATCTCCTCTAGAGCAGTGAGGTTTTGGGACTGTCACTGGGCAACACGGACTTTCAACTCCCTCCAAAGGTTTTCTATGGGGTTGAGATCTGGAGACTGGCTAGGCCACTCCAGGACCTTGAAATGCTTCTTATGAAGCCACTCCTTCGTTGCTCTGGCGGTGTGCTTGGGATCATTGTCATGCTGAAAGACCCAGCCACGTTTCATTTTCAATGCCCTTGCTGATGGAAGGAGGTTTGCACTCAAAATCTCACGCTACATGGCCCCATTCATTCTTTCATGTACACGGATCAGTCGTCCTGGTCCCTTAGCAGAGAAACAGCCCCAAAGCATGATGTTGCCACCCCCATGCTTCACAGTAGGTATGGTGTTCTTTGGATGCAACTCATTATTCACTCTCCTCCAAACACGACAAGTTGTGTTTCTACCAAACAGTTCTACTTTGGTTTCATCTGACCATATGACATTCTCCCAATACTCTTCTGGAACATCCAAATGCTCTCTAGCAAACTTCAGACAGGCCCGGATATATACTGGCTTAAGCAGGGGGACACGTCTGGCACTGCAGGATCTGAGTCCCTGGCGGCGTAGTGTATTACTGATGGTACGCCTTTGTTACGTTAGTCCCAGCTCTCTGCAGGTCATTCACTAGGTCCCCCCGTGTGGTTCTGGGATTTTTGCTAACCGTTCTTGTGATCATTTTGACCCCACAGGGTGAGATCTTGCATGGAGTCCCTGATCGAGGGAGATTATCAGTGCTCTTGTATGTCTTCCATTTTCTAATTATTGCTCCCACAGTTGATTTCTTCACACCAAGCTGCTTGCCTATTGCAGATTCAGTCTTCCCAGCCTGGTGCAGGTCTACAATTTTGTTTCTGGTGTCCTTCCACAGCTCTTTGGTCTTCACCATAGTGGAGTTTGGAGTGTGACTGTTTGAGGTTGTGGACAGGTGTCTTTTATACTGATAATGTCAAACAGGTGCCATTACTACAGGTAATGAGTGGAGGACAGAGGAGCCTCTTAAAGAAGAAGTTACAGGTCTGTGAGAGCCAGAAATCTTGCTTGTTTGTAGGTGACCAAATACTTATTTTCCACCATAATTTGCAAATAAATTCTTAAAAAATCAGACAATGTGATTTCCTTGATATGTTTTCTCATTCTGTCTCTTATAGTTGAGGTCTACCTATGATGACAATTACAGGCTGGCCTCATCTTTTTAAGTGGGAGAACTTGCACAATTGGTGGCTGACTAAATACTTTTTTTTCCCCCACTGTATAGTGTGAGAGTATGGTTGTGGCCAGAAGTTTTGAGACTGACACAACTTTGGGTTTTTACAAGGTTTGATGCATCAGTGTTTCAGTATACCATAGAAGTCGCTATGGTATACTGAAGCACATTTATAAGCTTTTCGTAAGTCTTTACACATTTGTTGACAAATATTTCAAGTTTATGCAGAGACTTGATATTTATTGTGTTGCCCTTTATTTTTCAAGACTTCTGCAATTCATCCTGGCATCATGGATATTATCTAGGCCAAATCCTGACTAATAGAAACCAATTCTTACCTAACCAGTGTTTATCAGAATTAGAAAAAGCATTGTCCTCACTAAGTTGCTCCTGGGTGACTGGGATAAGTTGCTCTTGTTGGATGTTTAGATACTATTATTTATAGCAGTGGCAAAATTGTGAGTGACCCCTATGCCAAAGGATGAAAAGCCACCTCACACATGAATGGTCTCAGGATGCTTTACTATTGGCATGACAATCAGGACAATCATTCTCCCAGAAGCCTCTTTTCTCCAAGAAAACCATCAAAGACTGACTGATGTTCTGCAGTATGTGCAGGGATTGGAATTAAAATTGATGTATTAACCCCTTAACGACCCAGGACGTAATAGTACGTCCTGAGTCGCATGACGATGTATGGAGAGCACTCAGGAGCTGAGCGCTCTCCATACACCGCAGGTGCCGGCTGTATAATACAGCCAGGACCTGCAGCTAACAGCAGCAATCGGTGCCTGCACCGATCGCGGCTGTTAACCCTTTAGATGCCGCGGTCAAACGTGGCGTCTAAATTGCGGAGCCCACAAGGGCGCCGCCATTTTTACCTCATCGCCGCCCTCCGGAACGTCATCGGAGGGCGGCGCTTGGTTGCCATGACAGCCGGGAGCCTATTGAAGGCTCCCAGGCCTGTCATTTCAGTATAGCTATTACGCGATGCCAGAGGCATCGTCTAATAGCTGTGAAGGCATTTTGCTATTCACTGCAATACAGTAGTATCGCAGTGAATAGTATGAGCGATCAGACTCCCTAGGTTTCAAGGTCCCTAGGGAGTCTGATCATACAAGTAAAAGTATAAAAAAAAAAGTTTTTAAAAGTATGTAAAAATTAAAAAAAACACAAAAGTTCAAATCACCCTTTCCCTAGATCAGATATAAAAGTAAATAAACAAAAGTAAACATAAACACATTAGGTATCCCCGCGCTCCAAAATGCCCGAACTATTAAAATATTAATCCCATACGGTGAACGGCGTAGCGGGGAAAAAAAAATCAAAATGGCCAAATAGCGTTTTTTTCAACACTTTGTCTCCTATAAAAAATTTAATAAAAAGTGATCAAACCATCAGATCTTTCCCCAAGTGGTATCAATAAAAACGTCATTTTGTCCCGCATAAAAAGACGCCTTACCCAGCTCCATACATGTAAATATGAAAAAGTTACAGGTGACACAATATGGCGACGCAAAATTTTTTTTTCTATTTAGCAAAGTTTTTAATTTTTTAAAAGGTATCAAAACATTACAAATACTATATAAATTTGGTATCGCCGTGTTCGTACTGACCCACAGAATACAGGTAACATGTCATTTTTACCACACAGTGAATGGTGTAAAAATTAAACCCATATGAATTTGGCGCAAATGCAGTTTTTCTCCAATTGCACCTCATTCTGAATTTTTTTCCAGCTTCCCAGTACATTGCACAGAATATTGAATAGTGACATTACAAAGTACAATTTGTTTCGCAAACAATAAGCCATCATGTGACTCTGTGAACTGAAAAATGAAAAAGTTATGGCTCTTGGAATGTGGGGAGGGAAAAACGAAAATGCAAAAACAAAAAATGGCCGGGTCATTAAGGGGTTAATCAATAGAAGTTTATAAACTTATGGAATGCTTAGAATTGTATTTCAGTATTTTGCTGAAGCAGCAAACTTTGTGAAAACTAAAATTTGTGTCACTTTCAAAACTTTTACCTGCGATTTGTAGGTACAAGCAATGCACATTTATTTATGCAATGCAATAGTCTCCCAATTTCTAAAAAGTATTGTGAGAGAAGGCTTTACATACAGTGCCTTGCGAACGTATTCGGCCCCCTTGAACTTTTCAACCTTTTGCCACAGTTCAGGCTTCAAACATAAAGATATAAAATTTTTATTTATTTTTTGGTGAAGAATCAACAACAAGTGGGACACAATTGTGAAGTGGAACGTGCAGCAAACTCACTCCAGAAGTTCAGTGAGGACCTCTGAATGATCCAATGTTGTCCTAAATGACTGATTATGATAAATATAATCCACCTGTGTGTAATGAAGTCTCCGTATAAATGCACCTGTTCTGTGATAGTCTCAGGGTTCTGTTTAAAGGGCAGAGAGCATCATGAAGACCAAGGAACACACCAGGCAGGTCCGTGATACTGTTGTGGAGAAGTTTAAAGCCGGATTTGGATACAAAAAGATTTCCCAAACTTTAAACATCCCAAGGAGCAGTGTGCAAGCAATCATATTGAAATGGAAGGAGTATCAGAACACTGCAAATCTACCAAGACCCAGCCATCCCTCTAAACTTTCATCTCAAACAAGGAGAAGACTGATCAGAGATGCAGCCAAGAGGCCCATGATCACTCTGGATGAACTGCAGAGATCTACAGCTGAGGTAGGAGAGTCTGTCCATAGGACAACAATCAGTCGTACACTGCACAAATCTGGCCTTTATGGAAGAGTGGCAAGAAAAAAAGCCATTTCTCAAAGCTATCCATAAAAAGTCTAGTTTAAAGTTTGCCACAAGCCACCTGGGAGACACACCAAACATGTGGAAGAAGGTGCTCTGGTCAGATGAAACCAAAATCGAACTTTTTGGCCACAATGCAAAACGATATGTTTGGTGTAAAAGCAACACAGCTCATCACCCTGAACACACCATCCCCACTGTCAAACATGGTGGTGGCAGCATCATGGTTTGGGCCTGCTTTTCTTCAGCAGGGACAGGGAAGATGGTTAAAATTGATGGGAAGATGGATGGAGCCAAATACAGGACCATTCTGGAAGAAAACCTGTTGGAGTCTGCAAAAAAAATGAGACTGGGACGGAGATTTATCTTCCAACAAGACAATGATCCCAAACATAAAGCAAAATCTACAATGGAATGGTTCACAAATAAACGTATCAAGGTGTTAGAATGGCCAAGTCAAAGTCCAGACCTGAATTCAATCGAGAATCTGTGGAAAGAGCTGAAAACTGCTGTTCACAAACGCTCTCCATCCAACCTCACTGAGCTCCAGCTGTTTTCCAAGGAAGAATGGGCAAGAATTTCAGTCTCTCGATGTGCAAAACTGATAGAGACATACCCCAAGCGACTTGCAGCTTTAATCGCAGCAAAAGGTGGCGCTACAAAGTATTAACTTAAGGGGGCCGAATAATATTGCACGCCCCACTTTTCAGTTTTTTATTTTTTACAAAAGTTTAAAATAACCAATAAATTTCGTTCCACTTCACAATTGTGTCCCACTTGTTGTTGATTCTTCATCAAAAAAATTAAAATTTTATATCTTTATGTTTGAAGCTTGAAATGAGGCAAAAGGTTGAAAAGTTCAAGGGGGCCGAATACTTTCGCAAGGCACTGTATATTTCAACCAATAGTTAATATAGTATAATTCACCCAAACCTACAGCATTAAAGATTCCTACAATTAGACCTGCAGCTGGAAGAGGATTTGTAGGTGTAAGTAAACTTTCAGACAACTTTTGATTTTCTGACAGAATTTGTGTAAATAAAGTATATTAAAAATATATTAATAACAAATTTTGGCTCCTTTCTGTGAAATCCTGCATTTTTTACTTTTTCCCTTGCTTCTCATTGTGTAGGGAGTATGGATCTGTGTGAAATGAAGAGAAAATAAGCATGAGGAGAGTCACTTTAAACGGCTATACCTCAGGCATTATAAAACGTTGCTTTTGGTGTCATATGAAAGAGGAGATTCTCACCTTTCGTGTGATACTTAGGATGCAGTTCTACCTATATGATTTCCAGAGATATCACTGATTGAAAACATAGTCGGCATTGGGATATATGTATAGTATTCATTATATGTATGATAGAAGTATCCCAATCTTGACTGTGTTTTCAAACAGTGATATCTCTGGAAATCATACAGGTAGAACTGCATGCTTAGTATCATATGAAAGATATCACTGGTTGAAAATATAGTTGAGTTTGGGATAGATGTATAGCTGTAGCTGCATAATATGTATGATATAAATATCCCAATCCTGACTGGGTTTGCAACCAGTGATATCTCTGGAAATCATATAGGTAGAACTGCATGCTCAGTATTATATGAAAGAGGAGAATCTCCTCTTTCATATGACAACAAAAGTTCCTAGGTTTTTTAATGCCTGAGATATAGCCGTTTGAAGTGACTCTCCCCACCCTAATTTTCTTTTCACTTCACACGGGGGACAGCGCTTAATAGACAAGCAAGGGAAAGGAGCCAAAATTTGTTAATAAAGTATATTACAAAATTTATTAAATGACACAAATACAGCAAGAAAATCTGAAGTTGTCTGAAAGTTTAGTTACGCTTTAAAGGGGTTTTAACACAAACATAAATATTTTTAAATTTGTAGACAATTCAAAACTACATATTTTTGCAATTCTAAGTAATTACACATGTATAGACCTTAATTGTAGGAACTTTCTATGGTGTGGTATTTGTCAGAAACCCAGCCATGATTTTATTATTTTGGATGGGTTATCTCCTGCTTGTAATGTCCCTGCCTGATAACCTGTCAACCATAAGAAAATCATGGATGAGTTTCTGACAAGAGCCAGACCATAGAAAATTGGAACATTTACAGTCGTATCAATTGGTAACTAATTTAGCCTACATTCACATGACCAACTTTAATCCATGAAATTCGATTTGTGAGAGAGGTATTTTCCAGCCTGAACACTATGCCGGGACACAGACTCCTATAATTATAGTTCTCTATGATTCTAGTAGTCCCCGTCTCCCATCAAAATACTGTTCCATTCTATATTCACTAAGAAACTGTATTTCACTAGGAGGCAAGAACTCCTCAGCAACATACATAACTATAATGCCAGGAGTCTGTGTCACAGCATAGCGTTCAGACCGGTAAATAAGGCTCACACAAGGATGGAGTTTCATAGATGAACTTCGTTCATGTGAATGGTATCTAAGACAAAAGACTGTCACCAATGAGTTGCTTGGAGAAAAAAAAAACTGCAAACATTTTTACTTATATTTGCAAAAATTATTTAACTTTTAATGGTCTACAAATTTAAGGGAAATGGAAAACCCCTTTAATAAGGATTGTATAATAAAGATTGATGGACATGTGAACAGTTACATCACCTAACAATCACTCCATATTTCCCAACTGTTCAATATGACATTTGGTTCGCAAACAGGGCCCATGCCCTTCTGAACATGGTAAGTGTGTTGCCAAATAGACTCCAAAGAGTGCAGTACATGCAGAGCTGCATATGGCACACTATGGAAAAACTTCATATATATTTGGGTTGATCAACTATGTCAGCTTTTCTCTGTGGTGTTGGTATGGAAGCAAAGAGAAAAAAAAACTTCTTGTGTGCCTTTTTGAAGGCCTAGAAAGCTACAATAGGGACCCAGTACACTAGAATGGTAGTCTGATTTATGCCTATGTACAGAAAGCAGCTAAATGCAACCATGTGAATAATGCCTTAGTGTGACATTGTAATTTTCAACAAATTTATTTGTAATGGTGAAATTTAAAGCAGCCCTCTAGGTTTCTTGTTTGACTCTATATGTGATCTCTACAGAACAGTAAGTACAGGATTTAAGGGTTATTCATGTTTCGATTTAATTTTACAAAGGCTTGTAACATGTCACTGAGAAAAAAAAAAAAAAAAGCTGCCAGGTGTGACCTGTGGGAGGTCTTGGTGCTGTGACCCACACTGTTAACAGTACTTTTATCTTTATGACTCGTTAAGATTTACAGCACAGCACATATGCTAACAGGACACCTTTTTGATGGGTCAGGTCAATGGGTTCCAACGACCATATTTATTTTATGCTGCAAGAATGTTTCCTAGTGTGTACGCCACACATGATTACTACTACTGTGATGTATACATAGTTAACATTGATTTATGGTTGCTCTGTAGCTTTTTCCCAGGGAGGCAGATGTCAGTGGAGATAAAGGGCAGGTTCTTAGATCTTTTTCTTCTCAGGGAGATAAGCCACTACCAAAGGAGTCTTGGCTGAGCTGAGCAGTACTTGTATAGGGAAATTGAGTGAAATAGCTACGCTATACAGACAAAAGTATTGGGACATCTTGGTGGGATCCAAATTTTTAACATGGTGTGTGGAGAGGATGGGAGACAGAAGGGGTGGCAGTGCACCACATCAATATTTGAAGAGGAAGAGGGCTGCGCACAGTGTAATGTGAAAACCGTTTTTGATGGCTAATAAAGAAGCCAACTTTTTGGATATTTGGTGTGCTGGCAAATTTTTAAGATTTGAATTTGTGTATTAGCAGTGGACTAGACACACACTTCCCTGTGACCCGGAGGAGAGCTGCATTACACTTTTTTTTTCCTTTTCTTGCTTCTGCTGTGTGAATGGCAATCGGTGTGGGAAGGGGACAGATTCTGCTCTCTTCAATGCACAGGTTGAAAACTCTTGCAATGCTATAGTACAATTCACTGCAAAATCAGAATGGAATTGCTTTAGATCTCTGACATCTGCACTGGAAAGAGCCTGCTATGGACTCAAAATATCCACCATATTAAACAAAGGTCCCCATCAAGTGTATATATAGCTCATTAACAGAGAAAGAAAGGTATCAACCTCTATTAAATTAGTGGATAAAACCACCTTGACGTTTAAATAATTGGGGAACATATTTTCTGTATTTTAAAAAATTCCCAAAGAATACATTTTTATATAGAAAGCATTTACCATGGTCCTTGCAAAATTAGTATAGCATCCCTGCCCCTCAAAATGAGAGATTCCAATAAAGACCATACTAGATCATTTTTGTACAATTTCCTGACAGCACACTACATGGCCAACTGTCTCATTCCATTCCTAAATCATTGCCATTTATATGGAGTTGGTTTTTGGTAAGGCCTTTCTTCTCTTCTCTGACAAAACCATTGCTGTGGTTTTTCATTGATGTGGCCAGTTAAACCCTTTCACAAAGCTGTAAAGCATCTACAAGAATAGTTTTAACATGGATGTAAAAAAAACAGGAAAAAAACAAAAAGCACCCCTGTGATGAAACAGCCCCAAAAAGTCACCCTTGAAATAATAGCCCAGGACTTTTTTTTTTTTTTTTATCCTGCACTGTTAAGGAGGCCTCTTGCCACTTACAAATCACAGCTATCCTGTAGAACAATGGCTGCCAAACATTAAATCATGATCTACACGTAGACCTCAGAGACAAACCATAAATCTCAATGCAAGGTCATAATGCTGCTCTACAGAGCTGGCTTCAACACAGAAGAGCTCAAGCGGTCTCCTAATAGATTTGTATTTCAAGTATGCCTGCCCATCGTCTTTTATGCTGAAATACTTATTGGTAAATTTCAACCAGCACTATTACTACAGGTAATGAGTGGAGGACAGAGGAGCCTCTTAAAGAAGAAGTTACAGGTCTGTGAGAGACAGAAATCTTGCTTGTTTGTAAGTGACCAAATACTTATTTTCCACCATAATTTGCAAATAAATTCTTAAAAAAATCAGAATGCGATTTTCTGGATGTTTTCTTATTTTATCTCTCATAGTTGAGGTCTACCTATGATGTCAATTACAGGCCGGCCTCATCTTTTTAAGTGGGAGAACTTGCACAATTGGTGGCTGACTAAATACTTTTTTCCCCACTGTAACTATGCATTTGGTCAGTTTCCCTGGCATCTGCCAATCTCAGATTTGTTCACTGGTATTCATTGACCTGTCTTCAGTGGTGGTAAGTTTACAATTACGTTATATATAATGGAAGAAATTGTGGCTATCCCGACACACACATGCTCATACACTTGCCAATGGAAAGCCAATCCAAGCAGCTCTTGTTATTCCCAACAGTTTGGACCTCAGTAGTAAGTGTTATAACTAAGAATCATGCTATGTAATATGCCTAGAGAGAGCATAGATGTACGACACATAATGCTAAAATGTTGAGCTGCATGAAATTGACTCTGCTGCAACAAACTTATAGCCATTAAGCATCCACAGAATTTTCTTGTTACTTAGAAATAGGCAACTTCTTCCACCGATCCAGGAGCAACTTGGTGATGAACTATTCTTTTTCCACCATGAAGGCACAAGACAAAAAACGAAAACAAGTGGCTCAGTGAATAAACATTGAAATGTGCATGGCCAAGAAACTCCCCCGATCTCAACCCTTTGAGAGCTTGTGGTCAAGCAAAAACACAAACTCCAAGCACAGATTATATAAGAATGAGTTGCCTTCAGTCCGGTTTTGTTCCAGAAGCTAAATATCTAGCATGTCAGAGTGAATTGCAGAATTGTTGAAAAATAAGGGCCAACATTATAAATATTGAGTCTCTGCATAAACTTGCTATATTTGTCGAAAAAAAAAAAAAAAAAAAGTATAAAAACTTATGAAATGCTTATAAATGTGCTTCAGTATACCATAGCAACATTTGACTAAAAGATTTAAAAACACTGAAGCAGCAAACACTGTCAAAACCCAAATTTGTTTGTCTCAAAATGTTTGGCCATGACTGTACATATTTTTCTGAGTATATAAAAAATCTAATCTTTTCACAGAAATATAGACTTAGGCTCTAGTCTTACTATAAAGTGTCAAAAAGACCAATATGGAAAACAATCCCTTTCATGTAATCTTGGTGATGACTCAAGTCCAAAGTTGGAGATATATTTCAGAGCATTCGCCTTTTTCTGGATTTTACAAATTGTACACTGAGTCAGTAAGCAAGACAACGTTGTAAAATACTTTATTTTCTAGAATGATAAGACAAACCCAACAAATGTTAGAATCACAGTCTTAAAGCGGTATCATTTCCCACTGTCAACAACTGCAGGTTACTTGCTACAAAAGGATCATATAGTGCAAATAGATCTTGTCTTCACTTGCATACATTACCAAGAACCCTCACACTGAATCGGCACTGGGCATGCTGTATGTGGAGAATCACAAGCTCAGTGGTGGATCACATCTATTATCAGATCGTCTTCCGTTACATCTGTGATAACAAATAACCTAACCAAGTGTACCAAGCCTTCGAGGCACAAAATAAAATCCCTCCCCTGCTGCCCAGTCACAACATTTAGTCAAATGGTCACAGGTGGATTAAAGGTTGTGCCACAGCTCAGGCCCCTACCCAACTCACTTTTATACTTTTGCTAGGTTATAAAAGTAAGAGAAGGGCTGGTGTGGGACAAGCCCTTGAAAATGTCTGACCACTACAGAATAAAATCACGTTACAACTGGACACGAGCACTGGTTTTAGCCCTTACACAGGGCTGAAATAACTGAACAAGTAAGCTTACATATGTGAGTAGCTTAAACTACTACCTTCCCCAAAAAACCTGTCATGTCTACCAATAGGCCTGTTTTAGTAAATGTGTGTGTTATCCATGAAATAGTTCTGGAACATTTTTTTCTGAGTACTATGGATGTTCCTTATCAAGCATGTGATCCCACACAGGCTGAACAGTGTCAGATTGTGAAGACGCCTCCTCCGCCTGAACATTCAAATGTCAATTTATTCTTACATTTCTAGGAGAAGCAGAGGGACTGCACAATAAGAAAAGATGTTCCAGAGTTATTTTATGAAACATATGGGCTTTTGGTAAAACAGACATCAGGAGAACTGACAGATCCCCGACAGATATTGGGAAAGAACAAACAAGAAGAAATGGAGAGAATAAAGGTGCAGAAAGACGTAGGAATGACAAAATATACCGGTTCATTCCCTTTGGCCACATTCACCCACACAAGCAGAATTAAGCTATTTGGTCTCCTAAAGACACATTATGCATTTACAGTACCTGCATAGGGGAATATAGTACAATTTCAGCTTCACATCACTATATTGCTCTGCATTGGTGCAGTCACAGTCCACATTCAAACATGCAGTCAGCAGTGACTAAAAGGCAAGTAGCTCCTTTAAGAAGAAATTAACATGTGGGATTTGGCCATAGCAAATCCACAGCAAAACCTGCATGTGGATTTGGATGTAGATTTGCCACAGTTTTATAGATTTGCCACTTTGCATTACAAAGGATATGTGCAGCAATCCACATATAGCTGTAGTCAGACACACATGTATATCTCCTCGAATTTATGAAGTCTGAGCTGTTTATTTTACAATACTCTAGATATCCCAAATGGGATCGCAGCACATTTTCAGTAAACATAAAAAAAAAAAAAAATCTAAATATATAATGCCCCTAAAAACATATGCAAGATGCTAAAACAATGTTAAACCAGGTGGCCCTTGTCTATAGCTTTCAGGCACATGTAAGTGTCATAACTAGATCAGCTACCCCATGTTTAAGGAGGTAGCCATTTGCTTGCTTCCAAGTGCATGTGAAAATTTGAAAAGCCCAAAGCAATTTTGTTATTTTCATTCTAAAGCCACAAGTAGTGGAACACTTTGGCAAAATGAATATCTATACAAACAGAGAAAAACCCCTAAGTGTTTTATTACCCTCTAAAGATACAGTAGTGCCAGAGGCAGGTTAAACCAACGTGTCTTAAACATTCTTCATATTACTGAGAAGGCAAAGAACTAAAATAATGAGAACAAGGAGCTGAATCCTGGAAATGGGGACTTTTATGCATTGTGGACTATAGTTGCATTGTGACAGAAAATACTGGACAGAAGACGCTTGAACGATTCCAGGCACATCAGATCATAAAAGACTGAAGTCCAGATATAAATAGATATACATATTTCTCCTTAATATATTCAATATATCTTTATAAATACTCTTTGCAAATGTTTCGCTTTCTGATCACGGTGGTCACGCAACAGAAAACACTTCAGTAAATCATGGCAGTGATAACGCACAATCATATATGGAGCCTGGAATAAAAAGGAAACAGTCCACTGCTCCAGGTAAACAAAAATCTCTCTCAATGTAGCAATCTCCATGTCTCCTTCAAACAAAAAAGGTGCTTAAGAAAGAACAGAAACATTTTAAGCTGCAAACAGCTGGAGATCTTCACATCAGACAGCAGCACTCCTATGCTATGCCACATATGTTTTTACCACCATCTGTATTGGCTTCTGGCACACTGGACATCCCTTTTTAGTCTTCTTCAGATTGCATGCACAGAGAAAACATGTCACTAAGTGGGCTGTACGTCCATGGACTACATTTCCATTACGTGGGCGCCTCTGGCACAGCTTGCAAGGTTCCAATAAGGGACGACTAGACTCTAGAGATGCTTCTTCAGAGCCGAGAAGAGTGTCTGTGCTTTCAGAGAGACTTCGGACATTTGATGCCAGATTTAAAGGCTCTAAGAAAGGAACTTTTGAGTTGTTATCATTGCTTCTCACACGCACCATGGGGGCAGAAAGTGTTCTTCGGCAGTCAGGAATGTCAATGCCATTCTTCATGTCCAGAGCATTGACTTTAGCTGGCAGAGTGGGTGTGGAAAGGGTATGAGTGAGAGGAGGACAGTCTGCATACCAATCCTTGCGTAGAGCCCAACAGCGGAAGCAATATCGCTTTGAAGGGGAATTAAGCTTATGGCAACTGGTGCACTGCCAACAGTCCTAAAGAGAGAAAAATGAGATGTGAAAATATAGCACCCAACTCATTATGACAGAACAAGATACTTACTAAATTTACATCTCATTTCTAACTCATCAAAACTAACAAAAGATAGAAATGAGATGTAAACTTATAGTAACTCTCTCATCATAAAGTTTGTTTAAAAAAAAAAAACCAAAAAAAAAACACGTGGGATTACAGTGAAACATTTATTAGCAGAGGTAAGAAGCTCAGGATTTAATCAGGTACACCATTCATTTTAGCATAACTAAATATGCAGTAAGCCAAAGTAAATATGCCAAACCTCAGAAGACATCTCTGTATCTGTATCGCTCAGGCTTTGTGTGTCCTCTAAATCATCTCCATAAATTGTCAGCTCAATCACCTACAAAACATAAAAAAACAATTTATGACATCCTAGCATCTGTGACCAGTGCTGAACATTTAACATGGTGCTGACATTTCTCTGCTGCATGTGAAATGTGTATTATGTGTTAACATTTTGATGCTTATGTGGGCAGTGTTCTTCAAGGTGGTACAAGGAGATAAAAAAAAAAAAAAAAAAAAAAGTCTCTCGGACATGGTCAGATACAGGGTAGACATTGGAACTAACCAGGAGTAGCTATGAGGAAAAAGTGGGAAATAATATCTCTAAATATAATGAAAGACTGAGGCGCAAGTATGCTACTACACTCACTTTCTTTCCTTCGTCACCCCTCACATCTTCACCTTCACTATCTTGAGAGTCCAGATTTTCCACTTTCACCTCTACATTAATTTGATCTGACCGACTGTCATTTAGGAACCACAAGTCATCGGTGGTATCGGAAACAAGGGCTGTATCTATGTCCTGCAATGTGGAAGAAAAAGTTTGACAAATATCCTTTTGTTTGTGAAAGTTTATTTAAGCACAATAATAAAGAACGTGAGAAAAGAAATGCTGATGGATCAGAAAATTCAGGCCATCACCTGTACACACTTTTTTCAATCTCTTGGAGTAGGGGGTTGAACCAAGTTTTGAAGTTATCCCCTATCCATAGGAAAGTGAACAGTATCATTGTGGTAGTCAAAAAGGCTGGGTCCCCCACTGACCTTGAGAATAGGGGTCCTCCTGTCCAGAGAGAAGGCAGGCCAAGCATGTGCCTCCAGCTCCAATTATTCTCTATGGGACAGCCCAGCTGGTAAGATAGGTACACGATGTAAATTGTAGTGAAGGTAACCTTACTTGTGGCTTTGTTAGGCATCCACTCCATTCTGGTATACAGTGGTATCAAGTGATGACACCTTGTGTGGACAGGAAATCAGTTTCTCTATTCATTCCTATAAGACTCTCAAAGATTCTCACAGAAATTAACAGAGAAACTGACTTCCTGTCCACACGCAAGACACTGTGTAAGTTGGAAAAGATGAAGCTTATGAGCAATTATACACTTACTGGTAACTGGATGCCTCCTTCACTGACAGGAGGTTTCCCTCGCCCCCAGGGACAGGAAACATGGAAGCAAATAAATTCGTCCCCTCCTCATACCTGCTTCAATAATTGCCAAGAATCTTTTGGGCAACACAGGAAAAAAAAAACAAAAAAAAAAAACAAAACACTTTAAATAATAAGTTCATACAGTTTTTTTTTGCAGATGGATTTTGAGGCCGAATCTTCCTCCCAACTCTCCCATTCTTTTCAATGGAAGTCAGGAGCAGATTTTTTTTTTTTTTTTTTACTCTAGCTGATTTTTCTGCTAGAGGAAAAAGCATCATGACCTATCTTCAAGCAGATTCACCCTTGCACACCCTATTGAAATTAACGGGAGGCAAAAAAAAACAAAAAAAAAAACAAAAAAAAAAAACAAACTGCTGGCAGATTTTTGGAGCAGTTTTTGCAAAGCTGTTTTTTCTGCCTCCCATTCCCTTCAATGGGATTTGCTGAATCTGCCTGAATATAAATCCTGAATCTGTTTCTCCTGCAGCAGTCTAAGATGATGCCCAAAAAAAAAAACTTATGACGGCTGGGGGTCAACTGAGTCTTCTCCCAGTTGATGATCCAACCCAGACAGTTCAGTCCAACCTAACCAATTTGCAGATATGACAACAAAAGCTCCAAAGAGGCTGTGATTAAGAAGTCATCTAAATGTGGAATTATTTGGATATCTTCGAGTTGAAGTAAAGACGTGACTTCTGCCACAATCTTTGTGAAAATCCTTGAAGCTGCAGACAAGCCCTCTTTCTAGAGAGGGGCTCTCGAATTCCAACTTGTAACCTGAGAGGATGGTATTGACGACCCATGGGGAAGTGGACATTTTTTCCCAGGTATGTTTGAAGGTTTGAAGTACTTCAATCTTCCTCCTACTTTAGGTCTGGCGTTATTGGCTTGTCTTGTGCTCAGAAGAGGCTGGTTTTAAAACAGAACCTTTACCTTTGGCATGCTGAAATCTATCTCCTGTATTTCTTTTCTTAAAAGTTTCTTGACTTCTGGGTTCCAAAAGGAAAGTCTCTAATAAAAAATCTTGAGCTATCATCCTCAAATCAGGACCTCAGCCAAAATGCTCTCCTTGCTGCGTTGGCGAAGGCTGCTAATCTGGCACTTTAACCAAATTCGCTTAGGTATACACAAGAAAATTGGTTGCTTACTTGAGAACTGGCAGGGACGTTAAGAGATCTTCTCTGGCCATTTCAGACATTAGGTGATACTCGAGCTGATCCAACCAAACTGTCAAGGCTCTGGCTGTACAGGTGGCACCCACACTAGACCTTAGCATAGTGGCCAAAGAATCCCAGTTCTTTTAAGGAAAGTTTCAGCTTTCTTATCCATGAGACCCATATTTTAAAATGGAAGAGAAGACTTACATGGGGCAATCATTGGCGTGTTATCCCAGAAGACTGCATCCTCAATATCAAAAGGGATATTTCCTCTTGAAGACTAGGTTCTCTTATCTGGACTTCTATTCTCCATGCAGACACACACAGAAAAGTTGGTCAGAACTGCCAAACAATACGAACAGGAAATGGAGGTGTACATTGCTTCTATTCTCCAGAGATGATTTTCTTGATGTTCTCATGTACCGGGAAGAGTCATATCTTTCTCCCCTAGATCCTGTAACATTTATTGGATAGTCATGGATTGACAAAGGCTCTCGTTTCTTCCACTCTCGTGGTTGCACAAATGGCTTTCAGAAGAGGCTCTGTACCTTCAGTTACGCCAAAGGGTCGGCCGGATGCATCTTGGGATGAACTGGAATCAGACAACTCACCCTCACCCAGGTCACTCATATACTCATGGTTAGTTTCTTGTATCAAATGTGAGGAAGCGGGTCGGCAAAGGAGTTGAACTTTTAGATTGTGGAAGGAGTTTCTTCAGTTCTTCCTTGATTACCGATTTCAGGATATCAAGAAAGGGTGGCAACTTCTCTGTCAATATTTTATCAGTACATTTCTGGCAGAGCTGTCCTTTTCCCAGAAGTAACAGTCTTCTTACAAATGGCACATTTACACCCAGAAGACTTTGTATTTTTCAGGGTAAAGACCCCTCTTCTACTAATAAATATATGTAAGCAGGCAAATCCTCCCCACATCCCCAACATTAGCTGTGAGAGAAGTAGAGGAGGAAGAGGGACCCATCAGGCAGGGAGCAACAATAGAAGAGTCAGAGGGAGGAGCAGCAGCAGACATCTGCAAAAACTCACACAACCAAAAGGCACCAATTTGTAACAGATCTGTAACAGATGCCGAGCGAGTGATGCTCTCTGCCATGAAACCCAACCTACAGATCCAGAAGGAAGGATGGAGGTTTGTACCCGGGGTTGTCGCAGACCTGCAGACTTGAGGCTCAGAGTGAATATGATTGGAACTACAGCCCGGACCCACCACTCACTGCACAGCCCTCCCTGCATGGCTGGAGGTAACAAACAGTCTGTGCAGAGATCTCCTGCTGAAGACACTGGCAGGAAGGCTAACATTATCACCAGGTACAAAACAACTGAAGCAGGTATGAGGAGGGGCCATATTTATATGCTTTTCTGTTTCCTGTCTCTGGGGGCATGGGAACCCTCCCATCAGTGAAGCTGTAGAGGAAAATCTTTTTGCTGGCCACGTGACATAGTTGAGGACCAAAACAGGGTGGATAACAAATACAGCCAACAGTAAGATAACCTGTACTAAAGTTTTACCTGGTATGTCCAAAAACGTTACCTGGTTAGAAGGGATGTCTGTGGAACCATTACTAAGGGGATTATAATTTGTCCTCAAATTCCCCAAAAACCACCAGGGTAGACCAGCACAATCCCATTCTTCAAAGGAGAGGTCCAACACATCTGGTTTTAGAATGGCCGGATTTCCACTACCTGTGACAGACAAACAATTTTACCACCAGACAGGTCAAATTCATGACTAGGGCGTTTTCTTGTATATGCTGGTTTAAAAGCTATAACTGTTTATTTGGAAGTTTGTTCTACATAATTTTGCATACCTTTTAATAACAAACTGATCATTTTTAGAAAAGAATAATTTGTTTCTACTTTTTAAAGGTGCCAAACCAAACTATTCATACACAATATATATACGGCTTTATGCAGTTGATCAACGGCTCTGGTGTCAACAATATGAGACTGTTTTTTCATCTTCTAAATGTATCAGGGCAGACAACCAGAGGATTTCTTTTTCTACTGCTACTGACTTCTATTCTATAACTGGAGCTGAAATCAGATACACATGGAAACAGCACTCCTATTGAGACATCGATTACAATGAAAGCTATACTGGGTCTAGTAAAATCTAACAGCTGCTTCCTGCAGTAGGCATTTAATCTCATGCACATGAAAAGTTGTATGGCCATACTGTACCTCTGATTTTAGAGGATTTTTGTACAAGGAAAAAAATGGCATGAAGCAATGCATGTCATACTAAAAAGGTGTTTCCTCTTCGAGGCATAGTGCAAAGATCACATAAGCACTATATTGTTCTACTATACAGGATGTGATTGATTTCTAGAACTTTCATTACATTACATTTAACTTTACCCTGTAAGCGTGCATCCCAAAGCTGCTAAGGCCCTATTACATGGGCTGATGAGGGGGAAGAGCATGAGTGTCAATTGATAATACAAGTAGTGGCACTCATTCACACTGACCTTTTAGACAAGCCAATGTAATTCTACATATTTCCTCATTGATCGACAGCTGTTTTGTATCACATAAAAGATACAATCACCCAGATAACAGACGTTTACTCATTTGCAGGGTGATTGTCACATTACTGGGAAAAAGAGGTCCTACAAATGTTTGTGCGTTATCATTGGCCCAATCACTGACCTTTGTAATAGGACTATAACAATGTGTGTAAAATATTATACTATTATATATATATATATATACACACATACATATACATATACACACACACACACAGTACAGACCAAAAGTTTGGACACACCTTCTCATTCCAAGAGTTTTCTGTATTTTCATGACTATAAAAATTGAAGATTCACACTGAAGGCATCAAAACTATGAATTAACACATGTGGAATTATATACTTAAAAAAGTGTGAAACAACTGAAAATATGTTGTTCTTCAAAGTAGCCGCCTTTTGCTTTGATTACTGCTTTGTACACTCTTGGCATTCTCTTGATGAGCTTCAAGAGGTAAGTCACCTGAAATGGTTTTCACTTCACAGGTGTGCCCTGTCAGGTTTAATAAGTGGGATTTCTTGCCTTAGAAATGGGGTTGGGAAAAGGTATTTGGGTGGGGGGCGTGGCCTGGACGCGCATGGAGTAGGATGCGCGCAGGTCCTTCTCCGCTCCACCGCTCGCTACTGAGACAAGTGGAACCCCCAGCAAACACAGTATGGGCAAACGCTTGCTGAGGAAGGTGGCCCCGGGCACCCCAGTGCCCGTGGAGAGGTCTGGGGGAGCCACTCTGGATGCCCTCCTTGCTCAGAGGCCTTCTCTGCCGGGCCAGGCTGCTGCGGGGCGGCCATCTTGGATCTCCTCCGCTCTCCAGGCACAGGGGTCGCAGCGCAGCTTCTCTCCTCCCGCGCGCCTCCTGTCAGCCAGCGGAACACCGCTTCGAGATCTCTGTCGGCACCTAGGCAACCCAGAGCTTCCCCAGCACGAGTACTCCCACAGTCTCCTCACCCTGGGATGTCCCAGCAACTACACCTTGCTTCACCAGCACTCCTGGCAGAGCGGCATGAGAGGACCCCGGAAGTCTCCAGCTCCTCAAGGAGTTCTGAGGTCAGTGGCTCTGCTCCCTCACACACCGCTGATGAGTTAGAGCCTGTGGCCACAGAGCTGGTCTCTGTGGCCCCCCTATCTACTATCTTGCCCCATCGCCCCCCCCCCCCCTCCATAGCTCAGAAGGGGATGGCACGGTGGAGGACGCTGGCGTAGGGGCTCCTCTGCCTCACACTCCCAAGGATTATGGCTCCCCCCCTCCAGTCCTGTACCCCCAGAGCTGCTTTCCAGGCCCATCTTCAACACCATCATCCATGGCGGACCTTCTTCCTCAGCTAACTACTAAACAAGACCTTAAAAGTATGGTTGCGGAAATCACAGCATCCTTCCGATCTGAAATTGCTACCCTCCGCACTGATTTACATTCTATTGCTAACCGAATGGACACGCTAGAGAATGACTAACCATGACACTACCAGGGCCTATGTTACCTCACTGCATGATACTACCACTGACCAGGGTTCAGCTATACGGGACATGCAACGTCACTTGGAGGATCTTGACAACAGGTGCCGGCGCAACAATATACGCGTCAAGGGACTCCCAGAGGCTGACCAATCTGAGGATCTGCCTGCTCTGCTAGAGGCTGTCTTCAACATTATACTGCAGGAGCCCCCATCCCACAAAATTAAGTTTGATAGGGCACAGCGAGCCCTTCGACCCAGAGGATCTTCCGCCACACCCTGTGATGTCATCTGCTGCCTCCACGACTTCACCCTTAAAGAGGCTATAATGAGCAAGGTGCGCAAACTCAAAGACTTCGAATTTGAGGGAGCTCAACTACAATTTTATCAGGATCTGTCGCTAATCACCCTCCAGAAACGCTGCCATCTCCGACCCCTCCTCCAGATTCTTCAGGAGCACCAAATTCCTTACCGGTGGGGTTTTCCGTTTGCTCTCATTGCTCGTAGGGATGGTCGTTCCGCTACGCTTCGCTCCTTTGCGGACTTGCCTCTCTTCTGTGACCTGCTGGATGTTCCCCTGCCGGATTTAACAGACTGGGAGCTACTCTCTCCACCCCCTCCCCCACCACCGGTTTGGCAACGATTGGAGCCCAGACGACGTCATGCACCCTCCGCGGTGGCGACCACTCGGAGGCCCCGGCTGGAGACTGGTTCCTGAGGAGGCTGCTCCCCCTTGAGACGTTCTCCCTTTTCTCGATGGTGCTTTGGAATCTGCAAGCCTTAATGTTATGTTTGCTTCTCTTTTTTTCTTTTTTTAGGTCTACGGGTCTCATCTATTATGCTTATTATTGGATTGTTTTAGCGGAGTGGGGGCGGGGTGGGGTTCCGGTGACTCCCCTTCCTTCCTTCTTTTTACTGGTGGTTGGGGATCCGCCGCCTCCCCTCCGACCTCCTGTCCACGCTCTCCCCCCTAAGGGGATACTTGGACTGTGCGGCCATTGATCCTGATTGGACCTCTGGCTGTCCTCATTGGTCCCCAGGCGAGTGACAGCCTCGCCCACAAAGTATTGTTTAATTGTTCTTATTTTTACTTTGTCATTTATGATGTCTTTTGCCTCCCCCCTCCCTCTCTTTCCCCCCCCTCCCTGATCTAGACACCCTGCCTCGACTTTGGGTTCCTGTTTGTGGATCGCCCTTTTGCCTCTCCGAGGGAAACCTGCCAGCGTCATGTGAGATGGGTGAGCTTATTGCAATCCGCCACTGTCCTCCAATCCTGAGTCCCAATGGTTAGGTGCGTGACAATTATTGTTAAGGGTCTGGGTTCCAACATTAAAAGGCGCCATGTCCTTAGAGAACTCCGTTCCTTACAAGCGGAGGTGGCTTTTCTTCAGGAGACTCATTTTGACCGCACCAGTACTTTTGCCTTCGCTAAGTATTATTTTCCCATAGCCTTTTCGGCCTTCCACGATCGACGCAGAGCTGGGGTGGCTATCCTTCTTTCCTGATCCTGCCCAATTACAGTGACGACCTCCCACATAGACCCAGGTGGCCGGTTTGTTATTTTGGAGGTGCTCCTTTATGGTGCCCCGATTGTCTTATTCAATGTCTATGCCCCCAATTCAGCGCAGATCCCGTTCTTGCGTCGGGTATTCTCTCGCCTGCGCGCTCTCCCACCATCAGCTTGGCTGGTGGGGGGAGACTTTAACATGGTCTTCTCTGAGCGGGCGGATCGTCTGGCGTTACCCCAAGGCCCAACCACCCATAGGTTGGCCCAACTTGCACGGGAGTTCCGCAGGCTGGTCCGCGCCCATTCTTTGTATGACCTTTGGCGAGTGGACAATCCTACGGCACGCTCCTACACCTTCTTCTCTCACCCTCATAACACTCACACCCGCATTGACTATTTCTTTGGAAACGCTCCCGCCCTTCGTTTGCTTAGGGACACGAACATTGGCCCTCTCACCTGGTCTGATCATGCCCCAGTCGTGGTTACCTTATCTACGACTCCAGTGCCTACTCGCCAATGTCATTGGCGTCTTAACGAAACACTGCTCAAATCACCGACCTCCCTCGAGACCCTGCACACACACTTGATAGATTATTTCAGGGACAACTTAGGCTCGGTAGACTCTCTTGCCATTCTCTGGGAAGCCCATAAGGCGGTCATGAGAGGATGCTGTATCGCAGGAACAGCTCCTCCAAGCCCGTATTCGGTCCCTTACGACGACTTTGGCAGCACATCCATCCCTGGGGGTTCTTCGCCGTTTGGTCCTGGCCCGGGCGGACCTCCGTGATTTGGAGACCCGCCATGTGGAACGACTTCTCCTTTATACCCGTCAGAGGTTTTTTGAACGAGGTAATAAATCTCATACCCTCCTGGCAAGAACCCTCAGGGATCATCAGGCCTCTTCCACACCACACACTGTCCGTGACCCCACGGGTACTCTTCAACACCACCCTGATGCTGTGGCGCTGGCGTTCCACTCTTACTACTCTAAGCTGTATGACTTAACCCCTCCACGAGCACTACTCCCTGGGGATGACTCAACACTGCTGGAAGACTATTTAAAGGATTGTTGTCTCCCACGCCTTGCTCCTGAGGCCTTAACCTCCCTGAACACTCCCATCACCAAGGAGGAACTAGAAGGGGTCCTGAGGGACCTCCCAAATGGGAAAGCCCCAGGCCCAGATGGGTTCACTTACAATTATTATAAGGTTTTCCACGGTGAACTTTCTGCTCACCTATTGTCCCTCTTCAATTCCTTCCTTTCAGGCTCCCCCATACCCCCGACTATGCTCTCCTCACTGCTCACATTGGTCCCTAAACCGGGTAAGGACTTGCAGGACTGTGCTAACTACCGACCGATTGCTTTGCTGAACACGGACCTGAAACTTTTCACCAAACTCCTAGCCAATAGACTAAATGCTTGGCTCCCTCTGCTTGTCCATAAGGACCAGGTGGGATTCATCCCCTGTCGTCAGGGTGGTGACAACACCAGGAGGACTGTAGATTTGGTGGAGGTGGCCAATCATTATTCTACCCCGGCCCTTCTCTTGAGCCTGGACGCTGAAAAGGCTTTTGACCGCATAAATTGGTCATTTATGCATGCTACGCTCAAGGCGTTCGGGCTTACGGGACCTTTTCTCACAGCTATCCAGGCCCTCTACTCCCTACCCTCAGCAGCAATCAAGCTTCCCCATGCATCTTCGCCCTCCTTCCCTATTCGAAATGGCACTAGGCAGGGTTGCCCCCTGTCACCCATCATATTTGCCCTCTGCATTGAACCGCTAGCGGCCAAGATTAGGCGAGACCCTAATATCAAGGGGATCATGGTCCAAGATAAGGAATTTAAAGTCTCTCTCTTCGCAGACGATGTACTCCTCACTCTCACCTCCCCTCATACTACCCTTCCAAACTTGTTGCGCTGGCTGGAGACCTATGGCGATCTCTCAGGATATAAGGTGAACCCCGCAAAGACTGAGGCACTCCCACTCAACATCCCACAGGACCTTCTCCTTCGCAGTAATTACGATTTCCAGTGGCGGGAGTCCTCTATCTGCTACCTGGAAGTCAATATATCCACCTCCTATGCGACCCTATACTCGGCAAACTACCCGCGGTTGTTTTGTGAGCTAAGAGCCCTATTGGACAAATGGCAACCCTTACCTATCTCCCTTTTGGGGAGAATTACTGCGGTCAAGATGACTCTCCTCCCGAAGCTACTGTATTTTTTCGAGACGCTTCCGGTTGCGATACCTCGGGGAGAATTACGGAACCTACAGAAAGCTATTTTCCAGTTTATCTGGCAAGCAAAACGGCACCGAATACACAGATCTGTTATGCTGGCGGATAGGGGGTCTGGGGGTATGGCTGTCCCACATTTGTTACATTATTACTGGGCGGCCCACTTACGCCATATCCCATTCTGGGCGGCTATGCCAGCATATACCAGATGGGTGCAGATAGAGAAGCTATGGCTGGCACCCATGCACCCTAACGCGCTTCTGTGGGTCAGCCCCCCCCCCGCTCCCCCTGCCTCGTACCTGCTGGGCACCATTCGGTTTACTAGATCTATCTGGTCTACCTGTTGTACTAGATTCTCCCTGATGTCCCCGTGCTCATCTATGGTCTCCATACTATACAACCCCCTTCTCCCGGAAAGCCTGACTTCTGCCATAACTAAAGTGTGGTCTAAAGTTGGCCTTTACCAGATTGCTGACATGGTTGACCCTGGAACCTTGGAACTCAGGTCCTTTGCTTATCTTACAGCTAATCAAAACCTGCCAAGTACTGAATGGTTCCATTACTTGCAGGTGGTTCACTTTGTCCGCTCCCTCCATGGGTCCCTTAAGGTGTCACTCCCCACCGCTTTTGAAAAGATTTGCCGTGCAGGCACGTCCACTAGGGGCTTTATATCCTCTATTTACCAACTTCTTACCTCACAAACTACAGGCTCTCCTGTTAGCCACCGCTTTATGCTTAAATGGGAGGAGGCGGTGGGTAAACCCATCTCCCAGGAACAGTGGCGGATTGTATGGTCTCGGGCCCAGAAATCATCTCAGTGCATTACGTTTAGGGAAGCGCAGTATAAGCTGTTGATGCATTGGTATCATACTCCGGCTCTCCTTCATGCTTTAAACCCATTGGTTCCCCCATGGTGCTGGCGCTGTGGAGCTGTGGTGGGTACCTTGCACCACATCTTTTGGACGTGCCCTCTCATCCTCGGTTTCTGGAGGGAGGTCAGGACTCTGACGACTGCTCTCTTTTTGCAAGAGGTTCCTCTTGACCCTCTTCTTTATCTCCTGAACCTTCCCCCCAGACACCTGAGCAATAAGTCATCCAGGCTTTTCTTGCACCTTTGTACTGCAGCTAAAACTCTCATAGCTAGAAACTGGAAGAAAGTGAGTCCCCCATCTAGTCTTGAGCTTGTGGCTAGAATGAAGGATGTGAGGAGTCTTGAATACCTGACCGCTGGCCTAGATAATTCACGGGAAGCCTTTGGGGCTATCTGGGCGCCCTGGGACATGTATTGTACATCACAGGGTCTCTGATCTCTAGTCCTCTCCTTTCCTCCCCTCCCCCCCTTCCCTTTGGTCCTACCCTTGTCTTCTTAACCCCTCCAATCCCCCCCTCCCTTGTTCACTGCCTAATTTAAATGCATATTGCTTAAGGGGGTGGAGGCGGATAGCCTCTACCTACCTCAATGCTTCCTGCTTGTTTGATTATTTTTTTTTTTGTTTTGTTTTTTCTTCATTCCTTGTTAATTAAAAATTTTTCAATAAAATTAGTTATTTAAAAAAAAAAAAAGAAAAGAAAAGAAAAAAAAGAAATGGAGTTGGGACCATCAGTTGTGTTGTTCAGAAATCAGGTGGATACGCAGCTGATAGTCCTACTGAATGGAGTGTTAGAATTTGTATTATGGCAAGAAAAAAGCAGCTAAGTAAAGAAAAACGAGTGGCCATCATTACTTTAAGAAATGAAGGTCAGTCAGTCCGAAAAATTGGGAAAACTTTGAAAGTGTCCCCAAGTGCAGTGGCCAAAACCATCAAGCGCTACAAAGAAACTGGCTCACATGAGGACCGCCCCAGGAAATGAAGACCAGGAGTCACCTCTGCTGTGGAGGATAAGTTCATCCAAGTCACCAGCCTCAGAAATCGCAGGTTAACAGCAGCTCAGATTAGGGACCAGGTCAATGCCACACAGAGTTCTAGCAGCAGACACATCTCTACAACAACTGTTAAGAGGAGACTGTGTGCAGCAGGCCTTCATGGTAAAATAGCTGCTAGGAAATCACTGCTAAAGGACAGGCAACAAGCAGAAGAGACTTGTTTGGGCTAAAGAACACAAGGAATGGACATTAGACCTGTGGAAATCTGTGCTTTGGTCTGATGAGTCCAAATTTGAGATCTTTGGTTCCAACCACCGTGTCTTTGTGCGACGCAGAAAAGGTGAACGAATGGACTCTACATGCCTGGTTCCCACCATGAAGCATGGAGGAAGAGGTGTGATGGTGTGGGGGTGCTTTGCTGGTGACACTGTTGGGGATTTATTCAAAATTGAAGGAATACTGAACCAGCATGGTTACCATAGCATCTTACAGTGGCATGCTATTCCATCCGGTTTGCGTTTAGTTGGACCATCATTTATTTTTCAACAGGACAATGACCCCAAACACACCTCCAGACTGTGTAAGGGCTATTTGACCAAGAAGGAGAGTGATGGGGTGCTACGCCAGATGACCTGGCCTCCACAGTCTCCAGACCTGAACCCAGTCGAGATGGTCTGGGGTGAGCTGGACCGCAGTGTGAAGGCAAAAGGGCCAACAAGTGCTAAGCATCTCTGGGAACTCCTTCAAGACTGTTGGAAGACCATTTCAGGTGACTACCTCTTGAAGCTCATCAAGAGAATGCCAAGAGTGTGCAAAGCAGTAATCAAAGCAAAAGGTGGCTACTTTGAAGAACCTAGAATATAAGACATATTTTCAGTTGTTTCACTTTTTTGTTAAGTACATAATTCCACATGTGTTAATTCATAGTTTTGATGCCTTCAGTGTGAATCTACAATTTTTATAGTCATGAAAATACAGAAAACTCTTGGAATGAGAAGGTGTGTCCAAACTTTTGGTCTGTACTGTATATATATTATATACACATACATACATATACACACGCCATACTGCACAACATGTGGACCTGCATGCATACATTAGACTAAATGAAGTCATATACACGAATGTGCGCTGCTTAATAAACGTACCTTCTGCAAATGAGGAAGATGTAATTCCTATGTCCATGATCCCCTCATTGTCAGATTCATCCTCTCTCTAAGAGAATGGAAGGAAAAAAGGCAAACAGATCAACATAAATGTGGTGGTGGTATTCAGAGGAGATGCAGCAATTACATACCGGCCACCTACCTAATGTCTGAGACTTGACTGTCCTAATTATCATGGATAAATCAGGGTTTGTTTGGTTTTTTTTTTTGTGTGTTTTAAGCATGACTGATGTGACCACATTACACTCATGCGCATTTTATCGCTCTTAATATATAGCTCAGCATTTTTATTATTTATTATGCTTATTTGTATAGCGCCATCATATTCCGCATCACTTTTACAGAGTGGTGGATGTGGGCCGCAGATTATCCATTTTTAATATTCTGCTGCATAAATCTAATGAAAGGTTACATGGTGCACAGAAACATGAAAATGCAAGATCCCCAAGTATTAATTCATAAATATGGAGAGTTCAAGTCTCATGAATGTCATACTTCCCTGTGTCACTGACTAGAAACAAGCAATTCCCTCTTACACCTGAACATGCGGCGGCCGGTAAAAAACTGCTGCATCACTATCACAGCTCTGAAAGAAGCTGCAAGAGTAGAAAGGGAACAGAGAAGGGTAACTCTGTCCCTGCTCCGTGGACTCCAGCTGAACCTGAGTGGTTTGTAAAAGCGGTCTGGAGATCCGACGCTGGCAGGTACAGAGAAGGGAGGGCTCTGTACAAGGTCAACAAACACCAGGTTTTACCTTCTGCCGCTCCAAACCGCCCGTATCCTGCGTTTGGTCTCTTGAGGGACTTTGAGCAGCATCTGTAAAGCGGATAAAAAAAAAAAAAAAATCCCTTCCCCAGTAATATCTGAACATTTAATCCATGTTGTGTTAGTTTGGATATGAGAATTGCACACAGTGAGCCCCAAAAGAAGGTTTACAGTAAAAGGGCCTTGTGTACTTTACCTATGTAGCAAAAAATCTATATGAGATCCTGAGTGTCAGAGATCCAGATGTACTGGAATAATAGCAAAAAGTGCAGAGAAATACATTTATCAACTTCAGCCCTAAAGGGAACAAACAGTGTCTTTTAAATGAATTATACTATCAGAACAAAATATGAACTTCATTTCAGGTACAGTAATGCAAGAATTATTCACTAAAGTTTGATTAATCTGTGGCAACAGCTGGCTACCTAAAGAAAGCCATTTCTAGTATTTCCCCAGCTAGAACAGTGCAGGGCGTCTACATGAGCATTTAGCTTGATGGGATCCAAGACAAAGTAGAAGGATAATGCTTCCCAACAGAAAGCTTCATTTTATCCTTCTCCCCTCCTCTTGATCTATTCATAAAGGATATTGAAACTGCTTTTAAGTTAAAAGAAACTTGAAACATGGAAAATGGAGTCAGCATCATTTTATACAGTAGGAAGAGGTGAACAGATTGATAATTTTGTTGGAAAAAATTCAGTACAACTTGCCATTTATTCATTGAAATCTCTGCTCTATGCAGAGAAGTCAAGGAGGTCTCAGACAGGATGGACACTCATTCTACTATATGCGTAAGCAGGAGTGATGGTCAAGAAAGTTAAAATGGCACAGGCAGCTTACTGGCACCAGAAGTGATGAGTAATAGTCTTAAAATAAGATATAGCCAGGCAACATGTCTCAGGGGTTCAGGGCAGCCCAACTTCTTAAAGGGGTTTTCTGGGCCCAAATTGATTTTTCACACTGATGTCCTATCAACAGGATTGGTGGGGGTTCCGACACCCAGAACCCGCACAGATTAGCTGTTCTAGCAGCAGACTCAACACTGTTCATATTCAAGTAATAGGAGTGGCCCAGCAGTTCACCATAAGCTCCACTATACAGTGGATGGAACTGCTGCACTACTCCTATTATTTGAACAGGAACGGTGCTGCACACGCTACTCAACCACTAGCAGTTTCTGACACATGGCACAGGTCTGGGTGTCAGGCCCTCACAGATTACATATTGCTGACCTATCCTGAGAATAAGTCATCAGTATGAAAAACAGTCATTTTGGGGCCAGAAAACCCTTCAAGCCCATTGTTTATGTACTTATAATGAGCATGAAGGCCTAACAAAGGTAACAAACAGCATGTGCCATTTTAATTTAGTCTCTTCTTCACCCCGACTTATCCCCCCCTCCCCCCAAAGACTCTGACTGGATAGATCTATGTATAAGATTGCCCTTTGGAGGACCGATTAGTACCTGTGGGTGAAGGGGGGGGGGGTATAATTTGAACTGTATACTACCCCCCCCCCCCCACTTCATATCAGAGCAAATACTTTCTAAGGGGTTATGTTCCTCTAAGCACCACCTTAGAGCTTTTCATTTTATATCTGCTTGAAGTGTTTGCAGGGCAGATCATCTCTATGGACTGACATTCTAACACAACATGTCACAATGATTCTCTTCATTCAAACACGTATATGTATCAGGATACCTCCCACGCAACAGGAGATCTTATATTAATGACAATAGGCTAGTGGTAGTATGGACTGCTTTACTGGTAGCTTCAGAATGGCTGATGGTTACTTACTGTATAAGGAAATTTAATAAACTATTTAAACAGATTCCCTTTTAAGATCTCTGCTCGCTGTCTTAGCTATTTTAATCTCTCTTATCTGGGTCCATCTCTTAACTAGGATAGTTAGCTAGCCTCTGAAATCTGAAGCAGAAAGCAGAGGCTAAGCTTTGGATTTCTGGCATTGGTTTGGACATGTGGTTATCCTCATACAATGTTGGTAATCAGAGGTCATTGTAGACAATTCGCTACGGTTTCAGCAATTCTTTTTTCAATGCAATGCTACTGCCTCCCACTGAAAACAATATATGGAGGAATTTGACGCTGAATTTGTCGTCAGGTGCAAAATTTCTGCTTCAGGAATTTGAAGCAGATATAGATAGCAGATTTTCTTTAGGATTTTGAGGCGCAAGCCATTATTACAGAAATAGTTGCTTTAGTTGTCAAAGTACATAGCGATGTAAACTTAAGACGTGATGGCATATCACAAGGACATGTTTGCAACGTCCAGTCTGTGGTTGCCTAACTAATGTGACCCCTGGACTATCACTGGAAAAAAAGCAAAAAAAAAAAAAAAACCCAATACTCATATAGTGGAATTGTGTGAAGCGAACGGTTTGCTATCATGAATATAATGCTCTATAATGGACCGGTGCACAGCAAACAGTTTGCTATAAGGGATGGGCTGAGGGGGGTGTACATAGCAGAGGGTCATCCTTCTAGGGGCACACATTTTCCAGTTCATGGTTTATGAACAAAAGACACATTTTAGGGACTTTTTTTTTCAGTGATCATCTAAGTTCTGGTGGAGTGTTCCTGTTGAACTATTTAAAGAAGTTGTCCAGGCTAAAATATTTTTTCATTAGGCCAGAGGTGGTGGAAAAGGGAAAAAACAAAAACACAAAACAAAATCCCACACTCGCCTGTCTCCAGTGTCCTTCAGCACGGTCCAGTCCTGCTGCTCAGCTGTTTTCTTGCAGTGGAATTCGTCTCCTGCTATGACGTCCTGGGTCCCTTCCACTGAGGCCGCTGATTTGCATCAGTGGTCACGTGACCGCAGGGACTTCTGCCACAAGACAACAACGGAGCCGGCAGGACTAGACCAGGGACAGGAGTGTATGTTTTTTTTTTTTTTTTTTTTTCGGCAATTAAATAAAATTTTAGCCTGGATAACCCCTTTAAACATACCTAACTTCATGATAGTTTAAATGTGACCCCTGGCAATCACCATAAAATAAAATCAATTTCTACTGTGCATGACATTTCTTCCCTTTAGCTAAGGTCACATATAGTCAATGGCTGCCTAAGAGTCTGTTGAAGGTGGAAAAAAGCCTTGAGGGCATTTACTAATCCTGCAGTCTTTTTTTGAAAATCTAGTTTGCATTATATGAAACCAATTAACTTCCCAAGAAAGTGTGTGAACTCTAAGTGGATTGGCACTTGCCAACTGGTTGAAAAGTATCACATGGCAACATTCATAGCAACTATACGATACAGCCATGCGATAGCTAGTCAGCACAGTGTATGATATCCTTTTTTGTCGAAGGCGGGACCACAACTAGCACAGATGAGGACAAATAAGATGCTATAAATAATGTGGTCATAAAACTGCAGCTACCTCATACAGACACACACCTGGTAACCATATATTCATTCCTCATATTCGAGCAATTTATTAACCATTTATGATTATACAATGCTGTTGCTTGGCATAAAAGCATGGCAAATGCTGTAGTGAGTGAATTATGGTGGGGGGAGGAAATGTCAGTGACCCTAATATTAGTTTCACTGCTTGACAAAGAAAGCAGAAATATTTACCTGTGCAAGAAACTCGATGAAGATTCTTCTTCAACATCTCATACAATGGACTGCAGAGAAAACGAAATTATTAAAAGAATTCTCAATAAATCTGCATATACAATCATCAAGCATATAACAAGTCAAAGACAGATCACAAAAGAGGGCCTCACAAAACTCCATTACATTATAAACGGCTATACCTTAGTATAACCTCTGTAACATAACAGGATCTGGAATAACAAGCATCAACTACATTAGAAATATCTAAAAACATCACAACCACATGTAAAGCCCAGCACCTGGGATCCTTGACAGAAAAGGTCGTGATGCCCAATAACTTCCCAAGCTCATCTGTGCCACAATGAACAATGTGCTGCTGTTGCTTGTCAAACAACTGTTTCACCATGATGTACTTCCCCAAGAAATGCATGACCTATGGAAAAACACATAAGGGTGTATAAGAATAAACACAGTGTACAGATACTTAAAGCTATATATTATTTTATATTGCATTTTACACACACGTGGAAGTTTCCATTGGAAATCTTAGGGGCCATTCACATGGTGGAAAATGAAGAGGAATCCCTCTTCATTGTTTGGCCAGGCGCGGCGGAATGTCAATGCAGAGCATCAAAATTTCATCGCAGGTTTCTGGCGCTGATCAGGCCCAGATATACATTCCCCTTGGTAATTTATAGAGCATTTGAATACATACTCAAACTGGAACCAACTTATACATTACTAAAACGCTCGAGCTGGCAGTTATGTGAACTAAAAAAAAAAAAAACTATCACATATATATTGTACACTACAACAGACAAACAATACTATTTTTGTCGTCTTTGTAAAGGGGTTCTCCAAGCCACAGGTGTTTTACTTACACAAGAAAGGTCACCAGTATCCAATTGGTAGAGGTCCAACACTCAGACTCCGCTCTGATGTCCCAAAAGTGTCTTAATGTCAGAAGCTATTTCACAGCACGGGGCCAGAAGCAGCTCTGCTCCTATTCAAGGTATAGGTGCCAAACTTCAAGCTCCATCCACTGTGTGGCAAGACTTGTACCGAGTTTTGGCTCTGAGCTCATAACCCCACACATGTATCAGTCTTAAAGGGGTTGTCCGGGATAAAATGCTATTTCTACACTAATCTAAACACCCTCCCCCCCGCCTACTTTCTAAATTAGTTACTTTAGCAAAAATATCCCATAATCCTGGGGTGGTCACGAAAAGTCACCAATACTACCCCCACTCCATGATACTTACCTGTCTTCCTGTCCAGACTTCCTTCTGTGGGGATGGCTCCTAATCTTCTTTGACCCTCTGCTGGAAAATGCGCAATAGAGTCGGAGTTGCGGCATTGCGCTGCAGCAGGAACTCCATCTATACTGTGCAGGAGGCCTCCCACGCCTGCACAGCAGAGATGGAGTGCTGGCTACAGCACAATGCCGGGACTATTGCGCACGCATCGGCAGACGTCAAAGAAGAGGAGTAGCCGTCCCCACAGAAAGAATTCTGGACAGGAAGACAGGTAAGTATGATGGGGTGGGAGGAGTTAGTTAGTTGGAAAGGGCTAGTAGTGGGTGGGATAGCTAGAGAGACAGGGAGGAGGTGTGAGAGTGAGAGAGGAGGGGGAGGGAGTGAGAGGGAGGTAGTGTGAGTCAGCGTACAATTACCATGATGCATTGCATGAGCTCAGACAGCAGGAAGCTACACCATGTAAACAAATACAGAGGATACCAGGAGCTCCCAGAGAAACCCAGAAATCACTCAAAACACTGCTAAAGGTATTTGGGTGCACTTATTAACCCATTAATAGCACTAACAGACCTTTTTAAAAAAAAAAAAGATTTTTTTTGCCTGGAAAACCCCTTTAATACACAGTCATGAGTACGGGGCCATAAGAAAATAAAGAGTCAATGAGCTATCCATTACAAAAACGTTGTGCCTCAAATACAGACAAAAATAGGGCACACTTCCTTTTTTCTATGGAACCACAGTCCATGAAAGGAAACAAAAGTCTGAATAGACATATTAGAAATCAATGGATCTGTGTGCTGTCTGTGAAAAACACAAAAGGATCATGGATGAAAATCACCAAAGTATGAATAAGGCCTAACAAAGGTATGACATAAGATATAGAGGTGTCTTGGATATCAGATGAGGAAAAAAAGAAAGAAAGAAAGAAAGAAAGAAAGAAAGAAAGAAAGAAAGAAAGAAAGAAAGAAAGAAAGAAAGAAAGAAAGAAAGAAAGAAAGAAAGAAAGAAAGAAAGAAAGAAGGGGGGGGGGGACTTTTCACTTCCTCCACCAACCCCAGTTCTTTGCATATTTTAATAGGCTCCTCTGCAATGATTCCAACGCAGATGAAACTGGTATCTGATGTGCTAGATAAATGGGTTCTCTGCTGTCAAGTGTGTGGTCCTAGGTTAGAGCACACAGTCCAACTTTGACTTGCCTGATCCTCACTGAGACCACCCACTTGACAGCAGAGAGTCTATTTGGCACCAAAACCATGGATGTGCATGGATTGCACAGGAATGGTGAGGTCTAGAGGAAAGATTCCAACTATGCAAGAATCATTGGAGCTCAGTTCCTTAGGCAAACAACATCAGGTAAGTGGAGGTGCAACATATGGCATCCCCACTAATCAGCTGTTTGAAGGAGCCACAACATTTTTACAAGCAGTGGCCTCTTCACTGCTTAGACTATGTTCACACCATCATTGTTAATGTCCATTGCGGTCATTTTCCCCTCTGTCTGTGTCAGTTCCCATTGTAATGTAATGGACGCTTTCTTCCAGCATGTTTGTTAAGTTTTGTAACACAAAAAAGTAAAAAGCATGACAGACAAAAAGCTTCCATTTTTTTTTTTTTTAAACATTGGAGCGAAAGGAGACAGACCCCCGACAGAGTGTGCTCCTTCTGTATCTGTGACGGATGACAGGAAAGGAAAATACTGGTAGTGTGAAACCACCCTAACCAACCACAATGCTGTATAGCAGAGGTGCTTAATACTACAGCTCAATTCCATTCACTTGAATGGGACTGAATGGCTTAACGGCCATGTGAGAAACAAACATGAGGACAATGGTCTCTAAAAAGGCTCCACAGCCTCTTCCAACAGTTGATCGGTGTGGTTGCTGGATGTCAGACCCTCACTGACTATCCTAAGGATAGGTCGTAAATATTAAAACTCCTGAAAAATCCAGTCAACAAAGCATGTATTTTCAAAATTATCGGGTAGTATCTACGATCCAACAGTACAATACCATAAGCAAAGGACCATTAATGAATAAAACTTAACCTTTAATATAAATTATAGTAAAATAGACAGTTACAGGAAGACGGTATCAAAAACAGTGCACGTCAAACCGTGCTCAAGATTAGTAAAGGAACAGTCTTACCCGAACCTACTGAGAGGTCATGGGGACCCAGCAGGACTTGAAGGTGGGGGTTGATGATGCAAGGCAATAGAAAATGTGCTCAATCCCGAATACAGGGGAGCTCCTATGTCAACAGCGGTCCCAATACAGTTATGAGACCGCTGCTGACATAGGAGCTCCCCTGCACTCAGGGATGAGCACATTTGATACCGTCTTACTATAACTGTATTTACTATAATTTATATTAAAGGTTAAGTTTTATTCATTTAATGGTCCTTTGCTTATGGTCCTGTGAAACCCCCATTCAGAAAAATCTGAATGAGGCTAATTTATGAAAATTCGCTAACAAGGAGATGTGTAGCAGACAATCTTTAAGCCTACATAAAAGATGCCATAAACAAGCAAGCGTTTTATCGCTTCTCTTTCAGTTGCTGGTTACCTTGGCCCAATGCCCTAGGAAACATTTTCTATACAATACCCATGAAGGATGAACTAGAAGGCTAGGAAGGGGTTAGACATCACTGAATGCTTTATAGCCTTTATTTCTGCCCAGCACCAATAGCAGCTAAATAAGTTTTTAAAATGCATAAGTGTTCCAAATAAGTCACGTAGCTGCCCACGGCACTGACATACTAGTAATGAAAGCGCAGTATTTTTAATACCTTGCTGACAGAACTGCTCTGTCTGTAACCTTCACTTGCTTATTTATTCCCTTTTTTAA
This sequence comes from Leptodactylus fallax, assembly GCA_947044405.1. Classification (NCBI taxonomy): domain Eukaryota; kingdom Metazoa; phylum Chordata; class Amphibia; order Anura; family Leptodactylidae; genus Leptodactylus; species Leptodactylus fallax. The sequence continues at coordinate 610,933 of CAMRHE010000522.1, read as the reverse complement.
AGATATTCTTCCTTTTTTTTTTATTTTAATCTTCCACAAACTTTGCATGAAGACCCTAGTCAGAGACATCCAAGATAAATCACACGGATTAGTTGTCGCCACAATAAATCTGCTATTGTTTAAATTCTGTGTCGGGGATTAGAATGGCCGATTGTGAGGAGATTGCTTTCTCCATACAAAGTGCTCATCAAGCCCATCTTATTCACAGACACTGAAGGTCAAAGACGCTGATAGATTTTATCTATAGTGCTTAAATAAAACACTTCCAAAATATCAGTAGAATATAGGAGAGTTCTTCCATGGTTAAAGGGAAGTGACTACAAAGAAAATGACGTTGGAAATGCAGAGCAAAATGATATGTAAATTGGTGGGAAAAGATTCAGAATAACTTGTGATTTATCCACTGAAATCTCTGTGAGAAGTCAGTCCTATCAGTGATTGACAGCTATCTCTGTATGTACAGTCAGACGGGAGGCTGAGAGTCACATAGGACCGCCTCTGTGCCATCTCAGCATAGAAGGAGCGCAGAACTCAGCGGATAAATGACAAGTTATACTGAATCTTTTCCTACAAAATTACATATCAATCTTTGCTCCTTCTGCTGGATAACACGCTGCTTGAAGATTGCTCAGAATTTTCTACATGACAGGCTCTAAGTTTTTCAGAAGGGAAGAAGTCGGGAGCAAACTTGCTTTTAAATAAAGAGTGCATTGGCGTTACAGGAATTGTGTTAATCTTGTCACCACCACGTCTTGTCTTGAGACAAGAAAGGTATGTTTACTATGCCACTTACTGGCCCCGCTATAGCATATACATGGTTTAAAAGCAATTTTGATGGTGGTAGACTCTCTTTAACCCCTTAAAGACAGCCTATTTTGGCCTCCAGGACAAGACACTTTTTGCTTTTTTTTCATCCGTCTCCTATGAGCCAGAAGTTGTATTTATAAATGGAACCATTTTGGAGTACATATAATGCATTAATTTTTTTTTCCTCTTCAGATCCCAGAGTATAATTAGCAGAGGCCTATGGGAGTTTAGCAACCATAAAAAACAAAACAAAAACAAAAACAGTGTTACTAGCCTCTCCTGGGTCCCGGCGCTGTTCCTTTCTCCTCTTCCTGGCTCCAGAACGACATCAGGGGCCACTAAGTGATTGGGCCTCATCGGTCAACTGTTGTCGTGACGCAAAGACACGAGCTTCATTACACCAGTCACGCTCACATCTTTGCTCCACGACACCATGTACTGCTGAGGCCCAATCACAGACGTCAGTGGTCCCTGACATCATTCAGCAGGCCTGAAGAGACCTCACAGTATAATAGAGGTTCCAGTTCTGGCAAGATTGGCCCAAAACATACTCATACCAGAAAAGGTGTGTGATTAAAGGGGCATGGCCTAAATATTCGCCATTAAAGGAGTTGTCCAGGAAAAATGAACAACCCTTTTAGTGTTTAAATAAGCTGGGGGGCAGAGGAAAAAAAAAATATATATATATGTATACGCACCTGTCCCCATTGCTTCGGTGTCCTCCCACGCCTCCCGGTTCATCAGCTCCGGCTGTTCTCTTCTGCTCAGGTCAATCAGCGAAGGGCCTGAATGTCACTACCTGTGAGATCACGGGTCTTCTTCCTGAGGCCTGCTGAAGCCAATCAGCAGCTTCAGCACAACGTCGGAAGAGAGCCGCCGGAGCAGATGAACTGGGAGGCTCCGAAGGACACTGGAGCAAAGGGGATAGGTGAGAATGTTTGTTTGTTTGTTTTTCACTGCCCCCAGCTTATTTAAAAGTTAAAAGGATTGTCCATTTTTGCCTGGACAACCTCTTTAATCATACTTGCAGAAAAATGCCCTATCACGATCCTGATTTATGTCATAATCACCTAGCCCTACCATGGGCCTAAGTCTTCAGTCCATGGTAGTGCAGAAGGCCATGACAAGGCCTCTGACTGCCATAGCAAGCCCCTCGAAGTGTGATCATGGGTTGCCAAGGGAACCCCTTCCCTCTGTCTAGCCACTTTATCTGCCTATTGACTGCAGCATGTTAAACTATTAGGATCAGAGTTGTGACAGAGAGTGCTAGAGTACCTACGCATTCATCATAACATTCGTCATGAAGCATTATCTGCCCCATACTCACACAGGGAGGGGGGTAAAGGAGGTCTGTCACCAGAACAGTCCTAGTGAACTATAAGCAGTCAGAAAGCGGAGTTCATGTAAATAAAACACTTTTCGTTTCCTGATTGGTGCCTCCAACATCCCTATTGCTCTCAACATACCAAAGTGCTACCTCCCTGCTATGACTGACAGGGTCAGGCAGTGTACATGTCAAGAAAGGAGAGAGGAATGGAGGGACTGAACACTGGAAAGCATAGATCTTTGGTGCGATGACAGTGTGTCACTGTTCTGGTGACAGACCCTCTAAACATATTTAAAGACTTTTGGCCAAGTCTAACAAGTTAATCTCAAATGGGGACATGAGGCCCTCAATCACAACATATTTCGAGTACTGAAGTGACACACACTAACAAACCCCTCAACATGCCATAGTTGCTAGCCACTTCAGCTGACACATGAAGACAATGGCGTCAGCTCAACTCCTGGGGTACCTCCATCCTCACACCGTACTATTATGACGGTTCGTGCAAACTGCTACCCGCTCAGTCTTAACAGTACGTCATTGGGTAGAAATAATTAAATCCCAATAATAAACTACGAGCAGGTGTTATGCTATACACCAGTGACAGTGTTGTAAAATGCTTATCTACTCACATTTTGTAAATTACAGGCATTTACTGGAGGAGACACTGGACTGTGTTCTTCTAAAGAGTGAATCAAATCTTACCAATTTTTTATATTCGCACACTCTGAAGTGGATGAAACAATTCATTCAGAATAACCTCAGGTTACATAGCATTCTTTTTTCAAGGTTGCATCATATGAGCAATTTCTGTTCTAGTCAATTCACCCACCACAACAACAACTTTAAATAGCATCTAAGGGAGGACAACACTGCCCCGAAAACGTTTTTCCCAACAGCCTACGTGACAGTCAGTATATATGAGAACAGAAATGATTTCGGATTTATAAATTTTTTTTTTTTTTTTTTAAATTTAGAGATAAATGCACGTCACTATGTAAATACTACAAGTTCGAAGACCAAGTTATTTCAGTCACATACAAAAACAAATGAAAAAAACAAAGACAAAAACACTGATGATAAATACCTGATTGGTCTATGCTCTCATATCTATAGACATACTATATGTTTGTTACTGTTATGAAAAAAAGTTGAAAATACCAAGAAAAACAAGTAAAAAAAAAAACATTTAAAGAGGACCTTTCATGTCCTCCTGCACATGCGGTTTTATATACTGCTAGAAAACCCCGGGGCTGGAGATATCGATGCGATAGTTTTCTGCCCATTGTCAGAAGGGCGTTCCTGACAGTCTAGCTGGGCTGTGAAGAAGCCCCCCCCCCCCGACTGTACTCATCCATAGCCCTGTACTGTCAGAGAGGGCGTTCCTTACCTCGCAGCGATGTACATTAATTTTTGGGAAGCACTCTTGGGCTCAAAATGATAATACCCCTTGATAAATTCCTTGAGGGGTGTAGTTTCTAAAATGGGTTCACCTTTTGGGGGTTTCAATTGTATACGTACTTTAGGGGCTCTACAAATGCAACATGGCACCTTAAAACTATTCCAGCAAAACCTGCCCTCACAAAGCCAAATTGTTCTATTTCCATTCTGAGCTCCACCATGTACCCCTACAGCTGTTTACAACCACATATGGGGTATTGCTATGTTCAGGAGAAATTGTGTAAAACTTTGGGGAGCTTTTTCTCCTTCATACTCTTGAAAATAAAAGATTTGGGGCTAAATTGACAGTTTATTGGAAAAAAGGTAATTTTTCATTTTCATGTCCCAATGTTAATAAAATCTGTGAAAAGGCTGTTGGGTCAAAAAGCTCACTATACCCCTTGAAAAATTCTGTCAGGGGTGAAGCTTCCAAAATGGGGTCCTTTTTAGGGTTTCCATTGTATTGGTACTCTAGGGGCCCTACAAATGTGACATGGCACCCAAAATCTAATGCAGCAAAATCTGCCATCCAAAAGCAATATAGCGCTCTATCCATTCTAAGCCCCACCATGTACCCATACAACAGATTACAACCACATATGGGGCATTGCCGTGTTCATGAGCAATTGTTAAACAAACTGTGGGGTGCTTTTTCTCCTTTAACCCCTTGTGAAAATGAAAACTTTGGGGATAAAGTAACATTTTAGTAATTTTTTATTTACACATCCCAATGTTAATAAAATCTGTGAAAAGGCTGTTGGGTCAAAAAGCTCACTAGAACCCTTGAAAAATTCTGTCAGGGGTGTAGTTTCCAAAATGGGGTCATTTTTTGGGATTTCCTTTGTATTGGTTCTCTAGAGGCTCTGCAAATGAGACATGGCACTGAAAACTATTCCAGCAAAATCTGCTTTTCAAATGTCCAGTGTCGCTCCTTCCCTTCTGAGCACTGCCGTTCGCCCAAACATCAGTTTACACCCACATGTGGGGTATTTCTGTACTCGGGAGAAATTGCATAAACTGTGAGATGCGTTTTCTCCTTTAACCCTTTGTGAATGTGTTAATTTTAGGGCTAAATGAATGTATTGAAAAAAAAAAATGAAATGTCTAAATTTCACCTCCTATTGTTTTAATTTCCGTGAAATGCTTAAAGGGTTAAACTTCCCAAATGCTGTTTTGAATTATTTGAGGGGTGCAGTTTTGAAAAGGGCTGATTCATGGGGTTTTCTAACATATAGGCCTTTATAATCCCCTTCAGAACTCAAGTGGTCCCTAAAAAATTAGTTTGGGAAATTTTCTTGTAAATCTGGAAAATCACTGTTACACTTGTAAGCCTTCTAACATCCAAAATAAATGAAATGACAATTAAAAGATTATGCCGATATAAAGCAGAGATATGGTAGATAATATTTATTAATGTATTTGTGTGATATATGACTGAAAAGCAGAGCATTTCACATTTTGAAAATTGCGATTTTTTTTCCAAATTTCCATCACATTTCCTTTTTTTATAAGTAAATACAACAATATTGATCAATGTTTACCACTAACATGAAGTACAATGTGTCATGAAAAAGCACTCTCGAAATCACTTGTGTAAGTTAAAGCGTCTTAAAGTTATTGCCATATAAATTGACAAGTCAGTTTTGAAAAATGAGGCCTGGTCATGAAGGTACTTTTAGGCTCTGTCTTGAAGTGGTTAACCAAAATAGATTTCAAAAAGAAATCAGTGCCTGTAAAAATTTACTGCAGATATGCATCAAGATATAATAGTGGTGATGGAAAGGCAGAAAACTCACCTGTTTTATGGTAAATGTATCCCCCTTTGCACCGGCTATGTGCAGAAGCTTAAGTAGAGCTGGTTGTGGTCGTACCTAGTACACAGTGGGAGAAATGCTACAAGATTACTAAAATTAAGATGGAGGAGAATTAAACATCCCTCCTTTAAGTACAGTATTTCACAAAAACCATTAGTTATCTGTAGACCACCTTATACAGAATAGTGGATGGCGCTGTGAAGACGACTGTGAATCCACAATACTGGTTAACTGCACAGCAAATCCTTCTAAACACATTTAGCAGACCATTATATAATAGTCCAATATAAATCTGTTAGCCACATTGTATAATTTGTTCATTATCGGCAGCCGGAAGTTGCACTATATTTTTTCTGGCAAAAATACTCCACTTCACATTTTTTGGGGAGTATTTTTAGCCATAGAAAACTGTGAAATTTCTATTAACAGCAATAAATAATATACATGATTAAATAATGCTAAGAAGTCAGTACCTATGCAGGAACCCATCATTGTAACTGTCTTTTATGCATAACAGTGAATAACTATAGGATTGAGGCAGTGGTAGCCATAAGCGACTGAAATCCCGCCTGTATATGGCTGCCAACGACTGCCCAATTATACAACATAATCATGCAGTGATTGGCGGCCGCACACAGGTGAAGTTTCAGCTGCCTATGGCTACAACTTTGTGACCATGCACCCTTAAGCTCGGTTCACACTAGTGGCATGTTGTCTGTTGAAAGACCAGAACAATGGACTAACAGACCACAAAAACATCAGACATTTACGGAGCCCAATGGACCCCGACTATAATGGGATGCACTGGGTGTATTTCATCCGCCGGACAAAAAAGTTGTCATGCTCTCATGACTTTCTCATTCAGTGATTTTGGTGGACTCTGCAATGGAGTCTCCAAATGCAGGCGCAGATGTGAATATAAACTTAGTTATACTTATTGGCAGCTGCTGTGACCATGTATCCTGAGAGATAAACTTTAGCGTCAGACTGTGGCACAGTCCACTACAGTGTATGTGGCTAAAAATTCACTGGACTGAAGGACTACTAATGTAGGCCGCACAGCGCTATTCACAGTAACTTTAAATGGTTACAGCACTAATTAACCTCTTCCTCACCAATGGCAGAGAACAGGCTAACCGATACTATGACTAAAGTCATTTAATGCTGACATGTAGCAGCTCTGTGCAGGGGAGGGCAATGTTGTCTGGGGCATGGGTGCCTACTTGTAGTTCCCTGTTGTGGCGGCTTTAGATTAAATTAAATGACTGGTAAAGTCCCATGTATATTAATATGCATGAGACTTTTTTGAAAGAGTAAAATTGGCATGCTGGGCCTCAAGAACCCTATAACCGTGACATATACTAAACAACAATTATAATATATATTAACTTAGTTATTAGCAGGACTGCTACCAGAAGAAACTGAATTTATTAATTAAAATGGTGCATACCACTGGAAGAACTGATATTCAATAGTGGTTTGCAGATGGTCCATGTATAGGGCAAAGAGTCTGGAAGCAAAACTCAGGACGGGTCCTATTCCTGTCTTTTTTGTGGCCTGGGCTCACTACATGAAAAGAATGGGTCTGTGCATTTGCCATCTATGTAGTTTTCCCACAAACCCATAGATGTACACGTTCATGTGCATGTAGCCTTGGGCTGCTTATTGCTTTTAATAATTTGTTTTTTTAATGTTGAAACATGTACCATGTTGTATTTTTGTTTTAAAGGGGTAAGACATAACTTACGAAATTTTGTTTTACTTTAGTATTGTTCAAGGTTCAGACATACAGTAAGGCTAACTGCACATGGCTCAAGCCACCCCCACGGCGGCCATTCTCCAGATAACTGTGCGTCACTAGCCGCTGCAGGGTTTTGGGCACGTGCGGTTAACTACAGCATGCGTCCATACACCCAAGTATGAATATATGTTATTTAACTACTGTGCAATTATTTTTGTCAAGTGTAAAAAAAAAAAAAATATTAAAAAATTGCCACAAAGTAAGAATGCTTTCAAAAGTGTAGGCTATAGTTATGTAGGTTAAAAGAAAACTAAGTCAAATCTATATTTGCTGTGCCCACCCATTAGAAAAGGAGGCGATGATACATAGCCCTGATTTCAACAGCATCCAGTCTGTCTGGGATTGAATGAACAGGAAGAAGGATTTGAGAAAGCCTACATCGACAGAAGACCTTTGGTTAGTTCTCCAAGATGTTTTGAACAACGTCCCCGCCAAATTCATTCAAAAACTACCAGGGCTGTGGAGTCGGTACGCCAAAGCCCCGACTCCGACTCCTCAATTTCCCCTGACTCCGACTCCAACTCCGACTCCGATTCCACCAAAATAGGCACCGACTCCGACTCCACGACTCCGACTCCACAGCCCTGGACTGCTAAACCTTATAGGTTCACTCAGAACTCAGTCTCATCATTATATGAGGAATAGAACAGACCTTTACAGGACATTTCATCATTTTCAACATTTCATCATTTTCCCAAATTCTTATGAAAATATATTCAGCACATACTGCATTGTACTACTAACTGTACCAATTTATTATATATTTTGGGAGTCGGAGTCGGTCCATTTTATACCGACTCCGACTCCACCAAATAGGCACCGACGCCGACTCCACGACTCCGACTCCACAGCCCTGAAAACTACCTTCAGTCTCGGCTAACCACCTTACCCATACACGCCACACTGCAAATAACCTACTGCAGAGTCCTATAGCAATGTTTACACCAATCCTGTGAAACCCTATGTTTCCTACAAGTTTATCATCCCAAGACTTTACATGATTGAAACATATTCACCTATCGTTACTTAAAGAGGACCTTTAATCAACTCCGGTTCTTAGCAACTGTTAATAGTTGCCTCTCCACTGATTCTGGTGCAGTTGGAATTTTTTTTCTCTAGCCCCCACCATTCCCAAGCAATCAATGCTGTTAGTTTTGGTGCCTCATTTGCTATTTAGGTTCTGTACTGTCAGGAGGGCGGTGTCAGGCAGGAGCAGACAAGGGGTGTGATTCTGATCTCTGACACTGGCTGCCTCTGATGGGAGCTCTGAATCACACTCCCTGCCTGACACTGCCCTTCTGACATTACAGAGATAGCTCAGGCACCAAAACTACTTGCGTTTGCAGTACATACTCATGGCTGCTAGATTGGACGTGGCCTCCAGGTGGAAGACTTTACACATCATGTAAGATTTCAGTAGATGAGGGTTAAGCAACGTTGCATACAGAGGTTGCAATGATGCCCATACAGGCATGCAATGACACCTGCAATAGCATTTTGGTGCACTGAAAAATTTCTCATGCTTATTAATATGCTTGTGACTTTTCCCGCTAATTGAACATCTAAGCTCCGCCTCCTGGCGCTTAACCTTTGCTGACATCTGCAGCACTATTACAGCAGATGTGGGTACATTAAATACGATGCCCACTCAGAAGGCGACCTGGCACTAATGCCCACAATCAGAGTCCTCTATGAATTTGGTACATCTGACAGAGCCCCCACCTCTTCAATTGCTATGTTCCTGTTACTGCTTAAGCGCAGTGAGACTACTACTACAACTGTCCGAAGTGACCCTCCAGTACCCCCATTTACTCCTTATTTCACACAAGTACACAATAAGAAGAGAGGAACAGCTCTCAATAGAGGAAGTGAAAGAATAAAGATGCAGGATTTCACAGAAAGGAGCCAAAATTTGTTGTTAAAGCATATTGCTAAATTTTTAATGAGTTGTGCAAGAGCTTAATTACACTTTAAACATGACACTCTAAATAAATTTGGCATCGCTATGATTATGCTGACCCAAACAATATAAGATACATGTCACTTTTACCACACAGTGAATATAGTAAAAAGGAAACCCTAAATTTGCTATTCATACATAAAAGACAGTTACAGTTTCCCTGCTTAAAAATAATGACCTCTTAGAAGGATTATGCCTACATACCATTTATTTCCATTACTACAAACCTACTTCCCCTTCTTGGCAAGTAATGCAACCTATCTCAGGTTGTACATTAAAAAAAAAAATAACGCTATGCTATCTGACACTGGGGAGTAATTTGATAAGGTGCAGGCCTCACAACTGAAGCAGCCACCGGGACTGGCATACTGCAGTAAACCCCAAATTATGTATTTGCAGATCTTGCTTCCTATTTTCCCTACAGTGTAGTTACTATGTTCTAGTTTATTCCGGTTTACAGTATTTGTTCACCCCCCTTAAACTTTTTAGACAGTACTATATACCTACAGTGTTTCCCCGAAAATAAGACTGGGTCTTATATTTTCTGCTCCGAAAGATGGGTTAATTGTCTTATTTTTTTCCAGGAACAACAATCCACTCTTAGACCCAAAACCATTGGCAAGCGCCAATGGTGGATGGGCTCTCACACAAGGATTTGTGTCACTCCTGTCAAAGGCATGTCACTGTCAGGTCCCTTGCCTTTGAAGCAGTGTTCCACCACAACACACAGCACTACCCGATCTGTGTGTGAGAGCCTGGCACTACTGGCAGTCAACCCTTGTTGTGGAGAACTAGCTCAGTAATGCCAACTTGTATAGATAGATCCTTGAAGTTAATGTCCAATTCTTTTGGGGTGTCTGATTTCCATGATGAAGAATCTACTGTATTCTATTTACTTTACAAGTATCATTGCCTGGACACTTTTTTAATTAACTGTAATAGGGCTTATTTTCAGAGTAGGCTTATATTTCAAGCATACTCCAAAAATCCTGAAAAATCATTCTAGGGCTTAATTACAAGGTAAATATTATTATTTAGTATTTCTATCCTAACCATAGACAACTCATTTATGCTGACAATTGCTGAGCAATGGTAAATATGACCAGTCTAATCCCGGACTGAACTCCAGTCTTAAAGCACACCTTACCATTCAACAAACATTGCATAAATCAATAGTAGCATGTGCAGTAGTTATGGAAAATTAGTTCATTTTGGCAATTAGTTCCTTATGATCTAGGTCATTCAAAAGATTAGTTCACTTAATTCATTATTTCTCTTAAGTAGGAATACTGCTTAGTACATAGATCTAGCCTGTTATACAAAGTCACTAGTGGTTCTTCAGATGACGTATAGTTCTGTTACAATGATCAGATGTATTTCATATGTCTGATCACTATTAATGTTTTATATGAACAATCACTTATACCACAAGCTATCAGTGCCATGTTGAACTTTGCAAAGTTAGAAACATTTTCAATGCTAACCTTAACATCTGGTATTATTGTCTAGCAGTTTGGTAACAGACAGTATAGTAATCCACAAGATTTTAAAAAGGAATAAATATCTGGTGTAATAAACATATCAACAGTATATAGAATGCCATGCAGCACCGCTCTTTTCTAGACTGCTTTACAACGAGTTCCTCTGACATACCGCACTCCCCTCTGTGTCCTGTAAGCTACGATTAGAGGGGTTTAGTCCCAGTAGCTGCTGCGAGGAGGTAGATGTTGACATTTTGGCAGTGGCAATGCTGTGTGTGAATGTGTACCTACAGAAGTGGAAAAAAGAAAAAGGAAAAAAATAAATACAAATCACAACCAAAGCACACATGAAGCATTAACAAACTTAATATATTCCTGACAGTGCAAATGTTGTCCTGCCCCACTCTGACCACTAGGGGGTCGTTTTGTTCCTTCATGTTCTATTCATGTAAAAACAAAATTATAGCCGATAGTGGATCTGAGGCGAGTTCCTGGGAATGACCCCACGCACACATAACTGCCACTGGCGGTTAACCCAGGACATGCCATGGCAGGAACGGTTAGCTATAGTATTCACAAGGGTCATGCCAAGTTAGAATTGTCATAAATTCCACTTTTATCAAGCGTGGAAAAGATAATGAATAAACTCAAGACACAATGATAACTCAAAGAAAGCAGATTGGTTACTTGTAAATGCAAAACAATGATAGAAATTGGACACACAAAAAGCAGGACAGCTAAACTTTTTGCTGCTACATTGTTTGTGGGTAGTGATACTGTACCTCCGAATTCTTATCTCACAGGACAAGCCTGGGGCAGCTAAACTGCTGCGATACACAGTGGCAGTAATGGATGAGGTTTCACCAAATCTCATCCACATTCTTATATACACTTATACTATTCATTTGTGAAGAGATGTTTTAGAATTGGAGGTATGCTTTATAGTCAGTTTTAATGATGACTACATTGCAGTATTTGCTCCAAATATAATTTCTACATGCTTAAAAGCGTACCTTCAGTTATAAACAACTTTTCACAAATGAATTGTGCATGTAAACATAAACTTAGTAATGTATTTATTGTGTTTTCTTCACTACTTATTAAGCTGTTCTCCTGCTCTTTATCTTCATCTTGCTGATTATTTACATTATATACAGCTCTGTATTCAGCCTAACACATAGAGCTCTATGGAGCAGGGAGGGATGGAGTAGGATTCTCTTGGTGACTAGTTAACTGATGTATGCACTCCTAGTTTATCTGCAATCCAGCAGATTAAAAAAAAAACAAAAAAACACCGCACATAAGAAATAGAGTGTAGGAGCAGCAATTATTTGAGTGTCTTTTCTATCCCCCTCCTCTCTTCATAGACTAATATGGAGAAAATAATTATCTTTAGCGTAGTATGTAGTGTGGTGCAGGCTGTTGGATCTATACAGTGCAAATACCAAGCTGCACAGGCTCATGGTGTAAATGCACTGCTAAATAATGGCTGACCAATAGATTTTATGACTTTGTAGCCTTATGGCCACTCTTTTGACAAATAAGAGTGCTCATCTCAGTCAGGCTTACAGTTTTTCTGTTCCATTACAGAAATCCCTACAGGGATTGGGCAGTCATATGGTGGATTGACTGTAATGGGGTCCGCCCAGTTTCTATTATCATATCTGTTTTTTTGTCCCTGCCTTTTGACAGACCAGCACCAGTAAAAATGAATCACTAAACTCAAACTCTATTGTCTTCAGTGCAATGATATAAATGTTCTCATAATGACTGATTGATTGAGAGTTATGCGAGTCCAGGCCTCAGAATCCCACACAGTATAGGAAGGTTGGGCACAAGACGCATCACATGCGCTTACACCGCACGCCTATGTCAGCAGCGCGTCCTCACCACCCGCACAGCCCGCCTCTCTGGCGGACATGTGACCACATGTAAGGCCGGGGTATCGGAGCCCCGTACTGTGAGATCACTCGTTACCAGCCTGTGTAGTAGTCTCCAGTAATATCATGAAGTCTGCTCAAAAATTATAATAACAGATGCTTAAATGTTACATATCAAACGCAGGCCTTGGGTCAAAGTTCAATCTCTTTAATAACTTCATCTCTCACCCTATATTCGCCCTATGGCATCTTGTAAAGCCGCCATCCCGACCTATTCGCCGCCTCCCCGGCCACGACTAAGGACGACCCGGGAAATCCCCGCTTCCGGTTCACGTAACGTGGCGTCGCCTTACGTTTCCGCTTCTTGTGGAGCGGCCAATCCAAGGCGGAACTGGACACCATAGAGATGCTCAAGTGTGGACTAGAAAGACAGTACTTTCTATATAGCCTGGTTATGTGATTATAGCGCTAAACTGAGGCGACTGTTAGGTAGCTGTAGCTCAGGAGCTACATATGGCGTCCTATGGATACGAGATTACATTATTTGTGGTCATGTTAACAACAAAAAGGCCCTGTCCGCCACTTACTGACCTGAGGTATATAACTGGTGTAAGGAAGAATATCACCACATATTATCAACACATTTAGACGAGGGATCATGAGGACATAAAGCCTTCGCTACATTCTCTTACAACGAGCCCGGATAGCTCAGTCGGTAGAGCATCAGACTTTTAATCTGAGGGTCCAGGGTTCAAGTCCCTGTTCGGGCGGCTCGTTCATTTTTTTTTCATTTTTACTGGATAAAACGTGGAAATTTTATGTAATAACATGAGGCACCCTGTATCAGTGTATGCAATACAATGAGCATGTGAATAAATGTAAGCGCACTATGACGAGCATCAAGTCTAAGGTGAATAGATATAGCTGCATAGTGTTTATTGGATTATAGCAGACAGAAGTGTTAGCTTTCAACTACGCATAAAATGAGGAATAAATGTACTTATTTAAAAAAAAAAAAAAAAAAAATCTAGAGTGCCGCCCGAACAGGGACTTGAACCCTGGACCCTCAGATTAAAAGTCTGATGCTCTACCGACTGAGCTATCCGGGCACTCATAGTCATAACCTGGGATTTTCAGAGGGTAGTACATAATTAGGAAAAAGTGAACTCAATTTACTGTAGGTTTGCGATGATTGTAGGGTCTATATTGGGGAGGGTTGCTGATTGAACATTTGCTATTCTAGTTTGCATCACATAATGTCTTAGACCATGTTGCTGTATTTCCCAGTTTGCATCAAAACACCATTTTGTAATAGGGCTTATTTACACAATAGTGTTATGTCTTGGAAACATGATCCATGTGTAAGGCCTTATTTGCCAGACTCACCCAGCTGTGTGAATGGAAGGCACTGGTTCCTAGTGAGTTATGATACAATGATCTCCCGATCAGCCTGATCACTAAAGTCCTGGACACCTAGCTTTATGTCAGTTCAGTAAAGTAGCGCACTTGCCTTTATCTCACTATGCATACCTCCCAACTTTCAAAGGACAGAAAGAGGGACAAAATATAAGGCGCGCTATGCGCACTGCGGCAAATTTAGCTCCACCCACTTCTATGTTGACTCCGCCCATTCTCATCTATTTTTCCATGTGCCCCCACACAATATAATGCTGCTACAGTCACCCTAACATTATATACCCCCACATTATAATGGTCCCCTCCAATTTCCCCACAGTGCCCCAGTTTAAACTGGTGGAAACTAGAGGGGGACAGTTGGTGGGGGACATTAAACTGGGGGCAACTAGAGGTAGACTTATCCCCCTCCAGCTAGCCCCCATGGTTTAATGTCCTCCTCCAGTTGCCCCCAGTTTAATGTCACCCATCTGCCACCAGCTTAATGCGCCCTTCATCTGCTCTCAGTTTGTCCCCCTTTATTTGCCACCATCTTAATGTCCCCCTTTATCTGCCACCAATTTAATGTTCCCCCTTCATGTCACCAGCTTAATGCCCCCCTTCATCTGTCCCAGTTTAATTGCCCCCTCCATTTACCACCAATTTAATGTCCCCCTTTATCTGGCACCAGCTTAATGTCCCCTTTATTTGCCACCAGTTTAATTGTCCCCTTAATATGCCTTCAGTTTAACTGCCCATTCATCTGCTCCCAGTTTAACTGCCCCTTACATCTGCGTTCAGTTCCCCCCTCTTGCTCACACATGCTGCGTCTGTCTCTTCTATCACTCTCTGTTCCCAGCTTTCTGTGTAACATCACAGTGTGTCCCGCAGTATCCAGAATAGCTCCGCCCACACAAGAGTCTGATCACATGTTCATGACGTCGTCAAAGGTCCTTTAGCCATTATAATTTAGCATCTACCATTTAGCCTTTACCCTACCCTAATAAAGTTTAACAGCAAAACACTTCAGGGGAGTAGCGGGACAAACTGTAAGCTACGCGGGACAGCAGTGTAAAATCGGGACTGTCCTGCCAGATGCAGGACAGTTGGGAGATATGTGTTATGTTCCCATTCCCATCCTTTTCTTTTTGTGCCCCCACACAGTATAATGCTCCTACAGTCACCCTAACTTTATATGCCCCCACATTATAATGTTCCCCTCCCAATTGCCCCCATAGTGGCGTAACTAGGAATGGTTGGGCCCCAAGGTGAACATTTGACATGGGGCCCCAAGGTGAACATTTGACATGGGGCCCCGCCCCCCAACCCCCCCCCCCGCACAAACCACATTCCTGCACACAGTATCGTGCCCCATAGTGACCCCAACACACAGGCTTTTTTTTTTTGTGCAAAATGCACCATGTGAACGCAGTTTTACATCGAAGTAAAAGTTCCAGTGGCCTAAGAATATAGCTGAATCCAGATGCGTAATGTGTATTCCCCATAAAGATGCTGCCTTACGGTTCTCCTGGACACATACATTTACCACTAATTGGGGGCTGCACATGGACTTTCATTGCTTCTAAATGGAAAAGTACAGGTGCGTCCCAGGAAATAGCAGTAAGCGCATGCGTCATGAAGCATCTTGTGGAAGCACTTCTGTGCTATGGTTTGTGGTATATGATTTTAGTTTACGGGTCGTCAGACTTACAATTATTGACCAGCACTGCGAGTACCTCATCTTTGATTTTTTTCATTTAAATTGGCACGCCAAACAAAAAAGGTTGCCTACCCCTGATCTATACTTTTCACAGACAGCACCCCACCCTTCTAATTTGCTGATCGTCTGTTGTTGATTTGTTTTGCACATCTGTGAGAAACAGAATAATTTTTTAAAACCGTTTAAGGTTAAGACCCTACGTTGTGGAAACGCAGCTTTTTTTTTTGTTGCAGATTTTGCTGCTTTTTTGAGCCAAGTCAAGAATAGCTACAAAAGTAATGGGAAATATACAGGAAGTTCTTATACTTCTGCCTAATCCACACCTGGATTTGGCTCAGCTGTAGAAAATTCTGAAATAAAAAAAAGCTGTGTTTTCACAATGTGGGTCTAACTGTATTTTTCAATGTGAAAAATGATACGTGGATGTAATCTGTTTTTTTTTTTTTTTTTTTTAAAACCTATATAGACTTTAGTGGTGCATTAGTGATGCATCCACATCAGTAAAAAAAAAAAAAAAAAATTACCTGCTTACAGTTTTTGTTTGCAGACCAATGATCTGCAAAAATGAGCCGTCAAAAACAGACATGTAAATAAACAATTGTAATCAATGTGTTCCAAAAATGGCTGTGTGACTGCTGTTACAAAAAGATTGCGTATGGGTAATAATACTGTAAGGGTTAAACATGTTTTACTTGCTAAAATGTATATATTTATATATATATATTGATAAGGGAAACAAAAGAGTGAAGTAAGCTCATTATGAGTTCCGGATCACATGTCTACACAGGATGCAGACATGCTTATGTTTATGTTGCAAGGAAGCTAATCTTTGACCCCAGATGTCATGTGGCCTTGTGCTGACTTTAAGAAATGTCCCTGTTTGACGCACAACTCTGAGACTAGTTTAAACCGGCTTTTGGACATATAGAACAGCGTAACAGAAGGCTAAATATAGATTTATTGTGTTTCCTATATAAACTTGTTCTACCAACCAATAAATCGAAGCATTCAACACTTGATACTTTCAGTGTCTGTGTCTGTTTCCCGAGCTCGT
This sequence comes from Leptodactylus fallax, assembly GCA_947044405.1. Classification (NCBI taxonomy): domain Eukaryota; kingdom Metazoa; phylum Chordata; class Amphibia; order Anura; family Leptodactylidae; genus Leptodactylus; species Leptodactylus fallax. Next base: position 594,257 of record CAMRHE010000522.1, on the reverse strand, counting down.
AATTTCTTCCTTATTTAATTAGAACTACGGCAACATAACCCAGGGGTCTTAGTCCCCACCTAACAACTGACGCCCAGAAACGTGGGGCATCGATAATCGTCCGATGTGCAGCCGATAGTGTGCCAATCCACTCACCAACCGATTTGGAGACGGGGCCAGAGGACCTCAGATGAATAAAACAGCGCTGTAAGGTAAGCCCTTGTCTTGCCAAATAACTTAACTGAGTTCCTGCGTGTCTCTGATCCTGTGTGTCGATGAGTGAGGTTAGTTGCTGCATGTTTTTGTGACGATCGGTGCCATATTATATAGTACGGAAGAACCTTAACTAAAGGGTATGTTGTCTGTAGTGGAGTGGAAGATAGTATACATCAGTCTTTGTCTATTGATCATACTGTCATTTAGTTGTTACATTTGTTATAAAGTGTATAAGGCAGCGCAGAAGGGAGAGACATTCTCCATCCTTAACCCCTAGAGTTGCGGACAAGGTCCTGAAAGAAAAGTACTGAGTGATTGAAAAGTCCTTGTTTTGGAACACTAGCCTCCAGCTGTGCCTGGACGGTCAGGGTCGAATGAGACCCGAGTAGTAGCACGAAGGACTGAGTAGAATCCGCGCAGGTACGTGCAATAATTCAGGTGTGTTTCGGTAAGGGGACACAGGCAGAAAGTTCAGTCTGTGGAAACCAATTGAGGTTTTGCCCTGAGCACTACACCAGAACTTGCACATTAAGAATTAGTTCAAGGAAAACAGAGTGTCTGTTTGGGAGTTCCCACTAGAGAAGTCAAAGTGACCCTCTATTGTCTTAATTGCCCTAGAGGAGTGGGAATTCACGGCTGATTAGCTACCAGCCAGTATGGGGAAGGGACCCTCTAAGATATGGTACACCCCATATGAACTAATAGAGACAGGGGAAGGGAAAGAAGTTGCCGCCCAAGTAAAAACGATCCTTAAAAGAGCAGGGGTTCACAAGACAGGACTGATTGATAGTAAATTTTGGGATCAATGGAGACTAGACCATGCAGGACAAATCCAGGAGCACAAATTACAAAGGGGAATATATGCTCTAATTGAAGGGAGCAACAGAGTAGAGAGGGAGGATTGACCTCAAAAATCGGGTGATAAAAAGGTTACATTATATGCTTTACCCTCCGTCATGATTTTAAATCAAAAGGGACGGAATAATCCACCGTCTGCACCTCCACCATATAGAGGTTCAGAGGGATGGACTTGCAGAGTCTGTAGTCAACAGAACCCAGACTACAGAGAAACTTGTCTGGTGTGTGGAGCTCATCGCCCATACCCACAACAAGTAAAAATGCTACCACCACCCGATGATGAGATCCTTCCTCCACCACCCCCACCAGAGCCGGCACAACAATTATACCCAGTTTTAACAAGATCCCAAACTAGGAGAACTTCAGGTGTCCAGGGTCTCCGTACCACTACCGGTACAGAGGAGGATTCAAAAGAGGAAGGCACATCCCCGTCTCCTTCTAGAGGAGCAACAGGGGGAGGGACGGGTAGTCAGAATGTCATCACAACTACAGTTGAATGGCGACCCTGGACCCCTAGTGAGCAATTGGCTCTTTGTCAACAACTACCAGACCCTCAGTTAGAGCCTAGTGCCTTTCTTAGAAAAATGAAAATGATCCAGATGAATTATAAAGCCAGTTGGAAGGACCTTATGGCCCTTGCACAGGTTAAATGTACCGAGGGACTGATGGGGACCATTAATATTACTGCCCGGTTTGGTAGAATTGAGCCCCACAGTACAGAAACCACCAGGAGTGGGGAAGAATTCTTAGATAGATTGCAATTATGGTGTGAGAAACAAGCAGAAACTAGACGTACTGCCTTGACTACTTGTAAAAGGGGGAAGGGAGAGTCTGTTGAAGCATATTATGGCAGACTACTCACAAAGGTAGTAGATTCCGGGTGGGATGAGGCCCCTGTTGCCTTAAAGAACACCATGATTGCTGAAGCGTTTATACAGGGAATTGGATCTAATTTGGCTGAAAAGATTAAAGGCTGTACCCCAGATTGGAGACGTACAGACCCCGATGATCTATATGCCAAAGCTGTTGGTTTTGCAGTAGATGAGAGAGAGAAGAAGGCAGCAGCCCCGGTAAAGAGTTACACCAACTCGGGTACCCTAAACCCGGGTAACCAGAGTAATCAGGGAAGACAAGGTACCCGCCCCAGACAACAGGGACAGAGGGAAACCAGGAAGTGTTTTAATTGTGGAAAGCAAGGACACTTGGCCAGAGATTGCTGGTGTCCTAAGCAAAGTGACAATAACAAAAAACAGTCTAGAAGCTGCCTGCCTGTCCCTGATCAAGGTCAGGATAACTCACAATGAAGGTTAGGCCCTCCCGCCCCAGTGTCCCTCTTATCTTCAGCAGAGAGAGGTATACAAATTTTCCAACCTGTATTGATTAATGGAAAGGAGGTGCCGTTCCTAATAGACACTGGGGCAACAAAATCTTGTGTCAGTAAAGACATCGTTAACAAATTTAACCTACCATTGTCAGGAGATAGCCAGGTGGTTCAGGGAGTGTCAGGTCTCCCTGTTACCCTTGAACAAACAGACCCCATAGAGACATCATTAAAAGGATGTAGAATTCTAACTAGATACCTTGTCTCTGACACCTCAGACAATATATTAGGTACCGATGTGATGGGAGTGTTGGGTTGTAACATCATGCTGCACCCCTCTGGTGAGGCTTATGTACAAACCACACATACCAATCACAAGATTCTTTGTTTAGTATCTGCGATAGTGAATACTCCACATTCGGTGTTCACTCTCACTGAAGAAGAAAATGCATTATTGTCTCAGGTCCCGGAAAGTTTGTGGGCAACAAGTAAAACAGATCTAGGCAAACTAGATGTCCCTCCTGTTATGGTAAACTTGAAACCAGGAGCACAGCCACCTAGAATCAAACAGTACCCATTGACACACGCCCAAGAGGATGCTATAGCCGTAACTATAGTAGAATTGTTAAAAGCTAAGGCTTTAAAAGAATGTACATCAGTGGCCAACACACCACTGTTCCCTGTCAAAAAGAAGGGCAAAAAGGGCGAACCAGATACTTACCGTATGGTCCATGACCTGAGAGAACTAAACAAAGTGACCTTGCTAGAGACCCCGGTAGTGCCCAACCCTCATACCTTGTTGTCTGCAGTCCCAACAGGGACCACATATTATAGCGTTGTGGACCTCTGTAATGCTTTTTTCAGTGTGCCCTTGCATACCGACTGCCAGTACCTGTTTGCCTTCACCTTTAGAGGTAAGCAATATACCTGGACAGTCCTACCACAAGGAGCGCAAAATAGTCCAAATCAGTTCACAAGGTGTCTCACTCTGATCATGAATGCTTGGGGCCCTCCCTCTGATGATGTTTTACTGTTGCAATATGTTGATGACCTTCTTCTTTGTGCCCCAGATAAACAGACATGTGAAGCTGCTACCATAAGCCTGTTGTGTTTCCTCTGCCAGAGCGGTTGCAAGGCCAGTAAAGACAAGCTGCAATTTTGCAAGCAAAAGGTGGTATTTCTGGGTCACTGTCTCAGCCAAGGTACCAAACATCTTTCAGATGAACGAACCAAAGTGGTAAGAGAAATGCAAGTACCAACATCCCATGCTCAGTTGCGTACCTTCTTAGGTCTGGTGTCATACTGTAGGCCATGGATCAGATCTGCATCCCTGACCATGCAGCCCTTGTATGACTGTCTCTTCTCTAAACTGTTCAGTCTGACATAAGAGGCTTTGGATGCATTTTATCAACTTAAGCTCCAGATAGTTAGTGCACCTGCCCTAGGCCTGCCTGACTATCAGAAGCCCTTTCAAATTTGTCACTGAGATGATGGGACATGCTACTGCAGTTCTCACACAACAACATGGGGATAGAAAGCGTCCCGTGGCATACTATAGTTCACATTTAGATGCCGTAGCCAGAGGAACACCCTCTTGTGTAAGGGTTGTACTTTCAGTACAAGCCCTGCTTGAAAAGAGCTCAGACATTGTCCTAGATCACCCCTTGGTGGTATATACACCACATGACATCCATGCAATCCTCACACAGGTAGACAGACGTCATCTTTCCTTGGCAAGACAGAGCAAAATGGAATTTGTTCTGCAATCCTCCTCCAACATCTCATTTCAGCGTTGTTTGACCTTGAATCCTGCAACTCTTCTACCAGTAGGAGTTCATGATTCAAAGGGGGGAGTAGATGATGAGATATTTTTAAACTCCCTCTCAGAAGATGAATTGTTTGATAGTCAACATGAGCATGACTGTGTGGCCCTCATGTCTCAAGAGACGGTGGGCTTCATCCATGTCACGGATATCCCATTACAGAACCCTGACTATGAGATGTTTGTGGATGGTTCTAGGTACTTAATAGATGAAGGCAAATTTGTTACAGGGTATGCTGTAGTCACTACACACGACATCATAGTACAAGAAGCCCTTCCACCACACATGTCAGCTCAAGAAGCTGAATTGAAAGCCCTTACAGAGGCTTGCAAAATAGCTAAAGATAGCACAGCAAACATTTACACTGACTCCAGGTATGCTTTTGGCATTACACATGATTATGGTCCTATATGGAGGTCTAGGAATTTCCTGATGGCACAGGGCAAGCCAATCAAAAATGGAGATTCGGTAAGTCGATTGATGGAGGCCATATTGCTCCCTAAGCAGTTGGCAATTGTGAAAGTCAGAGCTCACACAAAAGGAAGAGACCCTGAAAGTCTTGGAAATGAGAAGGCTGACACAGCAGCCAAAGCAGCGGCACTGCTGCCATGGAAGGGTCTCAACCAGATGAGCAAAATGGACATTGACCTAGCAGACCCCAAGGGCCTGTACTCTAATGTAACCAGTGTGGAAACTGAAAAATGGAAAAAAGCTGGTGCCAGAGAGTATGAAGGAACGTGGAAAATGGGGGATAGACTGTGTCTACCTGCAGCAGTATACCCCCAAATGGCTGGTTTGGCCCACGGTAAGGTGCATGCCTCTCGAAATGCCATGGAGTCATTAGTGGGTAAATTATGGTTTGCCCCAGGGTTTGGAAGGGCTGCTAGTAATCACGTAAAAGCATGTCACATATGTTCTCTACACAATCCAGGACAGGTAGTTAAAACACCTACCAAATGTACACCAAAATCCCTGTATCCATTCCAGAGAATACAAATAGATTACATACAGTTGCCTAAGTCTGGAACGTACGAGTATGTATTGGTCTGTGTGGATTTGTTTTCAGGATGGCCTGAGGCCTACCCTGTGAGCAAAGCGACTGCACAGGTAACTGCCAAGAAATTGATGTCTGAGCTTGTGTGCAGATTCGGGATACCTGAGGTAATAGAATCTGACAGAGGTACACATTTCACAGGTGAGATAATGAAAGAAATAATGTCTGCATTAGGGATTGAGCAAGCTTTCCACACACCCTACCATCCTCAGAGTTCAGGCAAAGTTGAATGGTTGAATGGTACACTCAAGTTGAAGATTCAGAAAGCCATGGCAGAGACAGGAAAGCCCTGGCCCGAATGCCTGTCCCTAGCCTTATATTCAGTAAGGACTACTAACAGGAGAACAGGGTTATCACCATTTGAGATATTGTTTGGAAGTGTGCCTAGGTTGGGGTTGTATTTTCCTCAGACTTTACAACTCAATTATGACAGCACTGCCAGCTATGTTCAGAGCTTGTGTCAAAGACTGAAAGTAACACATAAACAAGTGTTCTCTTCTATTCCAGACCCTTCTGATTTTTCAGGGACACATAGCCTGCAGCCTGGTGATTGGGTGGTTGTGAAAAGACATGTCAGAAAAACCCTTGAACCTAGATTTGATGGCCCTTTCCAAGTACTGTTGACAACTGCCACTTCGGTCAAACTAGAAGGAAAGCCTAACTGGATACACGCTTCTCATTGTAAAAAGGTCCTTGAACCTGAGCAAGGATGAAGAAATGGACATTATTCGTTTTGTGCCTTCTAAGAGGACTCACAATCGGTGAGACCTGGAAATCTTTTTAGGGAATTAAAGAAGTGGACAATAAGTTTATTAAACACCATCTTGTGATGGTGGAAGGGTTTAACTATACCCTCAAGGATTGCTGGATCTGTACACACTCTCCTATTACCTCCACTAGTTTACCCTTTCTGGCCATACCTGTCCCTATTGACGAACTACTGCAGTGGCCAGGGTGTCTAGATAATGTTGCAGGTGACTTCAAGACCAGGTCATGGGCAAATGTTACTGTGGGGATACCAATAGTGGGGTGGACAGACTATCCATGGTGGCAAGGTAACCTTACTGGAAACAATAAGAATATCCAATACGTGGCATATAGTGGGGAAAGATGGGTTTTTAGGAATAGATCCACTGCCACCATATTGGGTAAGATTCCCCAGACCAGAATACAGATAAGTTTTGGGGATGATGGACAGAAAAGAAGTGATTTCTGGGCACCTTGGGTCATAGAAAGAACAGTACACAACACTTCCTGGGAACATGCACACCTATTTGTAGAGGGAGACAATCATACGTGTAAAGGGATACCCGGGAACATAGAGTGTGTGAATGAGACGGTTGAAGAAAGGCTTTACAGGAAAAAGAACCTTTCATTTGTTTGTGGAAATCGAGACCTGGGGTACTGTGGAGCACTGGGTAAACTACCCTCTTGGTGTATGCTAAAGAATGTATCTGGCTTTGTGGATCTTGTGCACAAACTTATTACACAGCACTCAGCCTTATTCGATTTACCTCCTCAGATGTATTGGGCATGTGGCAGCAGAGCGTATAAGTGGTTACCAGTAGGAGTGAAGGGCACATGTACAATAGTAAGACTTACTCCTGCTACCTTTGTTGTTGATAAATTAAATACAAAATCCATACCTAAACACACTCTATACAAGAGAGCTGCAGACAACACCCCTAGGAAAAGTGGTAGACCTCACTTGGTACAGTCAAGCACTGGGAATAAGATAGTAAGCACAATACTCATATATCCTATGATAATGCAGATGTGGGACAAGCTAGTGCAAAGTACTGACTATCTCGATGATCAAATATGGGAAATTCTGGGGATACTTAATACCACTATTGCAGTACAGAATCAATTGATAATAGTCACTAATCAACACACACTGGTATTAGACTATATAACTGCAGCTCAGGGAGGAATGTGCCAGATAGTGGGACCTACATGCTGCCACTACATTGACCCAGAAGGCAACATCAAAGAAAAACGAAAATTGGAGGAAGTATACAGGCTAGGAGAAGAGTATGAGAGGATGAATGTTCAGAACAAAGACAGTTGGTGGTCTGAAACATTTTCATTCTTAAATCCAGTCAATTGGTTTAAAGGTATAGGTGGGTGGGTGGCAGGATTGATCCAGATGGTCATACAAATAGCAATGATTATATTACTGATATATTGCTTTGTAAAAATCGTATTAATTTGTATTAATCACTGTAATCGAGATAGATATAAGTGGTAGACACCTAATGACAACTCCAATGGGGAATCCAGCTGGACTGGCACCTGAAAGGTGAATGTACTCATTGGAAAAGTTATTAGATGTCTAAAATGGGGGAGAATGTAAGGGTTAAACATGTTTTACTTGCTAAAATGTATATATTTATATATATATATATTGATAAGGGAAACAAAAGAGTGAAGTAAGCTCATTATGAGTTCCGGATCACATGTCTACACAGGATGCAGACATGCTTATGTTTATGTTGCAAGGAAGCTAATCTTTGACCCCAGATGTCATGTGGCCTTGTGCTGACTTTAAGAAATGTCCCTGTTTGACGCAAAACTCTGAGACTGGTTTAAACCGGCTTTTGGACATATAGAACAGCGTAACAGAAGGCTAAATATAGATTTATTGTGTTTCCTATATAAACTTGTTCTACCAACCAATAAATCGAAGCATTCAACACTTGATACTTTCAGTGTCTGTGTCTGTTTCCCGAGCTCGTAATTTCTTCCTTATTTAATTAGAACTACGGCAACATAACCCAGGGGTCTTAGTCCCCACCTAACAATACCAATACACCAAGCTAATGGTGAGTCATTATTTCTCACCCAGGCAGCTACAGCATACTGCAGTGTAACACATTGTGGACTAAAAGCAACAGCAAATTAGACCTTATAGGGCCACACATACAGCAAATAAACTGATATGTTTTCCCTTTAGGGGCTGAGCTCCAATTCAGCTGCAATACCATTCACAGCACATAGACAAGACAGCCAATTTTCTGGTCTAGAAGGGAACAGTTTATGGCACACAACATTTTTCCCCCACAATTTTTCTGATGGTCTTAAGATAGGTCATCAATTTTAAAAAGGTGCGAGTCAAATACAGTGTGAAAAGGATCTCACACCCTCTTTTGCAGACTAAAAGCTAAAGTGCCGAGGGCAGCATAACATCTAGAAAAAAAAAAAAAAAAAAAAAGTGCAAATTCTTCATAAATAAAGTGCAGACCAGAAAAGGACCACAAAAAGGCACAATTTATGCAAAAAAAGGCACAAGTAGCTTAATAAATGTCCCCATTGTATAACAGCTCAACAGTCACTGCTGAGGCCCAATCACAGGCCTCAGCAGTGACCCGGGTGCATGCGTGATGTCATCCAGGGGCCGGAAGAGACCAGAAAAAACCCCTAGGCCTCTAATAAAATATCGTTGAAATTAATCGGTGTTTCACTTATTGAGAAGTGAAAGCGCCAGCGGCCCAGGGACTGAATGCAGCTATCGTTGCATCATGTACATTGTGTGGTGCTACGCTTTTACAACAAACTATTTTAAAGTGTAGAAGATGTATATATGTATGTGCTTCTGGGTCGCAGTATAAAAGGTAATATATTATGCTGTACAGTGAATGGCTCAAAAATGAAAATGAAAAAATTACAGAATTGAAAATGTTTTCACCCACCAAGAAAAAGATTACAAAATTTAGTCAAATACAAAAAGTCATCTCCCAAAAAAGTCCTTAAACAGATACATTGTTAAAAAATTAAAAAAAAAAAAAAAAAAAGTTATGGCTTTAATAACATGACCAAAGGAAAATGGAAAAAGTTGCTGTACCCTGAAGGACAAACTGTGTGTCCTTAAGGCTGAGGCCTCATGTTGTGGAAATGCAGCTTATTTTGTTGCAGATTTTGCTGTGGTTTTTTTTGAGCTGAAGCCAGGAGTGGATTGAACAAAAGGTAGAAGTATAAATGCATCCTATGTAATTCCCATTCCTTTTGTAGCCAATCTGCAACAAAATAAGATGCGTTTTCACAACGTGGGGCCCCGACCTAAGGCAAAGGCCCCACGTAGCAAAGCTGCAGCCAAAAATCGCTGTGGAAGAGATTGTGACGGAAACACATCGCGTTTTTTTCTACAGCAATTTTCACAGAAAGTCCTCAGAATTTGCTGTGTTTTGGTTTTAAAGTGACATTTTATTGGAAACAAGTAATTTTTCATTTTCACACCCAAATGCTAGCAAAATCTGCTCTTCGCAGGATAGGTGATACACATGTGGACAAAATTGTTGGTACCCCTTGTTTAATGAAAGAAAAACCCACAATGGTCACAGAAATAACTTGAATCTGACAAAAGTAATATATAAAAATTCTATGAAAATGAACAAGTGAAACTCAGACATTGCTTTTCAACCATGCTTCAACAGAATTTTTAAAAAAAGAAAACTCATGAAACAGGCCTGGACAGAAATGATGGTACCCTTAACTTAATATTTTGTTGCACAACCTTTTGAGGCAATCAAACGATTCCTGTAACTGTCAATGAGACTTCTGCACCTCTCAACAGGTATTTTGGCCCACTCCTCATGAGCAAACTGCTCCAGTTGTCTCGGGTTTGAAGGGTGCCTTTTCCAGACGGCATGTTTCAGCTCCTTCCAAAGATGCTCAATAGGATTTAGGTCAGGGCTCATAGAAGGCCACTTCAGAATAGTCCAATGTTTTCCTCTTAGCCATTCTTGGGTGTTTTTAGCTGGGTGTTTTAGGTCATTATCCTGTTGCAAGACCCATGACCTGCGACTGAGACCAAGCTTTCTGACACATTTCTCTCTAGAATCCCTTGATAGTCTTGAGATTTCATTGTACCCTGCACAGATTCGAGACACCCTGTGCCAGATGCAGCAAAGCAGCCCTAGAACATAACAGAGCCTCCTCCATGTTTCACAGTAGGGACAGTGTTCTTTTCAAGACATGCTTCATTTTTCTGTCTGTGAACATAGAACTGATGTGCCTTGCCAAAAATATTGATTTTTGTCTCATCTGTCCATAGGACATTCTCCCAGAAGCTTTGTTCATTTTCATAGAATTTTTATATATTACTTTTGTCAGATTCAAGTTATTTCTGTGACCATTGTGGGTTTTTCTTTCATTAAACGAGGGGTACCAACAATTTTGTCCACGTGTGTAAGTGTCAGATTTGTGGGAGTCCGATTTGCGGGTTACCCGGGTCCTCCAATGGGCAGGGAACGTTGTGAATGGAGATCCAGTAAAACAAGCATACTGGGTTCTGGGGCTCTATTCACAAGGAAGCTTTAGGAGGACATTTCCCTCCTGATCGCTAATGGACCCGGCAGTCAAGCACCAGCACATTTATCAACTTTCCTGTCCTTAATGGCACAACACTTTAAAGATGCTGTAAACCTATTATTGTCTGTACAAAAAATATTGGAGAAACGTTGTTGTCAAATTTCTATAATTATTAGACAGAATTGTTTCCCTCTTTAGGCTGAGACTCCATGTTGCGGAAACGCAGTGTTTTTTGTTGCAGATTTTGCTGTGTTTTTTTGTGCCAAAACCAGGAATGTATTGAGCAGAAGTTAGAAGTACTTGCACTGGGGGGCGTTCCTCACAGCTCAGCTCACACAGCTCAGTCAGGAACGACCTTCTGACAGTGAACGGTGAAATTTAGACCCCCGATATCTCCAGCCCCGGGGCATATAACAGGAAAGCCAACAGTGCACTGAATTCAGCGCGCTGTCAGCTTTCTAGCGGTATGTAAAACCGCATATACATGAGGACGTGAAAGGTCCTCTTTAACACACATTAAATTCATTTGGTTTTTCAAGTGGTGCTATACTGCTCACACATTGTTTTTACATGCACCATTTTCAGGCATTTTTTTTTTTTCATCTAGAGAAGTCTATGTGAAAATGCCTGAAAATATTGAAAGTTTAGAAACTGACACAAATTTAGTTTTTTCACAAACTTTGCTGCTTCAGTGTTTTTAGATCTTTTAGTCAGATGTTGCTATGATATATTGAAGTACGATTAAAAGCATTTTAGTTTTTAAACTTTTATTGACAAATATATTAAGCTTATGCAAAAGCTCAGTATTTACAGGGTTGACCCCTATTATTCAATTTCTGTGTATTTGTTTGTCCACCAGCTTTTTAAGGAATGGACACAGGTTCTGAATGGGATTGAAATGTGTGAAATTTCATGGCCATAGACCCAATATTTCTCCTAAAAAAATAATTCTTCCAGATGTCCCAAACTGACTGAAAGGGGCTTCATTAGAGAAAATAACTTTACCCCAGTCTCCTGTAGTCCAGACCCTGTACTATCTGCAGAATGTCAGTCCTTGATGTTTTACTTGGAGAGAAGTGACTTCTGGAAGAACGATTGTCCTGAGAGGAGTGTTGAGCACTACCACGAGTCCTGTGTCATGCCAATAGTAAAGCATCCGAGACCGTTCATGTATGGGGTTGTTTATCATCCATGGGAGTGGGCTCACTCCTAATTTTGCCCAAGATAACTGCCATGAACAACGAATTATATCTAAACATTCAGCAAAAGCAACTTCTCCCAACCATCCAGGAGTAATATTTTTTCTTTCATGAAGTATCATGAAGCACCATGTCACAAAGTAAACGTGATAACTAAGTGGCTTGGTGAACAAAACATTGAAAATTTGGGTCCAGAGCTCGGAAACTCCCAAGATCTCAATCCATCGAGAAGCTGAGGTCAATCTTCAAGAAGCGGGTGAACAATAAAAAAAAAACAAAAAAAAAAAAAAAACACACAGACACACACACACACCAATACTGAAATTGTGACACACTCCAAGCACTGATTAGACAAGAATGGTTTTGTATCGCTCAGAATTTGGCCCAGAAGCTGATATCCACATTTCAGGGCAAATTTCAGAAGTGTGTATCAAAAAAATGAGTAAACAAACTAAAAGTTAACTTTTATTGGTATACGATAAAAAGTGCAATATATGGATATAATTGCACTCCTAAAAACTCCTATTATATCCATATATTACGCTTTTTAACGTGTACCAATAGAAGTTAATTTTTAGGTGTTTATTTACTCATTTTTTATACACAGTTTTGTCCCTAAACACCAACCCCTATATCTCATACTTCTTTATCAAATTGGAGAAGTCTTGAAAAATAAGGGGCAACGCTGAGTCTTGAAAGATTATGTGTGTGGTTTGTAGTGACTTGTGTACAGTACTATGGCTATTTTATTTGTCCCAATCTAAGCGTGGTTCTGTGTGATATGTTGCTGTAATACCTTCCACCATTATTTGGGGGACTGGGGGGATTGTACATACTTGCTCACTCTTGCTGACAGTTTAGCCTGCAGTCTGTATATTTTGTCTTTGAGAGGACCATTCCCTTAAAAGACCATTTTTTACGTGCAAATGTGGGTGGTCAGCTCAAAGAGATTTCACTGTATATGCACACTAGTAACTTTATCTCCATCTGGAACCCTGATTTATACAAGTAATTGTATGGATAATATAGCCCTGTTTTTAAAGTGCGAATAATAGTGTTTTTTGGCATTTTTTCAGGCAGTAATTTATTAGCCATACAAACCCACATTAAGCTACATTGAATATTATGTATTTTTCAATAAAATTTAAAAAGTTATGGCATGCTTATAATTGTACTTAAGTTATCATAGAAACATCTGACTAAGGTCGGTTGCACACGACCATGTGCTTACTGCCGGCCGTGAATTAAAGGCACGTCTGTGCACAGGCCGTGCTTCCGCGGCCCCTTTCATTAAATGAGTAGGAGCCACAGAAGCAGGTCCACAGAATCGGACAGGAATAGGACCTGTTCCATATTTTGCGGCCTGGACTGTCGGCCCGCACACGTGACCGTGTCATTCACGGTCATGTGTATGGGCCCATAGAAATGAATGGATCAGTGTGCTATCCAGGGTAAAAGAGTTGGAAAAAGTTACTGACTTAGACTCCAGCTTTAAAATAAAATGACTAATTATTTTTTATAATATTACACGATTTTTAACTTCTTAGCGACGTGTGATGTACTATTACAACCAAGATGTTAAGGCAACTTTCCGTAATAGTATGGCACATGCAGTGGTGTAACTAGGAATGGTTGGGCCCCAAGGTGAACATTTGACATGGGGCCCCCCCGAACCGGTTACGGGTCCCCAAACAGTAAAATATGCTCAACAGTGGCCCCAGATAGTATTATATGCTCGACAGTGGCCCCCACACAGCATTATATGCTCCCCACAGTGGCCCCCACCCAGTATAATATGCTCCCTACAGTGGCCCCACCCAGTATAATATTCTCCCTACAGTGGCCCCACCCAGTAGCATATGTTCCACAGTGGCCCCCACCGAGTATTATAAGCTCCCAACAGCCCCCCCCCCTCCGATGCTATTATACTCTGGTGTCTGAGGAGACCCCAGAGTATAATAATCGGAGGCCCAGAGAAGGTGATTAAAAAGAACAAACATTCATACTCACCTTGCCTTACCTTTCCTTGGCTTCCTCGATCCATCCTACCGTCTTCAGGCCCTCTTCAGACGTCGCTGCTGAGGCCTGTGCTTGGTCCTCAGCGGTCACATGGGGCGGGGCCGCGTAATGACATCAGTGCTGGGGCCTAATCACAGGCTTCAGTTACATTACGGAAGAGCGCTGGAGAGAACACTGTGTCCAGAAGAGGTGAGAATATGTATTTATTATTTTCAGTCACCTCCCCTGGGTGCCCTGCCCTGCCATCTACTGGAAAGGGGCCTACAATATACCAGGGTCCCTTTCCAATAACAGTATGTATAGCGGTTGGGGAACCAGGCTTTCCCTGACCGCTATCATAGTGGTCCGGGGAACGGCCATTTCCAGCTGGTCACGGGCCCTGTACCCTGCCGGGTCCGGTCGCGGTCGCACCCCCTGCGACCGCGATCGTTACGCCACTGGTTTGTGGGGTTCGCGGTAGCGGCTGCCACAGGGCTCCGGGCCCCCTAATGTCCCGGGCCCTGTGGCAACCGCTACCACGATATTTACGCCCCTGGGCACATGCCTTCTGCTCGCTCAGACACTGAGTGGCCTCTGGAGCAGCTGTTCGCTGCAACTTACAGCTAACACCCTGCTCCAGCACACACAGTTGGAGCTGAGCTCCAATTGCCGGGATTAACGCCTTAGATGCCATTTCAGAAGAAGAATTTCTGGTTCAAGTCTCCTAGTGGGTGTGAAAAAAACAAAAAAAAAAAACAAAATAGATAAAGCCCCCCCAAAATTCTGTTTTCTTATATAAAATGAATTATGTAAAAAAAAAAAAAATAAAATAAAAGCAATACATATTTGGTATCGCTGAGTCTGTAATAACTCCTTCAATAAAACTGAAACCTGAACACTGAATGTTGTGAAAAAAAAGGAAAAGAATTCTCAAAATAGTATAAAAAGTGATCAAAAAGTCATATGTACCCCCAAACAATACCAAAAAAAGGACAGCTTGTCCCACAAAATATAAGTTTTCAACCAACTTTATCAATAGCAAAATAAAAATGTTATGCCTCTAGAAGATAACGATGCAAAAACAATTGATTTCTTTCCCCAAATGGGTTCTTTTTCTGCAAAATTGGTAACTTATTAAAAAATATATATATATACTGTATATGTTCAGGATCTGGGGTGCTGGGTGGGCTGACATGAACACAGACTCCAAGGTATTAGTCCAAGTATTGAGTTTTATTCACTCAAAACACTCCTTGGTACATGCAACATAACAGAAACTGAAAAAATAAATACCTTCCCATCTGGGCTCTAATTAAACAGAAATAGATTACCTCACCTAGAATAGGAACAAGTCTGCTCTCCTAGAAGACTTCTTATATCCCCTTAAGGAGGAGATCCCAGTCAGCTGGGTTTCTACAGGAGTGTCCACAAGGTGTGGACTGAAGGGGATGGGAATGGCAGGTCCCACTACCAGCCTACCCGCCATTCCATAAAAAAATCCAGCCTAGTGCACAGCACTTAAATAATGCTCAGCAAACATAGTTGTCTGCTGAGAGCAAACTTTTTGGATTTCCCTCATCTCACCCATCTGAGCAACCTGGGTGAGATATACATCCCTTCCAATATTTTTCCAGTCATCGGCTTACTATATATACGTGTATATATACACACACACACACACACACACACACACACACTATATACATACACACACACACACACTCACTATGTATAAATTAGTATACTATGTATATGCATACTATGAGCGATCGGACCTCCTAGGGCTCAAGGTCCTTAGGGGGTCTGAAAATGAAAGTAAAAAAAAAAAAAAAAAGTTTTTAAAACTATAAAAAAAAACAAAACATTAAAACCACCCACCTTTTCCCCTAGATCACATATAAAAATAAACAATAATAAACAAACACTTTAGGTATCCCCATGCTCCAAAATGTCCGAACTATTAAAATATAAAAATATTTATACCCATATGGATAATGGCGTAGCAGGGAAAAAAAAAAAAAATCAAAATAGCTAAATGGCTGTTTTTTCAACACTTTTCCTCTTATAAAAAATGGAATAAAAAGAGATCAAAGCATAAGACACCATCTTGTCACATAATTTTTTTTTTCTATTTTGCAAAGTTTTAATTTTTTTAAAAGGTATCAAAACATTAAAAATACTATATAAATTTTGTATCACCGTGTTCATACTGACCCATAGAATACAGGTAACATGTCATTTTTACCACAGTGAATGCCATAAAAGTTAAACCCATATGAAATTCGTACAAATGTCTTTTTTTTTCAAATTCTATCTCATTCTGAATTTTTTTCCAGCTTCCCAGTACATTGTACAGGATATTGAATGGTGCCATTACAAAGTATAATTTGTCCTTGTGATGATTTCACTTAAATATGGCTATAACTCAAAGCTGTATTTTGATCTCTGGGTATCGTATCTCCTTCTTACTTCCATTTATTCATAATGTGCGCAGCTATAATCTTAGATGTATGTTGTCAGTAGGGCAACACTGTAACAATAGGGCTTTGTATCCATCCCAGAATAGCTCCATTGAATTCTTACATAGCTCTGGGTGATCAAATAAACATGCATTGTTTCGCCTGGGCTGTTAGATCAGACATGGTTGATAACATTGCATCATTCCACGTAATCCTATCTCGTTACAAAGAATCTGGACTTGAGTGCATTAATCAATCAGACTTGCCATCGCCGGTGACCTCATTCTGGGTGGTGTAATCAAGGGTATAAAAGATGAGGTAAGAGGTCAGTGGGAGGAGATTGGGCTGAGACTACCGCTGGGAGATTACTATGAAGATGCTACTATGAGGAGAGGCTGCTCTGATGAGTTGCTGAGATGATGGAGTTAATGCCGCTGCCTCCACTGGTGATCTCCACATGCTATGAGTGAGTGTTGGACTATAGAGCCACATCCAGGATATGTGTGGTAAAGTAATTATTTCACTTTTATTCCCTTTTATTTTATTGTACTGTATCTTGTAACTAGTAACTGTTAATGCTTGTATATATCTACATATCTGTTCTGAACTGCATGTGTTAGATATTAATACCGACCCATTTAGGGGTTAATAAATATATAAAATTTAGAAAGCTTGTCTTTATCTTGTGAACCCAGCACTCACTGGCGGTGAGTGTGGTTTTTATATGAAAGAAGTCTCAGGTGTGGTCCAACGCAGTGTTGGCGCACTGAGGATCTTTCACATTGGTGGCAGCGTAGTGGGATCTTAGGATAAACAACGTGTGTTGGTGACCTTTATCACTCAGACGCTGGGGATTGTAGTAATCCTATGAGACAAGCTCGATATTAAAGCAAGCATTAAGATACAGTGAAAGTTTGATACAGTGCTGTTCCCCTCCCTTACTCTTTGTATTCTATCCTAGCTTTTATTTGGCAAATACCAGTGGATGGCTAGTGGGCTCAGAAGCAGAGCTCAAGAACTGCAAACCAGGCTTTTGGAGATCCTGAGCGTATGGCTGAAATGGAGGCAGCCACAGCCATGCAGAGAATCGAGCAGAGTCCTGATTTTGGGGCTAGGCCAGGAAGTGCGGCAAGCAGCCCGGTCCCAAGGATTACTTCACCAGGAGGGACCAGTAGCCCCAGCCTTGTCGGGGGAATGGCTTCATACTGGCAAACGACCCTGCAGCAAGTAGTCACCAGTGACCCTAACATATACCTGCAGGTGATGTGCCGCTTTCAGGAAGCTGCAGAACAAGAACGGCAGGCCACAGAACGGCAGGCTGATCGTGAGGCAGCAGAACGAGAACGGCAGGCCGCAGAATGGCAGGCTGATCGTGAGGTAGCAGAACGGCAGGTCAATCGCGAAGCTGCAGAACGAGAGCGGTAGTATCAGCTTGAGCTCAAAAGACTGGAGCTCTCCCAGCAGGCACCGTCTGTCACTGCACACACTCCAGAAGCCCAAGTACCAAGGCTCCGATCCGAGGACTTTCCAATCCTTGAAACAAACGGGGATTTGGACTCGTTCTTGCGGGCCTTTGAGAAAGTGTGTAAGCAGTATCAGCTACCACAGACGGATTGGGTCCGTTACCTGGCTCCCCCGTTGAGGGGAAAAGCCCTGGACACTTACGCCAATTTGCCAGTTGACCAGGACTATGAGTCCGTTAAAGCAGCGCTGATCCGGAGGTACCAACTCACGCCGGAGCTATACCATCGAAGGTTCCGAGGACTGCAGAAAAAGCCTTCAGAGAGCCATGAGGATACAGCGGCCCAGCTGCGCGTGTGGTTCCGGGAGTGGACGGAGGGCAAGTCCGTCACCTCGCAAGAAAGCCTTGCAGACCTCATGCTTCAAGAGCAGTTCTTGAACATTTGTACCGAGGAAGTGCAAAAATACCTCTTGGACCGAAATCCCAAGGACCTTGAAACAGCCACAGCAATGGTGGATCGTTATGTTGCCAACCAGTTGCCGTGGAAACCTGCCAGCGACGGCTGGAGGAGGGGTAAGGCACAATCTGTCCCGGGGAATCCTGAACTAAGCTGGAGGTCACCACAGCCCTCTGCTTCCAAGTGGGGTAGGCCAAACTCTGTCCCGGGTGGTTCCTATACGTCCCCTGCCCCTTGAGCTCTGAGCTCCCCGGCGACCTCTCTCATACCCCAGGGAGAGATCAGGCGGTGCCACGCCTGTAACCAAACGGGACATTTACAACGAGACTGCCCCAACCGCCCTAGGAACCCCCCTGCTCCCCAAACTACAGCGGCCGGCCCATCTGTGTATCTGGTTGTGAGGGAGGGGCCCCAGCTTAATGCTAACCGTCAACAGGTCACTGTGGGGGACAAAGTGGTGATGGGATTCCAGGACACTGGGGCAGATGTCACGCTGGTACAACCAGATTTGGTCCCCCCAGACAGTATTATTCCCGGGAAAACTCTGACCCTACGGGGTATTGGATTGGAACGTTTTACTGTACCCATGGCTTGTGTTCATTTAGACTGGGGTGCAGGGAAAGGAATGTGGAATGTGGGGGTGATGTCTGAGTTGCCTGCCAATGTACTGTTGGGGACAGATTTGGGGCCTATGATGTGCCAATATGGGGTGGGGGCCACCCCAGCTCCCTGTGATCAGCTGTCTGTCCATGCTGATATGTCTGATATTGTACCTGTGGGACTACCTGCAGAGGGGGCTGGTAACCCTCCCTCTGAAATGTCTCCTCATACATTCTGTGAAAATGCTAATTCTACTGTCTCTGGGATTAATGTAGGTGTAAAGGAGCTGAGTGAGGACTGGGCTGTAGACCCGCCCACATCTGCGGGGGCCTCACCCCCCCCAGTCTGTGTCTCTATGTCCGCCAGTCCTCCCTCCAGCTCAGTGTGATAGAACCAATGCTGTTAATGATATTGCAAATGTCTGCCATGAAACTGTGGATGTTGTACCAGGTGGTTCGGTGTCTTTCTGGGCTCTCAGTGGCGGTCCGGATGTAGGACGGACTGCTGGTATTGCGGTGGTTACCCGCAGTCAAAGTGCCAAAGGGGTGGAAAGCCTTCCAGCCTCTGCACCGGTCCCTCCATCGCTCGGACGCATTACTGAGACCCGGTGTGAATTAATAATAATAATAATAATAATAATAATAATAATAATAATAATAATAGTCCTTTAATAGTCCCACAATGGGGAAATTCAGTGTGTTACAGCAGCAAAGATAAGCAGATACAAATACAAATACAACATGTACAGGAATGTTCCAAGGTAAGAGGCATTACTTTGATAGCAGACAGACAGATAGGAGGTAGCGGGGGGGATGGGGGATTTAACAGGCAGAGAGATATTTCAGTTCTCTGTGTGTAATGATCTCCGCTTAGGTCGGTGTTGTTGTACAGCCTAACCGCAGTGGGGAGGAAAGACTTCCGATAGCGCTCCTTCTCACACCTAGGGTGGAGCAGTCGGTCACTGACAGTACTGCTCAGCGCGATCACAGTCTCATGCATGGGATGGGACTTCTTCTTCTGCATGGAGCTCACCACGGACAGTATCCTTTTGTCACCCACCACCTGCACTGGGACCAGTGGGCTCCCCAGGACAGAGCTGGCCCTTCTAATCAGCTTGTCGAGTCTATTCCTATCCCTGGTTGATATACTGCTCCCCCAGCAGGCCACTCCAAAGAAGATGGCTGATGCCACTACCGAGTTGAAGAAAGTTCTAAGAAGTGCCCCCCGGATTCCAAAGGCTCTCAGCTTCCTAAGCAGGTAGAGCCTGCTGTGGCCCTTACTGTACAGGGCCTCCATATGATCTGCCCAGTCCAGCTTATTATTAAGGAGCAAACCCAGGTACTTATAGGTGTTCACAATCTCGATGCCCGTCCCCAGGATGTCCACTGGTTTAGGAGGACATCTGCCTTTACGGAAGTCCACCACCATCTCCTTCGTCTTCCCCGTGTTAATCTTCAGGTGGTTCCGGTGGCACCAGTCCACAAAATCCTGGTTCAGTTCTCTGTACTCCCTGTCATCATCGTCTGAGATGAGGCCTACTATTGCAGAGTCGTCAGAATACTTCTGTAGGTAGCAGCTGGATGAGTTGCACCTAAAATCTGCAGTGTACAGTGTGAAGAGGAAAGGGGCGAAAACCGTACCCTGAGGTGCCCCCGTATTACAGATCACGGTACCTGACACACAGTCTTGGGCTCTCACGTATTGAGGTCGATTTGTGAGGTAGTCTAGGATCCAGTTGGAGAAGTGGTGGTCCACTCCAGCAAGGCCCAGCTTGTCCCTCAATACCCTGGGCTGTATGGTGTTAAAAGCACTGGAGAAGTCAAAGAACATTATTCTCACTGTGTTCCCTGGTTTCTCCAGGTGAGACAGAGCCCTGTGCAGAAGATGGATGATGGCATCATCTACCCCAATGCCCGGCCGATAAGCAAACTGGAGGGGGTCCATAGCGGGGCTCACTAGAGGGCGGAGATGTGTGAGAACCAATCTCTCCAAGATCTTCATCAGGTGGGATGTCAGTGCTACAGGTCTGTAGTCATTGAGGTCCATAGGGTGGGGTTTCTTTGGAACTGGTACCACACAAGAAGATTTCCATAATTCAGGGACTATTTCCTGGCTCAGGCTCATATTATACATATATGTAATTATACCACACAGCTGGTCCCCACAAGTCTTAATTAGCCTTGCACTGATGTCATCTGGCCCTGCGGCTTTCCTCGCCTTGATCTTTTTCATCTACTTCCTCACCTGGGCCTGTGTGAAGGTCAGACTGTGGCCAGATAAAGACGGATTTCTGGATTTACTGGTCTGTTGGGAAGTGGCCGCATGGGGAGAAGTCATTGTGGTGGTGGGGAGCTGAAGGACATGCTGGGGTAGGAGGAGCTGGTGTGTGATCAAATCTGCTATTTGCTCACACTATTGCTAATGAATGTACTGTCAATGTAATTGCCAATGCTTGTTGTGAAAGTGTACAGGGTAGCTCTTCTCAGTCACTGGAAGCGACTTCTATTATTTCACCCAGTGCATCCGATAAGCACCCAACTGCTGACCATGTGCCAGGTAGGCTATGGGGATCTCATGGCCGATCCAGGTGAGGGACGGACTGCTGGTAGTGTGGTGTTAGCCCGCAGCCAGAGTGCTACAAGGGTGGAGGGCGTTCCGACCCTTGAACCATTGCCTACACCACCTGGAGTCGGTGCTGAGACCGCCATGACTAACCTCACTCCCTTAAAGCTGGAGGAGTCCGGCCCGTATGAAACATACACGTCTCTTCTGTCCAGTTCTATTCCAGGAGCGCCCATGGCCCAAGTGCAGATGGCATGGGGTACTGGAGGTGTGATCCAAGAAGGGGGTATGTCAAATGTATTACCTGTCAATGTACTGTGGGGGGATGGTTTGGGGAAGCATGATCTCAGTCATTTGCCCAAGGTATCACCATCACCCACCCAAGTACAGGAGGAACAGGGTGTAGGCCCAAAGGGGCAAGGCGTCTGGGAGGGAGGACAGGGTCCAAACATACCTGTGCCAGAACCAGAGGTGCCTCTAGGTTTGAAAGCAAAGGGGGAGGTGCAGAATCCCCTAGAACTCTCCCAACTAGCGGCTAGTGTGAGAGAGACCCTGAGAGACCGCCGGCATGGGGTCTCTGAACTGGTATCCCAAAGACCTGGGGTCATGAGTGCGGCTACACTGGATGCCAACATTTAGAAAGCGGACCCAGAACAGGCAGGAGGTAGCCAAGTGTACGTGGCTCAGGGCCTGAGCCTTAGAAGTGTCCCTAGTCAGACTAGAGAGCCAGAAGGGTCCGGCAGCTATGTAACATGCACCTCTCTTTTGTCTCACTCCAGCCAAGAGTTCAGAGATGCTGTCCAAGCTGACCCTAGTCTGGATATATTGAAGGCGCGTGCCGCTCAAGCACCCTCGGAGTCTGACAAGGCCCGAGTCTGCTGGGACCCCGGGGGGGGGGGGGGGGTGAGGAAACCTTGGGGCCAGAGCCTGAGGAGCTGAAGCGGCAGAGGTGCTCTCAGAAGAGGGGCACAGGCCCCTACTTCCTACAAGCCCCATCTAAAAGGGGGAGGTGTGATGATTCCACTTAAATATGGCTATAACTCAAAGCTGTATTTTGATCTCTGGGTATCATATCTCCTTCTTACTTCCATTTATTCATAATGTGCGCAACTATAATCTTAGATGTATGTTGTCAGTAGGGCAACACTGTAACAATAGGGCTTTGTATCCATCCCAGAATAGCTCCATTGAATTCTTACATAGCCCTGGGTGATCAAATAAACATGCATTGTTCAGCCTGGGCTGTTAGATCAGACATGGTTGATAACATTGTATCATTCCACTTAATCCTATCTCCTTACAAAGAATCTGGACTTGAGTGCATTAATCAATCAGACTTGCCGTCGCCGATTACCTCATTCTGGGTGGTGTAATCAAGGGTATAAAAGATGAGGTAAGAGGTCAGTGGGAGGAGATTGGGCTGAGACTACCACTGGGAGATTACTATGAAGATGCTACTATGAGGAGAGGCTGCTGTGATGAGTTGCTGAGATGATGGAGTTAATGCCGCTGCCTCCACTGGTGATCTCCACATGCTATGTGTGAGTGTTGGACTATAGAGCCACATCCAGGATGTGTGGTAAAGTAATTATTTCACTTTTATTCCCTTTTATTTTATTGTACTGTATCTTGTAACTAGTAACTGTTAATGCTTGTATAGATCTACATATCTGTTCTGAACTGCATGTGTTAGATGTTAATACCGACCCATTTAGGGGTTAATAAATATATAAAATTTAGAAAGCTTGTCTTGTATTTATCTTGTGAACCCAGCACTCACTGGCGGTGAGTGTGGTTTTTATATGAAAGAAGTCTCAGGTGTGGGCCAATGCGGTGTTGGCGCACTGAGGATCTTTCACAGTCCTGCAAACAGTAAGCCATCATGTGACTTGAAAAAAAATAAATAAATAAATTATGGCTCTTGGAAGGTGGGTAGGAAAAAACAGATAGGCAAAAACTAAAATTGCCTCTGTCTTTAAGGGTTTAAGGATCCATGAAAAATGTGCCACACAGATGCAAATATGCCATGAAAAATGGCCAGTTTGCATCATAGTCATGTGAAAAAGGCCTACGCCATATAGACTGCTAAATATAGCATGTTCTTAATTTCCTACTTCAAGCTAAGGTCAGGTCAGACCTGCAGTATATTGTAGACTGTTTCCTTAAGGTTAAATATTTAACAGACAGGGTGACATTTCATTTATTTACCAAAATTTTATAGAGCACATGGCAAATCACTGTAAACTGCTGGACAAGTATATTTAATGGGGTCTCTGCACCAACACTGGATAGTATTCAGCAGGCAGAACCAGTCACAGAAGACGCCATCTGTTGTATAGTGATGCTATTAGAATACTGTAGCTCTGCTCTTAGTCAAGTGAAAAGGACCTTCACTGATCTGATACTGATGATGTATATTGTCAAACAATGTGACAGAGCCTGAACAATCCCTTTAAGGATATGTAACACACCTGGCATACTTGGCAGAATATTTTTTAGGCTAAGGCTCCACATTGTGCATCGCTTTTCACAGAAAGTCTGCAGAGGTTTCTTCTGTGGACTTTCTGCTTCCATTATACCTATAGGGAAACAGCCAGAGTTTCCGTAAGTATAATTGACATGCTGCGATTTCCAAAACCGCAATGGTTTTTGAAATCGCAGTGTGTCCACTCCACATATTTTTCCACAAGGGACTGTAAAAAGGCCACGGTTTTTGCCGCAGTGTTCCCACCATGGCCAAATCGCTGCGTTTACACCACATCGGGCTTCGAGCTTAAATAGTTTTGCTGCTTATTAGTGCTGTCCTTTATTACTCTGTTCTGTTTTGTACATCAATGAATGATTTAGAATGGTGTTCTCCAGATTATTTAAGCAAAAGAAGAAGGAAAGATTCTGGCAACTTGACAATTTGTATAAATGTGCCCTGTTGTTGCCAAAATACCGCCTAACCCAGTGTTAGCAAATTTCCATCTTGTGAACAACAAGAACCCTATTGTATCATAAATGAAGATTATTCTCAAATTTGCAACTACATGTGTCATTTTTGGGTTCTGAAAAGATATAAGGACTTTGTCTACAAATTGGGCTTTATCTGCCATAAGTAAAATTTTTACCTCCATTCACACATATACCACAAAGATTTTAAGATTCCCTTATCTAAAGCCTAATCAGAGATGCAATTTGGAGTCCTGCAATACATCACAAAATGCTTGTCAAAACTGGAAAAAGCTCCAGTGGCAACCCTGCCACATAATGCACCCTACAACCCTTGCTATGCAGCAGTGTTAATCATCTGGATTTACAGTGGCGCATTTCCACACCTTGAATTTAGGCCTTGTTGCACAGGAAAGGTTAAACCCCTGTCCCAACTGAATACAGTGTTAGCAGAGTTTAGCATAGCTTATGGATGCACAGAAGGTTTGCTGTGTATGATTTGCATGGAACTGAATGTCATTTTATATGCCAGTTTTATGCCAGTTTAATTGGTTCAGGTCATTGCACAGTCAGTGTTTTAGTTTTTTATGGAAACTCCTTAGATGCATAATGAAGACTTAAAGCTGAGCTGCAATACCAAGCACAGCCACTGTACAAATGTATGGTGCTATGCTAGGTACAGTCATGGCCATAAATATTGGCACCCCTGAAATTTTTCCAGAAAATGAAGTATTACACTTGTTTTGTTATACATACGGTTATTTCCTTTGTGCATATTAGAACAACACAAAATCCATCGGATTGTGGATAAGCTGCCCCAATCAAGTTCCAGAGAAATTCAAGCTGTCCTGCAGGCTCAGGTTGCATCAGTGTCAGCGCAAACTGTCCGTCCTGCAAAGAAGTGAACACAGTACTAACAGTCAAATATGGTGGATGTTCAAAGATGTTTTGGAGTTGTTTTGCTGCCTCTGGCACGGGTTGCCTTGACTGTGTGCAAGGCATCATGAAATCTGAAGATTACCAAAGGATTTTGCTCGCAATGTAGGGCCCAGTGTCAGAAAGCTGGGTTTGCATCTTAGGTCATGGGTCTTCCAGCAGGACAATGACCCCAAACATACTTCAAAAAGAACCCAGGAATGTATGGAAAGAAAGCGCTGGAGAGTTCTGACGTGACCAGCAATTAATCCAGACCTAAATCCCATTGAACACCTGTGGAGAGATCTTAAAATTGCTATTGGAAGAAGGCAACCTTCAAACATAAACCTGGATCAGTTTGCAAAAGAGTGGTCCAAAATTTCAGTTGACAGGTGTAAGAAGCTTGTGGATGGTTAAAGGAAGCAATTGAGTTCAGTTATTTACAAAGGATGTGAAACCAAATGTTAAGTTGAGGGTGCCAGTAATTTTGTCCATCCCATTTTTGGAGGTTTGCGCGAAAATCATATAATTTTTGGCTTTTTTTTTTTTTTGTGTTCTTCCAATACACAGGAAATAAATTTGTATATAACAAAACATGTGTAATTGCAATCATTTTCTGGGAGAAATACTTAATTTTCTGGAAAAACTTCAGGGGTGCCAACACTTACGGCCTTAACTGTATGTGTTCCCTGCCCACTGTGATTACTTAGGTTAAGTTACATATGACTTTTTATGCTTTCAAACATTTATAACTTCACTTTACGGGAACAGAAAATTACAGAAAGGCAGCAATGGAAAGGGAATTATTTCATCCTGCACATGATGGGGCCAGTGTATGGTGAAAATCCCTTTAAGCTTATTATAGTTCTGGTACTTAAAGGGGTTATCCAGTTTCGAACATTGATGGCCTATCCTTGGGATAGCCCATCAATAATAGATCTCTGGAGGTCCAACACCCGGGACCCCTTCAAATTGCTGATTGAGGAGAGGAGACATATTCCAGGAGCAACCTAAGGATCAATGTTACAAACTGGATAACCCCTTTAATTTACATAATAAGCCTGGATGTAGTACTTATGTGCTGAGCTTGGTGCTGGTAATGATCTTGGAAAATTTATAGGAGAATATTGTTACATTGATACAACTTAATATATAGTATATTTGGAATATTATTATTTTATTATTATTAATAAGAATAATGATATTATTTTACTGGCTTATTAAAGTAAGAATAATTTGCCATGGCAATCTACAACACAGGTAGCCTACACATGTATTATTTTCAGCCACATAGGAGGCAATTTGAATCCCACTCATGAGGACTTCTTCACCTCTGATTTTGGCTCAAAATATGCATGTGATGTGCGATCGCAGTTTATGATTTCATATTATGTAATAAACATAATTGCAATTGATTTTATGAGCATAAATCTACTGCTCTAAAATAATACAGTGCCTTGTAAAAGTATTCATACTCCT
The DNA here is from genome assembly GCA_947044405.1 of Leptodactylus fallax. Taxonomy (NCBI): domain Eukaryota; kingdom Metazoa; phylum Chordata; class Amphibia; order Anura; family Leptodactylidae; genus Leptodactylus; species Leptodactylus fallax. The sequence goes on along the minus strand of CAMRHE010000522.1, from coordinate 567,631 downwards.
TGAACTATTTCACATTTTGTCACCTTACAACCACAAACTTAAATGTATTTTATTGAAGTTCTAAGTTATAGACCAACACAAAATAGCAGATAATTGTGAAGTGGAAGGAAAATGATACATGGTTTTCAAAATTTTAATCAAAAAATCTGAAAAGTGTGACGTGCAAAAGTATTCAGCCCCCCTATATCAATACTTTGAAGAGCCACCTTTCGCTGCAATTACAGCTACAAGTCTTTAGGGTTATGTCTCTACCAGCTTTGCGCATCTAGACACTGAGATTTTTGCCCATTCTTCTTTGCAAAATAGCTCAAGCTCAGCCAGATTGGATGGAGAGCATCTGTGAACAGCAATTTTCATGTCTTGCTACAGATGCTGAATGGGATTTAAGTCTGGATTTTGACTGGGCCATTCTAACACATGAATATTCTTTGATCTAAACTGTAGCTCTGGCTGTATGTTTAGGGTCATTGTCTTGCTGGAAGGTGAATCTCCTTCCCAATCTCAAGTCTTTTGCAGCCTCCAACAGGTTTTCTTCCTGGATTTTCTCCATCCATCTTCCCATCAACTTTAACCAGCTTCCCTGTCCCAGCTGAATAAAAGCTTCCCCACAGCATGATGCTGCCCCCTATGTGTCACAGTGGGGATGGTGTGTTCAGGGTGATGAGCAGTATTACTTTTCCGCCACATATAGAGCTTTGCATTTAGGCCATAAAATTCAACTTTGGTCTCATCTGACCAGAGCACCTTCTTCCACATGTTTGCTGTGTCCCCTAAATGACTTGTGGCAAACTGCAAACAGCACTTCTTATGTCTTTCTTTCAACAATGGTTTTCTTCATGCCACTCTTCCATAAAGGACAGATTTGTCGAGTGCACAACTTATAGTGGTCCTGTGGACAGATTCTCCCACCTGAGCTTTGGATTTCTGCAGCTCCTCCAGAGTGACCATGGTCCTCTTGACTGCTTATCTGACCAGTGCTCTCCTTGCTCAATCTATCAGCTTAGGTGGACGGCCATGTCTTGGTAGGTTTGTAGTTATAGCATACATTTTCCATTTTTGGATGATGAATTGAACAGTGCTACTTGGGATGCTCAAAGCTTGTTTTTACAACCTAACCCTGCTTTAAACTTCCCCACAACTTTATCTCTGACCTGTCTTGTGAGTTCCTTGGTCTTCATGATGCTGTTTGTTCACTAGTGTTCTCTAACAAACCACTGAGGCCGTCAGAGAACAGGTGTATTTATACTGAGACTAAATTACACACAGCTGGACTCTCTTAACTAATTAAGTGACTTCTGAAGGCAGTTGATTGCACTGGATTTTATTTAGGGGTATCAGAGTACAGGGGGCTGAATACTTGCACATCACACTTTTCAGATATTTATTTGATTAAAATTTTAAAAACCATGTATCATTTCCCTTCCACTTCACAATTATCTGCTACTTTGTGTTGGTCTATCAAGTAAAATCTAAATAAAATACATTTAAGTTTGTGGTTGTAAGGTGAAAAAAATGTGAAAAAATTTCAAGGGGTATGAATACTTTTGCAAGCCACTGTAGGTAAGGCTAGGTTCACATCTGGTTTGGAGACTCCATTGCAGATTTCGCCTAACATCGGCAGAAAGAAAAGTCCTGGCAGAACACTGGCGAAACCCATGGGTAAACACTTATTAAGCGGACAGGTTCTCCATCTTTTGGGTCCCCATGCGGACCCAAATAACGTAGAGCCTAACACTAGTGTGAACTTAGAGTAAAGCAAAAAGAAATCTGCATGTCCATGGCATGAAAAACATTAGCCTCCTTTTAGGCCAGGGCCCCACATGGCGTATGACAGTCCCTGCAAAGTGGATGGGAATCTAGTGAACAGCCACAATCCGGGCTTTGACTTTTACAAAATCTATTTTTTATGCTTGGATAGAACTGTAAACGTACTGGAGGGCTGACCTAGGGCCGTCACATGAATGCCCCATTACCTCCAGGTACCTCAACTGAGCAACTGGTATATATGATTACTGCTCTGTATATAGTACAAATTACATTGGACTTTATCTCCACCTAGTTGTCATAATTGGTAACACAGTTGTTATATTTTCCATTTTTTAAGGGCAAGGGATTAGTGGTCAGTTGGATAATAGAGTAGGGATAAGAATTATTGAATTATTAATAATTTACCCTTGTGTTTAAACTTCTAACAAAACCCCCCCCCCAAATACTAAAGGTGCATGCTGCATCGCATCAGAGCATGTCTGTATGCAAATCAGTTATCTTGCAGTTCGGCACGCGTCCACTAGGTGGCGACTGGCTCTTTGGAGTTCTATTGTCTGCCTTGTTGAGGCAGTGTGCTGCTCCCTGCCTGCTGCGCATACACTCTGATACACACACGGCTCCGCTCACACAGCCTCAATTCACAAGGATTTCCTTCGGATCTCATCTGATCTCTCCGGAGGATTGTACCAGACTACTGTACAAGGAAGCAGGTGAGAGGGGAGCGGAAAATAAGCCGGGGCCGCCATGATATCCGTCTATTTGTATCAATCCCTAACAGCGTTAACCCCTTTGATGCCGCTGGCTGGTGCACTGGTATCAGCAGGGGTGCGGTTGGTCATCCACTGCTTTCTGGGGTACTTGTGTAAGGTGCATGGCTGCTGGGCGGGTGAATGCTGGCTGAAGCTATGAGGCTGCAAGGAGTTGGAGGCTATTTTTTTTTTTTTTTTTTTTTATCTATGAGGGATGAGGTGGGTAATGCTTCAATATCAGTCTATACATATTATGTACTGGCTTGGGTATGTAATACTAGCAGGCGGTCATGTACCCTGCTTTGCTATATGCTATCACATATTATTTGTGCAAGCTATTCCTAGTGATGCTTGCCTTGTATTTCTATAATGCAATGTGTGTATATGTAAATCATTGTAGTGGAACTGAGTGACCGGTCAATATTTGCTGGGGATCCTGGTATGTGAGCCCAGTAGATTGTCTTAGCTGAAGTCACCCCAAAAGTAAGGCATTGTAGATGGCAGGACTGGTATGTGATATCCGCAGTGTCTATGAACATAGCTACAGTGGCCCATCATGTAGAGCTTCCTGGACATCTGGGGGATTGGAGTCATGACAAAGGAGTGGAGGATTGCCCTCTATGTAGGAAGAGCCCAGCGCATCCTGACCTGAGTGTTTGTATTGGAATATGTCAAATAATGGATGCGGCGTGCCAAGTCTGTAGTTGACCAATTGGAAAATTTTTCATATAGTGGGAATTGCATTTTATTGGGCAATATAAGTGGTATGACCTAAAGTTGATCCAGAACAAACAAGACAAAGTTGCAGAATAAATAAGTGTTCTGACCCACGGAGCAGAATTGCATCAACTAGAACCTGTAATTTTTACTTCCAAAGATGTTCTGATAAAAGTTAACAATTGTATAGTTGGTTACAGGTTAGTTCTCACACTGCAAAAACAAATGGAGCAGACTGTCACTGATAGAAATTTTTGTGTGTGAATTTATGAATAATGATAGTTACTTATTTGGCCACCATCAAGACCAATGACTAGTTTAGGCTACAGCCACATGTGGCGGCTCGCAGTGGACCTAACTACGGCAAAAACGGTCTGGTATTTGCTGCATTTTTAACCTCTGGGATTAGAACAGTTTCAACCTTTATACTGAAAAGGTTTAAACCCAATGTGAAATTGACACTGCTCAACACTTTGCGTTGTGGGTTTTTCAACAGTGTGCGGATGGGATTTAGATCCCATCCATTTCACCACTACTGTAATTTGCAGCTCCGCTCATCGCTAACGTGCTGCAAACTCGCAAGGTGTGGCCCCAGCCTAAGGGCCCTTTGATATGATCTGATGACCAACCATAACAAGTGTCGATCGTCGATCTAACATGTCAACACTGTAATTATGTTTTCTTATGCGACAGTAGTCCTATGGGGAGGGACCCCTAACATCCTAAGTGACTATGATGCCGGGAGTCTGGGCCCCGGCTCATTGTTCGGTCCAAGAAATATACCAAACATCCAGTTGGGATCTCACTGGCTACTTCTGCCTGTAGCAGACTATCTTCCACACAGCGGCACCTGCCATAGCTAGTGGCTGCACAGTTTGGAAGGTAATACCACGGTTTCCCCCAGATTTGTGTGGCACAGTGTTACCTTTATGATGAGTGAATACACTATATATATATTTTTTTAAAGTCTGTTCCTGGTTGTAACTGGCTCTTGAAGTCTGCAATGTTTAGTCCATTCTGTCTCAGTGCTGTTTGAATCAATTCAGGACTCAACACAAGCATATTGCGGCTTCATACAACCTTCAAATTGTATAACGCCTTAATATGACTCACATAGACATTGATGGGGCCCTACTGTATCTCTCTAGGCATCCTAATTCATATGCAGGCACAAAGATCCTCACCCCATTGAAATATACATGCATGTTTGGCTGAGAGCGTATATTTTTGTGGTGCTCCCAAGAGAAATAGTGAGTTCTTGGAATAATATTGTTTTAAAATTACTGAAGATATTGCTAACAATATATTACTAGTGTGAGCATAGATATGTACTCAATTTCATGATGTAAATGCTATTCATTATATGTTGTGTTATGTTTTATGAAAAAAAAAAACAATATAAGATTTAAAAATTGATGCTGAGTGTATGGAAAGTAGACCTGCGGTCGGGCTGGAACTCATACCATCACTATGATACAGTGAGTTCTGTTCAACCAGTCTGCGAAGTCACATGGAAAGGGTTTCCTGGATCAAACAATTGTCTGAATGGGCCCTTATCTGAATGAGCCTTCAGCTGACCATCTGAAATGTATGGCCAGCTTGAGGCTGCGTTTACATGGCACTTTTTTGCTGTAGAACTGCATGCAGCTTTAATTGCAGTTATGTTTGGCACATGTTACTATGCCAGAAAACCAGAGGTTTTCAACGTACTGGCCATAAGCATATAGAGGAGATGTATAGTAATATATGCTAGACATTATTGCAATTATGTATTGTATGTAGTTCTTTAGTTTAAAGAAAAAAAAAGCCGTCATGTAACTGCACCCTGTGATGTAAAGTAATGGGATTTTTTTCCTTTTTAGCATTAGTCACTTAGATGAGCCATAATTTATATGGTCATCTGTATGTAAAATTATCCCAGCTTAATACTACAGGATTGATCAGAGTAAATTTTACCTCTTATAGATTATTGGTTAGTTCATGAAGATTGTGCGAACATGTCCAGGATAAAGCAGGTCTGGATAACCTTTCACATCTTCGTTGTTGGACTTCGTTGAAGGTCTAAGCTAATCTACATTTGGTTCCATTTGTGTTTAGAGTCTCCATTACAAATCTGTCAGACTTTAAAGAAGGTGTAACGCTGTATGCAGTGCTGTTCTTCTTGTCAGCACAGCAGACACATCATTGGGCTCTGTTGTTTTTGTTGCACCCTGGATCTGGCAAAGAGTTATGCATTTGTTATAGCTGGAAGCCACAACACAGGTGTAAACAGAGTCTAAGCCAACCATAATAGGTAGAAATGAAAGTGTTGTTTTTTGGGGGGTGTTATATAATTAACACTTAATTACTTTATAACAAAATGTTGTGCAACTTTCTAGTACTTGTGTTTTAATAGATCGCAGCTGTCAATGAGTGAGGATTTTCTTGTTTTCATCAATAGACTGAAAGCCTTTGTGATCCTCATATTTCTCACAGCTGAGCGTTTACTACGATGTAGACAGTCCTCTGTGAGCTAATACTGTCAACTGCAGCGCAGATCTTCTTGTATCGATGTAGGTATAATATCTGAACTGATCAGTTTACATAGGATTGTCTAGGTTTACGAGCATTTTGCTTCCACTTACAAAACTGTAAGGTCTTCAAAATGGAGACTCCGCCACAAAAACTGCCAGAATCGTCGGAGAGAAAAGTCTGCCTTAAATGACTTTTCTCACTGCCGATTTCAGTATATAAACCGCGGACACCCAGCAAACCCCATCCTACTCTATGGTGTTCATGGGTAACCACTGTTTTGGCGGTCAGGCTCTCGTTTGAGCTTGTTCACATGTAGTGCATACGCTGGATATTCCAGTACAGAATTGTGTGTGGAAAATCCACGGCTTATTACAGCAACAAAAAGGTGGATCAGACAAAATCTCATCCACATTCTGTGATAAAAACAAGTGATGCTAATTATTGGGGTGCAGACCCTAAATAAGTATTGTCATTGCAACAAACTTTGCCTAAATGAATAATATGGGTGATTTGTAAGAAACTCTGTCATATATCTTGCTTCTTTCAGGCATTTTCCCTACTCTTTTTCTCTCTGTGCTAAAGTGACATTCACTGTGAAAATAACTGCTCTATTCCACTCAAGACAGTCTGCAGGTCCATGACTCAGATGACTTATGTCTATAGAAGTCTATGGAGTGGGAAGGGGGAGGAGTGATTAGGAACAGAGGGTGAAGACAAGAAAGACAGCTATAACAACTGCAGAATGTAAGTCATAAAATGACCAGAAATAGTTTTAGGCCTCATGTGTACACACATTACAACTTATCCTGAAAAGTCAAATGAAACAGGTAAGTTAAATCCATAGCATATATGTCCCTTGAAGGCATATCCCTTAGGACAACTACCCCAAAATATACGGGAGACTGTCGCAAAAAGGTGTGACCTCCTGACATCCCAGAAGAGTGTGCAAATCTCCTGGCATGGCGGATTGCTTCCACATTATATGTGACTTTATGTGCCATTCACATCACCAAAGGGGCATGGCCAGCACATTTGTTGGCAATGTCACAAAGAGGTGTTTGACACCACTAAAACGGGTGGAGCATTAGTAGAAGTGGGTGTGGTCTTATTAGCATTTTCATACACCAGTTCTCCCAGGAACCAACTTATAAAAGTTGGCAAGTATGCTTTAGGCTAAGGCCCCACGTAGCATCCCACATCAAAAAATCGCTGCTGATAAAACTGTGCTGGCAACGCATGGTGGTTTTTCCCGCAGCGCTTTTCACAGAAAGTAAGGAAACCTCTGTGGACTTTCTGCTTCAATTATACCTATAGGGAAACCGCCGATGTAGGTATAATTGATATGCTGCGATTTCCAAGACCGTGACGGTTTTGGAAATCGCAGTGTGTCCACTGTGCGTATTTTTCCTCAAAGTGGGGTAAGGATTCGCTAGAATCCAGACTTCAGAATCAGCAACAAAAATTTCTTCTGCCTTGGCATCCTGTGTGTTCCTAGCCTTAATGTTTTTGCATTAGAGTGGGTTAACATTGTTTTTTTTTTTCTAGAAAAATGCGTTGGTAAATGTTTTTATTTTTTTTTATAATTCAGATATTTATTGCATTTTTATAAGAATACAACAAGGTCCAAAATAAACCAATTACACAAAAACACACACATACAAAAATAAACAATGCGGACCTTGACCACCCGAGGAACCCCCCAGACGAACCCAGCCAGCAAGGCAACATGAGTATGGAAGAAGAAGAAAAGGGAGAATGAGTGGAAGAAATAGGAAGAGAAAGAGGGAGAGCAGAAAAAGCGACAAAAGCAGAGAAGAGAGGAAGAGAAGAAGAAAAAGAAAAAAAAAACAGAAAAAAAAAAAAAACGAGGGGAGGGGGAGGGTAGCTAAGGGGGTGTGAATAGGGGGCAAACAAAAAGACATACCATATAAGAGTCCCAAAGAGGGTTCAGAGAACCATCCATGTCAGGTCCTCAGCAGCCGGACCCGCAATCTCCAACGTAGGGGCAGGTATTAACATATATGCGGTTATAGTACCGAGGCCAATGGCAGAAATCATGTGCAAAGCACCACGCCCAGGACTAAGAGGAAGGCCCAGAGCTCAGAAGCGCCTGATACTCTCCAGAGTGTTGGAATAATGCTTGCATTTTTATGCATTTTTGTGTTTTCAATATAAAAAGGCATGCATTTTTTGCAGGAAAAAAGCACAGTCCTGTTTATGTTCTTCTTATAATTAACAGAACAACATAGTATCATGCAGAGGTAGAGGGCATCAATGTGATTTTGCCGGCTATTAATGCATTATAGAAGGTGGTTATGTAAGCAGATCTAGAATGGAGAAAACTCTTAGTTTTTAGACTGGTTTTGAAACTATGATTGAGCCATGAATTATAGTCTGGGTCATGGCTACATTTCCTACATCGGTGACAGTCCATATGAACGGGCTTACAGCATCGTACTGTATTATGATGTTATAAGCTTCTGAATAACTGTCGCTGTAGTGTACAATATGCACATGGTGCTGCAGCAAAGCGTAATCTAGTAGCACTAAACTGCTTATTTACCTTCCTATTTTCATCTGGGCCTAGTAGTTGCTCAATATGGGAGTTAGTACACTGATTCATTACTTTAGTACAGGTTGCTACAATAGCTAAATTGGGAGTAGAAAATAAAATAGGTCACTCTGGTTAGTTAGGCTCTGTTCACACTGCTGGTGCCTTTCCATTGTTCTGATGCTTTTGTATCACTCATACATTATTTCAGTTCAAGATTAAAGGAGTCATGTGGGGAAATAATAAAGTTTTGCAGTGCATTCCCTGCACTGTACACCAGCCCACTGTTGCCCCCATTCTTAGTTTTGTAGAGCACAGTGGAGGCCGAAAGTCTCATTTCTTTGCCTCCGCTGCTAATGCTCAGACTCTTTGTCACATGACCAATTCTGCTCTACTGTATGTAAAAGCAACTGATGTGAAGCAGAGTTGGTGATATCACAGAGAGCAGGGGAGCCTGAGTACAGAGTTTTTCCGTGCCCTGCTGCACTCTCGTGTAAGCCCCCCCCCTCCCCATGCTCTGCAAACCTAGGAATTGGGGGCACAAGGGGACCGTTGTAAAAATATTAGTAAGTAGAATTATCCAGTGCAGTGAACACGGTCATAATGCACAGGTGTATTAATATTCAGAAATGGAGTAAGCAATCTTATTCATTTATGTTATAGGGTACCTGCTTGTTGAAATTGTGTTTATGTTGGTGGACCTTGCAGAAATTGATGGGATCAGCCATGAAAATTTCCATGTCTTCAGCTTTAGGTTAAGGCCACATGTTGAGTAAACGTATCTAGAAAACACTGAAGAAAACAAATCTCATTCTCTTTACTGGTTCTATAAAATGCAGCATTTTTTTTCTGCTGCGTCTCTACAACCTGTGGCCTTTGTTTTAGGAAAACACACAACATTGCAAAAATGCAGTGGAAAAAAAAAAGCAGCGTTTTACAGTACCAGCAAAGTGAATGAGATTCTGGTTAATTCTGTGGAAAAATAGCATTTTCAAAAACATGTAGAAAAAATAGGTCAACCTTAGCTGTGGAAACGCAAACGTTTTCCTCATAGAGTTAGTAAGGGAAGAAAAATGCAGCAAAGCGCAATGAAAACACTGGGGAAAAAAAACACAATGTATTTTTCTATAGAGGGCCTTAGGCTTGAGCAGTTGTAGCGAAGTCTGTGGATTACAAGTAAACCAGGTACATTTTCCAAGAAGAAACCTACCAGATATACTTTACTCTCAATTTGGGTATGATAGGTGAAGAAAACATATAGGGTGCGGGATAAGTATTTACAGTCACGCTACAACTTTTTTCAGCCAGTCTGAAGTGTTCACTAGGGGAGTTCTAACCTATAAAGGTTGATATTGTTTGATGTGAATATTATAACATGCTTGGATTAGAGAACACGTCTCTACCAAATCGACTTCTTTGGAGGGATTAGAAAAAGACATACGCCTAAGATTGTAAGGTGCGACAGGTGAGTCAGTTGTACATCCTTACTCAAGCCATATTTTATGACAGACAGTTGGAGTGCTGGGTGGATGTTCTGTGCAGGTGTTGTAAAACTAGAAGCATTCATCATGAATCCTGCAATACCTGTTTAGTTCCGGATATATTTACCTAGGGTGAGTTTTCTGCTATGTTGGTTACATCTGTAGATATCAACTTGAGATAACATGGCAACATTCCTTGGGCAGACACATAGCGTCACCAGAACATTGGCATCTTCTAAACAGTACCACTGTCAGTTCACAAGAAGCAGTACATTACTAGTTGTTATTGAGTATGTGCTGATATCAGGGGTCTCTAGATCTGATTGTGTAAAGGTGACATGGACATATAGAATATTTTAGAAGAAAAATGGACTGCAAAAGGAGTTGTCTTACTACAACAACAATCCCTTTTTGTTTTTTTGAAAGAAACCAATTTCTCAAAGTGGCCAGACAATGCACCTGCATCAGCTTCTGCCAGAGGGGTAGCATTACATTGTTCAAATGTTTGGCCGTCAATGCATTGTATGAATTGGCATTGCCTCCTTTCTGGCTCATGCATGGAAAATATAGCATTACATGGTGGCCACTGACATCAATGACTGCCCATACAATACATGGATTGGCTGGGTCTCTGGTCTGAACCATAGAGGGTGGTCTTAAGTAGAGGACCCACCCCATATATGACATATGGACAGGATTTGTTATTTGGAGATAATTGTTTTAATGCACATTAAAAAATAAGCGTAACCTATAGCAATTGACTTGCAGGTTTTCATATCTCATTAGGTAGGTGGTAAAATGAGATAGGTAATGTTTACAGCAGATCCACTAAAGACCCCTTTAGGTGTGTGGTTAATTGACACAACCTTAATGTAGTGAGTCTAGCCTTGCAAAAAGATAAAAAGGCGCAATTGCCCCTTTTTAATACTGTCTGCTTGACTGACTTTTTTATGCTGCCCATGTAATTTGTTCTTTTTTCCCCTTTTTAAAGAGGTGCCAGTCATAAATACAGCATGAAAAGGATCTACACTATGGCCAGGCCCACTTTCCTCAACTTAAAACAAAAGTGGTAAGGGCAGCATAACATCTGGAAAAAAAAACAAACAAATGCGTCATAAATAAAATCCACAGAAGGGTGCAATTTTAGCCAAAAAAAGCGCAAGTAGCTTACTGAATGTGCCCCAATATCTGTTTTGCTGTAGTCCGTGTCAGGCCGTCTGTGATTTCTCTTAAATGGGGTATTCCCACAAATGTAAGCATATTTAAAATCATGTTTAAATAAAAGTTAAACATTTTTCCAAATATAGAGAATTAAAAATTATGTAGAGTTTTAAAGGTTTCCTCTAGCTTTCTTAGTGCTGACAGTGTGTTGTTTTGATCGGTTGCCAATGAATACGACCATGAATGCTGGAACTTTCTCTACTCTGAACCCAGCATTGACTTCCTTATTGTGGCTGCGTTATCTCTTAATACATGTAGTGATTCTGCCTGATAACCTAAACACAATAAGGAAATCATGGCTGGGATTCAGAGTAGAGGAAGTTCCTGCATTTATGGTCGTATCCATTGCAAACAATCAAGACAACTGAGACACCACTAAGATGGATAGATAAAACTCTGCAAATGTTTTAATTATTGAAATTTGAAAAAGTTTACAAATCTATATATGGTTACGTTTGTGGGAAAACCCCTAAAGGTTAAGGTCTCACATTATGGAAAAGAAGATTTATTTATTTATTTTATTTTTTTGTTGCAGACTTGGCTGTGTTTATTTAGCCAAAGCCAGGAGTGAAGTATAAGTGCTTTCTATATATTTCCCATTACTGTTAAAGCCAGTTTTGGCTTTGGATATAAAAAAAAAAAAAACGGAGCAAAGTCTCTAACAAAGAAAAGCAGCTTTAATGTGTGGGGCCTTAACCTAAGCCTACAGTCACATATATGTATATATATAGGTCATGCTGTATGCAAAACGTCCTTGAAAATTCACGTTTTTCGTGACAATTCTTACCACGTTCGTTGTCCATTTTCATGGATCCCTGGAAATCACTGATTTATCGGCTATATCTTGTTACTGTCTACACAGTAGCCCACAAAAGCGTGTGAGCAATAATGAAGATTAGTTGAATCGGTGAATCACTTACTGAAGTGGAATCACAGGCAGCTTCGATATCTTGTGACACCATCCTTATAGCCACAGATTTTTGTTTTTGTTACCTTAATTTTAATCACTTAACATATTTGAGAGGCTTGTGCATGTTTTCTACTCTGTCGTCCATTTTTTACATAATTTCTGTTTACATACATGGAATTCACACTGACAAACAGTAATTTTTATGTCGACATAACAGATGAGCTCACCGATAAATAATCACTTCTCGTTTAATGGTTTTAAATTACTTCATAATTGGTCACTTTCACTTGTTTATCAGAGTATTTAAATGATTCTCCAGATCTCTAATAGGGCCTTTATTCCCCTCAGACTATACAATGTGGACTCTCACAGCTCAGTGCTGGCTGATGATATGCCTGGTCAAAGGTCACTGATATATAAACAGAGTGATTAGCATTATCATTGAAGGGAGTTCTGAATTCTTTTTGTGACTAGGAAGAAAGATAAAATAAAGCCAGACAGACACTAAATTTCAGGGATGTGGCCAGTTCAGGGTTCACACAAGAAGAGCGAATTGTTTATAAAGTAAAACAATCCATATGATAACTATCTGTAGAAATGCAAATCCAGGATATCTCAGGTTTGTTTTTTAATAGGCTGCTATTGGAATATTCCAATAGGTGGTGACATCATTTTAGCCACCATTCCTTTTCTGCTTTGACCTCCAGGAGGCACCACATATTATGTGTGGACACTAACCAACATCACATCCTGATGTTGTTTACCATCTGCACATACTGCCCAGCTCCCCCTGGAGGATGAATCTGAGGCGGCCCTGACCTGAAGTGGGGTTGGGTGTGTAAATTTTGGTATTACCTGCTGGAATAATCCAACAGGTAATGGCCTAATGTGGGAACCAGAAAAGGGGAAAATATGCTGTGTGGGGGCCATATAAGTCGGCGTTATAATGTGTTACTGTGAGCTATTTAAAGAGCGTTATACTGTGTAGGGGCCAATAATGGGGGATTTTTTTAACCTGCAAATGGGTTGGGCAGTTCTGGTAAAGAGGGGGTGTGGCCTAAAAATCTTGCTGTTAAGGAAGCCATATTTCATAGCGTTTGGTTGACCAAATTTCCTATTTTATCGGAACAGTCTAGCCATCAAATGTGTATGAAATGCTCGGACAATGATTATTCAGCATATGTCGGGAGTTAAAAGATAGGGCATGTTTTAATTCAATATGCCCAATCATTTGTTAAAAGAGGTCAACTGCCACAAAAGTTTTCTGACCATAGCTTATTCCTCTTTCCCCATTAAAACCACATGCAATCTCAGTAAAATATATGTATGAGAAGTTTATTAGGAATAACTGTCAGCTGAAGATGGCTTTTAAGGTTTTCTGGAAAGTTTTAGCCTAGGGATTCTTTCCCTCTGCATAAAGAAAGTCATAACCACTATGACTCCCATAGCAGTTTTCACTTTTAGTCCCTCTGACACTTGACGTTGTGAACATCCATTGCTCTGATCTGTCATAGCATGAGAGCAACAAACTTTATAGCGATAGAGCAATGGACACAGATGGAGCTCCCTCCATCTTTGTCCGTTCCCATTAACTTTAATGTAAATGCTGTCTTCCATCATGTTTGTTTACTTGCATGTATGTATGAAGGACTTTTCTTCCGCCAGAACGCTAGAGTGAAAGCAGACAGACACCAGACGGAGGGTGCTTAGTAACAGTAGTGTGAACATACTCTTATTCTGGGGACTCATTTAAGAGCCTATATTCTACATACCTGTAATGAGTGCATGGCTTTCAGTCTTTAAATACTCATCATATGTATGGTCAGTCCTGTGCATTAAAGGGAACCTGTCAGGTTTGGAACTTGCCCCATCATATGCAGGGTCAGATTATGGGCGAGGAGCAGCTTCAGCCTAGTCACACTGTCCCCTTTCCAATCACACCTCTTTGGCATGATTGACGTCTCCCTTATACCCTAATGTCACAAGAGAGTTATCCGTCATGCCCAGGAGGTATGATTACCAAGCAGACAGCGTGACTAGGTTGAGGCTGTTCCCCGCCCACTGTGACTACTTAGGATAATCTACATATGACGTTTTATGCTTTTCAAACATTTATAACTTCACTTTGCTAGGACAGAAAGATTACAGAGGACACCATTGGAAAGGTAAGGTACTTGATGCTGAGAATGATAGGGCCAATTTATGGTGGGAAAAACACTTGACAGCTTCCCTTTAACACTACATGTCTGTTAACCATACAGTGACTTTTTACTCTAAAGCAAGCTTCTGACCAGGAAATTGCTGTCTAACATGTGACTGTTGATTTCTATAAACTCTATTGTATTGCTTCCAATACAGTGCATACATAATACACTGTATATCAAAGCAACTAATGTATATAATAAGGACCCATCTGACTTGTTACTTTTAAGACATGTAGGGTTAGGTTTACATGTACAGAAAACTTTGGAGATGATACTATGGCCAACCAGCTGTAGGTTATGGCAAGGTAGCTTTTCTTGTGTGGATGGCTTTATTTTATGCCTTTGCCTCTGAGAACATTAGAGTCAAGGCCTTAATAGGGTCCCTCCTCTATGACCACAAGGCTAAAATCAGATGACCCTGTCTGCCTCTTGGCCATGAAAATTAGATAAATTGGTCTGTTTTTAACAGTCATTTTGCATCTGTTCTATCTTTGTAAAATCCCAAAAAGATCTGTTCTGATTTTTAAGGCCAAAATGTTAAAAAAAAATATAGATGAATTTCATTTATTTTCTACTCAACCCACAGATCCGTTTTTAATGGACGTAACTTGGAAGTCACTACATTTTTACACCTTTTAAAAAGTAACCCATTGATCTCTATTGTGTCTGTCTGTCATTTTTTTCCGTCTATCTAAAAACGGACATGTGAATGCTCTCCTTCACATGTCATGTGAATAATCATGGACATTTTTCACTGTCATGTGAATATTCCCTAAGGGTGCATTTACATGGTAAATAGATAGATGCCGTTTGGCTGCTGTTTTTGGTGTAGTTTCTTAAAGGGGTTATCTGGTTTCTAAGATTGATGGCCTGTAATTTTTTTAGGATCTGGATTATTATTATATTATATTTTCATCTGGATTATTTTAGCAAGTTTTCAGAAATTAGAAATCCTGTTACTAATTACATATTATATTTTCTGAGCTCTGAATTTCTGTTATGTTATGTGAGGCTGTTCTGTGGATAATAATAGCCTTCCGTTCATAGTGGTTTCATGTGTTGCTTTAAGCAAATGTGTATTTAATGAATTATCTTATATTGATGGAGCTCATGGCAAGTTGTCAGGAGTGTTTCCATTCAACAGATCTCCCACTGGGGAATGATGAGTATTGCATGTAGGCATTTTTTTTTGGGTTTTCTCCTCGCTTTGTATTATCTACTCATGTATAGTTGTGGTCTTTATTTACAGTTTTATTCTTTCTGAAAAGTCTTTTACCTAAACACAAATAATAAGTGTTAAATAGCTTCCCATTCAGTTATGTTGCAGCATTACATGCAGTATGTCAATTGGTCAACTTTTTTGTGTTGAGTCAAACAATGGCAGTCAATGGAAAAGTAGTACTAGTGTTTTGGATTTCACAAAAGTTGCATTCAACTAAAACTATTGGTGGCATATTGCAAAAGCAACATGCTGAAACTAAGAGGAGGAAGTAGGATTTGTGCTACTTCTATGTTTGGCTCACTTATTTAACATTGCCTACTTTGCAACAAACTACATCAAGGTAGTTCACACATGGCATTTAAAAAAAAATGCAGTCTGTATGGCACCTTTTTCATGCAGTTTTAAAACAAAGCCAGTAGTGGTTTCGATTTCTGCCTCAAAAAACTACGTATAAAAAGCTCTAGTGGTGTTTATCCAAAAACGCTGTGTGTAAAAATAACCTTTAAAGAATCAGTAAGTTGGGGAAAGTTTTTGACCCTCTAAATATGGGCAAGAATGTTCCCATTTACACAGAGCAAGCAGATAACATGAAGGTGGTAAGGAAATTAAACATAAGGGGGTGTTCCACTTCATATTTTTAGTGCATGGCAAGACTTAAAATAGCAAATACGATATACTTCCCTCTCTGTTTGGCTAGGTATACAACAGGGGGAGCCTCCATTTGGGTGCCCGATCTTCCTGGTAAACAAAGATCGGGGATTCAAACAGAGACTCTGTTGGATTCCCGGCCGAAAGGTGAGGTAAGTATATAGTATTTTTTATTTTAAGCCTTGGTGTGTACTGAAAATATGAACTAGAACCACCCCTTTAGGTTAAGGCCCCACAGAAAAGCTGCTTTTTTTGTTGCAGATTTTGCTGGGTTTTTTTTTGTTTTTTTTTTTTTGAGCCAGGACTAGATTGAGCAGAAGGTAGAAGTATAAGAACTTCCTTTAGATTTCCCATTCCTTCTGTAGCCACTCTTGGCTTTGGCTACAAAAAACCACCACACAGTCTGCAGCAAAAAAAAAAAAAAAAAGAATCTGTTGTGCCGCAATGTGGGGCCTTAGCCTTAAAGTATTCCTACGGCTATTTTTTAGCTGCGATTTGTTCCATGTAAGCAAATAGAGTTATTAACTATTATTTCAAAAACACGAACATCTCTTTAGGCTGGGGCCACATGTGACATCCACACTCCAGACATTCCATCAGGGAAATTCGGCATTATGTCCTCTGAAAATTGCAGTGTCTTCAACCATCCAGTAATTGACAAGTTGCAGATTTAAAGTGTACCTTAACTTTTAAACAACTTTTCGTTTTCTGGTAGCATAACATTAATAATTGTAATATAATTCATTAATGAATATTGGTTCCTTGCCATGAAATCTTGCGCCACTTGGTCCCTGCTATATATGTTTCTCTCACTGCTTCTCTCTGGAGTACAGTTGTATGGTTTAATCTACATGCTCTAGTTTAATGTACTGAGCCTGGAGGGGTTCCCTTCAAACAGTTATCTCTCAGGCAGTATAAAACATAGAACAGTGCTTTGATGTCATATGAAATGAGGTTTGATATCATCTTTGATAGGACACCAAGATTGCAGTTCTCCCTCCATTATTTCCACAGATATCATCAGTTGAAAACAGCCAGGAATAGGAACTGCTGCAGGTGCATATAAATATGGCAATCCTGACTGTGTTCAACTGTTGATATCTCTGGAAATAACACAAGTAGAACTACAATCTTAGTGTCATATAATGCCTGAGATAAAACAGTTTAAAATGACCCTCCCAACAAGCTTCCCTTCATTATATAAGAGCCTGTATACCCCCATACTTCTGGGAGGGGCAGTGTACAGAGTTTAGCTGACAATAGAGAAATATGGAATAGAATAAGAAAATGCTGCCAAGGAGCCAAAATCCATTAATAGAATATGTTGCAAAATGTATTAGTGGCACAAATGCTGCCAGAAAATGAAACATTGCTTAATAGTTTAGGTACACTTTAAAACCAGCACCACAGGTCACTTTGCACTGCAGGTTTTATGCTGGACCTATACTTGGAATAGGTCAGTAGTATCAGATTGCTGGTGCCCTGACACACAGGACCTCTGCTGATCAGCTGTTTTCACCAACCACTATTTGGAGAACCTAGCCTGAAGCAGTTGACTCTGTTGTCTGTGTTGTGACCAGTTGTATAGTGGCTGAGCTGCAGTAACTCTATTCTCCGTATAGTGGCTGATGACAACAGCTGTTTAGTAATAGTCCCGGATGTCAGACCCCTGCCCATCTGATATTGAAGATCTATTACAATGTCATCAATATAATTTGCCTGGAAAACCCTTTTAAGGTGTATTTTTCTATACTGTAGCCCAGATTTACTATCAGGGCTGAGCCTAGAAAGTGGCCAAAAATGCTCCTCAGCGGCGCAGTTTTGACACATGATGGTGCATCTCAGCTACTGTACCCTGCTGGCCATTGTTTTAGACAGATACACCAGATTTATTATAACTCACATCTGAAAACTGGTGTAAGTTATACCACAAATCCTGACGTGCTTGGGCATGTGAGTTCAAGTGCACCTACATGCGCTGGAGCCTGTCAGGGAATGAATTAAGAATGGCGCCAGTCTTAAAGGGGTTGTCTGGGCTTATTTTTTTTATGGCATTGGCCATAAAAATATGATCAATAAGGGTCCGACACCTGGCCCCCGAGCGAATCAGATGAACAAAGCCTCTTCTGGCACCCGCTTTGTAACTAATACAGGACTGGAAGCAAAAAGCTCCGTCCACTGTATAGCGGCCGGCGCCTTCACTGCAGCTCAGCTCCCGTTGAAGTAAGCTATACAGCGGACTGAGCTTTCTGATTCTGGGTTCCGGCCCACTATCGATCATATATTTTTTGCCTCTTCTGATGATAGGCCATAAAAAAAATATAAGCCCGAACAACCCTTTAATATATTTCCCCGTGTGTGTGTGTATGGTTTTCTAGACTTTGTGATTTGGTTCTGATCTCTTTTGATGTGATATGTGGTTATACACGCAAAACATTAGAATTTTTATTTGAATAATAATAAATTGTAATCTAGCATTGTTATCAAGCATTAACTGATTAATCCGTAATTTTTTTCTGGCAGTGGGAATTCTTGTGTTACATACCTCAGTTTATTGGGTGGTTTGACAAAAAGTTGTAATGCTGGAAATCCTGTCCAAAATGGATGCTTATCAACAATGGATTGACATGTTGCAGATCTATAATAAATTTATAGGTAGTACATTTTATAGACTTGTAAAACTGGCCTTTATAAAATTTATGGATTAATTGTTGGATTATACTTTTTATTGCTTTTCTACACTGGTTCACAGAGGGTAATTCCACTATTGTTTGTATATGAATTCACTGTACAATGTGGACTATATCATGTAATAATCATGTATGTGGAAGAATTAAAAAACATATATAATTATAAAACATAACACATTTAGTTCAGCCTTTGTTACACAGATATCTGCCTTGAATATGTTTGGGTTACCAGGGACAGGTGTATCAAAGATAGATTAGGGTAAGTTCACATCTCCGTCGGAGAGATAAGTCCTGCACAGAGGACACCCGGCAGACCCCATTATAGTTTATGGGGTTCACCGGTGTCTGTGGGTAACTGTGCTTTAGTTGTCCAGCTCTCCATCATTTGGGTCCCCTAGATGTGAACCTAGCTTTAGTCTGAATAGCCCTGCATCCAAACATGTTAGTAACTGATATGTATCTTTTTTGTCTGTACTTGAACCCTACAAATTATACAGTGCTGCGGAATATGTTGACGCTATATAAATAAAATGTATTATTATTATTAAATGTATAATAATGTCAATACTCCACAGAACGCCTATATGTTGTCTATGAAGTATCTGCTTCTCCGTTCTACGCTTCTCCCCATCCCCCTTCCTTAAACAAGTCTTTAGTGTGGGCTGCTTAGGAGACTGAGAGCGCAGGTAATTTGCAGTGAAAACTGCACTTCACAGAGCCCTGATGGTGACCAATGGTATTTCCAGGATAAGCAAGATAGCATTTCAATTTAGATGACAATGTGGGAATCCTCCAAGATACTGAAAGTAAATTCAGAATTCAGTGGGTTCACATCTGCGCCGAAGTCTCTGTTGGAGACTCTGTCGCAGAAACCACCCAAAATTGGGGGAGAGAGAAGTCCTGCATGGGGGAGAGAGAAGTCCTGCATGGAGGACTTTTCTCTCTGCTGCTTTCAGTTTGAAAATGATGGACCCCATTATAGTCAATGAGGTCCGCTGGTGTCCATGTGTATCCGCTGTTTTAGTGCTTGGGTCTCCAGTGTGAACCTAGCATAAGAATTTGACTGATTTCTGTAAGTACAAGATTTGTACTTGTTATTGAGTGTGCAAATAATATTGCAATGTATAAACCATTTCTATGCAGTGCAAATTATTTGACTCTGAAAGATCTATTATGTTAAAGCTATTTTCCCATATTCTTGTAAATGTGTTAACATCACATTCCCCACCATGCCTCTCAATGATCACATTGGTACTTCCTTGGTTTGATATATTCCCTCTTGATCAAACAGAGTTCCTCAGGGGTCCGATACGTTAAATCTAAAACAAATCTGCAACTGTATACATGAAAATACTGTTAGAGATATATATGCCGTTATAGCAATAAGTGTGCAACTGAATATACAATCTTAGGATGTCTTAGGATGATATATGCTGAAATATAAAAGGTCCACAAAATAATTCAAACAGGTGAAGGAAACGCATATTCAATCACTGGTGGGATGAAATGCAAACTATATATTTAGCATATGCATTAATAACCATCAGTGTGATACACAGGTATCATCATTAGTGTAGTCTCCACCCCATATAATAATACCTTATTATTCTGATCTTTGCCTTCATGTTGGATAACACTTGTTTATTTTGCACGTGCCTCCTATTCTCATATTTGCAAACAGTGATCTGAGTATAGCAACCAATAGATAATACTCACAGATAATACTTATCTCATTGTGAGCAGTATTTGGGAGCACAGATACAGTGTGTTCAGTTTACGGGTGCAATGTGCCCCTTCTGAACTGTCCACCTGTTCATTTCCTCCACTAAGGGGTATGATGGGGGGTGGAATCATAGCCTGATATTGCCTTATTTCCCATGTTAAAGGGTGTGTTAGTACATTGTACATTAGGACACTGTCACACTGTGTAGGTAAACACCACTTTGACAATAGGATTAGCAACACCTACTTGTCAGTTTAGTCAGAAATTTCCAAAAGGAATAACAGATGAATGGCACAATGTATACAGTCATGGCCAAAAGTTTTGAGAATGACACAAATATTATATTTTCACATGATCTGCTGCCCTCTGGTTTTTATGTGTGTTTGTCAGATGTTTTTATCACATACAGAAATATAATTGCATTCATATTATGAGTAACAGAAGCTTATATTGACAGTTAGAATGAGTTAATGCAGCAAGTCAATATTTGCAGTGTTGACCCTTCTTCTTCAGGACCTCTGCAATTCTCCCTGGCATGCTCTCAATCAACTTCTGGACCAAATCCTGACTGATAGCAGTCCATTCTTGCAGAATCAATGCTTTAATTTTGTCTGAATTTGTTGGTTTTTGTTTGTCCACCCGTCTCTTGATGATTGACCACAAGTTCTCAATGGGATTAAGATCTGGGGAGTTTCCAGGCCATGGACCCAAAATCTCTATGTTTTGTTCCCTCAGCCATTTAGTTATCACCTTTGCTTTATGGCAAGGTGCTCCATCATGCTGGAAAAGGCATTGTTGAGCGCCAAACTGCTCTTGGACGGTTGGGAGAAGTTGCTCTTGGAGGACATTCTGGTACCATTCTTTATTCATGGCTGTGTTTTTAGGTAAGACTGTGAGAGAGCCGATTCCCTTGGATGAGAAGCAACCCCACACATGAATGGTTTCAGGATGCTTTACAGTTGGCATGAGACAAGACTGGTGGTAGCGCTCACCTCTTCTTCTCCGAATAAGCTGTTTTCCAGATGTTCCAAACAATCGAAAAGGGGATTCATCAGAGAAAATGACTTTACCAGAGTCCTCAGCAGTCCACTCCCTGTACCTTTTGCAGAATATCAGTCTGTCCCTGATGTTTTTTCTGGAGAGAAGTGGCTTCTTTGCTGCCCTCCTTGAGACCAGGCCTTGCTCCAAGAGTCTCCACCTCACAGTGCGTGCAGATGCACTCACACCTGCCTGCTGCCATTCCTCAGCAAGCTCTGCACTGCTGGTAGCCCGATCCCGCAGCTGAAACACTTTTAAGAGACGGTCCTGCCGCTTGCTGGTCTTTCTTGGGCGCCCTGGAGCCTTTTTGGCACCAATGGAACCTCTCTCCTTGAAGTTCTTGATGATGCGATAGATTGTTGACTGAGGTGCAATCTTTCTAGCTGCAATACTCTTCCCAGTTAGGCCATTTTTGTGCAGTGCAATGATGACTGCACGTGTTTCTTTAGAGATAACCATGGTTAACAGAAGAGAAACAATGATGGCAAGCACCAGCCTCCTTTTAAAGTGTGCAGTGGTGTCATTCTTACTTAATCATGACAGATTGATCTCCAGCCCTGTCCTCATCAACACCCACACCTGTGTTAATGGAGCAATCACTGAAACGATGTTAGGTGGTCCTTTTAAGGCAGGGCTGCACTGATGTTGAAATGTGTTTTGGGGGATAAAGTTCATTTTCTAGGCAAATATTGACTTTGCAAGTAATTGCTGTTAAGCTGATCACTCTTTATAACATTCTGGAGTATATGCAAATTGCCATTAGAAAAACTGAAGCAGTAGACTTTGTAAAAATTAATATTTGTATCATTCTCAAAACTTTTCGCCATGACTGTAGTTCAAAGAAACAAATACTACAGAATTGCTGTTTCTTGGAGAATACAAATACAGTGAAACCTCTCTGAAAGACCAGACCAGATTTCCTGTGCCAGTATTAGTTCCACTATATATTATGGATATTGGCCATCTTCTTTAAGAAGACCACTTTTGAATGCAATTTGTAGAGGTCCTCTCAAAGAAGTTTCACCATCCATAATAAAATAGATATACCCTGATTGACTGACTTATGACAGACCAATATGCATTGCATGATTTTTTTAAATTAAAAACGTATATATATGATTTGCCATTTCAGTATGGCATGTTGCTGGTGGAATTTTTCATAAAAACAATCCCATAATTTATTGGCCACATTCATATGTATGGCCAACCCTACACACCTTCTAAGAACAGTAGTTCAGTGTGATAATGGACTTTGTGTCTAGCATTATCACAGTTTTTATAGAATTGATCAGCTGTGACAAGTCTTGAGATTCGTTAATAAGGAAAAACTACTTAGGCTAGTTTATAGGTACCAGTTTTCCATTAAAACGTAAACCTTATAATGTGATTGTCACAAAGAATATTTACATATCCTGCTGAGCGACAGTTACATATTATATATGAATAATAAGTTTTACAAATGATAAAGGACTAGGTTGTCAAGCCATTTGATTTAACAAACCAGTAGTCGGTGCAGTTATTTCTGCATGCTCATATCGTAGCCTTAAAGTATTAGATCTTGATTAAGCCTAGAATTGTCTAGTGTTACTGAAATGGAGGATCGAGAAAGAGGAAGTGAAGCAGGTGGTGTTTACATTTTTATCTATCAGCTGCCATTACTAGGCCTCATCCACATAGTACCAGTGCAGAGAATGAGGACAGAGCAGAGTTGTACATTTGCGTATGAGCTTATGGTGGGAAACTGCCTTACAGAAATAAACATTCCCCCAGACATTGTGATGAATTTTCCGCTTGATTCATCTGTAGATCAGGGGCAGCAGGTGCAGGACACAAGCATCAGAAGGAGGAGGGGGGGTTGTGATCATACAGTGTAACCCCCCTTCCCCGCCCTGACTTGTGCTTCTTCCTTTACAGATGGGTAAATCCCCTCCTCCTCTCCCATTGCAGGTCATTAGGGAGATGCTGGGCGGCTCACAAAAAGGTACCTTAGGGAATACGGGGGAAGGGGTGCGATGAAATGCTTATTCTTAGCAAATAAACATTGCATTTTTGATGCATGTCATCAGATAGTTGCCAGGAGATAAAAGACATTCCGTTTTTGTAATATAGATGATCCTTTAACTTAGTCAGACAGTAGATGGAGGAGAAGGGGTAAGGGCTCTGTGCTTACAGTCTCTTATATTTTGATCGGATACTTTTCATTAAGCATTTTGAAACCTATATTTTATATATATTTCCCTGTATTTTTCTGTACACTTTGGAAGTTTAAGCTACCAGTTTCTGAGGTAGTAGTCTCTGTCCAGCTATCTTTTATACTATATAGAACAGAACTTATAAAACTGTAAGCAGCAATCCTTTACCCAGTATGTGTGCATTAGTGTACAAGGAATGTAGAGAAAGGTGCTGAAAGAAGGGATGAGGTTTTTTAGAAATAATACTGCGGTTTTAAGGCTCTCTTAAAACTGTGAATTTTGAAAATGAATCTGATTGTCTAAGGTAGCACATTCTGTAGAACTGGTGCAGCACAAGAAAAGTCTTGGCAATGAGAAAGAAAGCGTTTTGGATTATGGAGGTTCTTAGAATGGTGGAATGTAAAGCAGGTGTAGAATGACACAAACTCATAGGAGAAACAGATAAATGACATTACAGCACTGTAAAGACCTTTTCGGTGAGTGTGTTAACTTTAAATTTAATTCTAAAGTAAATGGGCAACCAGGACAGCACTGGCACGGTTGGCGGTCTCAATGTAGTGGTTGGCCAAAAAGATGAGCCTGGTTTGTTGTTTTCATGATAGATTGAAGAGGGGACAGTTTTGTTTGATCATCGAGGATGAGAACATGTGGCCCGGCTGCTTACACAAGGTGAATGGGTTCTTCAATAGCTTGTTACATATTTTTCTGGTACACTAGATTTTTGTTAGTGCCAGGGACATTTATTTGTGGTCAACCAATGGCAGACTTTAATGAATTGTGAGTGAAGAGGTAATTGAGCCTACATATGGACATTAAAGGACCTCTAATGACTATATTTATCACACGTTTTTCATGTATATGATCTAGTCACAATCCTGTATTTGAAGCTTAGATGTAAATGGAGAATACCAATTTCTCCATTCCTGTTCCCAGTCTTACAGAAATTGTGAAAATGTAAAATTTCAACTATACTGAAGCAGAAAATGAAGGACAGCTTTAGCAGAATGTAATAAAGGTGCATTTTTTGAAAGCATAATATGCTTGCATATACTGGCCTTATATGACTGTTATGACTGTATCTAATAGCATCATCAGTGTATACTGTAGTTTCCCTTTAAGGTTGTGAAAGGCTGATGGCACATACCGCACCAGGTTGTGATTAGGACCTCTGAAGATTAGATTACTTTCGGGGATAGGTGTTTCAGTTCAAAGATTCAGTCCAGGTCAAATAAGTTTGTCACAAACCAGAGTTTAAATTAGCTTAAAACATTGTGTAAGGCACTGTCAGGGCTCCTAGGGCTCTTGTCTAGCCTTTTTCTAGCTTTCTAAGGCAAACACAGCCAAAGTTATGTCAAAGTGACAGTGCCATATATGTCTACGGGAAAATGGATGGTAGGCAGCGGATACACAATGCTTGTTTAGTCATACACTGCTCTCCCACTTTTACATTTTTTAATAGTTTTCTGAAATAATCCTACAAAAAAAAAAGTCAAGCACTTGGTATTAGCAATGTTTTACATGCAATGGTTTTATTATTTTAGATTTTTTTTAGATAAACAACTGAAACAGCGTTGCAAAAATATGTTTAACATGCAATAAAACATCATGTCCAAACATACCGTTACACTTTTTTAATATATTTTTTTATTACCATTTAGCACCAGCATATTTTGCATTGTTATGGATGAATGTTTACTCATCAGTCATTCTTCTAAATTCAGTTCTAAAGCCAAATAATCTACCAGTATTGAACTGAATTTCTGGGCAGATAAAATAACTGGCATGAATACACACACACACACGTACACGTACACGTACGTACATGAAGAAAGCACATAAAACCCATATAAATATCTGTAGATGTTGGCCAGATTGAATTCAAGCTTGGTACTGTAATGTGACAGTGCTAACTGTGAAGACATTAAACAGAAGATAGTAAAAGATACACACATTATACAGTGTTTGTGTATGTGTGTGTGTATATATATATATATATATATATATATATATATATATATATATATAATACAGTCATATGAAAAAGTTTGGGCACCCCTATTAATCTTAATCATTTTTAGTTCTAAATATTTGGGTGTTTGCAACAGCCATTTCAATTTGATATATCTAATAACTGATGGACACAGTAATATTTCAGGATTGAAATGAGGTTTATTGTGCTAACAGAAAATGTGCAATATGCATTAAACAAAAATTTGACTGGTGCAAAAATTTGGGTACCCTTATCATTTTATTGATTTGAATACTCCTAACTACTTTTTACTGACTTACTGAAGCACAAAATTGGTTTTGTAACCTCACTGAGCTTTGAACTTCATAGCCAGGTGTATCCAATCATGAGAAAAGGTATTTAAGGTGGCCAATTGCAAGTTGTTCTCCTATTTGAATCTCCTCTGAAGAGTGGCATCATGGGCTCCTCCAAACAACTCTCAAATGATCTGAAAACAAAGATTGTTCAACATAGTTGTTCAGGGGAAGGATACAAAAAGTTGTCTCAGAGATTTAACCTGTCAGTTTCCACTGTGAGGAACATAGTAAGGAAATGGAAGACCACAGGGACAGTTCTTGTTAAGCCCAGAAGTGGCAGGCCAAGAAAAATATCAGAAAGGCAGAGAAGAAGAATGGTGAGAACAGTCAAGGACAATCCATAGACCACCTCCAAAGAGCTGCAGCGTCATCTTGCTGCAGATGGTGTCACTGTGCATCGGTCAACAATACAGCACACTTTGCAAAAGGAGAAGCTGTATGGGAGAGTGATGCGAAAGAAGCCGTTTCTGAAAGCACGCCACAAACAGAGTCACCTGAGGTATGCAAAAGCACATTTGGACAAGCCAGCTTCATTTTGGAAGAAGGTCCTGTGGACTGATGAAACAAAGATTGAGTTATTTGGTCATACAAAAAGGCGTTATGCATGGCGTCAAAAAAACACAGCATTCCAAGAAAAACACTTGCTACCCACTGTAAAATTTGGTGGAGGTTCCATCATGCTTTGGGGCTGTGTGGCCAATGCCGGCACCGGGAATCTTGTTAAAGTTGAGGGTCGCATGGATTCAACTCAGTATCAGCAGATTCTTGAGAATAATGTACAAGAATCAGTGACGAATTTGAAGTTACGCCGGGGATGGATATTTCAGCAAGACAATGATCCAAAACACAGCTCCAAATCTACTCAGGCATTCATGCAGAGGAACAATTACAATGTTCTGGAATGGCCATCCCAGTCCCCAGACCTGAATATCATTGAACATCTGTGGGATAATTTGAAGCGGGCTGTCCATGCTCGGCGACCATCAAACTTAACTGAACTGGAATTGTTTTGTAAAGAGGAATGGTCAAAAATACCTTCATCCAGGATCCAGGAACTGATTAAAAGCTACAGGATGCGACTAGAGGCTGTTATTTTTGCAAAAGGAGGATCTACTAAATATTAATGTCACTTTTCTGTTGAGGTGCCCATACTTTTGCACCGGTCAAATTTTGGTTTAATGCATATTGCACATTTTCTGTTAGTACAATAAACCTCATTTCAATCCTGAAATATTACTGTGTCCATCAGTTATTAGATATATCAAATTGAAATGGCTGTTGCAAACACCCAAATATTTAGAACTAAAAATGATTAAGATTAATAGGGGTGCCCAAACTTTTTCATATGACTGTATATATATATATGTGTGTGTGTGTGTGTGTTGTGTGTGTGTATATATATTATATATAAATATATATATATTTGCTTTTAGAAAGATTATGTATCACGTGAAGTGTATGCCAGAGAAGCTGCACATAAAGGCCACAAAGCACACCTATTTTTAACCATAAGTGCTAAGAAATCATGACCAAAACCTATATCCTTATTGATTATCTAATATAACAGTATATTTAAAGGGGGATTGTTTGTACTTTGGTGTTTTCAAGTAACTCTTTGACATCCTGTTTCTTGCTGTGGCAAACAATAGGGTCCCCAATGTATACTCCATATATATCACTATATCATGTATATCAGTATATATTTACTAGGTTTGTTGTGATATCATGAAAAAAGGAGAATGCTCGGTGTAAGATTGAAAAGTATATAAAATGAAGAGATTTAAGCAAAATATACAATTTTAATATTTTTAGATTAGTCATACACAGCAATACAATTTCTGGTTAACTAAGTTTTTGTGTGGGTAGGTAATCCTATGAAAAATATTTAAGAAGATCTGCACTCCTTAGTTTAAAGAGATATCCAGTCTCAAAATGGTGCCAGAAGATAATGGAAAATATCCAAATGAATAGTAATGTAATACTTCGGCACTCCAAGTGTTAAACAGCAATAAATTTTATTCCACTATGCAAAATTGTTTTTATGAACACAGCGAAAAAAAGTTAAAATGTCACACAATGCATGATGTTAGTATTTGAACGTTTCGGTCTCCTAAGACCTTCATTTGCATGACATCTTGTGCAGTGTGGTAAGCAAAAGAAGAACACACCATTGTGTGACATTTTAACTTTTTTTCGCTGTGTGTTCATAAAAATTTTTTTTTGCATAGTGGAATAAAATTTATTGCTGTTTAACACTTGGAATGCCGAAGTATTACATTACTAGTTCTGTTTATACTGAAGTGTGTGTGTGTGTGTGTGCACGACAGACTTTGTGTTGGGCTATGTAGTTAGCCTGTGGTGTCTTCTGGCATAAAGCTAGTAGTTACTGGGTCAGTCAGCGTCTTACCACAGAAACCTCTTGTGGCCTGTGTGCGGCATCGCTGTTCTTATGAATGAATGTCTTTGGTCTTATTCATTTTTATACATTTGCTTATGTTAGGATATTCTACATTTGTTACATTGCCTGTGCAGTTATAGCAGACGTAAGACAATTAAACATTGGGAGGAATTTATTAAGACTAGCGTTTTATACACCAGTCTTAACAAGAGGCTCCAGCCTCTTAATAATTCATGCACACTCCTGTGCACCATAACAAAAATCTATGTTGGTCAGGAATTTGTGTAGATTTCCTATGTAACTCACATTATAGCTGCCGTAACCTGCCATGTTCACTACACAATGAACAAAACTGTCCGCTTCTGGCTCTTTCTACTGTGTGGTTCTGGTCCCCACAGCTGCTGTGAACAGCTGATTGGTGGGGATGTCGGGTGTCAGACCATTACCGATCTGATATTCATTATTCATAGATGACTAATTACATTTTTTTGTCTGGAAGGAGAGATACAGGGAAGACAACATGGAGAGTCTGTACCCATGATGAGAGAGTCACTTGCAGTTATAACAATCAGCTAGTGGAGATGAGTGCCATGAAGATGGGCTCACCATAAACCTGCCAAACAGTTACCAGAAGTAAAACAAAAAAACAAAACAAAATAGTATTGTACTGACAGACTCCCGAGTAAATGTATCCTTTATTCAACGTGGTGTTAAAATATATATTTCAATGTCCAAAGCCAGTAGAAGCAGTAAGACTGTGAAAGAGTCGACAAAAAACAAGCCTGCTTGCCCTAGTGATGGACTGCCCAGCATACAACAGCAAAGTTGCCCCAACTCTGAAGCCAGTCCAAAAAGGGCATGCAGTCATATCAACACCAGTTATGAAGCTGATTTAATGTTGAGATGTATAAATAAATATATAAAAAGACTATATATAATATATACACACACACAGTGTATAATATACAGTCATATGAAAAAGTTTGGGCACCCCTATTAATCTTAATCATTTTTAGTTCTAAATATTTGGGTGTTTGCAACAGCCATTTCAATTTGATATATCTAATAACTGATGGACACAGTAATATTTCAGGATTGAAATGAGGTTTATTGTACTAACAGAAAATGTGCAATATGCATTAAACCAAAATTTGACCGGTGCAAAAATTTGGGTACCCTTATCATTTTATTGATTTGAATACTCCTAACTACTTTTTACTAACTTACTGAAGCACAAAATTGGTTTTGTAACCTCACTGAGCTTTGAACTTCATAGCCAGGTGTATCCAATCATGAGAAAAGGTATTTAAGGTGGCCAATTGCAAGTTGTTCTCCTATTTGAATCTCCTCTGAAGAGTGGCATCATGGGCTCCTCAAAACAACTCTCAAATGATCTGAAAACAAAGATTGTTCAACATAGTTGTTCAGGGGAAGGATACAAAAAGTTGTCTCAGAGATTTAACCTGTCAGTTTCCACTGTGAGGAACATAGGTAAGGAAATGGAAGACCACAGGGACAGTTCTTGTTAAGCCCAGAAGTGGCAGGCCAAGAAAAATATCAGAAAGGCAGAGAAGAAGAATGGTGAGAACAGTCAAGGACAATCCACAGACCACCTCCAAAGAGCTGCAGCATCATCTTGCTGCAGATGGTGTCACTGTGCATCGGTCAACAATACAGCACACTTTGCAAAAGGAGAAGCTGTATGGGAGAGTGATGCGAAAGAAGCCGTTTCTGAAAGCACGCCACAAACAGAGTCGCCTGAGGTATGCAAAAGCACATTTGGACAAGCCAGCTTCATTTTGGAAGAAGGTCCTGTGGACTGATGAAACAAAGATTGAGTTGTTTGGTCATACAAAAAGGCGTTATGCATGGCGTCCAAAAAACACAGCATTCCAAGAAAAACACTTGCTACCCACTGTAAAATTTGGTGGAGGTTCCATCATGCTTTGGGGCTGTGTGGCCAATGCCGGCACCGGGAATCTTGTTAAAGTTGAGGGTCGCATGGATTCAACTCAGTATCAGCAGATTCTTGAGAATAATGTACAAGAATCAGTGACGAATTTGAAGTTACGCCGGGGATGGATATTTCAGCAAGACAATGATCCAAAACACAGCTCCAAATCTACTCAGGCATTCATGCAGAGGAACAATTACAATGTTCTGGAATGGCCATCCCAGTCCCCAGACCTGAATATCATTGAACATCTGTGGGATCATTTGAAGCGGGCTGTCCATGCTCGGCGACCATCAAACTTAACTGAACTGGAATTGTTTTGTAAAGAGGAATGGTCAAAAATACCTTCATCCAGGATCCAGGAACTGATTAAAAGCTACAGGAAGCGACTAGAGGCTGTTATTTTTGCAAAAGGAGGATCTACTAAATATTAATGTCACTTTTCTGTTGAGGTGCCCATACTTTTGCACCGGTCAAATTTTGGTTTAATGCATATTGCACATTTTCTGTTAGTACAATAAACCTCATTTCAATCCTGAAATATTACTGTGTCCATCAGTTATTAGATATATCAAATTGAAATGGCTGTTGCAAACACTCAAATATTTAGAACTAAAAATGATTAAGATTAATAGGGGTGCCCAAACTTTTTCATATGACTGTATAGTCTCTCTTTTTTTCCCCTGGTGGCATATCTGTCTTCATGGTGCACATGGTTCTTGGGAATGCTTGCGTTGGTGTCTGTAATTGGTTGTGTTTATACAGTGAAATTCAAGAAACATGTTCTTTGTCAGCTATTTGGGATATACGTTCCCTGTGAACAATATGAATTTTTCATAGCAGCTAAACATGAGATTAATCCTCCTTCAAGAATTTATGGAACTCATACATGTTTTATTTTTCTTCCCATAAACTACATCTAGATAGCTTCCATTCTGTAAAATTGCTTATAGGGAGTGATAATATTTTCACATGTTCTACAGCAGGGGTCAGCAACCTTCTTTTTTTTTTTTTTTTTTTTTTAAGTCATTGGTGCCGAATAGAAATAGTCAGTGTACCATGCAGTAATTGTAAGGTTGCCGACCTATATAAAAGTCATATAACACAAACCATAACAGCAACCGATTAGTTAGTCGATCAGATTTAAATTTCAATGTGATCCTTGTCCCTGACTTCTTTACCAAAATTATTCCTATTTAGTGGACATGAATTTCGGCTGACATGGGGCTAAGAGTAGTCAGCAGTTAAGTGTGCTTAACTGCACCAGAATCTCCATTGGAGACTCTGTCGTAGATTCCGACGAAAATCGTTGAAGGGAAAAGTCCTTCCCCGGTTTCAGTCCCCAACGGACACAATCAACAGAAACGCAAAACTATTGTGAACCTAATGTCATGCTCGCTCCCAGTTCATCCCCCTCTGACTGTATTTTCATGGTCCATTAGAAAGAGAGTGCCACCTGGAACAGTAGAGAGTCCTGTGCCAGGTAGATATGCCTTGGGTTCCGATTCCAGCACCAATAACGGGGATTGCTGACCCCTTTTTTACAGGTTAGTAAATGATAGTCATACATCTAGAGTTTGTAGACAAAGTAACTTCATGTAATAGTTCAGTGTATGTTGTAGACTTAAAACTTTGACAACACCATAGACAGATAAAACGTAACAAAAATCTATTTTAAGTACAATAAATATTCCTACCCATGATGTTGGATTAGAGTTTAGATGTTTAGATTTCTATTGGTATCCAACATCTATGCTTTCTGTGTGATTGCATTTGCAGAGGGTATCTGTGACTAGAACAAAGCATCCCCTCTACCCTCCACATGTGCACAGACCGTACCACATAAATAACACTGACAACATGCACAGACATTCCATTATGAAATGCTTTTAAAATGAGAGGTCGACACAAGTGACCTCTCTACTGCCGCAGCCAAATTGGGTTATACTTGGATTAAGTAGATTTTTGCCTCTAATGTTTTCTTGGTGACATCACTGCTTGCCAAATGCAAGGACTTGTTTTACCTCTCTTTACATGCCTATATGCTTCTGCACTACTTATAAATAAATCTAAAGATTATTTGGTTCCTTTTTGAGCATTATTGATTTCTCATTGTTGAACTCATATTTAGCTGTGGGAGATGTAACATAACATGAATGAATGAGAGGAACAGTCTTTAAGTAATGAACTGAATGGATTAATTTGCATTAACTGTGCCTTCCACCTTCAAAGACTAAACTCTCCATGCTCTAGAAACTATTTGCATACCTTGGCAATAGCCAAGATAAAAAGACAGAGGCCACCAAAAAGCTTCCATCTATGGTCCCCTCATTGGGATAAGAATTTCAGAAATCTCCTTCCATTGCTTATATTTATAGTTTTTAGTATGAATCCATATATATAAATGAAGACTAGTAAGCCTGGAATAACAGTGGGGCAGATTTACTAAGTGTTTAAGTTTTTGACAGTGCAAACTTGGGCCAGATTTATGGAAGTGTCTGATGCTGTTTGATAAATCTGGCGTATTGTTAGACTGTCTAGTATAACATTACACCACTTATTAGTTTGTTTAGTAATTTTTGCACACATCTTAATCCCTGCTCTTTTTGTACAAAACGTGACAAATTTAGCACACAGCATGTTAGTTTTTTGTCGCAAATTATGACAGATTTATGGTGCATTTTGTTTAGTAAATCTCCCCCCAATATGTTGCAGGTTTTGTTGTTCACCAAAGTATATAAAAGAAGGTTTCACGTTTTCTAGCCCTCCTCACCTTAACCTTTCTACCAAACTATAATGTTCCCCAAGCCCTATTTGCATAGATCCATAGTTTCTATACATTGCATTGATATAACTGAATGGTTTAAATCAGGGGTAGGCAACCTTTTTTGTTCGGCGTGCCGATTTTAATTAAAAAAATCAAAGATGAGGTACTCAGAGTGCCGGCCAATAATTGTAAGTCTGACGACCCATAAACTAAAGTCATATACCACAGACCAAAACACAGACGTGCTGCCACCAGATGCTTTAGGACACATGCGTTTACTGCTATTTCCTGGGACGCTCCTGTATTTTCCGATTAGAAGCAATGAATGTCCATGTGCAGCCG
Source organism: Leptodactylus fallax (assembly GCA_947044405.1). Lineage (NCBI taxonomy): Eukaryota > Metazoa > Chordata > Amphibia > Anura > Leptodactylidae > Leptodactylus > Leptodactylus fallax. Next base: position 534,218 of record CAMRHE010000522.1, on the reverse strand, counting down.
CCAATTAGTGGTAAATGTAAGTGTCCAGGAGCAGCGTATGGCGGCATCTTTATGGTGGTAACACACTATGTATCTGGATGCAGCTATACTCTTAGGCCACTGGAACTTTTACTTCGATGTATAACTGGTGCATTTTTGCACAAAAAAAAACAAAAAAACAAAGCCTGAGTTTTCTGTGCAAAAATACATCCTTAATACAGAAAACACATCGTTATTCAGAATAATGTCCCATAGTGCTCCCTGCACATGGTATTATGTCCCACAGCCATAGCAGTCCCTGCACACAGTATTATGTCCCATAGCGGCTCCTTCATATGGTATTATGTCCCATAGCGGCCCCTGCACATGGTGTATGTCCCATAGCGGCCCCTGCACACGGTATTTGTCCCATAGCGGCCCCTGCACATGGTATATGTCCCATAGCAGTCCCTGCACATGGTATTTGTCCCATAGCAGTCCCTGCACACAGTATTATGTTCCATAGCGGCTCCTGCATATGGTATTATGTCCCATAGCGGCCCCTGCACACGGTATTTGTCCCATAGCGGTCCCTGCACACAGTATTATGTTCCATAGTGGCCCCTGCACACGGTATAATATTCTAACTTTTATAATATTCCAATTTGTGCCACTCACTAGCTATTATTATACTGTGGGATCTCTTCAAACCACAGAGTATAATAAGTGCAGGGCGAAGAGAGGTGACAAACATAAAAAACTGTGTACTCACCATTCCACGCTCCGCAGCCGCTGCGTTCTCTTCGGGCGCTTCTGCCTGTAGTCAGCGACCGCTCATTGGGTCTCAGGGGTGACGTTGCGTCATTATGCGTAATGACGCCAGATGCAGACGTGACACCTGAGCCTCTGTCAGCTGACTGCAGGCAGAAGCGCCCGAAGAGCACAGAGAGGCTGCGGAGCATGGAATGGTGAGTAACATTGTTTTTTATGTTTGATCACCTCCCCCGGGGGCTCCGCTTATTATACTCTGGGGTCTGCTAGAATGTCAATAGCTACTGTATTAAAATGGCTTTGTATACTGATACATGTGATGCATTCTAGAAGTTATTTTCCTCATAACTGGGAAGATATTATGATAAAAAAAGAAGTAATGAAACGTCTAGAACATGTTATTCATATTCCAGGCACTTGAGGGTTTTATAAGGAAATACTGCTTTACCCTACAGAATATTGTCCAAAAGCATGTGGTTATAGCTAGAAAGTAAAAAGTGGTCAGACTAGACATGAATCGCTGAAGACTTTTCAGAAGAATATCATATAGCAAAGCCTTTTTGAAGTAATGATGTTTTTTATTGTTTTCTTTTAAGGTGGTGTTCTGAAACATTATGCCTCATTCAACTGTAAAGGATTTTTCTCGACAGTAGCCCTCTTCTCTCTGCATTTTTCTTTACTATAAATTCGAAGTAATGTCAACTTCGGGTGGAAAGAAAGAACAATGGAATGGCCTAGAAGCACTGGGAATGAGTAGAAAAGAACTTGCTTTAGCAGAGGCTCTGCAAATGGAGTATGATGCACTGTCCAGACTCCGTCGAGACAGCCAACAGTCTTTAACTAATGAAAACCCTCTCATCTCCTGGGGAGATGTTTCACACTCTTCTACAGTTCCTTCACCTCCCAGAAACAAACCTCCACCCTCTGGAGACTCCCTCTATATATATGATGATACATACCACAGAGATGGACAAGATGAAGTAAGGAGGTCCCCCAAAAATGTGTCCCCTCAGCTTCCCTCCCACTCTGATGTTATGAAATGTTTCAAAGAGGTCTCCCCATCTACTGATAAGATATCTCAATCTCGAGATGTGAATGTGTACACTGAAGATGGGGGAGGGAAACTTCGGAAGTTTCAGAAGAAGATTTCAGAAGAGGAAGATGCAGCCTTATTAAGTAGAGGAGAGGAATGCTTGGATTTAGAGTATGAGGAAATTAATGATACACTTACCCGCCTTAATTTGGCATCTACTTATGATTCTGAAATATTGCGCCAAGCTGAAGGACATTGGAAAGATGAACATTTAAGAAAGACTGTGACTGGAAAACCAGTAGCCCGAAGCAACACATTGCCACCTCAGCTACCACCACGAACCTATGGACAGAAGCAGTACAGGAATACTAGAGCGTCATTTGTACTGGTGAGTTACACATGCAGTCACATTACAATATTAAGAATTTCAGATTAATAGAATGAATGTCACTTAAGTATACCAGAGATATTGACTCTTTTCCAACATATGACATGGTATGGTGTACTTAAAGTATACCAGTGTTTCAAAATGTTGCTATTGTCACCCAAATGTGGCATGCCATATGGATATTAGCAACTTTTGAGATTTCTCGCACTATACCCCAGCCAGGTTGCTTTTTGATCATTTGATATGGAGTATGTTGCCATAGATTCGGTGACATTTCCATTACATTGTATGCGTGACACCTGCATAGAAGTGTTATATGGGTGAGAGAGAGGCCAGCAGGGAGTAAGAGCGGAAAGCAGGGTGGAAGGAGGGGAAGGAAAGGGATATACACTGTATAACTGCAGACCAAGAGCCACTGTTTCCTGCAGATTAGTATATAAAAAGTCTTATAAATAATTTCAGCCATGGATTATTGGAGTAATGTGCTACTTAAATGAAGGGATTTCCTTTATGGAAGTTTTGCTGCTTTTTATTCTGCCTCCATTGTCTGTACCCTGTTTGTCTCCATGTTTTACCTTATCTGTGATGTTTACTGTCAATGACAAACAATCCTCAGTGAGGGAACACAGGAGATAGAAGGCAATACTTGTCAGAACTGCTGTATGAGCGGAAGAGGAAGACCTGGAATGTCATAGTAATGTCCCTGTTTCTTGTACAGGACTCCATGCGGCCGTACCCCCAGCACAACGGCTGTGAGCTGTTTGAGATGTCAGAGCAAAGGGATGAGGAGACGGCTGCATTTTGTCACATGCTGGATGTGTGAGTAAATATTTATTAATGCCTGAAGACCAGAGTCATATTAAAAGGATGTGGATCTCGTGACTGCTTCCTAGATGCATATTCTAATGAATAGGGCATTCTACACCCCACATACTTTATATATTGAGATCAGTTTGTATAATATGTCATAGAGAGATGTCAGATGCTGTGAACAGTGGAGGTCTGAGCACTGAGACCCCAACTGATCACTAGAAGAGAGACTATTGAGCTCTACTTGATGTACAGGGACATGGTGCTTAGTAGAGAGTTACAGCGTCTTCATTATGGTGATCCTGAGTGCAGTTCCTAAAGATGAGAATATGTCTGTAATAGAGTGCAGTTTGTAAGAATAGATAAAAATAATAATAATAATAATTAAAAAAAAAAAAAATGGTTATATAAATCGGCCCCAATGGGCACCTTTCACATTAAAAATGCAATCCAATCTGTAGGCAACATGTCATAGAGGAGAAGGAGCTGAGCACATTGATATGCAGCATAACTTGTCATTTATTTATTTGTCTCTGCTCATAATTGGGTTAGGAGTCCAGTGGGCGGTCCTACTCACTGACTGAGCAGCAATAGCTATCTGGACTCCTAAGCCCATTATGAGCAGAGACCTAAATAAATGACAAGTTACAAGTTAGATTTTCTAACAAAACTATGTGATCTTCTCAGTGACTCTTGCTCTGTAATATGACTTGGCAGGTTCCCTTTAAAGGAGGTTTACCACATGTAAGTTATGTCATATTTCTATAATATGTTGCCACTTGCTGAAAATCTGACCACAGGGTCCCTTTATGAAACTGAGAACAAAGGGGCAGAGACCCCTTTAGAATTTTCTCTGCACTGCATTGCTTCTGACCAACCCTGTGCCTCTGTCCAGTTTTTTGACACAGGCAAATCCACTGCAAAAACTACTCCAAAAAAAGTATTTACATTTACACCAGGTTTTTGGATAAGGATTTTGTAATTGCAGTAGTTTGTTGCATTGTTTGAAAAAAATCTGTCTGAACAGTTGGAATTTTTTCTCTAACCTCTACAATTCTTAAGCAGTCAGTGCACTTATTTTTGGTGCCTGATAGGCTATTTAGGTTCTGTACAGTCAGAAGGGCAGTGTCAGGCGGGACCAGACAAGGGGTGTGATTCTGAGCTCTGACATTGACTGCCTTTCTTTAGAGATCTTAATCACGCCCCTGTATGGTGTGTGTGTGCGTGTGGCTTTTTTTTTTTTTTTTTTTTAAATTCCACCTGCCCCGGTGTCCTTGCAAAAACTGTATATCCTGGACAACCTCTTTAATGTCAAAAGAGCAGTGTCAGGTATGTTTCAGATCTCCAATCAGAGGCAGCCAAAGTCAGAGCTCAGAATCACACACCTTGTCTGCTTCTACCAGACACTGCCCTTCTGATACTACAGAGCCTAAATAGCATAACAGGCACCAAAACTGCATCGATTGCTCGTGAACGCCATCTGCGCCAGAATCGATGGAGCTGCACCTGTTAATAGATGCTAAGAACTGGACTTGGTGGAGGTGGTGAAAGGTCCTCTTTAAGTGTGGAAGGTACCAGTGGTTGGACCCCAGCTATTAGCAAGTAAGGGCATATCCTAATAGCATTTGCTTTGGTGGAAAAACATATTTTGTTGCACAATGATCTGTTTAGTAATGGTTTGCTTGATAACTTACATCTTATCATTATTTCTACCTCTACAGTTTACGCTCTGGTCAAATTATGACAGACCAAATAAATACAGGTATTGTATGGAGTCCTGTCAATCTCAGTCCTGAGCACCTGGGTCCTGGCGTGAGCTTGAAAATCACTGTGATCATTGACAATGTGAGAGATCCTCTGACTTTCACCTGTGATTGTGAGTTGGTTTTTATTCATCATTCCATAAAAAATGCAGTATTTTAAACCATAACCATAAAATATTCACAAATTGTATACTGCAATTCCCTCCAAAGCATCAAGCGTACCAAAAAAAAAAAAAAAGTTTATAATATGTCTATACAGAACTTCCCTTCACATAGCCATAGACTTACATAGATATATACCTTACCTAAACTTTCTAACAACTTTTGATGTTCTGGCAGCATTTGTGTCATTAATAAATTTAATATACTGTATTAATAAGCTCCTTTCTGTGAAATACTGAATGTCTTTATCACTTCCCTCTGTTTCACTATTGTCATCTCAAATGTGAAATTTGCACTGCTTCTTGCTGGAGTATGGGGAGTATGGACCCTTGTGTAATGCTGGGAGGTCACTTCACACCGTTATATATTGGGCATTATAAAGCATTGGTGTCATATGAAAGATGAGATTTGGGATTAGGAGCAGCTGCATATAAATGTGTCAGTCCCAACTGTGTTTTTAACTGGTGATATCTCTGGATAAAATACAGGGAGATCTGTGAACATGATGTTATATAAAATAGGAGAATCTCTTCACTGTTCTATGTTTTATAATGTCCCAGATATAACTTTTTAAAGTGACCCCTGCCTCCATCCCTGCATTACACAGGAGCCAATTCATGCATACTCCAGTGAGAAGTGGTGAAAGAAACCTGTTAAAAAATAAAAAAGGGACAGAAGGTAGATTTCAGAAAAGTGTTTCATTGAAAAAGAGACAAAATCCAGTAACATATATTAAAATTATTTATTAATGTCACAAATGCTGCTGGAAAAGTTGTTTGAAAGTTTAGGTACGCTTCAATGCATGTAATCTTTGGATAACTATAGGAAACCATTTTAAGACCTATAAGGAGTTAGATTCAAGGTCCTATTAGCCAGAAAGATATTCAGGTTTTTTTTTGTTTTTTTTAATAACTATTGTCAACAATCGCTGGTACCCGATAATACTGTAGCCCTGTGCAATAGTGCCATCAGTCTCCTGATAAACAAGCGTTTATCAGGTGATCGTTTGCTTTCGGCAGGACTAACAAAATATTGTTTGCCGGTAGCGCGTCTCCCTGTGTATTAAAGGCTGTGCTGCTGACAAACAATGAAAGTACATGCTGATGAAATGATCACTTTAGCTACAGTCCCTCCAGCACATGCTCTGCATTAGTGTCTGTAATAGGCTAATGCAAAACTACTGCTTATTGGTGCAGTTTGTCACAGATGAAAAATAAATAAATAAATAAATAAAAATCTGTGTGTTTAATGCGGCCCTAACTCTAGTAGGAAGTAAAACTACAATAGCTGTCCTTGGCATCCATTCCCCCTTTCATTTTTCAGGGGCATATTGGCTAAACACCTTCATAGATGTGCAGATGTGATGTAGCAGAGTTAACACTTCTGTAATTGGTTAAACTGCTGCGGCCTCACCTCTAATAACAGAAGACAGCAAAAACCAATATGTGATTTTGTGAAATACATAGGTGGACAAGTTTTGCTATTTGTATGATTTCAGTTTCATTAATTCTTTTCTTCTCCATACTGGTAGAATACTAAATCTAGGCTCACATGTATTAGGTATGTTATATCAGGTGTCTGGTGAGTTGCTTTTGTTTGAGCCGGACACGAATGATGTCAGATTTGTACATTTTGTGCAGCTGTCTGATGTCCTTAAGCCACATGGAAATGTGTCTGTCCAGATATTCAGCGGAAAGAATAATGTCATTGGACATGAAATTATCCCATAGAAGGATTTGCTGTGTCATTAGCTTACTTCTTGCAGTTTTGTATGAGTTAAAGGGCAATATATTGAACATACAATAATCACAGTAGTGCAAGAAATGAGAAACCATAAAAATGGATTACTACAGCTGATATACTTTTTAGAAGACCCATCATGATCATTTCAAACAGGACGAGCTGAACCACAGCTAAACTTGGCATCAAACACATAATGTGGATTCTGAACATCTAAAATAATTTTGCTTACATATTGCTCAATGTAACAAAAGAATGGCTGGACACACAAGATGGCTGTCGTTGTTTTGGCTGATGGTTGTCTCTTTTGACCTTGCTATAAACATTTTATTAAAGGAGAGAGAAAGAGAAGCCAGTGCCAGGCACTTCTGGCAGCGCTTATCTCCTGGCAAAACAAAGGGATGCCTAAGTCCCTGTTCACGTTACGTTACCGGGAAAAGCCTCATGGGTTTCCGTTCACCCTAGGCCAAATGGATGTCTTTTTCTCACCTGTGGGGTCAGTTGATGAAGGTATACTGTAAAAATCAGTGGAACAGTGTAGTAGTCTACGCCATATCAAACAATGGTATAAAGTAAAATAAATGTTTACTGAGTAGTTGTGTTTTTTTAACAATAGGAGGCTGTGAATGGGAGATCCCATTGTTTGCATTTACAATGGAATACTGCAGTCTTTTACAGGAGATTATACCAAGAGTTGAAAAGACCTGTGAATGGTCCTAATTCTCTTTTTTTTTTTTTTTCCTGACATCTACGATTATTCGCAATAACTAGCTATGTTTTAATGTAAAATAACAGGGTGACTTCCTTTTTACAGGTTCCTCTACTGTAGATCTCCTCATTTATCAAACTCTCTGCTGCACCAATGATGAATTGGAGAATCTCAGTGTGTCTGACTATGTGCTCAAACTGTGTGGTTTGGAGGAGTTCCTGCAGAAGTAAGTGTACTAAGATGTTTATGCTGTGAGATAGAATGTCTGCTCCTTCTATAAGCATTTCCTTAAAGTCACAAAGAAGACTTTACCCTTTGCACATGTGACAAGATAAAGCCGTAATATAACTTCCATTTGGTGAAAATGTTATATCTGCTGTTATGTCTCTATATTTGCAGATTTAAGTGTGTGAAAATAACACCAGTCATATATAGTCAAGGCTGGTCTTCTCAGGATGCTGGAGGCGCTGCGATTAAGAGCCTGTGTGAACTGTGTGTGCAACCCTGCCCAGTTCCTGCATTAGATAAACTTTTATTCATAGAGATTGTACTGTGATAGAAGTTTATTCTCACATATTCTGCTTCCTTTCTGGCACCATTGACTTTTCCACTCTCTTAGACATATAAAAGAGTATCTTATTGATTATGGGAAACATTTGTACACATTACAGGAAAAAAAAAATTCCCATGTGCAAAGAATGTATAAAAAGATACTGGCTACTTCACAACGCTTCCATATATACAAATTTTATTCAAAAGTTGGTGTGAACATAAGAATACAGGGCCAGGAGAGAATTAAGCTGGACTCCCTGGCCCTGTCACTCAGTGAAAGGAGGAAGGAGTCATATTAGAACTATGTTGGGCATAGCAGTTTGGAGCACCGGACCTGCCCTTGGTGCTGCAGATTATCCATTTGCATGTTCTGAAATAAGTAATATCTCCGCAATGGGGGCACAAATTTTCATGGGGGGGTGTCTGAACGAACTCTGTTGCTGGTTTAATATGCTTCACCTTGGGTAATGACTTAGTAGCTGGAAATGTGGCGCCTTAGCCTTAAATAAGAAAGGAGTGTAGTGTTACCCATGAACTAGCATAGATTATATCATTTTGTGATTTAAATTAGGGGAAGTGTTTTGAATAGCGGAACATTTGTCCAATCATCAGAAAATATACCCAGCTGCTGTTGCCAGGGCTTCCTTGATCGAAATATGGTTCTTGAGGACACGTGATTGTTAATCTGCTTAATAGCCAATTCCTTTTTTTAACTTGCTTTCCTCTGTAGGGTATTGATGCTGGATTTGCATTATCTTAGTTACAATAAACTACAGCTGTAACAGTGTCACTGTCTTTCTAGAAACTTTGCCCTGACCCTCAGGGCAAGAAGTGAAAATTGGCAGACAATAGAAACCAAGTATAAAGTCTGTTATTATAAGAGATACAGCCAGTATCAGCCTCAGACATTGTGTTCATTTCTTTTTACAAGAGGATAGGATTCCCCCTTTCTACTTTTTTTTCTAGTTTTAAAGACATCTATAATGGGATGTTAAAGATAAATGCAATGGATTCCGCAATATAAAGATGGGTACTTCCAGGATGTGTCAGGATAAGATGTTGTGGTGCCCAGGTAAACTTCAGGAAGCAGACTTAAAGGGAATCTGTCTTGTTGAACGTGCCGTCCATTGATAATCATGGGAAAAAATTCAGTAAAATTTGTTTTATTCATTACATTTCTGCTATCTCTGCTCTTGCGTTAGCAGTGGGCAGTCCTATTTTGTGATTGACAGCCTTCCCTGTATAAGTGAGCATATAGAGAGAGCTATAAATCACTAAGTAGGACCACCCATTGGACTCCTAAGTCCAGAAAAAGCAAAGATTTCAATGTATCAATGTATAAAATACAAGTTATACTGAATCTTTTCCCACAAAACTGTCAATCTGCTCAACATCTCTTGCTCTATAACTTGTTGCCAAGCTGTGCAGGGAGGGCGCGTAGATACGCTGTGACATCAGCCGTTGTCAGTAATAGATGGGTGTTATGTTTTATTGTAATCCTGTCTGTGATGTAATTGAGGTGACTGCTGCAAAGAAAACCCCTACAGAATTAGAAAGTGTCAGTCTTTTATTTGGTCTAGTGGCCAGACAGAACACTGCAGGATTTAGTACTTTTTTATATTGAAAGTGACATGAAAAAAATTACAAAAAAAGTCATCAAGAATTTTCAAAGATGTTAACATTAAAAATTGGTTTAAAAAAAAATAGGTCATTTTCTGGTGACACATTCCCCTTAAGAAAACAATAAAAGAATCTAGTTGGCTTACATCTGTATCCTCATGATCTCTATTCTCTTTCTCGGAAACGTATGTGATAATTCTTACCTTTTTTCAGTGATCAGCCCCTTGGAAGTCATGAATACATCCAGCAATGCAGAAAGTTTGATACAGATGTCCGGCTTCAGCTGATGAAGAAAGAGATGGTGCGAGGAGATCTTGCAAGAACGGTAAGACGGACAGCTTCCAAACAACATTTTTGTTAAGTTATTTTAACATCTATTTACAAGACCAAAAAGGAAATTGCATTATATTATGTGTAAATTACCCAAAACAATATATTTTTTAAGTTTTCAACTCAACTTTTTTCCTGCTCACAGGGTAGGGGATAAGTGTCTGACCACAAGGACTTTGTTTCCTTGTTTGAGTGAAGCGACGGGTGCATAGGTGCTGCCATCCCAGTTATCTCTATGTGCCTGCCAGTGATAGTTGACTGATTTGGCTTCTCTTTGGCAGTCCATTAGAGTTCATAAGAATGGAGCATCAGTACGTCTGTGTGACTGTTGCTCTATTCAAATAGCATACATATGACCATCCCAGTGGTCGGACTCCAGCAATCACGCACATATCCTATATCCTGTATGTTGAAAAAACACACTGTACTCTTCTTCTTTTTTTTTTTTTTTTTTTTTTATTTCTGGGCCTCTGCTGAAAGTATAAATTTCATAAGCTTATCCTATACAGGAACCTTGAGTTTAGCAAGCAAGCCTTAATTATGGATAATTTATGATTCATTACCCTTAGGCCAGTGATGTCCAAAGCCCTTCTACTCTTAATCTTCACATCCATCTTCAAGAGAGACCGGCCAAACAGACCATCACCAGGTAGGAGATAAGGATTATCACCATGAAAATGCTGTATAATATGCAGGCAGGTTGTTATAGAGCAGAAGGAGCTGGGCAGATTGATATATAGTTTTATGGGAAAAGACACAGAAACAGTAAGATTTATTTACAGAAAACCAATCCACAAAATAGTGACGTTTTGGCCCTCTGGACCTTCATCACACTTGGTAACCAAGAATCCATATAAACACTTCCAAGATTACCACCACATTATACACCAATATTATATGCTTTCAGTGGTTCTTAAGCAATTCATATTACAGCTTGCATATGTAATCTCTCCAGATGAAACTGTGATTACTGCTACATATAGCAGGTATTCCTTCAAATATGGATTTTTTGGCATATGTCTGAAACCATTAAACTATATTAGTGGATAACCATTGTTTGAAACTTTCTACCAACCCGTAGGACTACGCATCACATTTTGACAGCCAATCTTGTAATATTTCTAAAGTATTATTTATATAAGCTGCATTATCGCTTCATGTTTTGACATGAATTTTTTTACGTATTGTGTTTTGTCTAGATTTCCATAGAGTCTGATGAAGGTCGAGAGGGCTGAAACGTCACTCTATTTAGAGGATTGCTTTTCTGTAAATAAATGTTCAACTGTGCAGAGTCACTTCTGGTCCATTGTATTTAGTGATACAGTTTGTCTGTACTTATCCTTTCCTTTGGTGTGAAAAGTTCCAGGTGTCCATAACAGGATATGTCTATGGGATTGTAGCTAATATGTCTCTTCTTCTCAGGCAGGCCCTGTCTCTGCTCTTTGACAAATTCCAGAATGAGGTGGATGAATTTGTTGCATCAGATGTAAGTGCATTTTACAACAAACACATGTCCATCATAGTTTAAAGAGAACCCCACATGCTCGGGTTCTCATATTACCCTGATATACAGTATATATGAATCTTCAGAGTAGATATTTGGCACAAAAGTTGTTGGTACGTGCCTCATTGCATCAGTTAGGTCCTGGTTGTTGGTTCAGTAAAACTCATATCCTGACGGAGCCAATCCTGCCACTCATTTCAGACATTACAATATTACAGTGGTGAGAAAGTTTACATTGGTGTTGTTTCAGGCAAACTAAGCCAAGCTTCTGTGCTCTAACCCATCTAGTACCAGAAAATGCTAGAATTTTAAAACTTTAAAGGGAGTCTGTCAGCAGTAAATTCATTACCAACCTCATCATCTTGTAAGAGGTGATTCTACATTTTACAAATGCACCTCTGTTATTCAGCTTTGTAGCTCCAATTTCATATAAATTATTTTTATTCATATTCAAATGAGGTGAAAAGTGCTTTGCCTGAGTCTCTAGAGGTCTGAGACCAAAGCCCAGGCAAGCCTAATATGTCCCCAAAGCACTCTTCCCCTTATTTGCATACTTATAAAATTGCAGTTTATATGAAAATTGGGCTCCAAAGCTGAATAACAGAGGTATATTTGGAAACTGTAGAATCTCCCATACAAGGTATTGTGATTTAGGTTTATAACCACTTTACTGATGACAGACTCCCTTTTTAATGCATTGTGTTTTGCTAATACAGATTTTCAGTAAAATTCACAGCATTAATCTTTTGTGCAATAGGAAAAGTCAACCCAAAAAAGGCCAAGTAAAAGTGCTGTAATGTCTGGCGTCTTCTGCCACTAACACAGTTTGCATGCCAGTTTTTTAGTTCTGTAACTTCATAGTTTCCATGTTTCATTCTCTAACTTTTCTCCTATACAGACCGATTACCATTTACGAGCTGAAAGAGTGGTACAGTCAATGAAAGCTATTTGCAATGCTTTAGCAGCTGTGGAGACTCTGGAAATTAGCAGTGCCCTCAACCAGCTTCCTCCGTGCCCATCCCGAGTCCAGATCAAGTCCAATAAGGTACAGAATATTAGATCTGAAGCAAAATGTATTTAGTAAAGGTCAGTTATGTGGGCAAAAGATCTGCCATCTTTATTGGATCAATGTTATTAGTGAGCACTCCACATCTGGACATTTATTCTTCATGCATAGTTTGCATTTCATAAGAATATAGTTAATCCTGTATAGGTTTTGAATGTGTTTTTCTATTATGGAGTTATTTACATGGCTGCAGTCACACCTTGATTTTATCATCTCCTAACAAGTCCAGGTAATAGACAATTTTCTGTACAGTATCTAAGCTAGGACCGTGTTGATGTAAAAGATTTCTTATTGGGCTGGGTTCACATCTGTATCGGAGTCTCCTTTGCAGAGACCGCTGAAAATTGGCAGAGAAAAAAGTCCCGCATAGTTTCTAAATGTCGGACACGCGATGGACCTTATTATGGTCAATGGGGTCCACCAGGCTTTGTCCCTAACCGCTGTTTTATCGGTCCGGCTAGTGTGAACCTAGCATTATACTGTCAGGTTTGATGATTTTTATTTCTAATAGATTATACACTTGATGTTTGTTTTATTTCAAAATATTTTATAATTGATTATTTTTGTTTTTGCAGGACCCCTCCTTTCTAACCAAAAGAGAGAACAGAGGTAATTCTATGTTTGGGGGAGTTCACACTACTGTTGTAAATGTCTGTTGCTGTCTTTTGTCATAGGATGACAGCAGTGGACATTAAACTGTCGCAGAGAACGGTCACAGATTGATTCTGTGTCCGTTCCATTTGACACTAATGTAGACAACTCTGGCATGTTTGTTTACCTATGTAACGGAAGATAAGGTCTCGCAAGCACAACTTTATCTTTCTTATGTAACCGGTATATTGCAGTGTCTTTAATAAATCTCATGCCAGTGGAACAGCTGATTAAGACTGGTGTACTACACCCTATTCTTAAAAGGGTATTCCCTGGTCTCATTGGGACACCTACTGCATCCTGTGAGGTCACTTACCATTCCCCCCTTTCCTGTTGCCTTATCTAAATCCTTTTGTGTTACTTGTCAAATCCCTTTTTTTTTCCTGATTCTTGATTGTTCCTGTATTTGGATAGCACCTGTTATGCTGTCTTGCCTCATGTTTTGGCACTACTCTTCTTTATGTAATTGTATATTTTCTTGATAAACATCAATACAAATTACAGTTTTAAATAAAAAAAAAAGGGTATTCCCACTAGTACCACTTATACGAAGTGATTGGAGTGGTGTCTGAACATGAACACCACCACTCCAGTCACATGGGGCATGTTGGGGACCTTTGTTCTGCTTGCCCACCCATTGGTCGGATTATCAGGAACTTATTCCCTGTCCCACTGACGCGTCATCAGACGACCTGTGATGTGGTGATCTACACTTGTTAAGCTATACTAACCATTGCATTCTTTGATTCCATTGGGTGTAGAGAGATGCAGGTAGCCCACTGGGCGATGTATTGAACATGCAATACGAAACTCGAAAAGTCTTGTGTGCAGGTCCTGTTAATCAGTCTTGGAACCATGAACAAGGTTCTTCGGTTATCGTATAGTTGCTTTGGCAGTATTGCCACCCAGATTTTTACCTACACCTACATCTCTGCCCAATATGCATTTGTGAGGAAGAATGCAATTATTGTATACTTTAACAGTGGTCCGTGTAGAAATGAATGTAATCTATATGACATTGAAAACTCAGTGCATCTCAACACTGTTTGTGCAATAGTTTATGGTAATATCAGTTGTAGCATGTAAATTCAGTGTGTACCTACATCCGAAACTCCAACCACAAAACATTTTGTAGTTCTTCCTCTTGATCACAGAAAGTACATCCAGTTGTATTTCGTGCAGTGCTGAATAGGCCAGAACTTACAGGATCTAAATGTAATGCTGAGGCCCCACATTGCTGAAAAGCAGCTTTTTTTCTGCAGATTTTGCTGCGTTTTTGAGTCAAAGAAAAGTGGCTACAATAGGAATGTGAAATATAAAGGAAGCTCTTATACTTCTCCCTTTTGCTCAATCTAGTCCTGGCTTTGGCTCAAAAAAACGCAGCAAAATCTGCAACAAAAAAGCAGCTTCTCTGCAATGTGGGCCTTGGCCTAAAGGTTTTTCGTATTCTGCTTTAGCAGAGAGCACCAATCAAAATTTTTGCACTCAATTTGGGTGAACAGAAAATAAACTGATCTATTTTGTTTGATAATCTTTAATTGTGTATGTGAGTTAAGTAACTTTTTTTTTTTTTTCTTAAATAGAGAAAGTTGTGGAGAGTCTTACAGCAGCCATCTTGGATCTGGTTCATCTATATTGCAGCACATTCAATGCTGATTTCCAGACAGTGCTTCATGCTGAACGCAAACTAAGTATGACCCAAGACTCATCACTACTTACAAGTCCACTAGCTTTTACAGTGTATGCGGCACATCGGATCCCCATTTCATGGGCAACCAGGTAAGATACAGGCAACGGCTGATTAAAAGTATGGTGTCGGTTGACAGGTTATGGAATTTTCAGCAACAGGCGGTCAGAAGCATCTCAATAAGTGTCAATGAACAAGACACACTTGGAGTATCTTGTCTAGGTTTCTGTTTATAACCTTTCAAAGGTGATCTCGTTGCTGTGGGTGACAAGTATCTTTGGTCTATGGTCATCTTTAGATGTGGTGAGATACTACTGTTCTAAGGACCAGACTTCCTTTCACTAGATATAAAAATTGATAGTTGAAGGGTCTGTTATACGTAGTACAGAGGAATAGCTTACAACTACTGGGCATTGAAGGAAACAACTAGTAGCACTACAGTCTTAATTTCCTCTTCATTTGGGGCTGGTTTTCTTGTGCCATATAAACTGAAAAATAAATGTAGTTGTGAAAAATGGTGAAGATTCTTAAGTGTTTTAAATAATAGGGATATTATTATATTAATGTAATAGCTTTTATTTTCTTTATTGAGCTGTATTTTCTGTTTCCAATCTATAATAACCTACTGGCTCAAATCAGTTTTGGAATGTATACGTACAGCATGTGTTCCCATGAAAAGGAGGGCTAAAATGCGAATGAGCTGCCTGCATAGGGAGCCCACATTGTAAATGCAAGCCTTGTAATGCATCATTTGACTTTGAGACACTGACCGCAGGGGGTTGATGAAGACAGTAGATGTTGCCAGTCCCTCCCCTCTTGCTCGGCCTTTCTGTCTCCTGATCATGAGTGCCATGGGATGAATAGGGAGCAGTTCATTCAGCCGCTCCCCTCTGCTCGCAGCTGTGCTGGAATTCTCTGCTCTTGTCCCATAGCTTCCTCATTCTCCCTGCCTCTCCCTCCTCTCTGCTTTCCATCCCCCCCTCCCTGCTCAATGCAGTGACAGATGGTCAGTTTCAGGCTTTGCTCTGCTTGTCCTAGGCTGTAACATCAGGGAGTTTAAGAAGTGGGTGGGGGGATCCCCTTTGTTTAAAGGTGCCTTTCATTCCTCCTGTTGTGCTATGGGAAGAGGAGGAGATTAGAGGAGGTGTAGAAATAGGGGAGAGCATGACCTTTGGTATTTTTCTCTACACCCTCACCCCTCCCTTAATAAATCTGTTACAACTTGCCTTGTGAATCTTTGGAATGGGTGGGGATGGAGGCTTGCAGCTGGGCACTGGCTCCACTTGTTCATGTACCATAGCTCACGTGCCCACTCTCCCCCTCTTCTCTAATCTGTTTATATTTATTCCCATGCTCTCCTCCCCCGTGCCTCAAATATACCAGGTTATTGACATTTTTCTCATATTTTTTTTTGGATATTTTTATTTGCATGCAACCCTTCCTGTTTGTCTAGTTTAACTTCTTTTCGCCTTTCTTCTCCAGTCTGTCTGCCCACATATTCCAAAATATATCTATAAATGCCTTACAGATACACAGCATCTTAGTAGGTCATGCATGCTGGAATGTCCAGTGCAAAGGAGAGTGAAATGCAAACTTAAAACCAAAATAAATACAAAGTACTTAATGTTACGCTAGGTTCACACCTGCGTTCGGGTTCACGTTCTTTGGGTCCACTTGGGGACCGAAGAATGGAAACCCACTCCACTTAAAAAGCGGTTAGCCGCGAACCCCATAGACGATAATGGGGTCTGCCCGGTTTCCACCCAAAAAGATGCGGAGAGAAAAGTCCTGCTTGCAGGACTTTTCTCTACGCATTTTTTAAGCAGATTCGGGGATGGAAACCCGAACATAGAGCAGGCACAAGTGTGAACCTAGCCTAACATTAAAGGTTCCAGGATTGAATAAAAACCTAAATGTTGCAGGGATATCTACATAATTGGTACAACAATTTCCATTGCTTATGCCAGCCATGAAGATGTACACAAATCATTAGAGATCATATGATCAGGATATCTAAAGAGGGTGTAGAAGCAACACTCACAATTGGTTCCTGCTGCCTGCGGGGGTCCAAAGGCCCTTCTGTCCCATAAGAAGACACCTGTTTTGTAAATGTCACATATTAGGTGGAAGGCCATAATACAGAACTTCACGTTTTGCCTCTGGCTTTGTATGATGGACCATTAACTCCCCCTTCAATGGCATGCAGAATAAAGATTATTAGTAACTATATAAAACACTATTTCAGTAGTCGGTGACTGTTTACCATGTTGTTGTTCATGGTCTGAAAGGCACGTGAGAATTACTTGGTGAATCATCTATTAAAAAAAAAAAAATAAAAAGTCTCCTGTTATCTTTTTGTGCAAATTGATATCAGGGCAGGTTCACATCTGCGTTCGGCTTTCCGTTCGGGGAGTCCGCTTGGAGATCCCCCTAACGGAAACCTATACGCATACAAAGCGCTTTATCTGGGAAACCACACGGATCCCATAGTCTATAAATGGGGTCCGTGTGGTTTCCGCTCGGTTTCCGCATGAAGCAAGCGGAGAGAAAAGTGCTGCAAGCACTTGATTTTGGATCTACGCCACAAATCCACAGTAAATTTCATTTCACTATGTGTATAGAAAGCCACATTCACACGCAAAGGAAATGAGGGTAATGTTTCAGATTGTAAAATCCATAGTATGGTCTTTTCTGTGGATTTTTACCCACTTTATTGTAAAAAGGTGAAATCTGTGGCAAATGTGTGTGTTAAATATTCTCACCCCCAGGGGTCTGTCTTTCGAGTATCATGAACGATGTAACTCGGTTATTATGATAAGATCTTTTGTCTGTTTTGTGCCAGAATGGTGGTTGTTATGGCTTATACCAAAAGCTATACCTTAGTGGGAAATGTCCCTATAAATTTTGAAAAGATTTGGATACTCTAGCTAGAAATGTCTGAGACAGAAATATAAGGTACCCCTTTGGCCATTGTGGGGGATGGGTGGGGTTGTGGAGTGCGTATAGTTGGATGATGTGTGGTGGTGGATCCTAAGAGACCTTACCATGTGATTTTGAAGGATTTGACCAATTGCAACTACATATCCTGTAGTGTGTACTTGTTTTGCTGCGCTCTTAATTTTATGAATGACTCAATGCTGCACTGTATTCTTGTCTTATAAATGTTCTGCTTATTGGAAAACATGAGAAAGGCCTTTAAAAAAAACACTGCGTGTTAAATGGACAACCCCCTGCCAGAAAGTGCTCCTACTGCAACCAGTGAATCTCCTCCAGCCCTGCTTGCAGTACCCATGACAAACAGGTGATTTTGTTGAGGAAGCAATTTCCCTGCAGCGCCTGCTATAGGGGAAATGTATTATGCAACAGCCATTCAGATAAATGACTGTCCTGTAATACAAGCACAATTTGAGTCTGTCATTTGCATTTTAAAGGCCACATGCTGTTATAATGAAAAACAGAGAAAATATGGTACATGTGTATTAAAGGGATTGTCTTTGACAGGGCCAGGAATATCAGATGAGTGGGGACCCGACTCCCTGGCACCCTTGAAAAGGTTGTGGAACTTTGGCCTACAGTGTGGCCACGTTGTTGAATTCCAGGTCCAATGTCATACAGCTCACTTAAATGGGACTAAACTGAGAAAAGACCTGTAAAATGACAAAATTCTTAGGCCCTTTCAATCATCTTATAAGTGGTGATGCCGGTAGTCGGACCCCCACCAATCCGATATTGATGACTTGTTTTAGGGATAGGCGATCAGTTTTAAACTCCTGAAAACTTATTTACAATATTCCTTGTAATGTTCTTAACTTTCTCTGTCTTTCTCTGAGAACAGTTGGAATCTTTTGCATTGTTCTATAATTATTAACTATAAAATGAAGTATGGCAATAAGAGCACAAAACCTTAATATCTGTATGTTGACTCCTTACAGTTATGAGGATTTCTACGTGTCCTGTTCTCTGAGTCATGGAGGGAAGGAGCTGTGCAGTCCCCTACAGACTCGCAAGATTCATGTGTACAAGTACTTGTTTCATCTTATCGTTTGGGACCAGATGTAAGCACTGATATTTACTTAAATTAGGGTGTCATATCTGCCAGTAACAACCAATAATGACTTGAAATAAACTTCTGTACATCTATAGGACATATATTTATTGTGCTTTTCTCATAGGGTACATAAATTCTGTATACAGTAAAATCCTGATGATCCAGCACTCTTAGAATAGTTAAGGTCCAGAATGTACTGGAAATTCTGAATCTACTGTACATACTTATAAACAAATTGGTAATGGCAATGAGCAAATCATAGTTCTATCCATTTTACTGGTATATGGTGATGTTTGTGTGAATTTATATTATGTATATTTTTTTTTTTTCATTCAGTCACATATGCATGTTTTTTTCTCACTATCTGTCATGAAATCAGAATAAACCTTTCCTGTTTTAGGTCAATTCGGATTACCAAAATTATTTATATTTGCCAAATGCCAGAATAATGAGAGAGAGAGAATTTTTAAGGCATTTTTATTACTTTCTGCAAAGTCAAAAGTTTACATACATTTCATTAGTATTTGGTACCCCACAACATGATGCTGCCACCCCTGTGTTTCAGAGTTGGGATGGTGTTCTCAGGTTTGGCCATAATGACCATTGTTATATTTGGAGGGAAAAGGGAGAAGCTTGCAAGCCTAAGAACACCATCCAAAGTGTGAAACATGGGGGTGGCAGCATCATGTTGTGGGGTTGTTTTGCTGCAGGTGGGACTGGTGAACTTCACAAAATAGATGGTATCATGAGGAAAGAACATTATGTGGCAATACTGAAGCAACATCTCAAGACATCAGCCAGGAAGTTAAAGCTTTGGCTCAAATGGGTCTTCCAAATGGACAATGACCCGAAGCATACTGCCAAACTGGTTACAAAGTGGCTTAAGGATAACAAAGTCAATGTTTTGGAGTGGCCATCACAAAGCCCTGATCTCAATCCTATTGAAAATTTATGGGCAAAGCTGAAAAGGCAGGTGTGAGCAAGGCGTCCTCCAAACATGGCTCAGTTACACCAGTTCTGTCAGGAGGAATGGGCCCAAATTCATACCAACTATTGTGAGAAGCTTGTGGAAGGATATCCAAAACGTTTGACCCAAGTCATACAGTTTAAGGGCAATGGTACCAAATACTAATTAAATGTATGTAAACTTTTGACTTTGCAGAAAGTAATAAAAATTCCTTAAAAATTCTCTCATTATTCTGGCATTTGGCAAATATAAATAATTTTGGTAATCCTAATTGATCTAAAACGGGAAAGGTTTATTCTGATTTCATGTCAGATAGTGAGAAAAACATGCATATGTGTATTTTTATATAGTGTTTGTAAACTTCTGGTTTCAACTGTGTGTATGTATATATAATCTCAAATATGTGAACATTGGCACCAGTGTGGAAGTGCACCATATATTTTTGTGGGTGTATATATATTTGCTGTACCCCACACTAACATAGATACCAAGTTTGATATGTCTTATTGAGCTGTCATGCTTGTGCTGGTAGTAGGGCAAATGCATTTTATCATGTAGAAGTGCCTGGGCTGCACCTTTTTTTTCTGCACCCCACAGGGTCTTAAATCTCAGCTGTGCTCCCAAAATAGCCTTCAGGAATTGACTGTCCATGCCCTGTTCCCTCCCTGCCCTGCGCGGAGCAACAGCAAGCATATGGAAAACAGATAAAATTAGAAAGTGCCTGATGGCCTTCTAGCCGCTCTGAGACAGGACAAGGGGACAGGAAAAGACGGAAAAACAGGAATTAAAACCAAGAGTTGGACTTGTTATTGTGGACAAGAACGGCGGAGGTAGAAGTCCCACAGGATATTAAAGCTATTGAGGTCTGGATTAGGTATTTCGATACAAATATACAGTGCTGTGAAGAGAGAATCAAGCACAGCTTGTATCAGAATCTGAAGTTCTGATTAAAGCTGTTAGCTTCCACATAGTCCAGGACGTCTGTCAATCTGAAACTTTTACGAGGTGGATCTCATGTAACCTTGGGATTGATTTAAAGGGATCGGAAGATATGGGAGTTCCCCGTGGTTCCCACAGCTTTTGGATCTAATTGCTGACAGGATTAACCCTACTGGGCCTGGCACTGGGAAGGCAGCCAGTCAGCAGGAAGGTAATGGCATAGTGTGCAGTAATTGAGCGTCTGGCTTAAATTGGAAAATCATGGGTGAACATATGTTATTGTGGAGAACTGGAGCTCTTTGGGGAAGTACATGAGTAATAGAGGACAGCATTGAATACCAGTAATTTATGATTTCCTGTAGATTGCATTATTAATCTGGTATTTAATTATTGTTTAGTAAATACCAACTTTATATTCTGTTACTTTGTCTATAACCGTCATACATTGCAGTGTATGAGGGATTCGTGAAAATTGGCGCCACTGGGTGTAAAACAGCCATGAAAAATGGATGTTTTTCATGGACGTTTTCACCTTTGTTCGTGTGAATGTAGGCTTAGCCTCTGTTCCCGGCCACCTCTATTATAATCTCTTCTCTTCACTGTGATTGACATCTAATAGATCTGGAAAGTGCATTTAGCTGCTGCAGATGCATACACAAGGGGGCAGTTTCATGGTTACAATCACCCCCTTGCTGACTCTGGCTGACACCACATTACTGAATGTTGATGCAGGAGAGAGGTTGCTTATTAACCAGTGAGCATTATCCATCAGTACTGATGGGAGCAGTCATTCAGGACTGGCCATAGGGGTGTGCGACTGCACCTTGTACATCAATCCTTTAATACTACAGTACTTCCACACATGCTTCAGTCCCCTACATAAATGGCAGTTGTATTACTCAGGTGGAAGAATGCCATACCTCCTTTCAGCAAGTCTTACCTGTACGTCTCACAACATTTTTTTTTTTTTTTTGTACCTTGTGAGAAGAAACAGATGACCTGTTTCTGGTCAGCCTTTGGAAAAGCTGGGTGCACAATGTCATATACAAAAATCAATCAGTAATACCTACTTGCAATCAGCAAGAAAATGACCAGATGGGATTTAAACACATCCGATACATTTCATTGGTACTTTATATTGCAGCTGATGATCTTGGCCTAATATAGATTTTCTCAGTGTGATATTTTGGGTTCCAGTCATGTAAAGGCCCACACACACCTTGAGATGTTCCTTGCCAGTTCTTTCGCGCCTCTTCCTGCCAGTACAGATGATTATACTCTTCCAGAGGCAGTAGATCTGTCATGACAATAAACTGTATTTCATCTAACATGTCAGAAAAGAAATCAATGGAAAGTGATATATGGTAATATGCTATATAACATTATAATAAATTAGGGCATAAAATAATCACTTTGTCTTTTCTATGCATTTATAACTCATCTATTAGCGTTCAGTATTTGTTTTACATCTGTTGGCACATGAGATAATACCCGGCTATGGTTTCTCTCTACTTGTGTATTTATAAAGCTGCGTAATGATCTGCTAGAAATGCAATTACTATTACATTTATAGATTCCATGTGTTCTGTTCTGTTTCCTTTCTGGCTTCAATAAAGTCCACATGTCTGTGTTACTACATCAGAGCTACAAACTGAGTTGTGTACATAAAAGTGAAACATTTGTTTAGATTTATGTGCAGATTCTGCAGCTTCCAAAATTGCTGGTATCGACAGAGTATGAGGAAAAACTTACATTTCTTGCACTGTAACATAGGCAATGAGTCATTTTATTATGTTTTATGGTTAAAGCCTCTGTAGCTGACTTTTACAATGTTTGTGTTTTCAAATCTGAATATCTCATGGGATAAAACGCTTTATGTTGTGCTGTGTATATTGTCTCACATACCTATAGTTAACTTGCTTTCTATGTTCCTGTGTAGGATCTGTTTTCCAATCCAGATAAACCACCTGCCACGAGAGACTCTTTTAACAATTACACTATATGCAGTGCCTCTTCCCCCTCCTGGGAGCTCCTCTGAAGCCAGCAAGCAGCGACGAAACCCTCAGCCACTGGGTTGGGTCACCACACCCCTGTTCAACTTTAGGCAGTAAGTCCTTAACATTATCCATCCTTAAACCACCCACATTTATCCAAGTTCTTTGATCTATTTACCTAGGACATGTTCTTAGCTTCACCTGAATGAGGAATGTCAAATATTAATAAATTTATTACACCACAGATTAATTATTACATGAAGGGTGATTACAGAGGCATAATGGGGAAGATTTATCATCAGTAGAATTTTTTTAAGTAAATTTTTGTTGGCATCTGTGTTGTCATTATTTGAACCAGAATTAACAACAGGTGGGAAAATATTTGATAAATTTGGTGCACCTTTAAGGCTTAGGCCCCACATAGCGAGCTGCAGCAAAAAAGCGCTGGAGGAAAAACTTGGTGGCAACGCATCATGGTTTTTCCCACATCGCTTTTTACAGCTTACATTGTATCTATAGGGAAATCTCCAGCGTTTCCTTAGTTGTAAATGACATGCTTCGATTTTCAAACCCGCAATGGTTGTGCGTATTTTTCTGCAATTTGTGGATGGGATTCGGTAGACTAGTTAGTGACTGTAAAACGCCATGATTTACACCTCATGGGGCCTGGCCTAAAAATAAAACGACACTTTTTGTGTTATTTTTGTGCTAAAGCACGCCTAATGGCTGGTGTAAATTGTAGGTTTAGCGCAACCACTACATATCCAGTATAATACTGTAACTGCTGGTATCATACGGAGCTAAGTACTGGTCATTCACACATAAAGGGGATATCCTCCAGTATCCAGAGCCCTGGTAAGACAAGTGCAAAGACGGGACAGACGTCAAATCCACGTCAGCACGTAAAAAACACAGAAAAAGAGAAGTAATTTCCTTTGATCAACAAAGTGTCTCTCCTGGGGAGTTGCCAGTATGATATATACAACTAGGATATTTCCAGCATATCACCTGCTCATATGCGGGTTCTATATCTTGGATTAAGCCCATCTAACAGAGTGGTTATTTACAGCCAGCTGAAATTCTTGGTTTAAACACCCCTAAAAGCAGTGTCGGACTGGGATGTCTAGGGCCCACCAGTGGAATTGCTTCTAGGGGCCCACCATCAGAACCCCTGCAGATCAGCGATACCGAGACAGGGCGGCTAAAGGTAATATCATGTCGGGAGCCATGCTGCTTACCTGCCATAACATGTGCACCACTGCAGTACCTAAACCTACTGCTACGCCCTGTATGGCAAGTGAACAGCGTGGCTTCTTGAATTGTTACCATTACCTGTAGATCATCATTACATCGCAGACTTAATATTGCCGGCTTATACTAAGCACAGGCCATCAATATTAGAAAGATGGATAAATACTTTGAAGAGGATGTCCAGGAATTGGCGCAACCCAAGTCCCGGGCGGGAGATATAAAATAAAAAATAAATAAAAAAGCATACTCACCTGTCCCCGGCACTCCTTTATCTGCTGCCAGTGTCCATTCAGTCTCGTGCTGGCGCCTTCCTGCTGGGAGTCCTGCACCTCATGGGACCGCTAAGACCAATTAGGTACAGGATTTCCAGAAATGAGGCACCACCATGAGACCGAACAGACACAGGCAGGGGACAACGGGGTGCTGGGGACAGGTGAGTATACTTTTTGGAAATTGTTTTATTTTTACACCTCTCTGGCGGCCGCCACAGTGGTTGCTCCAGTTAAAAGGGGTTGTCTGGGCCAAATTTTTTTTATGGCCACTTCACTGGTCCCCCCATACAGTGGCCTCTTCACTGGTCCGCCTTCACTGCAGCTCAGCTCCTACTGACTTCAATAAGTGCTGAGATGCAGTGAAGGTGCCCAGCTAATATACAGTGGACAAAACTTTCTGCTTCTGTCCCCATATTGTGCACAGGACGGGTGCCAGAAGTGGCTCCGTACAGCTGATCGGTCCGGAATCGGCCCCCAACAGATCAGGTATCTATGGCATATCCTGAGGATAAACCATAACAAATTATGCCTGGACAACCACTTTAATATACCCCCCTAATGCACCACACTTTAAAGAGGTTGTCCAGTATAATTTTTTTCTTTTTTATAATTAGTCTGGGGGAGGTGAACCCCTCCCCAGAAAAAACAAAAACATACTAAACATACTCGCCTATCCCCATTCCTCCAGTGTCAGCAGGTCCCAGCACGGTTCGGTCCTGTAGCTCTGCTGTCTTCTTTTGCCAGAAGTCCTCACTGGCTGTGACGTCCCGCTGATTGGCCTCAAGGGTCACGTGACGTCACAGGTAGTCACGTGCAGGGGGTACTTGTGCTGAAAAAAAAAACACGGCTGCAGTGAGGCTGGAAAAGTGCCAGAGACTATGCTGAGCCCAGGACAGGTGAGGATTTTTTTTTTTTTTGTCACTTTCCCTGGGCTGGCATACCCTTTCCATTAACGATGGGTATAGCGGTCGGGGAACCAGGCTTTCCCCGACCACTATCATGGTAGTCCGGGGTCCCGGCCACTTCCATTTGGCCGCGGGCCCTGTACCCCTCCGGTCGTACCCCCTGTGACCACGATCCTTACGCCACTGTCCATTGGTCAGGGGCCCGATCGGGACGGTCAGGGGCTTGATCGGGCTCCTGACCGTTCCGATCGGACCCATGATCTTTGCATTGGCAAACTGAGGACTAAATATAGTCGGGGCTCGGGGCCCACCGGGGGATTCACCCGTTCCCTGGTGGGCCAATCCGACCCTGCCTAAGAGACACTGTTAACCTCACACCACTAAATGGAATAGCAGCCAAAGGGGTAGCTATAATTAAGTCAGCACACTTCATCACAGTTGTTGTTGAACACACCCTAAAGTCAGATGTGCCTGCATAAAATATACACCAGACCCAGAGGAGAGCTTACATTACACTTCTCCTTCCCCATAAATTGATAACCCCTCCACTAATACATTTCTGCTGTATTAGCTCACGAGGTATTGGGAAATTCAGAATGCCGCTTGGCAGTATTATCTGCCCTGTCGGCCGTGATGACTGGCCGCCCAGTTACCGGGGCTCTGGATACTGGGGTAATCCCCTTTATGTGTGGATTCAGTTTACAATCCTTGTTGCTGCCTTTTGTTCTCAGAAAATTTATTGTCATTCAGATGAGAAATTGACAAATTTTGATAAGGATGGTTATATATGCAATGCTGTGTGTGTGATAGAAGCTCCATATTGCTAAAGCCAACTGCAGCTGTTCTGCTTCCTAGGCCCAAAATACAATAATATGCTAAGTTTCTCTTAACACGTTTTTTTTTTTTGTTTTTGTTTTTTTCTTTAAATCCCCTGAAGACTTTTAACCTGTGGTCGTCGTTTACTTGGTCTCTGGCCAACTACAAAACATGGCAGCACTAGTTTCAGTACACCAAATGTGAACCAACCAGACAGCACCATTCTTCAGGTAACACTGATAATATGCAGCAAAGAAATCAGGCGATACCTTTTAGAGGCTAACTGAGTATATTTGATAAGTAAGCTTTCGGAAGTACTAATTCCCTTCCGAAAGCTTACTTATCAAATATACTCAGCCTCTAAAAGGTATCGCCTGATTTCTTCACTCTTCCACTACTTTCTATGGCTAACACGATACAACATTATACTACTAGTAATATGCAGCAAAAGCATTAATTATTTCTTTTCTGACATATAAGTTGTAAGTTTTCATGTATTTATAGTTTGATCCATGTTCTCTTCATTTTATAATATAAAGCTTCAGAGCACTGGAAAGGCTTTGCTATGACAACTTTGTAAAATGTGTAACCTATTTACTTTTGTCTTAAATAGTTGTGGCCAAACAGATTGACTTTTGTATATGATATTGTGGCCCAGCTTTTCCAAAGGACCTCAGTGTTTGTATTTGACCACAGTATATTCATCAGTGGAGAACTGAGCTGTTTCAGGAAAGTTTATGGTAATAAGAATTAATGACAGAGTAAATGGACTACTATTGCTTCAGAGTTAAAAAAAAACAAAAAACGCGTATCTTCAAATCTAAAATCACTTTTCATAAATGAATTGTACAAGGGAATATAAGAAACTTTGTGATATATCTTGTTAAAGAAAAATGCTTCTCACTCCATTTGTAAAACTGCTTTCACCCCTTCACTCAGTCTATTATTACTAATAAAACCCATATCCACAGAGGAGCCTCACACACAGATTGAGTTTCTCTCGCTCCGGCAGTCTCTTCTTTCCCCTTCACTTCTCTATAGACTTCTATGTTAGAAGTAACTTGAGAGACTGAAAGTTTGTCTTTTTCCTGGATACAGTTTGTATTAGTGATAACAGATAGCGTGAAGGGAGGAGAGAGGAAATGAGTCTGATAAATGGAAACTGAATAATGGACACTTTATATTCACCTGTACTATCCATTTGTGAAAAGTTATTTTATGTTTACTATTAGGCTACAATCAAACATCTGCCTAAAATTACTCTTCATTTTCCACCTCCTCGGCTCCCTGAGGCAGAATGTAGAGCATCAGCATCCCATCATGGCCTTCCACCGCTGTTTAGGGTCAGATGAATGGGCCTCATCAGTGGGTAGACTTGGGTCGCGGACTTCATTTCTGATTCAGTGGTAAAATCTACTTTGTGAACAGGACCTTACAATTCAAACAGTGAAAGGCCATCATCTTATTTTTTTTTCTACAAGATACCTTATTTTATAAAGAATCATATTGTTCACATTAGCATGAATTTATACTAAACAAATCAGATTTCTGATTTCTCTTAATAGATAATTTTTGGCAAAAATGGTGCATATTGGGGTACTTTACATATAGTTTGTACAGTTGAACAAAGTCCATTGAGTTTAACCAAGGAATGAGAAGAGGGCTTGAATGGAAGGGGTAAGGGAAACAAGAATTCTATGCAGTGACCTAAGAATCAATGTTGTTTTTGTGTAAGAACATTTATAAAGCTCCTGGGGGTAGGTTATTCAAAGATTCACAGTTCTTGTGTTGAAGAAGCCTTGTGTCCTTTGTAGATTAAACCTGGTTTTCTTCAGAGGGTGTCTTTTGAGGGTATTTTATAATGGAAATTTTTGTATTTTGGAATCTCATATTTTTGTACAAACTCTTTAAATATTAGTAAAAATTAAAGTGTGATACGTTTGGTCAACTTGACCTGTTAAACATGTTTCTTATCCTTATGCTATTTCATGACTGGAATAATTCCCATCAAATTTTTTTTTATACCAAAAATAGTATAAACATTTTTTTTAGCAGCTCCTCTTAGCCACACTTCATTTTGTAGACACCTTTGTCTGTTGAACTAAATGCAAAAAGTATCTAACTATTTTTGCAAGGATATGCCTTTATTTTGTGATGCTGTGTTCCCTTCACAGTCTTTCACTGCACTCTCAGACATCACAGTTAGTGCCCTAATCAAGTGAAAGCAATCTTGGCCATCAGCTCACCTGACGTCACCCCTATATAGGTGTGTTGGCCTACTTGGGTTGGGATCACATATTTCTGCTATGCTGAAATGCGTAATAAAGTGAAGCTTTTATTTATTTATTTAAAAAAAAGCTTGCAGTTCTTAAAGCATACCTGGCACCAGGTCTTAAAAACCCAATGACCTATTGTATGACAGTGTGTCTCAGACGATGCAACATTGCATGACATACAGCAGACAGAGACTCCACCCTCTGAGAAACCACAGTGTTTAGCGCCCACATGGCTAATATTTCCTAATTTTCTTCAAATTCAGGGCTTCGCTTCGGAATGACTGAACAGATTTGGATAAATAAAATGCTCAGGGTGATGGCGCCTATCGGCTCATGTATGTTATTGGGATTTTCTGACCTGGTGACCTCTTTAATTAAAAAAAACACTGTGTTATTTCATCATGAGGCTGAGGCACCACATTGTGGAAACGCAGCTTTTTTTTGGTGCAGATTTTGCTATGTTTTTTTTGAGCCAAAGCCAGGAGTGGATTGAGAAGAGGGTGGAAATATAAATATTTTCTATATATTTCTCATTCCTTTTGTAGCCATGTCTGGGTTTGCCTCAAAAAAACCACAACAAAATCTGCAACAAAAAAAGTTGTTGCCTTATTGAAACCAAAACTAGGTGTGGATCATAAACTGCATAAACAAGTGTATGTCCTTTTTTCCTTTAATCCTTTGCCTGACCCAACTAGGTAGCTGAAAGTTAGACAAAAATTAACTAGAAATCAGACAATGGAAAAGGGTGAGCTGCTATTAGAGAAAAAATATGGACTTAACTGTTGGAAATATGTATTATCATAAAGGTCCCTCATATGGACTGATACTGGTGAATCATCGACGTCTGTCTTTAATCTTTGTTACTGCTGTCGGCCAGTGTGTAGACTGTTGGGTTCCTTCCATGGCTCTGTGTATTGGCTTCTACATTTTCCTATAAAACATGTCCTTGATTCACTTTGTTTCCTTCAATCACTGTACTTGAGGAATTGGACATTTTTACAAGGTCTGCATATAATTTCTAAATTCCACTGATGCCAGACTATGTGGCACATTATATGGGTTCTGTGGTTTTTAGTAAATAGATGCATCATCCTTTTGTGCAGCCACTGGAATATAAATAATATAAAGTGACATAGGTACCTATGATGTGTAAACAGATAACAAATATAATAAACATATATATATATATATATATATATATATATATATATATATATATACAGTTGAAATCAGAAGTTTACATACACTATATAAAAAGAGAATTTTATAATAAATATAATATTAAAATAATTAAAAATGCCTTAAAAAATTCTCTCTCTCTCTAATTTTGGTAATCCTAATTGACCTAAAACGGGAAAGGTTTATTCTGATTTCATGTCAGATATTGAGAAAAACATGCATATGTGTCTTTTTATAGAGTATATAAACTTCTGGTTTCAACTGTGTGTGCATGTATGTGTGCGTGCATATATATATATATATATATATATATATATCTGTATATATACACACACTACACACTAGAAATAATGATTTTATATATATACAGTACAGACCAAAAGTTTGGACACACCTTCTCATTCCAAGAGTTTTCTGTATTTTCATGACTATAAAAATTGTAGATTCACACTGAAGGCATCAAAACTATGAATTAACACATGTGGAATTATATACTTAACAAAAAAGTGTGAAACAACTGAAAATATGTCTTATATTCTAGGTTCTTCAAAGTAGCCACCTTTTGCTTTGATTACTCCTTTGCACACTCTTGGCATTCTCTTGATGAGCTTCAAGAGGTAGTCACATGAAATGGTTTTCACTTCACAGGTGTGCCCTGACAGGTTTAATAAGTGGGATTTCTTGCCTTATAAATGGGGTTGGGACCATCAGTTGTGTTGTTCAGAAGTCAGGTGGATACACAGCTGATAGTCCTACTGAATGGAGTGTTAGAATTTGTATTATGGCAAGAAAAAAAGCAGCTAAGTAAAGAAAAACGAGTGGCCATCATTACTTTAAGAAATGAAGGTCAGTCAGTCCGAAAAATTGGGAAAACTTTGAAAGTGTCCCCAAGTGCAGTGGCCAAAACCATCAAGCGCTACAAAGAAACTGGCTCACATGAGGACCGCCCCAGTAAAGGAAGACCAAGAGTCACCTCTGCTGCGGAGGATAAGTTCATCCGAGTCACCAGCCTCAGAAATCGCAGGTTAACAGCAGCTCAGATTAGAGACCAGGTCAATGCCACACAGAGTTCTAGCAGCAGACACATCTCTACAACAACTGTTAAGAGGAGACTGTGTGCAGCAGGCCTTCATGGTAAAATAGCTGCTAGGAAACCACTGCTAAGGACAGGCAACAAGCAGAAGAGACTTGTTTGGGCTAAAGAACACAAGGAATGGACATTAGACCTGTGGAAATCTGTGCTTTGGTCTGATGAGTCCAAATTTGAGATCTTTGGTTCCAATCACCGTGTCTTTGTGCGATGCAGAAAAGGTGAACGAATGGACTCTACATGCCTGGTTCCCACCGTGAAGCATGGAGGAGGAGGTGTGATGGTGTGGGGGTGCCTTGCTGGTGACACTGTTGGGGATTTATTCAAAATTGAAGGAATACTGAACCAGCATGGTTACCACAGCATCTTGCAGCGGCATGCTATTCCATCCGGTTTGCGTTTAGTTGGACCATCATTTATTTTTCAACAGGACAATGACCCCAAACACACCTCCAGACTGTGTAAGGGCTATTTGACCAAGAAGGAGAGTGATGGGGTGCTACGCCAGATGACCTGGCCTCCACAGTCACCAGACCTGAACCCAATCGAGATGGTTTGGGGTGAGCTGGACCGCAGAGTGAAGGCAAAAGGGCCAACAAGTGCTAAGCATCTCTGGGAACTCCTTCAAGACTGTTGGAAGACCATTTCAGGTGACTACCTCTTGAAGCTCATCAAGAGAATGCCAAGAGTGTGCAAAGGAGTAATCAAAGCAAAAGGTGGCTACTTTGAAGAACCTAGAATATAAGACATATTTTCAGTTGTTTCACGCTTTTTTGTTAAGTATATAATTCCACATGTGTTAATTCATAGTTTTGATGCCTTCAGTGTGAATTTACAATTTTTATAGTCATGAAAATACAGAAAACTCTAGGAATAAGAAGGTGTGTCCAAACTTTTGGTCTGTACTGTACATACATACATACACATATACACACACACACACACACACACACACCTTACACATCCTAGGTATGTCACTTGACCCCTTGGGTTGTGATGTGTAGTGGTAACAACATAATATACTGTGTAATAAATAAGGAGCTCCAAAAAAAATCCACTCCCACCAGGATTAGAGCAACAAGTTAAATGTTTGCTCTGGGTACAGGAAATCCTAGCTATGGCTCAGTCTACATTTAGGTGGCTTCAGTATTTCTAAGACAGATCGGACCAGACCTATCTATTAATTATAGAAAAATAGAAACAGAAGAGTGACGGCAAAAAAAGACCAAATGGTCCATCTAGTCTGCCATTACATTATTACCATTTTATCTTAAGAAAGTTGTGTTTATCCCAGGCATGCTTAAAGAGGACATTTCACTACCTCCAATAAGTCTAGCACTTTGCATCACTCGGAATCACGCCCCCTGCCTGACACTGCCCTTCTGACATGAGAACTGGCACGTCAAGCCCCAAAATAACCAGTCTTAATCCATTCCACTGCCGGTGATAACTGTGCCTGAATTATTAAGAAGCTCTGGCCTCTTTTCTGTGTTGGCGCACTGGAGTGTGCCTTAATTATAATCTAAGCTAGTCAGGAACTGGCATAGATTTCCTACCTGACTTGCACCAGTTTTCTGGCATCAGTTATAGTAAATTTGTTAGGACGAGCAGGGTGCAGAAAGAGAGAAATGGTGCATCTTTGGTGCAAGAAAGAATTGTGCCAGTTTTCTGGTATACAGGGAATTGTAAATTCCCCCATTATGTTCAACTTTTAGGTGGTCAAAGGATGAGCAGATCACCAGAGTCAGCAAGATATCTCAAGTAAAGCTGTCTTTAGAAAATTCATATGTACACTAGCCCCAAAGTAGATTATAGTTTTGCAGTATAATATACTTAAACAGACCATTGGCCATGATAAAAGGACAAATTTCAAGCATACTTCCAGTTATAAACAATTTTTTTGTAATTGAATAGTGTAGTTGAACGTAAGAAATGTTGTAATATATCTTATTAAAGAAATTTGTTTGCTTTTCCACCTATTAGAATGATTTCCCTCCTCATCTCCTTATCAGACTGTTAATATAGGATTCATCTCTGTATTCACCACTCACACACAGCTCTATGGAGAGGGGAAGAGGAGGCTTCTGCTGCCTGGTTAATTGATTTATTTGATCATTCTGTGCAGTATAATGTCTTATCTGAAATATATTGCAGTATCAGAAGAGCTATCCCTCATTCGCAGAGCAACAGCAATTATTTGAGTGGTTTTTGTTTTGTTTTTTTTTAGCAGCTTTCTCCTCTCTCCATAGACTTGTATGTAGGAAATAACTCAGCCTAAAAAGTGGAAAAGGAAGCACAGTTCTTTAATAACATACATTACAAAGTTTCTTATATTCACCTGTACTATTCATTTATGCAAAGTTCATTATAACTGGAGGTACATTTTTATAACTGGATCAAAGATACCTATTATACCTAATCTTTCATATAGAGGTTGGGGTTAAAGAAATGCTGCATGTGCCACGTCCTCCACTCTTTGTATTTGGAAATAAAGCAGCACTTCACTGGATTAAGAAAAAGGGAAAAAGAATGAATATAAAACAGCTGCTAATGTTTTTTTGCCAGGAAACCAAGAGCGAAAGAACTTTTGAGTTTAATAATGGAGACTTTTTTTTTTTTTTTTCCTTTTGCGAAAGCAGACTTTTCTTACCATAAAAGCTTGCATTTCTTTAACCAATGAAGTACTAGTATAAGATAGGATTACATCCTATGAAATTTTAGAAAGTATTGAATTCAGCTGCTGGTGTTCACCCAGGTAGGAAAGACTCAGGAGCCCACACAGACAACCAAAGTCTGCAAAGCACAACCTGGCAGGGATGAATAATGAATTCTAACACGTGTCATTAAATACTGTGGTTGACTGAAAGAAAGAAATTGAAGAAACAGATGAAAGCTAGTCACAGACTGAATTTTTATTACTAGAAGTATGATATGATTATATTTGAGTATTCTCTTAAACTCATATAAGAATATTCTGGTTTAGAACAGAGTTCACCTATCCAACTTCACTAGATCCTCTGACATCTCTTGTTTCTGTTGCAGATTGACTTTCCAACATCCGCTTTTGATGTTAAATTCACAAAACCAGAAAGTGAAGCTTATAGTCCAAGATACGATATTTCCAGCTTGTCTGGGGACGATAAAAGCAAGTTAAAGGAGGCCATGCAGAAGGAGTCTTTATACTGGTAGGTACCAGGGTTTCACAGTGATAAATTTTCTAAGTTGTGAGCATGTTTTCTATTACCTTTTTAAAAAAAAGACTCTGACTATTTGAAATCCTAAATAAAGATGATGTGACATATTGGCAAAAAAATGACAGATCTTGTCTGTGTTAAGTGTCCAAGTGTTTCAACAGGCGGTTCTTAGAAAACCACATCACATCTGTCTATAAATTGTCTGCCATTGTATCTCCGCTACATTAAAGTGATTTAACTGGGGTTCAGTACCACAAACAACTAGTGGACAGATGTAATGCTGTTTTTAGAAGTAGCTAAGTGTTATTATATAACTTTTGTTATAACAATAGCCATAATCAACATGACAAAACAGTAAGGCTGTGTTCACACAGAGTTTTTTGGTTGCGGATTTTGACGCAGAATCCACCTCAAAATCCGTCTGAAAAAATGCCTCCCATTCATTTCAATGGGAGTCAGTAGCAGTTTTTTTCCTTTAGCGGAAAAAAAAAGCGACATGACCTATCTTCACGCGAATTCTGCCCTCAGTGTCCGCGGCTCGAGACTTCCTCCTGATTAGGCCCATTCATCTGGGCCTAATCAGGAGCGGGATGCAGCGACGGAATTCTGATGCACTGCATCGGCATCCCCGTCGTGGCAGACCGCAGCAAAATTCCGGCGGCGGAAAATGTTTTTCATTTTCTGCCGTGTGAACACACCCTAGCACTGACCCATTCCAAAAAAGGGCTCTAGGGTTAACGGTCAGTTATCATTACAGTAGAGTGGTTGTCAAGCCTGAGACCGTAGAATTTCTGGAATTTGTCTGGACACCCTCTATGATAATAGGACAGTTTCGAGAGAGGTATAATGGTTTTCACCAGTAGTTATTATTTCTATGTCTAACAATTCTATACTTAAAATTTCCTTTTCATTTAACTAATAAAGCACCTCTAAGGGATTGTTGCACTGCTTTCAATGTCTCATGTGCACATACTAAGCATGGCTATTGTATAGATCAGGGGTCGGCAACCTCTGGCACGCGTGCCACTCTTGGCACGCGAGGCTTATTCCCCTGGCACGGCAGCGGACTCCTCACCCAGCAGTTTAGATCGGACCAAACACGTCCGAAACGAAACTGCTATTATTATACTGTGGGGTCTCTTCAGACCCCGAGTATAATAAGCTGAGCCCCGGGGAGGTGATGAAACATAAAAAACAATGTTACTCACTATTCCACGCTCCGCAGCCTCTGTGTTCTCTTCAAGCGCTTCTGCCTGAAGTCAGCTGACAGGGCCTCAGGTGTTATGTCTGCGTATGACGTCATTACGCATAATGACACGACGTGACCCCTAAGACTCAATGAGCAGTCGCTGACTACAAGCAGAAGCGCCCGAAAATACAGAGCGGCTGCGGAGCGTGGAATAGTGAGTAACATTGTTTTTTATGTTTCATCACCTCTCTTTGCCCTCCACTTATTATACTCTGTGGTCTGAAGAGACCCCACAGTATAATAGCTAGTGAGTGGCACAAATTGGAATATTATAAAAGTTAGAATATTATACCGTGTGCAGGGGCTACTATGGAGGATAACACAGTGTGCTGGGGCCACTATGGGACATAATACCGTGTGCAGGGGCCGCTATGGGACATATACCGTGTGTAGGCGCCGCTATGGGACATATACCGTGTGTAGGGGCCTCTATGGGACATATTGCTGTGTGCAGGGGTCGCTATGGGACATAATACCGTGTGCAGGAGCCGCTCTGGGACAAATACCGTGTGCAGGGACCGCTATGGGACAAATACCGTGTGCAGGGGCCGCTATGGGACAAATACCGTGTGCAGGGGCCACTATGGGACATATACCGTGTGTAGGGGCCGGTATTGGGACATATACCGTGTGTAGGGGCCGCTATGGGACATATTGTTGTGTGCAGGGGCCGCTATGGGACAAATACCGTGTGCAGGGGCCACTATGGGACATAATACCGTGTGCAGGGACCGCTATGGGACAAATACTGTGTGCAGAGGCAGCTATGGGACATAATACCATGTGCAGGGACCGCTATGGGACAAATACCGTGTGCAGAGGCCGCTATGGGACATATGGGAAAAAGTTCCAGTGGCCTAAGAATATAGCTGCATCCAGATACATAGTGTGTTTTGACCATAAGGATGCCGCCATACAGTGCTCCTGGACACATTTACCACTAATTGGCGGCTGTACATGTACTTTCATTACTTCTAATCAGAAAGAACAGGAGCGTCCCAGGAAATAGTAGTAAACGCATGTGTCCTAAAGCATCTTGTGGCAGCACTTCTGTGTTATGGTTTGTGGTATATGACTTTAGTTTAGGGGTCGTCAGACTTACAATTATTGACCGGCACTCCGAGTACCTCATCTTTGATTTTTTTATTAAAATTGGCACCCCGAACAAAAAAGGTTGCCTACCCCTGGTATAGATCAAGAATTCCTCAAAGACTGCAGTTTGTGAATATACCTTAATACTTATCACAACCCTTTTAATGAAGGGACTGTCTGCAACATGGATGATGACTGGTAGTTACAGTATGTTAGCTATCATATGCATAAATATATGTTTTGTTTTAACTTTAAATGGACAGACCAGATCCCAGGTAAAACAGTTTCCACTTAAAGCAGAGCACTTTGTTCTCAGAGTAAATACTGTGCTACATTTCCTTATTTCACAACCTTCCCCATAGGCATGTGCCCTGCTTTAGCCACACCCTCAAATAATTTGCCATCTGTACATATAGCATACCTCCAAAAATAATCCATATACTGGACAAGTAAATATAGGGCTGATCAGATTATTGTAGTTTTGCTTTCACTGTCTGTTTAATATTTCTTTAAGTCTCACCCAGACCAGAATGGAGGCTGCTTTCATCCATAACCAACCTTAATAGCATTTGCTACCCAGTCATCTTTTATTCCCCGATTTTTACATTATATAAGCCCTCCCTCTCTATGCCAGGCACAATGTCCCCATGACAACCCAAAAGACCATCACCCATGAGTTTAGACTTGGCTTACCATCTGCATGGGCTTTTCTTTTTCTGATGTAGAAGGCAAAATATTCTTGACATTTAGGTTACAGCTGTTTTTACTGCTAGCATGCATCTGGCAAGGACCCTGGGCATTTGTGTGTCCCTGGTGCCCAGGACTAACTGGCACTGTTCATGACCTTTCACCATGTTTCTTGCTCTTATATTTAGGCTATACTTTTTAATTCCTTGTAATTATATACTATAATTAAATGGGTTTTCTGGGACTCTCATATTGATCATCTTTCCATAGGATAGAAATATCAAATCAGTAGGGGTCCAAAACCTGAAACACCTACAACCTTATCAAGAAAGCATATAAACTTTAAGCTATTACTCCTTGTATTGTATAGTGGAACGTTTCACCTTTGGGATGAAGAGATTATGGACAGAGTTTAGAAAATTTATGGAAATACAAAATTTAAGCTGTGATAAGAATTTGTTGTAACTCGAGTAAGTGTAAATTGACACAAACTGTTCCATAACTTGTAACATTTTTCGGGGCATCTCCTGTTTTTATATACTATCTGTTTGTTTGGAATAATAGTGTTAACCATATTTCTTCACTGTGATATGGGGGTCTCCTGTCCATCCACCTCATAACTAAAGCCTTTTGTGCAAGGAATAAGGGTTCATGTAAAAAGATAGGTGTGATGTTTACAGCTTTCCTGTCCTTTCCTTTCCTGAGTTGTGATAAAGTGTCATTGACATATTCTTGTCTGTCCTGAACTACAGGTGTGCCCTCTTTATCATCTGGGTCGATTCCGCCCACAATGCGGAATCAGAAAATAATACATAGTTTTCTAATGACCAAAGTAATATTTATCTATCCTAAGGATACTCTTGGAAAACCCCTTTAGATTGTTGCTGTTCATTTCCATTCTTCAGTTAAACATTATGCTTTATTTACTGACTTTGAGTGTCTTATACTATTACATGCGGCATGTCATCTTTCTTTAGCACATTGACCTTCTGACATTTTCCATTGATAATATGCAAATTCTGCCATTCACATCTCTCCACTGTCTTTCTCTAAGGTCATCTGTGAAAGTGTCCCCAAACCCAGACTCCAGGTGTCAGAACAGCTTAGAACATGTCATGGGTGTGATCCATGCATTACACATACTCCCATGCATGTTGCAGCTGTCTGATGGTAACTTAACACCCAGTCTGGCCTGGGAATATAGCAAGGAAAAGGGGACTGTAACAAGGTTTCACAAAGACTTTGTCGTGTGGCTGCATAACCTGTCATTTGAGCCTCCTACAATACTGAGACTCATAAGCGATAGCTCAGACTTCTAGTCTCCAAGGACTGTTGTTTCATGTTTGTTGTGTGCTTTCAGTTGCTAGGCTTTTATGGTATAATCATGATTTCATGTATTGTTTTTTACAGCAGTGTACTGGTTAAAGCATTTTCTTTTATAATTGATGTAAAACATTATTTTCAGTTTAACCATGTAATATACGGTCAAGAAAATTGTCTCTAACTGAATATCTTATGATACCAACCTATCCATGTGAGAGTCTTGATCAAGCTGGAGTATGGTCAGGTTGTGTAGATGTTTGTGTATACTGCCCTCTAGTGACGGAATTGCATCTCCACTTAATAATCAGATAACCATGATTCTATGGTGTTAACATTTAATGTTCATTAAACCTCTTTGACATTTATTTACAAATGTGGATGCTGAGCCGAAATCTCTTAATATACATGATATATGGTTCAATATATGAACACGATGTGGACAGAAATCTCTGTATACGTTCAGAAGAACATATATTCATATGGGCCCGGTGTATGCCAAAATGACACTCTTTTGGAATTTGTTCAGGCAATATGTGTCTTTCTAATGCTAGGGGATCAGTAGGGTATATGCCTTTTTACAATCTGGGTCTTAGGGCCAGTATGTTAGGGCCCTAAGTTTGTTTTGTATGTTAGGTGATATTCTTATGTATACAGCAGGCATGGGCTTGAAGAGAGCTGTAGTATGTATATATGACAGTTTAGAAAGGAAAAAAAATGTTGTATCTGGGAAAACCAATCAACAATATGTAAATGCCTGATTGTTGGGGGCCCCACCATTGGGAGCCTCGCCGATCATGAGAATGGGGTCCACTGCTTCTTATGGCATAAGAAGAGATTAAATGAGGCAGGAGCCGAACATGTGTGCTGCCACTCGATTTCATACTGACAAAAATAGTGCTCAGCTATCTGTATCTGTCCCATAGACATTGAATGGAGTGAATATATGCATTCCTGACCCCCGCTCCATTCATCCAAAGAGGAAAGGGAGGCACAGGACTCCTGCTCTAGTGACTAGCGGGGGGGGGGGGGTTCTAGAGGTTGGGACCCCAGTGGTCAGACAGCTGTAACCTATCCTGTGCTAGGAGTGTTAGTTATGATAGACAATAGAGATCATCTCTGTGTTTGAGTTCACCAAACAGGGAGGTTTTCTGGTGGAACTGGAGGTCACCCAGACTATACATATTATATAACAAATGGGCACAACAACATAGAGATCCCATTTTAAATCTTTGCCTACACTAGTCATTATGGGTTAATACGTCTTACGTCTGAGTTTGCTTTGTTTTATAATGTGTGTGTATATATAGTAGTACAATTCTCTACTATATTAAAGTTTTTTTCTTTTGTTTTTTGTGTTTTTTCAGGTTGACAGATGCAGATAAGAAAAAACTGTGGGAGATGCGTTATTACTGTCACACAGAGGTTAGCTCCCTTCCATTGTTGCTAGCTAGTGCACCAAGTTGGCAGTGGTCATGCCTCCCAGACATTTATGCTTTGCTGGGTCAATGGACTCACATGAAACATCAGGATGCTCTGGGTCTTCTCCATGCAACGTAAGTAATTCTGTTGCTTTCCTAACTTTGCTCTTGCAGGCCTGTAATGCATCTTGTTTGGATTTCTTTAAACCATAACTAAGCTTTTATTTATATTTCATAAATGTATTGTACAGTTGAAGGAAACAAACAGTGCAAACCTCACTAAAGAAAGTGCCTGTATCTTTAACTATATTACTTTTGTTGATGGTCCATACTCCATACACAAACAGGGTCCGTTTACAATGAAATCTGAGAGGAGGAGGAGATATGAGACCGCCTACATAATTAAATGAGCTATTTCTATCAGTAGAAGATTGGTTAGTAATTCCTGATAACCCAGCTGTGTTGTGAGAGAAAACTGTCTCTCTATAATGCGGATGTCTCTCTGTCTCCAGGAGCTCTCCTTCCCTTCCCTTTCTACTGTATTGATTTGAATAGGGCAGAAGAAGGCAAATAAATGAAGAATCTGGCACTTTTCTTTAATAAAATATATTACAAAATTTAGCTTCACCTGCACTATGGATTTATGAAAAATGAAATAAAAGTTTAGTTATGTTTTAATTGTTTGAACTCTGCAGATTGCTGTGCTCTGTTCATAAGGGAAACAGGCCAGTGGAAATTTGGAATGCTGCCTTGTGATACTGCTAACATTATATTAGAGGATTGATATTTATGCTAGTTTAAGAAAATATTCCTTATATTAGTTTAAGATGGTGAGCTTTATATTAACTGAAGTAGAAGTTTTAACATGGTTGTATACAATGTGCAAATTATATTTTTCTCTGATTTTCCTAAATGGTTGATGCAAGTGACACAGTATAATGTTAAAATCTTCATCCATTAGAGTATAAATCAAATTTTATTGAAAAAAATATTTTTTTTTACAAACTAAACAATCAAAATTATTGTGCACAACAGAGTTTCTAAACATTTTACAGGTTGTAAAGTACTGAAAATGGTCTTCTGTTGAATTTGCAGCATTAAGAGGTCACATTTATTGAAATCAAAAACTATTTCAAAAACTTCTTAACAGGCCAAGTTACTTGTTAACATAGGATCCCTTCTTTGATATCACCTTCACAATTCTTGCATCCATTGAATGTGTGAGTTTTTAGAATTTCCTTGCTGGATGTCAGAATAGCCTCCCAGAGCGACTGTTTTGATGTGAACTGCCTCCCACACTCATAGATCTTTTGCTTGCGTATACTCCAAAGGTTCTCAATATAGTTGAGGTCGGGGAAGGATGGTGGCCACACCATGAGTTTCTCTCCTTTAATGCCCATAGCAGCCAATAACTGGAAGGTATTCTTTGGTGCATGAGATGATGCATTGTCATTCATGAAGATGATTTTGCTATGGATGGCATGGCTCTTCTTTTTGTATCATGGAAGAAAGTGGTCAGTCATAAACTGTATATACCATAGAGGTCATTTTCACACCCTCAGGGACCCTAAATCTCTTCATTATGCCTTTATCTGCACAAACCCATCTGTGGTCTGAATCAGGCACAGATGTTTTCACAGTACGATAATCACGCTTAAGTTTTTGTGAAATATCCAATGTTTTTATGCCTTGTCCAAGGCATTGCACTATTTGACACTTTTCGGCAGCAGAGAGATCCTTTTCCATACTGCTTAAAATCTGTGGCCTGATTAATAATGTGGAA
Source organism: Leptodactylus fallax (assembly GCA_947044405.1). Classification (NCBI taxonomy): domain Eukaryota; kingdom Metazoa; phylum Chordata; class Amphibia; order Anura; family Leptodactylidae; genus Leptodactylus; species Leptodactylus fallax. The sequence goes on along the minus strand of CAMRHE010000522.1, from coordinate 492,991 downwards.
CCTCCTTCTTAAGGCTAAGGCCCCATTTAGCGGGCCTCAGCAAAAAAGCACTGTGGGAAAAACCACGGTTCAATGCCGCATCGGTTTCTGCTTCCATTATGCATATAGGGAAACTGCAGGTATAATTGAAATGCTGCGATTTCCAAAACCGCAACTGTTTTGGAAATCGCAGCGTGTCCAGTGAGCGTATTTTTCCGCAATGTGTGAATGGGATATACTAGAATCCCATCCATTTTGCAGGGACAGCTTCTGCTGTGGCCAAACCACAGTGTTTACGCCACGTGGGGTCCCGGCCTGAGTCGGTTTCCTTTTAATTGGGCTCACTTTGAAAACTAATTTTTGCAGGTGTTTGAGAGAGATTTCAGTGGTCCAAAGAGACCTGGGACACAATATCATCTATTAGTTTAATTGAAAAAAAAAAAAATTAAATCGTTATGACACTTAAATCCAATTGCATAACTGCATGCAAGGGTAGCAACTTCTCATATCTTTAACATGCATAAGCTGTTCTTTATCTAAAGGGGTATTCCCATTCCATAACATGTCAGCATAGCTCTAGAGCATGTTCTCTCTTTTCGGTCAATGGGTTTTTGATTTCTGGGACCCTTGCTGATATTGAGAATTAAGGGACCTCATTTCTACTTCAGTGTTGTGGATGCTTTATAGGTTTTTCCTGCACTACAGCCCCCAGACACCTGCTGTTTAAAGGAACTGCAGCACAGCTCTGATCAAGGGAATTGGCCCAGCTGCATTCCTCTGGCTGTAAGCACTGATGTGCAGGGAAAAATTGTCAAGGGACTGCAGCAATTATTTCTCAGGATTGGTGGGATGTACTATCTAGTTACCATCACTTTATTGGAAGGGCTTGTCTTTTTAATTAACTTACTTGAAGCATTCAGCACATTTGCTTTGCGTTCTCACTTAATTTGGACATCTCTGTGTTTCAACAGCTTCCCTGATCAAGAGGTAAGACGTACAGCGGTGCAGTGGATTGATACAATATCTGATGCTGAGCTTCTAGATTACCTACCACAGCTTGTGCAGGTGAGTATATATTATATAAGGGCTTACATCCACATGTTTGATGTCCGTGTTATTCAATGACTGCAGGGACACCCATTGATTTTAATAGGCTCGTGCAGACATCTGTTCATTTCCACGGGAATATGCTCAATTTAGATCTATTTTTCAGACCTCGGAACTTCATTCTAGTCTCTGGACATGGAAAAGTACAGGGAAAAAAAAAAACAAAACTTGACCTGTTATGTCAACAATGTGCACCACATGACCCGAAAATGAGCAGGTTGTGTGCTGTGTGTGATAAAAACAGACATCACAGGTCCATATAAAACAGACTTGTGAATAAGGCCTAATAAAATAATTAGCTTATTTATCCCATATCTTCCCTTCTCAGGCTTTGAAGTATGAATGCTATCTAGATAGCCCACTTGTGAGGTTCCTACTGAAAAGAGCCATCTGTGATTTAAGGATCACCCACTACTTTTTCTGGTATGTTATTCATTTCTTCTCTCCATAGATTTTTTAATATCTTTCTGTATTATTGGGCCTGTATGTGTGATTATTTTAAGTAAATTAATGTATTTATAGAGCTACTCCACTCAATTTAAAGGGGTGTTCCGAGGAATTATTTTTCTGCTACGTTCTGTTTCAAATTAAAAACAAAATGTCATCCCCACTGATCCGCCCTTTTTGGACAGAGGTCCGGGTATTGACTGATGCGCTCTTCCTCCAGGGTGTCCCACTGGACCCATTGGTCTACTTACTTAACTTACCCCCCCCCCCCCCCCGACACCTTGGTGGAAAGGCCTCTAAACTTTTCCTATATCTCTGTACTGCTGCTAAACGCTTGTGGCTCTTAACTGGAAGAGTGTACATCCTCCTACTGCCCCTGCCCTTGTGGCCAGGGTTAAAGATGTGCGCAGCCTGGAATACCTCACTGCTATGCTCAACAACACAACAGATGCCTTCCAGTCGATCTGGTCCCCTTGGGATACACACTGCACTCTCCATGGTCTTTGACTTCGCCCTCTCCCTCCCTTTCCCCTTGTTGTCCCTCTGCCATGCACTTGTTTTAATTTACGTCTTGTGTCCTGTTTGTATTTGTTTGTTTGTTTTTTTGTTTGTTTGTTTTTTTTCGCTTGTATTTTGTGTTCTTGAATCATTGTACAATTTAAAATTTAAAATTCAATAAAAATTACAGTTGAAAAAAACTGACCAGTTGATCAAAAGAACTAACCTCTCCATTTGGCCAAGGGTCCAGGGGACAATCTTTGTTAGGGTCCCTGGTCTTTGTTGATTTCTTTTGTCCAGACGTGAATATGCCATGCAGTGGCTGAGCAATGTTGTTTGAATCAAGCATCAACTCTCAGCCAATAACTGGCTGTATTTCTCACATGCGGGCAAAAGGTCAGAAACACCAGGGACCCAAATGTAGAGTCTGCTGGATCCCTAGCCAAATGGAGAGGCGAGCATGCATATTTTGTTTTAACCCTTTCCTGACATCCGCCGTGATAGTACGGCGGATGCCGGGTGCTTAAATATGGCGGCCGCTCGAGACCCGAGCAGCTGCCATAGCCGCTGGGTTTCTGCTGCATTATACAACAGACACCTGGCGCTAATTCCCGCTATCAGTGCTCGCAATAATGCGGGCATTAACCCCCTCTGGCACCTCGGTCAAAGCTGACCGAGGCTCCATTTCACCGGCGGCGCGCGGGTGCCGCCATTTTGCCGCTGATCGCCGGCACCCGGAGCAAGCTCCAGGGCCGACGTCCCGTTACTGTCTTTCATTAGTTTCTGTTGCAGGCTACTCTATGTAGCCTGCAAAAGAAGCGCCGTTTTTTTGCAATGTATTAGCATTGTAATGCATTGCATTAGTGATCAGACCCCCTGGGGTTCAAGACCCATAGGGGGGTCTAATAAATGCAAAAAAAAAAAAAAAAAAAAAAAAATATATATATATATATATATATATATATATATATATATATAAAAAAAAAAAAAAATGTTAAAAGTTCAAATCACCCCCCTTTCCCTAGAACACATATAAAAGTAGTTAAATACCTGTGTCCGAAAACGCCCGGTCTACAAATCTGTAAAAATATTTTTCCTGTACGGTAAACGGTAAAATTTGAATAAAAAGTGATCAAAGCAATAGTAATTCCCCAAAATGGTATAACTAAAAAGTACACCTAGTCCTGCAAAAAAAGACGCCCTATGCATCCCTGTACACAGAAGTATAAAAAAGTTACAGGTGTCAGAATATGGCGACTTTTAAAAAAAATATATATTTTTGCACGTTTTTGGATTTTTGTTAAGGGGTTAACATGTAAATAAAACCATATAAATTTGGTATCCCCGGAATCGTACCGAAACATAGAATACAGATGACATGTCATTTTGGCTGTAGAGCGAATGCTGTAAAAATGAATCCCGTAAGAAAGTCGCACAAATGCACTTTTTCTTCAAATCCACCCCATTCTGAATTTTTTTTTTTTTCAGCTTCCCAGTACATTGTACAGAATAATAAATGATAGCATCATGAAAAAAAAAAAAAAATTTGTCCTGCAAACATTAAGACCTCATATGGCTCTGAGAACGAAAAAATAAAAAGTTATTGGGTTTGGAAGGGGGGGGGGGGGGAGTCAAAAACGAAAATCGAAAAATGTCACCTGCGGGAAGGGGTTAAGCTGGAATATCCCTTTACATACTGCTACAATGCTACATATAAAATGAAAAACGGTGTTTTCCAACATAGCTATTCCATGAAGCTGAGTGGCAGCTGGAATGAGAGCATAAAAATAGCTTTTATATTTTAGAATAGAACCTAAAATCCAGAAACCATATCAGTGGAAAATAAGTAAGGCACTGTTCTCAGGACACTGCAATAAGTGTGATAGCGAGAGAGGAAGCTCCAGGACACGGCATTACACTAATGACCAAAAGTAGAATGCAATAAAAGATGAAGTAAGAGGGGCTGAGTAAGGAGAAACACAAGTTTTAAAGAAGACATTAGGGGTCAAAAAAAAAAAAAAAAAAAAGTGAGGGCAAACAAAACTGTATATGATATGGATATGTTTTTTGTCAGAACGTCCAAGTATATTAATGAACATTTATATATATCCTAGGCTGCTAAAAGACTGTCTGAAGGATTCTCAGTTCAGTATTCGCTATCAGTACTTGCTCGCCGCTCTGCTGTGCTGCTGCGGGAAAGGTCTGAGGGAGGAGTTTGACCGTCAGTGTTGGCTGGTGAACACATTGACTAAATTAGCGCAGAAGGTCCGAGAGGGAGCTCCATCATCCAGACCTGTAAGTGTGTTGGTTTGGTTATTGTCTCTTCCGTCATACCTCTAAATCTATTGATGGAGTTCCAGGCTTATGTGATATGAGCATGATGTATACTGCTGTAAATTTTTTCCTTATTTTTTGAGGCATTATAGTAACAGCTTCACAAATATTAGGAATAATTATGATCTTTTATATAGGAAATCCTGAAAAATGGGTTAGAAGATGTCAAGCATTTCTTCTCTGTGAATGGATCATGTCGACTCCCACTAAGCCCTAGCCTTCTTGTAAAAGGGATTGTGCCTCAGGTAGGTTTCCATATCTTTAGTCATGTAGGTCGGTGAGCTTTTGAATGTAGACAATGTCACATGAGTTATGTTCATTCAGTCTGACTTTGTGTACAAATAGTCATACATACGTCCTGGACTGTGCTTAACAGAGCTCAGGAAATGCAGGTGCTCAGGAAAGTTCTTTCCTTCTGGTTGTTTAAGTATTCTTTGTCAGTAGTCTCTCTATGGTGATTTTTTTTCTGATACTATTTTGTTGTCTTTGGGTTTATTTGCAACTGCATATTATTCCAGACACACACTTATAAAAAGTTATGTGCATAGTGATGTCATAAAATCCATTTTTAAAGACTTGTTTCGAAAACTGGTGGAAATTGTGTATAGTGTTTTAAACCGCCTGGTTATTATATTATTTGGTTATATCCAAAGTGTAATCTGGTAGATTTAATAGAAATAATAAAGCAGATCTGTTACACAATGAATTATCAATGACAGATATTTTTATTTGTTTTATCAGGGCTGCTCACACTTCAACTCAAATGCCGTGCCTCTGAAACTTACTTTTCAGAATGTGGATCCACTGGGAGAGAATATACCTATTATATTCAAGGTATCTATCCACAACTATGCAATGGGCACAATGAACAAAGATTAAGAAGTTTACATCAATGTAACACAAAACTTATAGTACTACATATTTTATGCCACAAAATGTATGTATCCTCTTGCCAGAGGATAAAATGCTGATTGGGGGTCCAACTGCTAAAACCCCCAATGATCCTGAGAACGAGGGTGTTTTTACTCCTTTTGAAATGCAGATGTGCCCCCACGCCATTCATTTCAGTGGGAGCTCAGTAGATAGCCAATTAATTGGCGGCTTGTGGCATAACACCTTAAATCTAAATCCCAATCTGTAGGCTTGCAGTGGATATATAAATACAAAGGAAGGAACGGTTCGGCACTCCAAAAGTTCTTCTTCGAGCTTGCTAGTTATTTTATTTATTTGCAGTAATACTAAGATCCATATAAAGTAAACAGCCAATAAATATTCTATATCCAGTTTGCACATAACATACAGTAATAGATTCCACCCCCAAAGGCATAATATGTGGAACATCCGCAATTTGCAACCTCATTCCCAAAGTCTCTGCATTGAACAATATATCTGTTATGAAAGCACATTTACTAACCCTGTACTGTAATGTGATATCTGCACTGAAAATCCACAACACATCTGATATATGTAATCCTAGTCTTAGGGGCCGTTCACATGGCGATAAATTAAGAGGAATTCCTCTTCATTTTCCGTCCTCCAGCTCCACTCGAAGGAATACCGATATAGATGAATGGGACTAATCAGTGGGCTGTCTCAAGCCGCAGACGCTGTGGATAAATCGTGACGAGATCGAGCAAGACGCTTTTTTTTTTTTTTTTTTTTTTTTTTATAAAAAACAAATCAGCGTCAAATTCCTACATGCGATCACACCCTTAAGCTATAAGTGAGCTTCTGCAAAAAACTGTATAATATATATATACACATATATATATATATATATATATATATATACTTATATCTTTTAATCCTGCCTTTGTGTCTTTATTTCCTTATTGTGGCCAAGGTTCTATGTAGAGGCAGCCTTAAGTTTTTTATGATATTGTTGACGGAATACTTGAATGCATTGCACTTTAACATTATTATTTCCTTATTGGGGGAGACAAATGTAATGACTCAAAGCAGGATCAGAACTTCCTCATTTATGTACTGTTGTACCTACAATAGCCAGGGTATGTAGGAACAGTTAGGGCCGTAAACTGTTTCTTTGTCACAGCAAAAAAAATCCTAGCTATGGCTTTGGTCTATTGCTTCAAGACACGTACATTAATTTAATGTAGCTATTTTGTGCAGTCTTCAGTAGTAAGAATCCACATATATGCTACCCAATATCTACTAGATCAGGGGTCCACAACCTTTTTTTGTATCGTGTGCCGATTTTTTTTTTTTTTTAAGATTTTTATTTTTTTTTTTTTAAGTCAAAGATGAATAAGTCAATGTGCCATGTAGTAATTATAAGGATGTTGACCCCTACATGAACATATATAACACATACCATATAACACAACAGTAACCAAATAACTGGATAACTAAACATCCATTTTAGGCTAAGGCCCCACGTTGCGGAAACGCAGCTTTTTTTGTTGCAAATTTTGCTGCATTTTTTTGAGCAAAAGCTAGGAGTGGATTGAGCAGAAGGTAGAAGTATAAGAACTTCCTATATATTTCCAATTCCTTTGTAGCCATTCTTGGCTTTGGCTTGAAAAAGCAAAATCTGCAACAGAAAAAGCTGTGTTTCCGCAACGTGGGGCCTCAGCCTCAATGTGATTCTTGTCCATGACATTTTTGTGCAAAGATGATTATTTTTTGGTGGATATGGCTTTTGGCTGAACAGTAGAGTGATCTGCAGTAAACTTCATATGAAGAGCCAGAGGATGTTCCTCACACAACTCGTTTTTTTTGTTTTTTTTCTAGTATAAACCCATACAAATCTGTCCAGCTGCCATATCAACATTTTACTTTTGTACTTGCTTCAAGGTACAAAAATGAATTGCAGCCCCCTGACTAGGCTAGCTCACAGCCCGGACACTAGGACGCCATGGGTCATGCCGTCTTCGTACCTCCTCCCCTCCTAATGTGTTAATATGGTCCATGAGAGCAAGGGACTACATGGAGCAGCAACGTTTTAAATATTAGAGAGAGCCTTGTACTGAGTAAATATGCCGCCTGATGTGCCAACCTCTGCACAGGTGCCAGAGGTTGCTGACCCCTGTACTATATTGACCATCTGCCACAGTTATAAGTGACTAGTAATTTTCCTATTAGTAGATATCCGTACATAAAACAATTACAAATATCTGCAACAATAAAGGAAAATGAATAAATATCACAATTAAACAACCAAACAAAAAAAGTTAAGCAGCAATATAAAAATAGTCTAAAGATCAGCAAGAAATGCATCAGCATAATATAGGCAATAAACTAAAATGTGCCAAAAGAAGAGGGTTTGTAGTGGGCATTTTCACAGTAATTTGCTATGACAGGTTTTTATACCTCTACAAATTATGTTAGCTAATGCAATGTCTGTTTTCTTCCTCAGTGTGGAGATGACCTCCGGCAGGACATGCTTACCTTGCAGATGATTCGCATCATGAATAAAATCTGGATACAAGAGGGGTTGGACATGCGAATGGTGATCTTTCGCTGCTTTTCCACTGGACGAGGACGAGGTATGTTTAAAGGGAGTGTACCACCACCAAAACTGGTTCTACACCACTTATTTATTGTTGTAGCTATTAATGGTAGTGCAATCTTACTGCTGATTAAAATCGACATTTCATTTGTATGCTAATGAGTTGTTTGGTGCACCCGGGGTATGACCACAGCTGCCAGAACACTTGTTTTCAACTGTCATCATCACCAATCCCCAACCACTAACATAAAAATTGCAGTAGCTATAAGCAGATGTGTTGTGGATTTTCAGTGCAGATACCACATTACAGTACAGGGGAAATCAGATGCCCTGGTAACTGTGGCCATGCCCTGGATGCAACACACAACTCATTTACCTACAAATTAAAAGTTGATGTCAAGACATCAATTTTTTTATTAATACATGAAAGACAGATTTAATACATGTAAGAATTACAATTCAAAGACGAAACATGAAAAAGTTAAGCAGGAAGTATAACCTAGTTAAATGACATAGTTTTGTTATGTTTGACTGTTTAGTGAGAAAAAGATGTTTTATCCAACAGATTAGCAAGTTGGTGCACTAGGGGCATGCCTTCATGTCCCAAAGCACTATAGCACAGACATATACAGTGGGGAAAAAAAGTATTTAGTCAGCCACCAATTGTGCAAGTTCTCCCACTTAAAAAGATGAGAGAGGCCTATAATTGACATCATAGGTAGACCTCAACTATGAGAGACAAAATAAGAAAACATATCTAGAAAATCACATTGTCTCATTTTTTTAAGAATTTATTTGCAAATTATGGTGGAAAATAAGTATTTGGTCACCTACAAACAAGCAAGATTTCTGGCTCTCACAGATCTGTAACTTCTTTAAGAGGCTCCTCTGTCCTCCACTCATTACCTGTAGTAATGGCACCTGTTTGACATTGTTATCAGTATAAAAGACACCTGTCCACAACCTCAAACAGTCACACTCCAAACTCCACTATGGTGAAGACCAAAGAGCTGTGGAAGGACACCAGAAACAAAATTGTAGTCCTGCACCAGGTTGGGAAGACTGAATCTGCAATAGGCAATCAGCTTGGTGTGAAGAAATCAACTGTGGAAGCAATAATTAGAAAATGGAAGACATACAAGACCACTGATAATCTCCCTCGATCAAGGGCTCCACGCAAGATCTCACCCTGTGGGGACAAAATGATCACAAGAACGGTGAGCAAAAATCCCAGAACCACATGGGGGGACCTAGTGAATGACCTGCAGAAAGCTGGGACTAATGTAACAAAGGCTACCGTCAGTAACACACTACGCCGCCAGGGACTCAGATCCTGCAGTGCCAGACGCGTCTCCCTGCTTAAGCAAGTACATATCCGGGTCCGTCTGAAGTTTGCTAGAGAGCATTTGGATGTTCCAGAAGAGTATTGGGAGAATGTCATATGGTCAGATGAAACCAAAGTAGAACTGTTTGGTAGAAACACAACTCGTTGTGTTTGGAGGAGAGTGAATGCTGAGTTGCATCCAAAGAACACTATACCTACTGTGAAGCATGGGGGTGGCAACATCATGCTTTGGGGCTGTTTCTCTGCAAAGGGACCAGGACAACTGATCCGTGTACATAAAAGAATGAATGGGGCCATGTATCGTGAGATTTTGAGTGCAAACCTCCTTCCATCAGCAAGGGCATTGAAAATGAAACGTGGCTGGGTCTTTCAGCATGACAATGATCCCAAGCACACCGCCAGGGCAACGAAGGAGTGGCTTCGTAAGAAGCATTTCAAGGTCCTGGAGTGGCCTAGCCAGTCTCCAGAGCTCAACCCCATAGAAAACCTTTGGAGGGAGTTGAAAGTCCGTGTTGCCCAGCGACAGCCCCAAAACATCACTGCTCCAGAGGAGATCTGCATGGAGGAATGGGCCAACATACCAGCAACAGTGTGTGCCAACCTTGTGAAGACTTACAGAAAACGTTTGACCTCTTTCATTGTCAACAAAGGATATATAACAAAGTATTGAGATGAACTTTTGTTATTGACCAAATACTTATTTTCCACCATAATTTGCAAATAAATTCTTTAAAAATCAGACAATGTGATTTTCTGGATTTGTTTTCTCATTTTGTCTGTCATGGTTGAGGTCTACCTATGATGACAATTACAGGCCTCTCTCATCTTTTTAAGTGGGAGAACTTGCACAATTGGTGGCTGACTAAATACTTTTTTTCCCCACTGTATATGTGCCTCTGAACCCGTGCTTCACTGTGGAACAAGCAGTCACATTAGGATTGATATTGTGATACTTTGTGTAAATTATTAAACCTTTCAGCTGGATATTCCTCCATTTTTTTTTATTGCCAAACTACAGATTGCTATAGACTGTCACATACAGTATACAGTAGTTGTGAGTTGTATAAAATTCTCTCTCATGCTCGGGTGTGAGTTTACATTCACTCCTACTGATTTACATTAATAGTAATATATTGTAGACTCTGAATCAGAGACTGGCTACAGTGTGGTTACTCAATATGTTTCCTCATAAAGAAATTAAATATGGCCTCTGAAATATGACAGCTGGAATATAACTGGTTGTGATGACCAACTTTTTCTTTGCACTAATATATTATATATTTTTAATAAATCTCCCCACCTCTTCCTACTTCATATAATTACCCCAATCTCTTCTGCCACTGACGGATGTAATTTCCCAGCAGTCCCTCTTAGTATGTCCAGTAGTTCAGATATGCAGTAGATGAATTGTGTTGTTAGTTGTGTTTACATGTATATATTTGCTAGTGCTGCTCTGGCATTTATACGTGTTTGACAGCTATACAAAGGAATGCAAATTGCTTTGGCTATTTTGCAATTGGCAGTCTATACGCATTATTTATGGTTCTCCCCTGTCATAACCTAGACCAGAAACATATAAGCAGGAGACTGGAACTGTTGCTGAGCTTCTATATTCACATTTCTAATTTAGGCTTTGACAGGGAAGAGCTATAAATAATGTATACAGACAGGTTGACAGTTGCAGAGGAGCAAATGTTGGCCTGTCTCCACTGTGCAGAATGCATTGGAAGAATGGGAGTGCTATAGATGTATATGAATACATGTTTATATATTCATATGACAGGCAGAACTGACTTTTAGTTCTTCTGGGTAAATATTCCTAACAAAGAAGACAGAGACCAAGTCAAAGTATATACCCTTTTTTTGTATATGGATCACTTACCTGCATTTAAAAGAGCATTACTTATATCAGCAGTGACATATCATCTGTCCCTTTTGTGAGTCATCTGATCACTGCCAATCCCTTGACATACAAAAGTCCAGGATTTATTGAAACAGTCCCAAATTCAGGTCACTGTCCAATATTGCCAAACGTCTGTCCTTCTACCAAATTCTTCATTACTGATCAGAGACTGCTGCATTGGAAAGACTACAGTTTGGGAAAGTTCAGAATTGTCATAGATGTCCATATGTCCGTGACTCCTAGAACACAGTGTATGTTACAACTACAGTTAACATTTGAGGTGTAGCTCTATGCAAGGTCTGATCAGTTGCTTTGGTATTGTCCTGTTATGCTTCCGTATGCAGTGCTCCTATATAGCAGCTAGTCATTACTGCTGCTCCTGATGGCTCCCATGTTTAGCCTATAAAAGAGCTGTTCTTTTCACCCTATGTATACATGTAAATATTTCTGCAAGTGTACAGAACTGGAGATAGTCGTGATCACGGGGATAGACATTATATAGAACTACCTTGTCAGACTTAAAAGTCTTGATTGTAAAAGGTCTCTTCTAGAATGACAGAGAGAGAAAAAAATTGGGAATTCAAGCTAATGATAAGATTTCAGTAATTGACAAAAGGACTCAATCGAACACCTGAACTTAAGAGCCCTTACGTGGACACCTACCATCCCCTCCATCAGACTGACTGCAGACCTGCACTTCCAAGTCCTCGCCGCTATAACCTCAGTTTTATTACTCTACCTTATCTTGCTAATGTATCACCTCATGAACTATGATTTGTAAAGTGCTGCGGAACATGTTGGGGTTATATAAATAAGATATAATATTATTTATTATTATTATTATTATTATTATTAACTAAATGCCTTTGTGTAGCATCTTGCCAGGTGTTGCTGTGCTCATCATTCATTTGTAAAGGCCTGAAGAAAAGCTTGCAAAAGTAATTTTTATGGTTAACCAATAAAGATATTATACCTACAATACTTAGGAGCAGCCATGGAGTAGTATCAGTCACACAGGCGCAAAAGTTGTGCTTTAGTAAACAACTTTACTGTATGAACTTTGTATTAATCAGGAAGATTCTTGGCACAGCACTCTTGTAACTAGTGAGGGTACCTTCAGTTGCATAAGCCTGTTATGTTATCAGTGGCAGTATATACTGTATGTCCTCTGTCTTTGCAGTAGGCTCACTATTAGGCCATGGTAGGCAAAGGTCTGATCAGTGCCAAATATATGCCAGTCTGTAGCTCCCTGACTGAAACTTTCATTTAGTTGTCTTAACTGCTTCTCTGAGGAATAACTTTATCACTCCCCCACCTAACGTCTGTAACGCAAAGATTATGCTACTGTGTCTCCATGACAGCCTGGCATCAATAAGCTCAAGCCTTTTATGTGTTGGTCTAATAATGGTGACCCCCCCCCCCCCCCCCAAATCCACACCAAATTCCACCTGAAATCCGTCTCCATTCACTTCAATGAGAGGTTGATGCTACCGTGTTTCTCCAAAAGTAAGACCTACCCCAAAAATAAGCCCTAGCTAGATTTTCCAGGTTTTTTGGAGTAATCTTGAAATATAAGCCCTTCTTCAAAAAAAAAGCCCTAACTAGTTTAATCCCTTCTCGACATCTGCCGTCGGGTCCTTAAAGATGGCGGCTGCTCTGCTGCAGAGCGGCTACCATATCGAGTCTACTCTGATCGCGGGCATTGTTGAGCATGACCCACCTCCTTCCCACCAAAGTAGCACGACCCAGAGTTAATGCCTGCGATCAGAGTGGACTCTGCGGGCATTGTTAAGTGTTACCCCCCCCCCCCCACAGGTAGCACCACAGTCCCCAGGGCCGGTCCCAACGCCCTATAGCTAATGTACTTTGTCTCTGCTGTAATGTACAACGGAAACCCGGAGTTAATGCCTGCGATCAGAGTCCACTGTGATCGCGGGTATTTTTGAGTGTGCTAGTCCGTGATGTCTTCATCTCCGAAAGCAGAGCAACTATTCCCACCGGCCCCATACCTTTCTCGTTGCAGGGCGGCTCCTGCGTGGCAAGATCGCGGGAGTCGACCTGTTTCTTTGACAGCCGGGAGCCTTATGAAGGTTACCAGGCCTGTCATAGGAATATTTAGACCAGCCTCAATAGTAATGTAGTGAATGTAATGAATCAACATATTGCAGTCTATGGGACAATTGCAGGTTCAAGCACCCTAGGAGAGGTTAATAGTGTAAAAATAAAAATTTAAAGTTAAAAAATATTAAAAAAAAAAAAAAAAATTCAACCCCCACACACTTTCACTAGAATACATGTGAAACACATACACATTAGTTATCCCTGTGTCCAAAAACGCCTGCTCTACAAACTTACAAAACTTTTTTTTCCTCTATGGTGAATGCCGTAGCGGGAAAAAAAAACATAAGTGCCAAACTGCCGTTTTATCGCTGTTTCACCTCTGATAAAAATTGAAATAAAAAGTGATCAAATGTGTGACTGTTGTTCATGGAAAGAATTAAGACCTACCCCGAAAATAAGCCCTAGCCCTTTTTTCAGAGAAAAGAATAATATAAGACCCTGTCTTATTTTCGGAGAAACACGGTAATTGGAATGATTGGGAGGCGGAAAAATACCATCTGTCCATTGTCAAATTTGATGCAGAATTTTCAAATTCCGACGAACATTCCGTGGTGGATTTGGTAACCTTCTTAACTTCTGCTTCCAAATCCCAGAAGCAGAACTTTTCAGCTTCTACAAATTCCGTTGTGTGAACCTAGATTTATAATCCCAACTCTAGATATGGTTTTAGATTTCTGTAGTTTAGAAACCCCTTTAAAGAGGTTGTCCGGGCAAAAAAAATATTTTTAAAATAGGCTGGGAGAGGTGAAAAAAAAAAAAAAAAAAAGTGTGCTCCTAGTGCGGTCCGGTCCTGCAGCTCGGCTGCCTTCTTGCTGTGGAATTTCTTGCCGGCGGTGACGTCCCCGATTCCCTTCCTGAGAGCACTGATTGGCCTCAGTGGTCACATGCGGCCTATTTTAAAAAAATAATTTGGGTCATTTTTGCCTGGACAACTCCTCTAACTTAATTATGATATGCAATAAGTTGTTCCTTTTAGTATTACAGCTGTAATACTCTTAATGTCGATAAAAGTTACAAATGTAAGAGTGAAATGTATACTGTATAGCATCAGCCTAGTTTCTGCACTGCTCCCTGAATAGCACTGTTGGACTGTAGTGCAATTTAAGCAACTTTTTAAGATGCAGGCAAATAGTTTGACATCTATTTTACAGGTATGGTTGAGATGATCCCATCTGCAGAAACTCTCAGGAAGATCCAGGTGGAGCACGGAGTAACTGGTTCATTTAAAGACAGACCACTAGCTGTCTGGCTGCAAAAACACAACCCGGCAGAGGATGAGTATGAAAAGGTGATAACACCTGCATGGTGTGCCATATCCTATTATGTATCACTTCCCTTCTGTAAAGGTGGTCTCTGTTATGTCAAAATTTTGTCAGTTCTTCATTTTAAAACCATGTTCCATAAAGTGTTCCGACACCTAAATTTAGAGGGAAGGATGTAGTATTATATAATACACACACTGACTGGCAGCCATCCATATATACAGTTTCATGCAGGACATAAACATTTGGGTTGGGAAAGCAGGATACACTTAGTTTTATAGTCATTGGTAACCATGTTCATATTTTATTTGTACAGGCGGTTGAGAATTTTATCTACTCTTGTGCTGGCTGTTGTGTAGCCACCTATGTACTTGGGATCTGCGATCGACATAATGACAACATCATGTTGAAGACAAGCGGTCACATGTTTCACATAGACTTTGGCCGCTTCTTGGGACATGCACAAATGTTTGGAAACATTAAACGGTGGGTATAATGCTTTGTGTGTTATGACATCATGTCTTGTACAAAACTATGTAACGCTAGGTTCACACTAGCATTCGGGTTTCTGTTCTTCAGGTCTGCTTGGGGACTCAAAAAATGGAAACCTCATGCACTTAAAAATCGGTTATCCGCCCAGTTTCCAATTTTACACTGAAATAGGTGGGGAAGAGAAAATTTCTGCTAAATGCAGTGGCGATGGAGTCCCCTAATGCTAGTGTGAACCTAGCGCTAGACAAAATATTTTATCAGATACTATATTGTGAAGTCTTTCTCTAAAGTTTTTCTAAATAAGTGTTTGCATGTTATTTCTACTGCAGGGACCGTGCACCATTTGTCTTCACGTCAGATATGGCATATGTAATTAATGGAGGAGACAAGACTTCCAGCCGATTCCATGACTTTGTGGATTTATGCTGCCAGGCATATAATCTCATCCGCAAACATACCCATCTTTTTCTCAATCTGCTGGGATTGGTAAATGGCAATTGCTTATGTTCATAGTCAGAGTACAGACATTCTGCAGATTTGATAAGTTATAGACCTCATGCTCACATACAAGTGTATTGTTATGCAATGCAGTAATAGAGCACCTATAGTAATATATGGGTATATATTGGACCACTCTACACCTGCTGATTTTGTTTGGAGAATTTTTCTCCCAGATACAGAGAAAAACAAATGTCATTTTCAAAAGAAAGCATATTAAAAAGGTATTCTCTCCTAAAAGCTTTACTTCTCAGGGGAATATTTGGGTAAATGGGGGCATCATATAGTGCCTGTGACTCCTTCATATGCCTGGAATTACACTAAGACCCTTATCTTTTTATTAAGGGGGTTTTCCGGTCTAAATGGAGCCAGAAGCACTATTCAAGTGAATAGGATCTGATATGCAGTAACTCAGTCTGACCACTAAACAGAGAAGGAGTTGTCTCCTTCTGGATCCATTCTCTGTGTATCAACTGCTAAGAACTGCAGATAAGTGGTAGTCCAGGGTGTCAGACCCCAGCCGATCTGATATTGATGACTTAAGGTTACTCTCTTATAAACTTTCCAACAAAATGATTTTGCTTTGGTCTTTCAAATGACCACCAGATTCACAGGCAGCTAACCTTCTGTGTCGTTGAATAATAGCATAGTGGATGAGTTTTTACCAGTTTATATATTTAGTGATTTATAAATTTTGTACTATGCTGATGTTCCTTTAGATTCTTAAAGGGGTTGTCCAGTACTATGATACTGAGCTCCACTTCCTCTCCCCAGGAACTGACGTAACATGCGTTGGTCACATGACCATGCTACAGCTCTTTCCCATTCATTTGAATGGAACTGATCCGCAACACGGCTGTGTGACTAACCGATATGATGTCACTTCCTGAGAAGAAGAAATGGAGTACAATGTCATAGTAGTGGATCATTAAAGATTTGTGATGGTTATCCTAAGTTTTTTCCATGAACAGAGCCATATTTAAATTTGTAGACAATTGAAAGTTGACATAAATAATTAAAAAAAAAAAAAATTTAAAAAATATTCTCTATCAATCTTATTGGTGATGGTCTTTTGTCTTGATCAGTTAACAATGGATATGACCATGAATGCAGGAACTTTATATGGTGTGACACTTGTTAGAAATCCAGCCATGATTTCCTTAGTGTGAACAGGTTATCAGGCAGGGACACTACAGCACATGTTATGAGAAGATAACCCAGCCACAGTAGGGAAATCTTGACAGTGTTGTGACAAGTCCCAGACCATAGAAAGTTCCTGCATTCATGGTTCTATCAATTGACAACCAATTTAAAGAGGACCTTTCACGTCCTCATGCACATGCGGTTTTATATACCGCTAGAAAGCTGACAGTGCACTGAATTCAGCACACTAACTGCTTTCCCGTTATGTTTCTCCCGGGGCTGGAGATATCGATGCCGTTAGTTTTGGCACCGAACTCTGCCCACTGTCAGTAGGGCGTTCCTGACAGTCTAGCTGGGCTGTGAGGGACACCCCCTCTGACAGTACTAGTCCATAGCCCTGTACTGTCAGAGTGGGCATTCCTTACTGCCCATCGATGACGCTGAGCTGTGAGGAATCCCCCCCCTCCCCCCGTACAAGTCTATGGACGAGTACTGTCATTGGGGGCGTTCCTCACAGCCCAGCTAGACTGTCAGGAACAGAGATCAGTGCCGTTAGCGGGAAAGCCGACAGTGAATTCAGTGCACTGTCGGCTTTCTAGCGGTATATAAAACCGCATGTGCATGAGGATGTGAAAGGTCCTCTTTAAGATGAAGACTGTCACCACTAAGTCGGTTAGAGAAAATATTTAGATGTCTTCAAAATTTTTAATTACTTATATTTGAAAAAATGTTAAACTTATTTAGATTTGTAGATAAAATCTTCAACAAAAAAATGCTGCATTTCTGCGACTTAGCCTTAGGTCTGGGACCCACATTGCCTTTTACGTTACTTGCAAAGTGAATATGATTCTGGCTAATCCCATCCACACACTGCAGAAAAAAATCGGCAGCCGAAATACCACAATTTCAAAAATGCTTGCGTTTTTTGTAAATCACAGAATGTCAATTATAACTACAGAAAGGCTGGCGTTTTCCATATAAGTATAAAAGAAGCAGAAAGTTCACAGAGGAAAAAATGCTGCGGAAAAATACGTGATGAGTTTTCACCACAGTCTTTTCCACAGAGTTTTTCAGCTGTGGCTCGCTACCATAAGCACATGGCTACATTCTACCAAAAGAATTAACTCCATAAGCAACAAATGTAAAATCTCGCAGGCCTCTGATTATTCTTTCTCTACCGTTATCAGATTATTTTAGTAAATTGCACAGTGTAGAAAAAGAATGAAGAAAAAGTGGAACAAAAGGCAATTAAGTTATATTACTAAGATTCACATAACATACGATAGTAGATTTAGCAATATATGAATTGATGAAAGGTGGAGCGCCACATGTATTCTTCCTCTGGTTTCAGTACAGGTAAAGCACAGCAAGCAGCAATAATCCAATTGCAGTCAGTACTATTTGGCTCCAATGTCTAAAGGCTTAGAAGTCATTGTAAATACATATGGTCTGCTCCTCTTCCTGCTCCACTGTGTTGGTTTGGATCTGGGTCACCACAACCAGCAGATGTTTTTTTAAATTGCTCCAGAAATATTTGCAGGCTGTAATTATTGAAGTAATAGCACTTGGTGTAAAGCCTAACCCCCGACTGTCTGCCTTAGATGCTGTC
Source organism: Leptodactylus fallax (assembly GCA_947044405.1). Lineage (NCBI taxonomy): Eukaryota > Metazoa > Chordata > Amphibia > Anura > Leptodactylidae > Leptodactylus > Leptodactylus fallax. Next base: position 474,784 of record CAMRHE010000522.1, on the reverse strand, counting down.
ATGTGGAATTCCGGAATTGTCTGACCTGCAGGATTTGAAGTATGTTTATGATGCTTTGCGTCCACAAGATACTGAAGCTGATGCCACCACATATTTCACTCGGTAACTTGAGCAGAGCTGTCTTTTTATTTTTGTAAATGTCAGGTTACCAGTACAATTATCAGCAAAAGTCTTATGCGTCTTTGTTTCTCTTCACCAGCCTCATAGAATCCAGTCTGGGATCAGTAGCCACAAAGTTAAATTTCTTCATTCACAATCTGGCACAGCTGAAGTTCAGTGGGTCAGATGAGCGGTTAACACTCTCCTTTGCTCCAAGAACTCACACAATGAAAGCAGATGGGAGGATTCGGGATGTCTTTGTAACACGTTATAAGAAGATATTCAATCCTAACAAAGGATATGTGAGTGAAGTTTTCTCCTACATGTTTGTTTATACCCTTTTGCAAGCTATAAATTGCAGTAGGATTTTATACACATTGTCTGGGGCAAGATTTTTAAATCCGTATGCAAATGAGCTATTTGAAACCTTTACCTCTTGCTCCAAAGAGGTAAGTGGCAACACCCTTACTGGTCCAGAGGTCTGATCTACATATTGAATAAAACGTTGATATCTTGGCAACTAAGGCACCAATTCACAAAGGGAAAACACTGTTGGGTTAGGGTCACCTGAATCAGTCTATCTGCATGGCTGGGTTAATGTGCTGGATTCTGGTAAAAGACTACCTTTAAGAACAAGCAGCTGGAATTTTTTATGTAGTCCCCAGTGTTTCTGAACAATCAGTGCTGTTAATTTTGGTGCTAATTAGGCTGTCTACAGTCAAGTGGGTGACCTCAGTCTGGAACAGGTAAGAAGGAGTGCACCACACTGTCCCTGCCTTAAGGTACCATTAGGCTCTATTGTCGGAAACAAGTGCTTGTACTAGCGCTCATTCCCGATAATCAGTCATTCTAACAGTGTCAATAATCACCTCATGAACAAGTGCTTGCTCATTCATCAGGTGATCTGTTGATTTCGGCAGGACAAAAATTCATTGTTTGTTGGTACACATCGCCCTGCTTAATAAGGGCTGTACTGTCATCAAGCAATGAAAGTATATGCCGGGAAATGGATCGCTATCGTTGTTCCTCCTTCATGTGCTCTGCATCAGACCAATGTAGAACAAGCGCTGATTAACACATTTTGTAGCTGATCAGTGCTCATTAAGAAAAGTCTTGTTGCCTAATTGCACCCTGGGACCACCCACTTGATAGTCAAGGGCCTAATTAGCATATCAAGTACTGAAACGGACACCATTGATTGCTCAGGAATGTTGGGGGCTAGAGAAATTCCAACTGCATCAGAACCAGTGGAGTCACATCTTTTAAAGGAGCTGGAGTTGGCAGAGGTGATGAAAGTTCCTCTTTAATGGCAGAATGCTATACAGCAAGACCTACTTGTAAAGTAGATTGCTTACATTTATGTTGCTGTAGCATGAGTTAAATATGTGTATTGGAAAGGTGTAGGGGTTAATGTATATGTACAATGTTTGTGTTGCCTGTTATAGGTCTATGTTATTAAAGTGGTACGAGAGAGCCTTCATGAAACTACTCATATACAGAGATCTTTCGAGGAATTCCAAGAGCTGCATAGTAAATTGAGACTACTTTTCCCATCATCACAACTTCCTAGGTAACTCCATAACCAGAACTTGGGTGTCTAGTTTTAAGCTATAGACGTTGTCCATGTCATTACAGAATGTGGTCAAATGCAGGGAAGGAGTTAAACGGATTTATATACCTATACTTAAAATGAACAATACAACCATTATTTTAATACAGATTTTCCTGCTGACAGACTCCCTTTTAAATAACTAATATGGGCACAAGATTTTTTTTTAACCCCTTAAAGACTGAGCCAATTTTCATTTTTGTGTATCTGTTTTTTCCTCCCCACCTTCCAAGAGCCATAATTTTTTATTTATAATAAAAAATTGTACTTTTGTAATGGGACTATTCAATATCCTGTACACTGTACTGGGAAGCTGGAAAAAAATTCAGAATGAGGTGGAATTGGGGGAAAAAAAAGCATTTGTGCCAATTTCATCTGGGTTTAATTTTTTTGTTTCAAAAGTATTTATTGAATTACAACAACAGGAGGAAAATACATAGTAAATTGCATGTCATATGAAACATATCTACAGATCAACAAAAAAGATACTACACCTCAAATTTAGTTCCATATTTTAGAAGGTAGCATACAAAAATAACAAGATATAAAAATAAGAACAGTAAAACAGAAAAAACATAAACATAAACCTGAGTCGCGAGAGAAAAGGAAGGGAGATGAAGCACTGCAGTGGGGTACTGCAGTAAGATATAACAACCACAGATCCGCCTGAAGGGGGGAGTGGAGTGGTGGGCAGGGACTCATTCCAGTTGTAGGGGTAACTGGAGATAATGTGGAAGGCCTGGGATGCGAGCATCTGGGTTTAATTTCTACGGCGTTCACTGCGTGGTAAAAATTACATGTTACCTCTTTTCTGTGGGTCAGTATGAATGCAGAGATAGCAAATTTATATAGTATATGCAATGTTTTGATACCTTTAAAAAAAAAATTAAAATCTTTGCAAAATAGAAAAAATTTTGCAAAAATTTCACCATGTTCTGACACCTATAACTTTTTCATGTTTACAAGTATGGAGCTGGGTATGGCATCTTTTTATGCGGGACAAGATGACGTTTTTATTTATACCATCTGGGGAATAATCTGATGGTTTGATCACTTTTTATTCAAATTTTTTTTAAGAGGCAAAGTGTTGAAAAAAATCGCCATTTGGCTATTGATTCTTTTTCCCTTGCTACGCCGTTCACCATATGGGATAAATATTTTAATAGTTTGGGCATTTTTGAGCAACTAAAGTGTTTTGAACTTTTGCGGTGGGGGGGGGGTCATCATCCTTTTTTTTTTTTTTTTTTTTTTTTTTTAACCTTTATGATTAAACTCCCTAGGGACCTTGAACCCAAGGGGGTCTGATCGCTCATACTATTGAGACCTCATCCTGAGCCCTCTCCATACAGCCCCATACGACCTAGGACATACTATTGCGTCCTTGGTCGTTAAGGGGTTAAGTATAACTGGGGGTTGACCACAGCTTTAGCAACAAAGATGGGGGAAACCTTTCCCGAACTCTATTTGCCAAAAAAATGAGTTATCACATATCACCCTTCCACGTATGGAGTCATGGCTAGGAGTCCAATGGGTGGTATTATTATTGATTGACAACTATTTCTTTATGTGCACTAATACATGGATGGCTGTCTATAACCTGGTGCTTGCAGTTTGGAGTCTATATATATATTGTGTCAGGATCCCTTTAAGTTAAAAAAAAAAGTATCAAAACAAGCCAAGTGGTGAAGTAAAAGTGAAAAGAGACACATCTGACCTGACCTGATACTTTCCTAAACATCCCTTTTAATAGGTGTGGTCCATCCAAACTGGGAATTTTTAGACTGTACTTCTCATTTTCCACATACACAATGAAGTGATTACATATTGTATCCTATACTAACCTTGATTTGTTTTCTAATCTGCCTTTTTCTCAGTTTCCCAAGTCGCTTTGTTATTGGTCGTTCCCGTGGAGAGGCAGCAGCAGAGCGCCGGAAGGATGACTTGAATGCGTATATTTGGCACTTGATCCATGCTCCCCCTCAGGTGGCTGAGGTGAGACCAGGTTTTAGCTTTCTGAAACAGAGTTGAAGTTACAAGATCTAGTTATATCTGTGTCTCTTGCAGTCTGAATGTAAAATGATCTATGTGTACTTCAGTGTAACACCACTAGAATAGAACTAATGTAACCAACAAGCTAACTTCACAGCTCAGTCCCATTCAAGTGGATGGTGCTGAGCTGTGATATTTAGTATAGCAACTGTAAAATGTAACTGTGCTGCACTTTTTTTGTGTACAGAGTCCAGAGCGCTTTTCTGAATGCTGCAGTCTTTTCAAAGAGCTGATAGGTGGGGGTGGGGGTGGGGGGGGCTGAATTAGGATCTAAGTAGTGATGGAGTATTTAGAAATGATGTGTGGTGAACATATTAGAACCACTGTATAGATTTTGGACAGAGCTTTAATTTATGTCCCTCTTTCAATGCAGATGCCATACTAATAATCGTATTCTATATAGATGTATTAGTCATTAAATGAATGTTTCTCAATATGAATACATTACGAAATAACCGCTGTCATACAAAATAAATGAACGAACTCAGAACTGTGACTTCTGAGCTACAGAAATTACAGCATGCACAACCATGTCAGTGGTCAGTGTGAGGGATGAAACACAGGCACACACAGGTTTATGCTTCCCTTGGAACAAGCACTGAGGTCAGAGCTTGCAGCTTCACATGCAGGCATGTCATATGGTAAGCAGATTTAATAAAAATAAGTTCAAAGAATCACTACAGGACTAAGTCACGGATGGCTAAGATAATCTACCTATTGTCTGAAGGCAAAGCTCACAGACTCAGTATATATTAATCAGGAATCAGCATATACTAACAGCACTCATAGGAATATCTGATGAAATTTCATTACTATTTTAAAAGAATATTTTGCTATATCTGATCATAATATGTGCAGTCTGAATCTGGAAAATGTATTGAAAAATGTATTATGTGAGCGAAGTATTTTAATTTAAAATTTAGTTGTATACATTTCCTCAGCAAATAACCCACATAGATGGCAGATTAATAATACATTCCATACATTTTGCCTTTCTCACACCTATGAGTCCACTTAAAACGTAACTTTTATTTTAATTACTGTATATATAGTGTAAAGTTGAAATACAGGTGTTATGACACATGTGAGTACATATAAGGTTATGAGATTGAAACACAAATGAGCCAAATCAATAATCACTTGTAGGTGTGTGCAGTGGCGAGATCTCACTATATTATATGTATGCAGTATACATCAATATGCACAGCTAGACTCTGTTACTGACTTAGTTTTAAATCTGTGTTTGCCAATATGTTTAATACTATCATTCATGCACCCCCCCCCCCCAACATGTTTTCTATGTGAATGACTTAGATGTTTATAGGAGACATGTGAAGATGAGTGTGTCTATCCTCTGAATAGAGATTATTAAAACCCATGCACATACTAAGGGTAAAACTGGACATGTCCTTCCTTATCCTCACACCTTGAAGCTATAAAGATGACCCTTAAGGGCCTATAACACTACCTGATTATCAGACCAGTTATTTGTTCAGGTCCTGCCATAAGTCAGGAAGAGCTGTCAGTGTTTTTGCTTGTTTCCGACAATTGGGCCCTGTAATAACCACTTTATGTTTTGTTCCTTGTCATATAACATGGCGGAGTGAACAGATCCTATTTGCAGTGTGGCTGGTTCCACTTTTTTTTTTTTTTTTGTATAAATTGCTTTTTCTTGCTTATTTCATTGGGGTACACAGGATCTTGGGTATAGGCCTGGCCACTAGGAGTCTGACATTTGGAATAGCAAAAGATGTCGGCTCCACCTCTGGGCTATACCCTCTCAACAGACGGTATGCTAACCAGTTTTAGCCTAGTGTCCGTAGGAGGCAATCATGACCTGACTCAGGTTTTTCTGTCTTGCATCATTTTTATTTTTATTTCAGGTGCAGGGTGTACGCCAATCTAGTCGTACCCTCCTGAGGGCACAGCGCTCTGCAAAGAGCGCCTCGCTGCTCACCCAGTCCCCACTCGCTACATCAGTGGCCGGAATGACAGTGACCTCTTGACCTGGGGCGAGAGGTCGGTTCACCAGAAGATCTTTCTCCAGTTGTACTCCTGGTTGGGCAAGCCTGATGGCAACCTCTTTGCCTCCTGCCTGAACCATTAGCTCCTTCCACTGTGTGGCCAGGTCCCAGGACCGTCGAGCCCTCTTCCTCTGCAAATTGACCTTCTGTGTCAAGGACCATTGTTCCACCCCACCTTACCGCAGCTATGTTTAACAGCATGGCTGTTGAAGCCAAGGTCCTGAAGTGGCATGGTTTTTCGGAACCTGTTATCCGGACCATGCTCAAGGCCCAGAAATCCCAGTCTGCTAGGATCTATCAGCGCACATGGAAGGCCTACGTGCGGTGGTGTGAGAGTAATGGCTTCCATCCGCTCTCCTTTTCTCTTCCCAGGAATCCTGGCTTTTCTGCAGTCCGGTCTGGACCAAGAACTTGGTCTTTCTTCTCTTAAGGGGCCCTAGCTATTCTTTTTCAGAAGACCCTGGCCTTCCGTCCTCAGGTGAAGACCTTCCTCAGGGTGTGGTGCACTGTGCTTCTTCCTACCATCCTCCCGTGGAACCGTGGGACCTTTTTAATCTTGTCCTTGAGGCACTACAGGCACCTTTTTTTGAGACTTTGTGTGAGATCTCTCTTCGCCTTCTGTTATGGAAGGTTGCTTTCCTAGTGGCCATTACTTCCATCCACAGGGTCTCCGAACTGGCTGCCCTGTTCCGGAAGCCTCCTTTTCTTGTTGTCCAGAAGGACAATGTTGTCCTTCGTCTGTCACCCTCTTTTTTTGTGGTTTCTTCCTTCCACATCAACGAGGACATTGTCTTACCTTCTTTTTGCCAGGCCCTCTGGGTCTGTTTGTCTCCCACTGACCCCTTCCATCATTTGGACACCTTGTTCGTTCTCCCTGAGGACCCTCACAAGAGCCTGTCTCCTTCCAAGGCTTCTGTTTGCCATCAAGGAGGCCTATCTGCTCAAGGATAGGCCGCTGCCTCTCTGTGTGACTGCTCATTCCAAGAGAGCTGTTGGAGTCTCCTGGGCTTCTGTCCACACTTTCACCAAGTTCTACCAGATCCACTTTGTAGCCTTTGCCGATGCCAGCTTGGGTCGTAAGGTTCTGCAAGCGGCTGTGAGCTAGGTTGCTCGCATGACCATGTAATTCCCCCCTCTGGGACAACTTTAGGTGCTCTGTCCCCCAGTGTAATAAGCAAGAAAAATGGATTCTTGTTGTATTCATTGGGGGACACAGATCCCACCCTTGTTTTTTGTTGTTCCTGCCTCGGACTCTTTTGGTTTGTTTTCGGGTTCAGGACATGTTGGTGGTGTTGGTTCCGTGTTCTTTTTTTTTTTTTTTTTTTTTTTTTTCTCTCTCTCCTTCTCTTGCAGTACAAATTGGTTAGCATAGTGTCTGTGGAGAGGGTATAGCCCAGAGGCAGAGCTGACCTCTTTTGCTATTCCTAGTGTCAGCCTCCTAGTGGCCTGGCCTAATGAATACAACGAGAAAAGGATTTTACGGTGAATATAAAAATCCATTTTTAGGGAATATGTGCTCTTTAACCACTTCTGAAAGCCTAATTTTGCATAGGTGGGAGACTTTGGGTTGCTAGTTGTCTCCATAGCCTATTGATCAAAGATCAATTGTAGAGATTATCTTTCCATTCTCCTTTTGTTTGTTTGTGGTGATAAAAAGAGTGACAGAGGTACTGAAAAAGATACATCCTGTTTTTTGTTTTAACTTTTAAATAATGTTAGACTTTTCCTACTCTCATATTTATGTAAGAATTTTTCAGCGAATTCCTGATAAGCAGTTAATGTTTCACATTTGCCTTCTGGCTTAAACTGCACCTGTCACATTGTTTGTCAATCCTGCTTCTCTGAAGATCCTTCCCACAGTCTGTTGTTACTAGAAGACAGTTCTTATTTTCCTTATGGCTCCATAGATCTAGATGCAAAGCAATTTACCTAAATACATCTCCATGTCCTGTTCAGTCTGTCAATTCTTGTTCTCATATGAGAGTTTGTGTTAACATTTAATTTTGATCTGTTCTCTTGGAGCTTTGCTCTGTATAAATCAGTTTATTTATTTATATTTTTACATCTGATAATCTAGGATATTTGATATTCTAGCACCTGCCAGGTCCCATTGGTGCCAGATTAGAGGAATTTAATTGTAGTAGCTTGTTTTCTATATAATTTTAATATATTTTTTACACGATGTTCAGTACTTAGTAAATGTAGTGGTCTTTAAAAAAAAAAAAAAAAATGGTCAAACAGTGTTTAGGCTCAAATGAGTTTACCATGGTCTTGGACTGCCAAGAGGAATAGGCCCTTTACATCAGCTAGACACAAGGACTATGATGGTAAGTCTAGACAACATAAGGAAATACTGAGGCAGATTAGTTAATCAAACTGCCCAAATTCTGGTGCACATGCCTTATACCACATTTCATAAAGTAAATTTATCACCAGCTACTTTAAAGTGCCACCAATATGCTGTAGATGCTTACCTTTTTCTGCATTTCACAAAGTACAGATTGCAGCTATTCGTCTTTAAAGGCCTAATTTTCTGTCTTCTTTGAACAGTTCATGTTGAGTATGTCTGGAATTTGATTTCTGTGAAGCATTTGTGTGGGCTTTAGTATAACGTGCTGTTAGTTTGCAGTTTCTGACTGTGGTAGTTCTAATGAACTTATCCTCTGCAGCACAGGTAACTCTTGGTCTTCATTTCCTCAGGCTGGCTTTGAGAGCCAGTTTCATCATAGCGCATGATGGTTTTTATGACTGTAATTGAGGGTAGCTAAAAGTTCTTGAATTTTTCTTGATTGACTGACGTTCATGTCTTAAAGTAATCATGGGCTGCTGTTTCTATTTACTTAGTTGAGTGGTTCATGGTCACAGTCTGTAGCTTTGGTTTCCTTCAATCAGAATGTGTTGTAAATCTGTCATCTTCAGTATCAACCAAAGTAATAACACTCAGTAGCCATTATTCAGTATGTGGCTCTTATTTAATGGATTAGTGACTTGTTTCTTGGTTTTTGTGTTTGATTTATTTTATCTTATTACAGTATGATCTGGTTTATACGTTTTTCCACACTCTGCCTCGTGATGAAAAGAATGTAAGCAACTCAATAGCACAAAGACCATCAGGTAAAATGTTTTTTGTTGATTGTTTGTTTTTTTTTATTAAGCTGATTTTTGCTTACATGCATCCCATCATTTTTTATTGATTTAACAGGGTTTTTGGGACTTTAATATTGATGGCTTATCTTTAGTATAGGATCATCAGCATGGGATTGGTGGGTGTCAGACTCCCAGCTGATCAGCCGTTTGAAAGGGCCATGATGCTCAGATGAACATTGCAGCATTGCTTACCAGGCACTGTGCTGTACATTTTGTAGTGCATTTGTATAGGTTTGCAGCACTGTACCATTTACATTGAGCTACATGTAGTACCAGGCATAGCTAGCACAGAATGTACAGTGCTAGCTACATCAAGGCATCAGCCAGGAAGTTAAAGCTTGGGCGCAAATGGGTCTTCCAAATGGACAATTACCCGAAGCATACTGCATACTGCTGTTCTTAGAAGCTGCTATAAGGGTAAAGAGCCGGAGGCAGATAGATGTATTTTCTGTGTAGTGGCTTTGCTGAATTACTACAGCTTAGCCTCTATAAAAGTGAACGGAGCTTAGCTGCAGTAACTCAACACATCCACTAAATAGACAACAGAGCTATCTGCTTCCAGTTCTGTTCTCCCTATAGTGGCTGCTGCTAACAGCTAAACAAGAAGGACCCTAGTCAGCACTATAGTTTGCCCGGAAACCCCTTTAACGCCCATGGTTTTGAAATGCGTTGTCCATTATTCCCCATAGTGTTGCATTATAGAAGCCACAGATGGGACCCTTGACCACATCAGATTGTAAATCTCATGTTTAGTCAATGCAATGTAGATTTGAGACGAGACATGTGCTCATACTAGACGTGTGAGTTATGAATCATCATTTGGGCTGTCGCTCTAGACTGCAGTACCTGCCCCCTCTACCAACATTCTGGTCATATGAAACTAAGGGGTTTACTGCAAATTTGTAATGTTGCTTATTTTTATAAAATATAAAGATAAATATTAAATTTGTGTTTTAGATGCAACATGGGCCGTTCCAGTGGGTAAAGTTGGAGGAGAGGTCAAACTCTCCATTTCCTACAAGAATGAACAGCTGTTCATCATGGTGATGCATATCCGTAGCCTGGTAAATACAAATAGTATTCAGTACTGAACAATTATAGCTCATTGCGTTACTAAGAAACTGTGGGGCATATTATTTATTTTACAGCAAATATTTAGCGTAAAAAAAAGCAGCACAAACCTCAATTTTGCAACATTTAAACGCCAGTTGCGGGAATAATCGTCAAAACTGGTGCTTTTGCCCCTCCCACACCAATATTGCTTACAAGAAAGTGACGTGGAAGTTGCACTACATTTAAGATTATTTACACCAGTTTACTTGCACAAAGCTAGTGTAGATTCCAGCATGAGTGCACAACCCAGTGGAGAAGTTGCCCCTCTTCTGAAGAGGCCTGCAGGTGTCGGAAATATGAAGACTGGGGTTCAGTATGCCACTCTTCATCAATATACTCCAGTGGGTTCTAATATTTTATTGTAAAGCAAAAAATATTACAATGGGTGCTATCATTTTGAATACATTAAAGAGGACGTGAAAGGTCCTCATGTATATGCTGTTTTACATACCGCTAGAAAGCCTTTCCCGTTATATGTCCCGGGGCTGGAGATATCGGGGGTCTAAATTTCACCGTTCACTGTCAGAAGGTCGTTCCTGACAGTCTAGCTGCGCTGTGAGGAACGCCCTCCCTGACTGTTCTCCTCCATAGTACTGTACTGGGGGGGGGGGGGGCGTTCCTCACAGCTCAGCGTCATTGCTGGGCTGTAAGGAACGCCCACTCTCTCTGTACTCATCCATAGCTCTGTACTGTCAGAGGTGGCGTTCCTCACAGCCCAGCTAGACTGTCAGGAACGTCCTTCTGACAGTGAACCGTGAAATTACGACCCCTGATATCTCCAGACCCGGGGCATTTACTGGGAAAGCCGACAGTGTGCTGAATTCAGCACGCTGTCTCCTTTCTAGCGGTATGTAAAACAGCATATACATGAGGACGTGAAAGGTCCTCTTTAAAGGGGTTGTCCCACAATAGACATTTATGATATTTCTTGTGGACAAAATGATTAAAGTCTAATTGTAGGGGTTTCCACTTTCTTCTAGAATGGGGGTTCTGAGTTTTCGATTCCTCCTCACTGCATGACCACAGTTGGAAGGAGTTTGAATGGAGCAATAGTCAAGTGTGCTACTGCTGCTCCAGTCAAAGTGCATGGGTCTATCTTAGTTAGTCCCATAGACTACGAAAGGAGGGTTAGTGCGCCTGCTGGATTGCTGCACCATTCAAATTCCTTCTCAATCTTGTCATGCAGTAAAGAGGAATGGGAACTCTAGACTCCCGTTCTACTGATCATTGGGGCCCCAGTGAGCATTACATTTTTCACCTATTAGAGCTGCAACTGCATTGAAAATCACAGAAAAACACATGCTATTTTTTAATGCAGTTTTGACCACCTGTCAACTGCACAATGGGGCAGATAAACTAATAAATATGCACCAAAATTCTGGTATAATTTGAGCAAAAAAATTGGCGTACATGTTTTTACACCTCATCTTCTATGTTTAGACATGTTCTAATGGTTTGTGCGCCTTGAATGGCATGTGGGTGGGGTTTGTTGAAAAAGGAGCATGGTTTAATATGCTAAGCTGTGAGCTAGACATTGTGCTACAATTTTGGAAGTTGTGCCACAATTTCAGCCACCATGCCACAGTTTTGTCGGAAACTAAGCCAAATAATAAGTGGAGTTTAGTTAGACTAGAGAGTAGTCCTAGTACACCTGATTTTCAAAATGCATTAGACACCTTGGCCCCCACTAGCCCCGTACCTTCTTTGTTGTAGGACGGTTCTCACATGGCGTGATTGCGGGAGCTGTCCTGTTTCTTCGGCAGCCGGAAGCCTTCTGAAGGCTTCCAGGCCTGCAATAGTAATATTTCTATTGAGGCTGGTCATAGCAAAACTTCTACAGACTGCAATACAGTTGTTAATACTATTGGAGTGCTGCCTTTTTTCTTGGATATTTACGTGGATCTGTTACCAGAGGCTCTGGGCTGAGCACCCGCCATTAACCTGGTGCTGCTGTGGACTTTCTTCTGTCACATCACCCTCTTTCCCTAGAATACATATAAAAGTAAAAAAAAAAAAATACAGTGAAACACATACACATTAGGTATCCCTGTTTCCGAAAACACCCGGTCTACAAACTTATAAAAATATTTTTCCCATACGGTGAATGCAGTAGTGGGGAAAAAAATCAAAAGTACCAAAAGTTTCGCCTCTGATAAAAAATTTGAATAAAAAGTGATCAAAGTAATAGACATTCCCAAAATGGTATAACTAAAAAGTACACCTGGCCTCGCAAACAAATACGCCCTATACAGGTGTCAGAATAAGGCGACTTTTAAAAAAATTTGGTATCCCTGGAATCATACCAAAACATTAGAATACAGGTGACGTCATTTTAGCTGCAGAGTGAACACTGTAAAAGCCCAAATACACTTTTTCTCCAATTCTATCCCATTCTAAAAAATTTTTCTAGCTTCCCAGCACATTGTAAAGAATAATAAATGGAACCATTTTGAAGAATAATTTGTCCTGCAAACATTAAGCCCTCACATGGCTATGTGAAAGGAAAAAATAAGAGTTATGGGGTTTGGAAGGGGGATGGGGGAGTCAAAAAATGTCCCTTGCGGGAAGGGGTTAAGAATATCTAGTCTAACTTTGCACTGTCTAAAAGTTTAGACAGTTTTAGTTTATCTGCACCAATGTGAATACCCTCTAAGCCACATTCTGTTTGTAGCAGACATCCCACAGTGGACCTGTCTGTAGGAAATAAAACTGCCAAAATTAACCGATTTGTGCTGCAGTTTCCTGTGCTTCCGGCCCAGGTTTTAGCTTTTGCTTTGCAAAGGTCATAGCTGAACATTCAGCAATAATTGAGATGGAGCATGTAAAACACTTTGCACTGTGGGGTTTTTTGTGCAGTGTACGGTTGGAATTTGAAATCAATCCTCAACACTTTTACTGTACTTCGTAGTGGATTAGCTCACAGCATGTGGCCTTAAAAGTGAAAATAACAGGTGAAATATGATATGTATGGGGTGTAAACTTCATAATGCTTATATTATTTTAACCAGTTTCTAGGCTGTTACAAATAAACAGCACTATTAACCTGTGGCTGTAGGCTCCATTTGTTGTGGAACAATAAGGTTTGTTTGATGAGTTGGATGTGTCAGGCATGTATATTCCCCTGGGGTTATACTGCTGTTGCTCTTTAGTTGCACAGTCAGGTAAATTACATCAGCTGCTTTGCTTTGTGTATTGCACTGTGATGACATCATATAAGAGCAAAACTAAGCAATCCACAGGGGTGTATGGCCAATACCGGTGAGGCAGAATGTGTGAACTTGCGTTGCAGCATTTTATTGTAATATTAAGTTTAAAATGACCTGTACCACGGGAATAAGACAGAGCACCTGCATAAGAAATAACAATAACAGATGGTCATATGCAGCAATTGCACATGATACAGACAATACAAGTAACAGATTTATTATTTCATTGCTAGGCCATAAGGTGAATAATCTTTGTTTTTAACTTTGAAAAAAAAAAATTAAATTCATGGGCTCATTGGTACATTGGGGCAGATTTATTAATAATGTTTAATACTTTGTTTGAAATTGTGGAGGATGACTCAGCTTATGTATCCTCCATTTTGGATTCCAGGGCCAAGTGGGCCATGCCTGTAGCCATTTTACATTCCTCTTTTGTCTAGAGAGCTCATCCCCCACCGCATGGCTTAAGGGGATGAGCCCCTCTTTGTTTCTTATCCAATAGCGATGTGCCAGAACTATTTTACAACTTTGCCACCAATCATGTTATGTTAATTACAGTAACCCGACCTGTGCTTTGTCTACACTGTACTTAAAAGCTACATTTTTCCCTCCATTAAAGCAGAACCCACTATATACACAATAGCTGTGCATATGTGTGTGTCTCTCTCTCTGAGCTAGCTCATACATCAACTTTATGAATTTTGACTTCAATACGGCGATACTGTGGCTTTTGCTGTATGATAAATTTGGTACATCTTGAAGCAATTCTATATAACTGTATACCACCTGTTAGTTGTCTTGGGTGGCGTCCACACTACCGTTGCTGACCGTTGGTACTGTCCGTTGCTATTGTCCGTTACAAGATTTTAGCATCGGACACTAGCTGAATCATCAGAAATCCGTTAAAATTTCAATGGGTTTTTATATTGTGTCCGTTAGTGTCCATTTGTGTCCGTTTACACCAAATCCGTCAGAAGTCCGTTATTTTTTCGCGGACAGAAAATCCTACATGCAGGACTTTTTGTCCGTTATTTTTTTAACATTGAAGTCTATGGGTAACAGACTTATAACGGACAGTAACTGATAGCCATACTGTCCGTTATTTTATGTCCGTTTTTTTCCTGCGTATGCTCAGAAAGCAGGGGAAAAAAAACGGACAGTTTAAAAAAAAACAGTGTTAAAAAATGGACACTAACTGATGCTAATGTGTCCGTTTTTTTTTAACTAATATCCATTAAGTGGATCAGTTAAAAAAACAGACACATTAACATCAGTTAGTGTCCGTTAATGTCTGTTATGATAGGTGTCCGTTTTTTTTTTTTTTTTTCTTTTTTTAACGGACACTATCAGAATGGACATTAATGGTAGTTTGAACTCTACCTTACTTTGTAACATTTCCACCGAATTTTGGCACATTGATACATCATAAACCATGCCCTTTCCTACAAGTCACACTTGTTGAATTTACCAGTTAGGCACACAATATCTCACAACACACAAAAAAATATGGTGCACAACATTTATACCTATTGGCGCAGCTTTGTAAATTATATATATATATATATATATATATATATATATATAAAAAAGAGAGAGAGAGAGAGATATATATATTATATTTAGTTAGAAAACAATTTTTTTTCACTGTGCATGTGTTTTTTGATCAGCCCCTTCAGGATAACAATGAGCCAAATCCATATGTGAAGATCTACCTGTTGCCAGATCCACAGAAGACAACAAAAAGGAAGACTAAAGTGGCCAAGAAAACATGCAATCCAACCTATAATGAAATGGTAAGTATTTCCATAGATAATAGTTATGAGCCGTAATTCCCTGTCCTGTCTTCCTGGAGATGAGGCTGAGATAAGATCAAAGCTGACCAGACACATTAAACCCAACAATTTTGATAGGTTCGGCCACCCATCTAATGTGTATGGGGGGCTTCCGCATTTTCTCTAATTATCTTAGTGATATCAGTCTTATGTCGGTTGCCAATGGATACGACCATGAATTTAGGAACTATCTATTTTCTGGGACTTGTCAGAAAACCAGCCATGATTCCTTCAATGTGGACATATTATCAGACAGGGACTGTGCACAATAGAGAAGATAATCCTGTCACAACAGAAAAAAAAAAACACAGCTGGGTTTCTGACAAGTACCAGATCATAGAGATCCTACATTCATGGTTGTATCCATTGGTAACCAATCAAGACAAAAGACTGACCAATTGTTTGCTAGAGAAAATCTTTAAACTCTGCCAAATTTTTCATTATATTTGCAAAATGTTTATCATTCAATTACAAATATAAATGTGGTTATGTTCATGAAAAAAACCCTTTAATAAAGAATTTTTGATTTTGGCTTTGGGTGGCTGATTTTGATCACGTCTTTGTTGACCACCTGTCAGGGAACCTTTAAAAACCAGTCGTTCTTTTTTTTCTGAAGGTGGCCTTAAATATGTGCATGCAGTTGTAATAATGGCATGTTTAAAAAAAAGTCTTTCCAAAAAGGTTAAAGATCAGTGTGGTGTCTGACACCTGGACCCCACACAGATCTGTTCTAACATTCTCCATGTATTGGAAGCTGCTAGTGGATGATATTCACCTGGAGCAGAGCTACAGTTCACCAGAACCACTGCTATCCACCCTTCCGCTCACAGCTTCTGACACCCAGAGGCTGCTAGGACAGATGATCTGGTCAGGGTATGGGTGTCTGCATCCAATAGGTCATCAGTAGAGATGAGATAATCGAAGCTGATGAAGTGGAATTCAATCCGAATTTCAGGAAATCTTTCATTCGCATGGAATTTGAATTTGCTCATGCTTCGTTGTAACGAATCACATTTTTTCAAAATGGCTGCTGCACATGGGGCAAGGATCTCTGGGAATGCGGGATCACCCACAATGCTATGCGTGGAGCCAATCAGCAGCCAGCCCTGTGATGTCACAGCCCTTTAACCCCTTCGCAAGTGCCCACAGCATGTTTGACTGCTGCATCCAAGGTGTTAAAACCTCCGATTGGTTATGGAGCAGGGTGTTAGCTATAACTGACAGCTTAACACCCTGCTCCATAACCGATCGGGGGTTTTAACACCTTGGATGCTGCGGTTAAACATGACTGCAGCATTCAAGGGGTTCCACTATTTTGCCGCCCACGCATCCACCCCGACTCTGCAGGACAGGAAATAGCTGTTTATTCACAGTGATTTAATTCATATCGAATAGAATCGTATCAGAAAATTCGGCGAAGTTGCCAAATTGAATTTTTGAAAACTTCGCTCATCTCTAGTCATCAGTATGAAAATTCAATTTGGGGCCGGAAAACCCTTTTTATTTTATCCGTCCTTTACTGTGCAGCAGTTTTACTTTTCCTGCATTAAGTGGAGATCTCCTTGTATTAGATTACACAGTACAATCTGTGAACATAATGGGTGATACAGTTAAACACAATTTGATGCATAGATAAAACAAGGATGAATTTCAAAAGCATTAAGTCTGTATTAGACAACCAGATGTCAGCCATGACAAGTGCTGATCAATGAGAAATAGTTTGATAGGCACTTGTTTGCCTAGTTAGACAGACCGGGGGAAGAAACCATCTCTACTGCATTTGTTCTTCCATCATTGGGCTGCATGGATTATCGGCAGTACTGTTCTGATTACACCGGTGATGTGCTGCCGATAATCTGCATAAAAGATGCAATCCACTGACCAGCAAGTGTTCATTCTAGTGAGCTGATCAACAGCTCTATTAGACAGTCCAATTATCAGGAACAAGTGTTCCCAGTGGTGCTCATTGCTGAAACTAGCCCTGCATATTGGCCAGTCTAATAGCGCCATTAGTGTTACTACATATTGTAGATGGACAACTGTTTTCACTATTGCATAATGAAATATATATTGGTTAAACAGTTCTCTAGTAACAGTATTTAATAGTTTATTTAGATTTATCAATATTTTTTGCTTGGGGGTCTGGTGACTTTGACATCTCCAAGGGGTCTAAATGAAGGGAGTTTTAGCTCCATCTAACAGTCCTAGAAGTAACACTCTGATTTCTGCAGTCGATAAACCTTTCTAAATGTATTAATAAATGTGGCTTTATATTTATGATTTTGGCAGGAGTGGACAACCATCTAATGAGTGTGAGGGTGTCTATACAACATCTTCTATCAGATAGAAGCAGCCCTAACTTCACTAAGATGAAGGAAATGTCTTATATTTTTATGTATGAAGTCTGGGTGCTGGTCTAGGCTCTGTTGAGGTATGAGTTGTACTTGGACCCTGGTGCCTGAGGCTTTTCTGCTACAAAAGAACACCACAGTACTATAAATGACACACAAAAGTTTGAGAGCCCTGTTGCAGATTTCACTGGGGTCCAGAGGCCTCATGTTATGCCTCTAGTATTAGATGTAAACACCCAAGACTCTGGAGAGGCCCAGCATCATTTCCCACATTGTTTAATAGAATGACATTCCTGTTGCAGCACATAAGATTTTATTCTGAGAAAATATCTTTTTTTTTCTTATTTTACAGCTGGTATATGATAGGATTCCTAAAGGAGACCTTCAACAACGTGAGATTTGGCTAACTGTGCTCAGTGAAGGAGGATTTTGGGAAAATATCCTTCTTGGAGAAGTCACCATTCGACTTAGAGATATAGACCTCAGTCGGGAGAAGATTTGCTGGTTCAAGCTTGGTTCTGCTAGTCAAATGGATTAAACCACACTGAGTAATTCTTATAGCATGTGTCACCGGTATGGTGACTGCTCTCTAAGATGCCTTGTTTTATTTATAAGGCCATTGTAACCAGACACGAGCTCAAGGAGTTTTAATTGACAGCGGATATTAATATATATTATATTTTTTTCCAAGGGAATTCAAGAGACTGCAAATAATTACTGGCTTCCTTCTAAAGAAGGGTTCAGACAAAGACTGGAAAAAATACAGTATGTTTAATAAGTTTACCTTGTGTCAAGGGAAGCAGTCTAGTATAGAATTAGCCTAAAAATTTAGTTGTTTTTTTTTTTGTTGTTGTTTTTTAATGGACAGCGCTGAAGCATAGGTTTTAGTGGTGTAAATGAATCTGTCCATGACATGATATGGGGATAGGTGGGCATGAACAAGCCTTACTGTGCAGGAAGTTGCTCTTGAAACTCTTAGACCTGTGCATCCTGGAGAGTTTAGATTACGTTACCAGTGCAAATAGATCTAAGCACCTTTTTTAATGCAGCTGCTTTGGAATTGTATGTATCTTGATTTATACTTCTCAATATTTCGTTTTACTATTGTTGTCGTTGTATTTATTTAATTTCTAAAGCTAGATCTCTTGCTGGTTCTTTTCCTGTAGTCTCCTTTAACCTAACTAAATATGATCTTGAAGAAAGTAAAGATCCAGTATATCCAAATATTAACAAATAAGAGGACCAATGCCCATTGTACCTAGCGTGGAATAAATATCCCAGAGAATGTTTGTGTATAAGGGCTTGTAGTTCTGTTAAATTATTATTTAAGGCCTAAAGATTGTATATTAGCTATAGGTCTCTTCTCCTTCTGTATACCATCCGGGGAAACACTTGAATCCTGCATTGCTCTGATTTTAAGGTTCTCCATAAGAACTATATTGAACAAACACCATCCATATGGACTGCTTTTGTTTTAGATGTATGAAGATAAATAACATAATGTCAGTATATATGAAAAGTACATGTAAAAATAATATTGTGTAGTTAGAAACAAGGGGACCATGCGAGGGATCTCCATAGTGGTTATGTTTTGCACAGGCCAGTGATTGCACTCATAGAATGCCAAGAAATTTTATTGACTGTTATATTCTTACTGAATTTTTGTACTTGAAAGAATTTTCAAAATATTGGGGACACAAAAAATCTAAACTTCACCATGCAGTAAAATGTCTGCAAACCATAATCTAGCCTCTCCAAAATATGAAGTAACCCAGGTACTGCTGAAGTTGGAGGTAGCGCCTGTAATCCTCATACAATGAGAATTTGGACTTGCATACGCTGTCTACACGTTCAGTTAAGAATTTGCTTCCCAAGGAGAGCTACGTTCAAGAAGACAGTGGTTCATCTGCCCCTGCCTATTACTGACCACTAATGCAAAATTTATGATAATGTGTATGTGCTGAATAAATGAAGCTGTTCTGATTTCCACAGTACTCAAGTCTAAATACTACTTTATTGGGACATTGTTATGACTTGTATTCCTGTATAGTGCTTCCTTTATACACTCCTCAAAGTTGAAATTGCAGCACCAAGAAGAAATGTCTTGGAATTAAGAAATTCACAGAAGCAAATGTAAGTGATTTAAAAAAAAAAAAAAAAAAAAAGCAAAATATTCAAACATCTCGATTTATTCAGTATGGAGTATGAGCATCACTCACAGAAATAGACTTACCTACATGCCTTGGCATATCATCACTGAGGTTATTAATGGTTATCTGAAGAATGTTATGCCACGCTAAAAGCACGTGGGTATACAAATCCCTTTGCAATTGACGACCAGTGACATCTCAGTTGTGCTCAATGGGAAATGATGCAGGCTATGGTAGCTTATTCAGAACAGACAGGGTGCATACAGTTGCATGGGTAACATTCGACTTGGCACTGTGTCTTTTTTCTAGCTACCGTACATTTATATCACTTCACACCATAATTCTGGGAGTAGGACTGCATAGTGTGATGTTCTGTTGTGAAGACCTCTTTGTGGCTTTACTCACATAGTCTCTAGACCAATCTCTTGCTATCGTTACATCTAAGACAAAAGCAGGAGTCATAGCTGAAGAGGATAGACCTCCATTCCAGCCTCCATTGCTGTTTTGTGCACCATGATAGCTTTTTAGGTTGCACGAGGTGAATAGGACACCTGTAGCTGGACATCTGGCTCATACCCCATTGTCGTGCAAATGCCTTCTAATGGTTTGTATCTATACTATTTGCCGCCCTAGGCTTGGATGTGATGTCTAATTTCGCTTGCAGTATAGAATGGATTACTGCACTCCATTCTTCCAATTATATGATCTGTCTGTACAGAGATTTGTCCCTGCGCAACTCTTGCTGTCATTTTTATCATTGCTCTTCTAACCACTGGGGCACATAATGCAGGCATCTTGACCTAGGCATGGAGTGCCTAAACTAGGGTGTCTCAATTAAAGAATTCTACTCTTCTTAGTTGCGTCAAGTGGCAATAACTGGCACATTAATGAACAGGAGGCATCGCACAATCATCCCACACCCTTTTACCTGATTTTTGAGGTTTCATATGGTAATAAGGTTTGCATTCAATCTGTATTTTATGACCCTCCCACATGGCACAGATTTACAAATCATTAGTGACACCTTTTATCTCAGTTTGCATAATTTTACATCTTGTCCTTGTTGTTGCAATCTCAGTATTGAAAAGTATGTGAGATATGCTTTGAAGGGGTTGTCCAATATGAAAAAAACATATATTTTATTTTTCTAGAAACCACAGCTATTTTCCAATGCTACTCTTGTCCATTTGCTGTATCTGGTAGTGCAGCTCATTCCGTAATCCTGGAAATCCTTTAATGGCCATTAACTTTTTTTATAACCTTTACATTAATCAGTACTACAAGTGAAAATCAGAAACTGTAAAGATACCTTATCCTCATACCTGCCTCTCTTCCTGCTCCTTTCCCCTTTCCTATACTGATATTCGCACTGAACTATCTGCTTATTTCTGTCTTGCTAGAGTAAAATGGACATTAGGCCAAATACAGCCTTACATAGTAGTCTATGGAGAGGGGAGGAGGAGTGAGCAGGAGCCCTTAGAGAAATGGAGAGAAACTGATGCAGATAACGGTAAACTGTGTGTCTAACTCAAAGTGCTTATTCACATCAATACAAGTCAATACATACGTCTTTGCTTTAGTATGATTTTTATATGATCCATGCTTCTGAGTGAGAGAGAGAATTATGGAGCAGATTCCCCTCTGCTTTCCGTGTATTGTCTATAGCAGACATCATAGCTGCTAGTCTCCACTATTCTAATTGCCAAAAATCTGCTTCATGCATGAAGTTTTGTAAATCATTAAATAAAAAAAATAAAAAAAACTTTCAAATATTATAATTTTAAAAAAGGACTTTTCACCAGGATTTTCACTACTAAACCCACAGCACGTGGGTATGTTTTTCTGATCTCTATGTAAGACGGTTTTAAGAAGCAATGGGAAATATCTAGGAAGCTCTTATAGTTTTCCCTTCTGCTCAATCCACTCCTGGCTTTGGCTCAAAAAAAAAAACCCAGTAAAATCTCCAACAAAAAAAGGAGCGTTTCCGCAATGTGGGCCTCAGCCTTAAAAGAAAAAATGACATAGGGTATCCCCCCTCCATTTTTCATACCCAGCCACTACAAGCAGCCTAGCATTACCAGGGTGAAATGCCCCACGAGTTTTGGCCCTTCGCAAGCTGCAGTTGTCCGAGTACCAAGCTATCACTCCAGCTCTTCCTGGTGGCAGTGGGTAGAGAAGTGATAATGGGGGGGATGGTGTTATAGTGTCAGCCTTTTTTTTTTTTAGTGGCTAACGCTAATCGCCATTTTAATAATAGACACTGTCAAGATTGCATGAAGTATTAAAAAAAAAAAAAAAGTAAAAACTTCCCACATAAAATATATAAAGAGATAGAGATATATATATAAAAGCATAGATAGTTAGTGTTGGTCTAAACAGTCCTTCAAAACAATACAAAGGATGAAATACAGCATGAAAAAAAAAAATCTCATACTTTCCTCTATATGTCTTCTGTCTTCTGCTCCAGCAGTGCCCCACATGTAAGTTAATGGCCCCAGCAGTGCCTCCACACTCAATGATATCTATATTACATGCTGTTTTGCATGCAATACCTCTTGCCCAGGGCAGATGCCCCACAGGCACCATCCTTACTTTTCATGAGTACCGATGATGCTTATTGCAGTTACAGGTGCCCCAAGAATGAGTGGTGATCTGCATTTATCAGTCACTACTCTGTTCCAGGTTCCCCCCTGTTCGGAAGATGTTAGAAAGGAGTGGGTAAAATAAGGTGCTGCCTGGTATGCCGTGGATCCAGTAGGTGACGCTGCCTATTGTGGCTGTTAGTATGAGGCACCACCCACTCTGTCCATGTCAAACCTGGTATGCTAGGTGTAGTGTTGTAGTGAGGATGCAGGTCACCTGGAATAAGTCCACTATGCTATAATGACTTGTATGGATCAGAACTCTATTCCATGCTTCCTCCAAGAATCTGTGTCTAGCATCTGCCCCTTCTAGCTCAGCTCCTCCTCCCTTACTACCTCACTGTTGCTAGGCAGACAAAGCAAAATGAATAAGCAGCAAAGAACATACAGAATATACTTATAACAACATCACATCTCTCCCCTTCTTATAAAACAAAAGAAAATGCAACCATTATAAATGAACAATATATCAAATGTCCAGATTGACAGGAAAATTTTACTGCTGAACATAATCCATGAGGTGCGTTGGTGGCCTTCGACTCTCGTTCGGTAGCGTCAAGACATCTCATTATCAGATAAAGTCTGTGAATTGTCGGAGGCATCTCTTGTTGGTGTTGCTGAACCATTTGTATCTGGTGGGATTTCCTCATCATCCGTCTCCTCTGTACTTGCTTCTGGGTCATAGCCACAAAGCTTTTTAAAATGGGACACATTTCTTGTGACTTGATGACCCTGGTGTTGAGCAGTAACCATGGTACCTTTGACGTGCGTGACTTGAAAGGGTATCGGATGATAATTTATCACTAGGTCTCAGCCTTTTAACAAGAACCCAGTCTCCCACGTCCAGCTGTTTGAAACAATGACTGCTCTTATCTGCATATTTTTTCATCCTGCCATTGGCAAGGGAATCATTGAGGACCAATGGAGTCTGGACAGAAACTACAGGGATGTTCGGAAGCTTAATGCACAAAGACCTGCCGAAAAGCGCAGTTGCTGGTGGAGTTCCTGTAGTAGAGTGTGGGGTGGCTCTTTACTGTCTAAGGAATCTGTATAATTCTTGTTCCAAATCCTTGTGTTCCATGGTAGCAATCTGAAGAGTTTTGTTGATTGATTGCATGAAGCGTTCCACTTCGCCATTGGCTTGAGGCCAGTAAGGAGTTATTTTCCTGTGGGTGAAACCAAGATAAGTTGCAAATGACTGAAAATCTGCACTATTGAAAAGCGGCCCATTGTCGGTCTTTACTGTTTCAGGTATGGCATATGCAGAGAAGATCTTGTCCAGTTTTGGTATGACTGCTCCTGCTGAGGTGGTGGAAACAGGTTCAATGACTGGAAACCTAGAAAAATCATCTATGACAACCAGTAAATAGGAATGATCTGGTAAAGTGCAGAAAGCAACACTGACAGTCCACGGACTTTCTGGCAGAGGTGACATTAGTACTGGTGCTATGGTCCACCGTAGTTGCTTGACAAGGTATACATGCTTCCACTTGTTTATCCAGTCCTGGAAACCATACAGTGCTGGCCAAAAGTATTGGCACCCCTGCCATTCTGTCAGATAATACTCAATTTCTTCCAGAAAATGATTGCAATCACAAATGCTTTGGTAATAATATCTTCATTTAATTTGTCTTCAATGGAAAACCACAAAAAGAATTGTCAAAAAGCCAAATTGGATATAATTCCACACCAAACATAAAAAAGGGGGTGGACAAAAGTATTGGCACCCTTTGAAAAATCATGTGATGCTTCTCTAATTTGTGTAATTAACAGCACCTATTACTTACCTGTGGCACATAACAGGTGGTGGCAATAACTAAATCACACTTGCAGCCAGTTGAAATGGATTAAAGTTGACTCAACCTCTGTCCTGTGTCCTTGTGTGTACCACATTGAGCATGGAGAAAAGAAAGAAGACCAAAGAACTGTCTGAGGACTTGAGAAGCAAAATTGTGAGGAAGCATGAGCAATCTCAAGGCTACAAGTCCATCTCCAAAGACCTGAATGTTCCTGTGTCTACCGTGCGCAGTGTCATCAAGACGTTTAAAGCCCATGGCACTGTGGCTAACCTCCCTAGATGTGGACGGAAAAGAAAATTTGACGAGAGATTTCAACGAAAGATTGTGCGGATGGTGGCTAAACATCCAACATCCAGCCTCGACTAACATCCAAACAAGTTCTAGCTGCCCTGCAGTCCGAGGGTACAACAGTGTCAACCCGTACTATCCGTCGGCGTCTGAATGAAAAGGGACTCTATGGTAGGATACCCAGGAAGACCCCACTTCTGACCCAGAGACATAAAAAAGCCAGGCTGGAGTTTGCCAAAACTTACCTGAGAGAGCCAAAAACTTTTTGGAAGAATGTTCTCTGTTCAGATGAGACAAAAGTAGAGCTTTTTGGGAAAAGGCATCAACATAGAGTTTACAAGAAAAAAAAAAGAGGCCTTCAAAGAAAAGAACACGGTCCCTACAATCAAACATGGTGGAGGTTCCCTGATGTTTTGGGGTTGCTTTGCTGCCTCTGGCACTGGACTGCTTGACCGTGTGCATGGCATTATGAAGTCTGAAGACTATCAACAAATTTTGCAGCATAATGTAGGGCCCAGTGTGAGAAAGCTGGGCCTCCCTCAGAGGTCATGGGTCTTCCAGCAGGACAATGACCCAAAACACACTTCAAAAAGCACTAGAAAATGGTTTGAGAGAAAGCACTGGAGACTTCTAAAGTGGCCAGCAATGAGTCCAGACCCGAATCCCATAGAACACCTGTGGAGAGATCTCAAAATGGCAGTTTGGAGAAGGCACCCTTCAAATCTCAGGGACGTGGAGAAATTTGCCAAAGAAGAATGGTCTAAAATTCCAGCAGAGCATTGTAAGAAACTCATTGATGGTTACCGGAAGCGGTTGTTTGCAGTTATTTTGTCTAAAGCTTGTGCTACCAAGTATTAGGCTGAGGGTGCCAATACTTTTGTCGGGCCCATTTTTGGAGTTTTGTGTAAAATGATCAATGATTTGACTTTTTTTTTCATTCACTTTTGTGTTTTTTCATTGCAAGCAAAATAAATGAAGATATTATTACCAAAGCATTTGTGATTGCAATCATTTTCTGGAAGAAATTGAGTATTATCTGACAGAATTGCAGGGGTGCCAATACTTTTGGCCAGCACTGTACTTTCTCCCTAAGCAATTGCTTTGTTTTAACTATGCCTTGATGAACCAGATCGATCACTCTACTTTGAAGTTTCTGAGGTATGACCAGACAGTTGTCACGCATTAGTATGTTAGAATCCGATACAGAGAGATCTGAGTTGGGCATCAGAATCCACCGCATGTTTAATTTCTTCTATGGTCATTGCTCTTGGCACACAATGTGTGACAACGAAATTTACATGCTCCTCAGCTAAGACAGTGGGAGGCAAATCATCTTTGGAAGACTGTGGTGAAGGGTATCTTGAAAAATAGTTTGCAGGATTCCCAGCTCCTGCCTCATATCTCAAATGAAAGTGGTAGTTCTGTAGGCGGAGTTGCCAGCGTTCAAGTCGTGGGGGGTGGCTTTGACGAATGTTTATTGAAGATCAGAATGAGTGGTTTATGATTGTGAATGGACGACCAAAGAGGTAAAGATGGAAATGCAGGCATCCCCATACAACTGCAAGAGCTTCCCTCTCAGTTTGGGAATAGCGCCATAACTGTGTCACTAGTCAGACTGGACTTTAGTGTGTCAAATGCTGATTGATGTTCAACCGTCCATGACCAAGGAGCATCTTTTTTAGTGAGGTGTCGTAGGGGTTCAGAAACAGTAGCTAGATCAGGTATGACACATCCACAGTATGTGACCAGTCCAAGAAAACTCCGAACATATGATACATTTTGAGGCTGGCTAGCAGAGGTTATGGCAGCTATTTTCTCAAGGTCTGCGGAAACGCCATTTTCAGAAAAAATATAACCAAAAAGTCTCTGAAAGACTTGTTCTGAGTAGTTGCCATTTTCCTCTTGGGTTGTGCCAAAGATAAGGATGTCATCACTGACATTGAGGACTCCAGGTATTCCTGAAAAAATCTGTCTGATAACGTTCTGAAATATTTCTGTAGCTGATGAAATGCCAGAGTTCAGCCTCTTGAACCTTCTCAGACCAACATGAGTGCTAAAAGTTGTTATATATCTGGAGTCTGGGTGCAATTCAAGCTGATGATAACCAGATTTTAGATCAATTTTTGAAAATATTTTTGCACTATTTAGATCTGTGAGAATGTCATCAATAGTAGGCGTAATGTGCCTTTCTCTTTGAATGGCTCGATTGGCATGTTGCATATCCACACATAATCTGATTTTACAAGGCTGCTTAGGTTTAGGTGCTACACGTTCAATAACATCAGATGTCTCCAGGTCTTGCAGTTCTTTCTCCATAAACTTGCGGACATGGAATGGGATACGCCTGTGAGGTTGAACTGAAGGCTGTACTGACTGGTCAATGTGTAATTTCACTTTAAAGACTTTCATCTTTCCTAGGCCTTGAAAGAGTTGAGGATATTTCTGCATAATATTTTGAACAGAAGAGTGTGTTGCGCTTGCGTTTACCAGTTTCACCAGGCCCAGAGATACCACACTACTGCAGCTGAGAAGAGTGTCTGCAGAACACTCCACTACATAGAAAGTGTCCGTGATGGATTTCCCATCAGACGTTAGTACTGACTGAAATTTGCCACAAAGGGGTAATGCAGTAGCCGAACCATAAGGATATATCTTCAGGTTAGTACTTTGCAAAGCAGGTTTGTTCTTTAGCTGGTTATAGGTGGTGTGACTAATAACATTGACAGACACCCCTGTATCTATCAATGTCTCCACCGGAGTGCCATTTATTAAGATGACTTGTTTGTGGTTAGTAATTGTATGCACATTTTGAGACCCCTCTTCAGTCACTGAGAATAAGTAGGTGCTGCTGGGCTCATCAGCTGGGGGCACTGTCTGAACTTTCTGTGGCATGACTTGGTTTGCAGAGAGAGAAGATTGTGATTTTAGATCTGCAAACTTTTGCAAAGTGATTTTATTTCCCACAGTTATAACAAGTTACTCCCTTTGCTGGGCAGGGTTTCTGATGAGGATAAGGACCTCCACAGTTGTAGTAGGTTGATGCCTGTGTGAGAGGCACATGTGGCTTCTGAGTGAGCTTTGCTATAGAACAGGGGTAGGCAACCTTTTTTGTTCGGCGTGCCGATTTCGATTAAAAAAATCAAAGTTGAGGTACTCGGAGTGCTGGTCAATAATTGTAAGTCTGACGACCCCTGCACACGGTATTATGACACAGGACCCCCTGCACACAGTATTATGTCACATAGCGGCCCCTGCACGCGGTATTATTCCCCATAGCGACCCCTGCACATGGTGGTATGCCCCATAGCGGCCCCTGCACGCAGTATTATCCTCCATAGCGGCCCCTGCACACAGTATTATCCTCCATAGCGGCCCCTGCACACAGTATTATCCTCCATAGCGGCCCCTGCACACAGTATTATCCTCCATAGCGGCCCCTGCACACAGTATTATCCTCCATAGCGGCCCCTGCACACAGTATTATCCTCCATAGCGGCCCCTGCACACAGTATTATCCTCCATAGCGGCCCCTGCACACAGTATTATCCTCCATAGCGGCCCCTGCACACAGTATTATCCTCCATAGCGGCCCCTGCACATGGTATAATATTCACTCACTAGCTATTATTATCCTGTGGGGTCTCTTCAGACCGCCATCAAGTAAAGGCCCAAGCTGAACACGTGCACTATTTACGGTATTTTTCAGAAAAAAAAGACAAGTCTGACTATAAGACGCACCCCAGGTTTAAACAAGAAAAATAAGGATTAGATCGGGGGCAACTAACGTGGCATTACACTGTGTGGGGTGACTAACATAGCATTATACTGTGCAGGGGGCACTGTGTAGGGGGCACTAACATGAGATTACATGGTGTGGGGGGCAACTATTGTGGCATTATACTGTAGGGGGGCATTAAGGAACATTATATTGTGGGTACTGACATTAGTGCTCCCATTATTGTTCCTCCTCAGTATGCTCCTTAGCAGGGCTGTTTTAACACATTGGTGGGTTCAGTGCTTTGGTTTCATAGGTGGGCCCCCCATCGCCACCACTTAGGAATACCCGACTTGCACAAATTATAATGTCCCATTAGAGGCCCTAACACAGTATAATGCCTCCCTAGTGGTGCCTTACACTATAATGTCCGCCTCCACCTATCCCCACAGTTAATGTCCCCATCCATCTGTCCCCAGTTTAACCCTGTGCATGCAAATTAAATAGGAGCTTACATGATGCCTTTGGTGACTTTGTGCATGTGTTGTGTAAGTGTTTGGTGCGACACTTTTGGCGCTGCGACCTGGACGATGGTAAATGTCTGGGTCACAGCGCCAATAAACTTCCTGGTTAGGGTCAGAGGGGTATTACATTATCTCTCAATGTGACAATCAGAGAGCAAAAGTACAGTATGCTCTCTGATTGATAGGAGAGGGGATAACATGGACAGAAGTCCTCTCTACCCTGCCCCCCCCCAACCCCCATCACCCCCCGGATCACAAACAGGTTATCATTGTCTCTACAGTCATGGCCAAAAGTTTTGAGAATGACACAAATATTATATTTTCACATGATCTGCTGCCCTCTGGTTTTTATGTGTGTTTGTCAGATGTTTTTATCACATACAGAAATATAATTGCATTCATATTATGAGTAACAGAAGCTTATATTGACAGAATGAGTTAATGCAGCAAGTCAATATTTGCAGTGTTGACCCTTCTTCTTCAGGACCTCTACAATTCTCCCTGGCATGCTCTCAATCAACTTCTGGACCAAATCCTGACTGATAGCAGTCCATTCTTGCAGAATCAATGCTTTAATTTTGTCTGAATTTGTTGGTTTTTGTTTGTCCACCCGTCTCTTGATGATTGACCACAAGTTCTCAATGGGATTAAGATCTGGGGAGTTTCCAGGGAATGGACCCAAAATCTCTGTTTTGTTCCCTGAGCCATTTAGTTATCACCTTTGCTTTATGGCAAGGTGCTCCATCATGCTGGAAAAGGCATTGTTGAGCGCCAAACTGCTCTTGGACGGTTGGGAGAAGTTGCTCTTGGAGGACATTCTGGTACCATTCTTTATTCATGGCTGTGTTTTAGGCAAGACTGTGAGAGAGCCGATTCCCTTGGCTGAGAAGCAACCCCACACATGAATGGTTTCAGGATGCTTTACAGTTGGCATGAGACAAGACTGGTGGTAGCGCTCACCTCTTCTTCTCCGAATAAGCTGTTTTCCAGATGTTCCAAACAATCGAAAAGGGGATTCATCAGAGAAAATGACTTTACCCCAGTCCTCAGCAGTCCACTCCCTGTACCTTTTGCAGAATATCAGTCTGTCCCTGATGGTTTTTTCTGGAGAGAAGTGGCTTCTTTGCTGCCCTCCTTGAGACCAGGCCTTGCTCCAAGAGTCTCCGCCTCACAGTGCGTGCAGATGCACTCACACCTGCCTGCTGCCTTTCCTCAGCAAGCTCTGCACTGCTGGTAGCCCGATCCCGCAGCTGAAACACTTTTAAAAGACGGTCCTGCCGCTTGCTGGTCTTTTTGGGCGCCCTGGAGCCTTTTTGGCACCAATGGAACCTCTCTCCTTGAAGTTCTTGATGATGCGATAGATTGTTGACTGAGGTGCAATCTTTCTAGCTGCAATACTCTTCCCAGTTAGGCCATTTTTGTGCAGTGCAATGATGACTGCACGTGTTTCTTTAGAGATAACCATGGTTAACAGAAGAGAAACAATGATGGCAAGCACCAGCCTCCTTTTAAAGTGTCCAGTGGTGTCATTCTTACTTAATCATGACAGATTGATCTCCAGCCCTGTCCTCATCAACACCCACACCTGTGTTAATGGAGCAATCACTGAAACGATGTTAGCTGGTCCTTTTAAGGCAGGGCTGCAATGATGTTGAAATGTGTTTTGGGGGATAAAGTTCATTTTCTAGGCAAATATTGACTTTGCAAGTAATTGCTGTTAAGCTGATCACTCTTTATAACATTCTGGAGTATATGCAAATTGCCATTAGAAAAACTGAAGCAGTAGACTTTGTAAAAATTAATATTTGTATCATTCTCAAAACTTTTGGCCATGACTGTACAGCTCCTCTCCTCCCCATCCTTCCTTAGCTCAAAGATGCTGCCTGAGGCAGGAGGGGGGGACAATTTAGAGCCCCATTTCTAAGGATCTGTTAGGGCCACAAAGATGCAACTGGATTCATTTTAAAGATGAGAATCTCATCTTTAAAAAGATACCAAGATCGCCATGATAGACCTTACAGATTCAGAGCGATTCACTGTTAAAACAATGTCAGGAATTGAGATCTGCATTGGGATTTCAATGCCGAACATCGTTTTCATCAGCGAATCGCTCAGGATGTTTAAGGACGATCATAGTGATCTTGGTATTATTTTAAAGATGAGATTCTCATCTTTAAAATGAATCCAAGTGTTTCTTTATAGCTTTAACCAATCCTGAGAAATTCACTCAGGTACAGTAGTGAAGCCGGCAATTAACGGCTTCACTACTGTATATAGACTGTGTAGAAGCTGGGTGATGCCGCATCCATCTTCAGGCAGCACCCGCCACACAGCGCCAGAACTGATGCTTCTTGTGCCAGAACCGATCCCATAGAAAACTATTGGGATCCATCCTGGCATCAGTTTCCCTCCGGCTTGTGTGTACCACGCCCGAGGGAAACGGATAGCTGCGCCGGGCATATGTGAACACACCCTTACTCACTTTTTCCTGCACTCCGCAGCCGCTGTGTGGGCGCTTCTCCCTGACGTCAGCGAACGCTGATTGGGTCTCAGGGGTCACGTCGCGTCATTATGCGTAATGACGTCGGACGTGACCCCTGAGGCCCTGTCAGCAGTCTCTTACGTCAGGCAGAAGCGCCCGAAGAGCACAGGGCGGCTACGGATCCAGGGAAGGTGAGTTAACATTGTTTTTTATGTTTGATCACCACCCGGGGGCTCCGCTTATTATACTCAGGAGTCTGAAGAGACCCCACCGTATAATAGCAGTTTTGTTTCGGCCGTGTTTGGTCCGATCGAAACTGCTGGGTGAGGACTCCGCTGCCGTGCCAGGGAAATAAGCCGACCCCTGCTATAGAAGATGGCTGCTCTGGCATACAGTCTGTGTTCTCTATAAATTTAGCTTGATTCTCTGCTGCACCTTGAATACATGCAATGTCCAGTAACTTTGCTAAAGTCATGGTGGGATCTCTGAGTGCTTGTCTCCTTAACTTAGATGAGACACATCCTTGTATGATTTGCATCAGAATTTCCTTGTCTGTATCTGCAAATTCACAGTATGCTGCAAGTTGGCTGCGGAACAATATGATAAAAATTTCCTATAACAACAAAAAAAAGAACACAGGAGGAGATACAGGCCCTGAAATCATCATTGCATAATGACACAGAGGAAATGAAGGCCAAACTCCACATATACTACTGGAAACTTCAGGACATGCTTATTAACAACAAAGAGAAAAAACTCCACAGACTGAGACAAAAAGACCTCATTACTACAACTGCAAATACCAGCCCACCTCAGCAAAGCTGTGTTGTGAATCTTTCCTCCTATGAGCCAAACAAACACGAAATGTCAGTTCTCTCCAAAGGTCTGTCCTTCTGCCCCTCAGCACACACTGACCATATCAAACTCTGCAATGCTATAGAGGAGTTTTTCAGAAAAATGAGATTGAGGGAATATTTTTATGACACAGACCTTCCATACAGCAGCGACTCTGAGATGGAACAGCCCATAAGGAATCCTACCAAAAAATCTACCTGGACCCCACACCCTGGAACTAACACAGCACTAGATAAATATATTGACTGTTTCAGAAGCAAAGTAAAATCAGAAATCCTGGAGAAACAAAAGAAACAGGTGCATAACCTAACCCTGCAGAAACAGAAGGCTATTGCTTCACTGAAAGAAAATCAGGATATAATAATAAAACCAGCTGACAAAGGGGGCGCAATAGTCATAATGAACACCTCAGACTATATCCAGGAAGCAAACAGGCAACTGTCAAATCCCATCCATTACTCCAAACTTGGAAGTGAGCCCACAGAGGCCTATATGAAAAAACTAAAGAGTATGATCAAGAAGTTTCCAATCCAGATCCAGAATCAGGTAAAAGGGCTTATTCCACAAGATCCCAGGCCGGGCTGCTTCTATATGCTCCCAAAGATACACAAAGATGGCAACCCTGGGAGGCCTTTCATTTCTGGCATTGGGACACTGACAGAAAACATCTCAGGTTGGGTGGAAAATCTCCTGTCGGGTACACCTGGAAAAACAAAACCTCCCAACAGAACCAGTAACGCAGCTCATACAATTCATCTTTAGCCACAACCATTTTACCTTTGGAGAGGATCTATATCTACAGCGAATGGGAACTTCAATGGGGACCAAATGTGCACCCCAGTATGCAAATCACTTTATGGCAGAACTGGAAGGAACATATTTATCAACATGCGCCACCAAACCTATGATTTACCTTAGTTATATCGATGATATCCTTGTCATCTGGACTGCAGGTGAGGAGGCCCTACTTCAATTCCATAATGACTTCAATGACTTTCACCCTACCATCAACCTTAAACTTAGCTATTCAGGGAGTGAAATTCACTTTCTGGATACCACAATATACATCAAAGACCACCAGCTACTCAAATTGATATACCACAAACCCACAGACAGAACGGCCTATCTGAGAAACGACAGCTTCCACCCCAAGCACACAAGACAATCTATTATCTACAGCCAGGCTATACGATACAATCGTATTTGCTCCGACAAAGCAGACCTGGACAAGCACCTCCTGGATCTGAGGATGAAATTTCTCCGATTGGGATACAAACCAAAAGTGACAGA
The DNA here is from genome assembly GCA_947044405.1 of Leptodactylus fallax. Taxonomy (NCBI): domain Eukaryota; kingdom Metazoa; phylum Chordata; class Amphibia; order Anura; family Leptodactylidae; genus Leptodactylus; species Leptodactylus fallax. The sequence continues at coordinate 441,609 of CAMRHE010000522.1, read as the reverse complement.
CAACCAATTAAACAAAGCGGCAGCCATTAACAGAGACAGTCTGCTCATATATAAAAAGACCCAGAAAGAAGCCCGAGTGCCCCTAGTTGTCACCTACAACCCACAGCTGGAAATCCTACGAAGGATTGCCAAGGATCTACAACCTGTGCTACATAGGGACAACAGACTCAAGGACATATTTCCAGTCCCCCCTCTCCTTTCGACAACCACCAAACATGAGGCGTATTATTGTCCGGAGTGCCCTGAAGGCCCCAACTGAAAATGGCACCTCACCTTGCCTACAAAAAAGGTGCATGACCTGCAAGCACATCCACACCGCTGACAATGTTCCTGTCCCACAGTCACAACTGGTGCACAGAATTAGGGGGACATTTTCCTGCAGGTCTTCCAATGTGGCCCGCCAGACCACACAGCAAACACTCCCGGAGTTGAGGCAGCTCCACTTACTGGATCCACAGCTCACCTTATTTTAACCACTCTAAATTCAACCCTCTCTGTTTTGGGAATGCGGTCACATTAGCAACTAGTGCCCATACCAGAGATGAATTGGGCAGCGGAATGATGATTGCAGCTAACCACTCACTTTCTGGGCGCCAGTAACTGCATACAGGCAGTATTACAATAGGTCACACCCCTATAGATAACATACAGTGGCACATCATTGCATTCACTACAGACAATAGAAGATGTCACAGCTTATCTACTCCTCCTCCCTGCACAGAGCATGTATAGAAAACTCTCCCATAAACTTCAATGAGTTTGCTCCAATCTAATGTTGACTTGACTGTGGCCATGGTTTTAAAAATGTATTTTAAAAAAATGGTGATACATTCCTTTTAAGCACCTCGCAATGCTGTTAGCTATTTTTGCACTGCATGGTGGAGGCAACACCCTATAGTATGCTCTTATACAGACAACCATATGGAAGTGTTATTTGGCTAATGTATGGCACTGTTATTTGAGCACCATATTTTTTGGGGGGTTATAATTAGGTACTTTTACTGTATGGTTTTTTTTGTACACTGTATGACCATTTTGGCTGGAAGGATGGCTCCAACAAAGTATCACATGAGGCACCATCCAATATGAGGAATACATATACAAGTGATAGTATTTTCCAGCCCTAAATTGATTTTTCATACTGATAACCTATCCTGTGAATAGGTCATCAAGAAGCGATATGTGGGGATCCAACATCTGGACCCTGCACAAATCCGCTGTTGCAGCAGCCTCCAGGTGCCGGAAGCAGCAGCAGTGGACAAGGAGTGTGTGCAGGCTGCTCCTATTCAAGTACTTCTTGAATTGTATAAATTAGTACTTCTATCAAAGTTGTAGAGTCAAAGTTAGAATACCTGGCCTCAACCTTGGGTCTTTTGCTTTTTGATGTAATCTATAGCAGCTGGGATATGTCTAATACATACAGCAATTGATGACAAAGAACTCTTTTTTTTTTTTTTTTTTTTTTTTTTTCTCTAATGAGAATAAAAAAGTAATTTGTGTCACTGGTTAAGTAATATAACAAGCTTATGCATCCAACAAAAATTTGGATAGAAACAGATCAGGTTTTTTTTTTTTTTTTTTTTTTTAACTCAGTGTAACCAGGCAAGAATGGCACAAGAGACGTATTTTCCTGGCACGGTAGTCCAGCAGTTTCGTTCGGACCAAACGCGTCCAAAGCGAAACTGCTATTACTATACTCTGGGGTCTCTTCAATCCCCAGAGTATAATAAGCAGAGGCCCAGGAGAAAAAAACTGTTACCTTCCCTGGACTCTGATGCGTCTCCCTGTTCTCTTCGGAGCTTCTGCATGACGTCAGTGACCACTGATAGGGCTTCAGGGGTTACGCTGGCGTCATGACGCATAATGACACCAACGTGACGAACTTCAAAAATTCTGGGTTCAGAACCCAAAATTTTTTGAAGTTTCGCTGGGATACTATACTATGTGAAAGGGCCACTATGGATCATTATACTGTGTAGAGGGGCCTCTATGGGACATTATACCATGTGGAGGGGCCACTACGGAACTATATGACTATAGTTCGGAACTATTATGCTATATGACAGTGTGTTTTTGCACAAAAAACACAGGCAGTTTTCCAATAACAATGTATGCATTTTTGTGCAAAAACACACCATGTGAACGCTGCTTTACATTGAAGTGAAAGTACCAGTGGCCTAGGACTGGATGCAGTTATAGCTGCATCCAGATACATAGTGTGTCACCATCCTAAGGGTGCAGCCTGTATGCATACATTTACCACTAATTGGGGGCATGCGTCCAGAAGCATCTTTTGACAGCACTTCTGTGTTATAGTTTATGGTATATGACTTTAGTATAGGGGTCATCAGCCTTATAATTATTGCGCGGCACTCAGAGTACCTCATCTTTGATTTTCTTTTTTTTTTATTTAAATTGGGATGTTGAAAAAAAAAAAAAGGTTGCCTACCCCTGCACTAGATGGATGCTGAAAACTTGAAGTGAACATCCCATAACACAGTAGAAGGTACTTTCTGCAAAAGTGCCCTGCCACACATTGCTTTTGAAGGTGAAGATAAGCAAAGCACCTCTGATCTCTGTATAATCATCAATTTCTGAAATACAGAATGTGTTGCCTATTTTTATATACATGTCAAGGGCAAAATGTGTATAGATATGTATATACAACACCATGACAAATACCAGTGTGGTTCCAAAGATGTCTGCTTTATACAGTAGAGCATGTACTGCAACACTTCTGCATGCTGTAAAGAAGAATGAGATCTCCTGTAAACGATTGAGTGAGCAAATTTAGTGAAAAAGTGTTTGTATACAAAGTCCAGCAATGTTCAGTGCAATGAACAACATACAGTAATATTCAACCATGTACCTTCAGTTATAATACACCATGATGATATAACATATTACTAAAGCAAGAGGTGTTTTATAAGGTATGTAGCACAGCAGCAGTGTCAAAGAGTAACACACGTGACATTTACAGGTATGTCTGCTCATGTCATTTCAGCTTGCTGCCTCCACATCTTGATTCACATGTACTGTACAGTACTTTGTGAACTTTGGCTCACAGGTTGCACATGCAAATTCACTGCATAGCTGATGCAACATTCACAATGCGTGGGAAAGAGTTACCGTAAATACACTAATATACACTTCTTTACCATATGCTCAGAACTGATTAGTCAACAGCTGAATGCTATGTTACCAAATAATGTCGTTTGTATTATTTGTTCATGCTTTGGAGTTTGTTTATTGCATTTTCATTTAACCCCTTCCTGCTCTGAGCTGTAATGCCGCGGGCACAGCTGGCATTACAGCTGCCCCATTAATAACATTAATTATCTCTGCTCCAATCGGGGGGTTTTAAACATGACTACGGCATCCAAGGGGTTGAGCAATAATAATGACCCCCTTGGCGAGAACGGGGGTTGCCATTATGCATTTTCGTCAGCCTGGGGTCCGGCCAGTGACCTCAGGCTGCTAGGAGCCCATATACCTAGTTGATCCTGCCAGCGATGCAGGAAGTCAGCCTATGCGTCTGCATAGGCTGACTTTCTCTATAGACTGCAATAGACGTGTATGCTCATGTATGCAGTGTTATTACTGAACTAGCGATCAGAGCATCGCTGGTCCAGGTGTCCTATTGGGACATATTAAAAAAAAAAAAAAAAAAAAGTAAAACAAATTGCAAAAAAAAAATTTAATAAAGTGTGTGAAATAAATAAATCAATAAAGCCCCAAAAACGCCCTTTTCCTACATGAAATGAATTATATAAAACAAAAAAAAACTAACAATGTATAAAAACAATACATATTTGGTATCGCCGCGTCTGTAACAACCTGTACAATAAAACTGAGACATTATTTAACCTATACGGTGAATGTTGGGAAAAAACGCTGGAAGTAATGATTTTTCGCCATCTCACCTTACAAAATATGACATTTTGATCACTTTTTATAGCATAAAAACCCCAAAAATCATCAAATCATTGGAACAAATCTGGCTGCGGCTGGAAGGGCATGTATAAGCGGTGCGAGCGTATATCAGGGTACAAACCAGATTTAGAGCTTAGGAGGGAAAAGAAAACAGAAGTGACCCCCAGAGTGACCCCCCCTCCCAAATCATAGGAGCTACTGGGGATATAGTAGGGAATTTGGTGTTCCCAATGTACTCCGCACAGCTTACATATTCACTCTTCACCATCCGTTGTGCCTTCACGTCTGGGATACTAATGCTCAATACACCCCTTTATATATTCTTATAGATTTTAAAATGGAATCACTCCTTAGGGTATTTCACTGCTCTGGCATCTTAGATGCTGTGCACACATGACATGTCCAGATAGCAAACATCTAAATATACACTTAAAAAGCCACATAGAGCTCCTTCACTTCTGTGCCCTGCTGTGTGCCCAAACTGCAGTTTATGCCCACACATATGACACTGGTGTACCCAGGATAACGTACTTAATGTCATATGTGGGTAAAAACTAATACAGCCGGGCACAGTAGGGAAGGAGCGCTATTTGGTTTTTGGAGCACTGATTTAGACAGTTTGGTTTTTGGACACCATGACACTTTTGCAGAGCTCCCGAAATGCCAGTAAAGTTTAATCCCCTTAGATGTGACCCCATTTTGGAAACTACACCCCTGAAGGAATTTATCCCGGGGTACAGTAAGCATTTTTAACCTATAAGTGTTACTATAATTTATTTTCTAGAAATGAATATGCAGATGATGGTGAAAATGGCAATTTTTTGAGGGATATGTTATTTTGGTGTGTAATATGTTGTGCCCAGCTTGTATCAGAGATGAACGCTCCATAAGCTGTTGTTCCCGGGATCCCTGCCCACCAGTTTTTGGGGTGTGTGTCTCTGCTGACACAAGCTGGGCACAACATATCAGGCACTGAAATGGTGTATCTCTGGAAAAATTGCAATTTGCCCTTTTTATTATCACCTGCGCATTCCTTTCTAGAAATTAAATTAATACAACCCTTAAGGGTTAAAAATGCTTGCTAAATGCCTTCAGTGGTGTACTTTACAAAATGGGGTGACATGTCTGCGGATTCCACTTTACTGGCAATTCAGCAGCTCTGCAAAAGTGGCATGATGCCCAAAAACCAAACTGTGCTCCAAAATAGCGCTCCTTCCCTTCTGTGCCCAAACAGCAGTTTATACCCACATATGGCATTGTTAAGTACGTTATCGTGGGTACAACAATGTCATACATGTTGCAGTTTGGGCACACAGCAGGGCGCAGATGTGAAGCACTATGTATTTTTGGAGCGTAGATTGTTGGACACCATGTCACGTTTGCAGACACACTTATAATTACCCCTACAAAATCGGGAATTCCAAGTTACTGGCACCTCCAGGGCTCTGCAAAAACAACATGGTGGTCCTGAAAGTCCCTCTAAATCTTTACTCCAAAAGCTAAAAAAAGCAGGGCTCCTTCCCTTCTGAGCCCGGCTGTGTGCCCAAGCACCAGTTTACACTCACATACATGCATACTTTTTTTTCATACCCAGGATAGCCCACTTAATGGTTTTACGAGTACGTGTCTCTGATGACACAAAATGGGCCTAATATATTGGGCACTGAAATTGCATATATGATTCGAGAATTGCAATTCTCCTTCTGTACCATTTGCTGTGCAGTACCATTTGGAAAAGCCTGTGGGGTCAAAATGCTCACTGTACCCCTAGATAAATACCTAAAGGGGTAAAGTTTTTCAAACGGGGTCACTTCTTTGGGTTTTCAACTGTACTTTTACCTCAGGGGCCTTACATACAGTGCCTTGCGAAAGTATTCGGCCCCCTTGAACTTTTCAACCTTTTGCCACATTTCAGGCTTCAAACATAAGGATATAAAATTTAAATTTTTTGGTGAAGAATCAACAACAAGTGGGACACAGTCGTGAAGTGGAACGAAATTTATTGGCTATTTTAACCCCTTAATGACCGGGCCATTTTTTGTTTTTGCATTTTCGTTTTTCCCTCCCCACATTCCAAGAGCCATAACTTTTTCATTTTTCAGTTCACAGAGTCACATGATGGCTTATTGTTTGCGAAACAAATTGTACTTTGTAATGTCACTATTCAATATTCTGTGCAATGTACTGGGAAGCTGGAAAAAAATTCAGAATGAGGTGCAATTGGAGAAAAACTGCATTTGCGCCAAATTCATATGGGTTTAATTTTTACAGCATTCACTGTGTGGTAAAAATGACATGTTACCTGTATTCTGCGGGTCAGTACGAACACGGCGATACCAAATTTATATAGTATTTGTAATGTTTTGATACCTTTGCTAAATAGAAAAAATATTTAGCGTCACCATATTGTGTCACCTGTAACTTTTTCATATTTACATGTATGGAGCTGGGTAAGGCGTCTTTTTATGCGGGACAACATGACGTTTTTATTGATACCATTTGGGGAAAGATCTGATGGTTTGATCACTTTTTTTATTCAATTTTTTATAGGAGACAAAGTGTTGAAAAAAACTCTATTTGTCCATTTTGATTTTTTTTTCCCCGCTACGCCGTTCACCGTATGGGATAAATATTTTAATATTTTAATAGTTCGGGCATTTTGTAGCGCGGGGATACCTAAAGTGTTTATGCTTACTTTTTGTTTATTTACTTTTATATCTGATCTAGGGAAAGAGAGGTAATTTGAACTTTTGTGTTTTTTTTTTTTTTAATTTTTTCATACTTTTAAAAACTTTTTTTTTTCTACTTTTACTTGTATGATCAGACTCCCTAGGGACCTTGAAACCTAGGGAGTCTGATCGATCATACTATTCACTGCGATACTACTGTATCGCAGTGAATAGCAAAATGCCGTTACTGCTATTAGACGATGCCTCTGGCATCGTGTAATAGCTCTAATGTAATGACAGGCCTGTCATGGCAACCAATCGGCGCCCTCCGATGACGTTCTGGAGGGCGGCGATCAGGTAAAAATGGCGGTGCCCGTGGCGGCTGCGCAATTTAGATGCCGCGGTCACATTTGACCGCGACATCTAAAGGGTTAACAGCCGCGATCGGTGCAGCGCTCTCCATACATCATCATGCGATTCGGGACGTACTATTACACCCTGGGTCGTTAAGGGGTTAAACGTTTTATAAAAAATAAAAAACTGAAAAGTGGGGCGTGCCAAATTATTCGGCCCCCTTAAGTTAATACTTTGTAGCGCCACCTTTTGCTGCGATTACAGTTGCAAGTTGCTTGGGGTATGTCTCTATCAGTTTTGCACATCGAGAGAATGAAATTCTTGCCCATTCTTCCTTGGAAAACAGCTCGAGCTCAGTGAGGTTGGATGGAGAGCGTTTGTGAACAGCAGTTTTCAGCTCTTTCCACAGATTCTCGATTGGATTCAGGTCTGGACTTTGACTTGGCCATTCTAACACCTGGATACGTTTATTTGTGAACCATTCCATTGTAGATTTTGCTTTATGTTTGGGATCATTGTCTTGTTGGAAGATAAATCTCCGTCCCAGTCTCAGGTCTTCTGCAGACTCCAACAGGTTTTCTTCCAGAATGGTCCTGTATTTGGCTCCATCCATCTTCCCATCAATTTTAACCATCTACCCTGTCCTTGCTGAAGAAAAGCAGGCCCAAACCATGATGCTGCCACCACCATGTTTGACAGTGGGGATGGTGTGTTCAGGGTGATGAGCTGTGTTGCTTTTACGCCACACATATCGTTTTGCATTGTTGCCAAAAAGTTCGATTTTGATTTCATCTGACCAGAGCACCTTCTTCCACATGTTTGGTGTGTCTCCCAGGTGGCTTGTGGCAAACTTTAAACGAAACTTTTTATGGATATATTTGAGAAATGGCTTTCTTCTTGCCACTCTTCCATAAAGGCCAGATTTGGGCAGTTTACGACTGATTGTTGTCCTATGGACAGACTCTCCCACCTCAGCTTTAGATCTCTGCAGTTCATCCACAGTGATCATGGGCCTCTTGGCTGCAACTCTGATCAGTCTTCTCCTTGTTTGAGATGAAAGTTTAGAGGGACGGCCGGGTCTTGGTAGATTTGCAGTGGTCTGATACTCCTTCCATTTCAATATGATCGCTTGCACAGTGCTCCTTGGGATACACGTGTATTGCAGTGTATAGGAGGCTGCGCTGACAGTCTCCATTCAAGGCAGGATCAACCAGGTATGTGGATGGGCAGTACCGGTGCAGACCCGGGGTCACTGGTCAGACCCCGGACTGCCGAATGGGGGGGGGGGGGGCCACGATTGTGACCCCAATATATAATAAAATCTCAGCTCCGACCGGGGGTGTTAGAGGACAGTGTCAGCCGTTGCATACGGCTGACACCCGCAAAGCAGGGTGCACACACAGTTCCTGTGTGCGCACCATGCTTCCGCCTTGGTTTGCGGGAAGTCCTTCCTGGCAGCGCCGTACTATTAGGGCGGATGTCAGGAAGGGGTTAACGTGATTCGACACAAATTAAGTCGGCTGAATCGAATTTTTGAAAAATTTGCTCATCTCTAGATGTCATATTTGAAAAATGGGGTCTGAGCATTAACACCCAAACTACCCTGCATCCTTAAGGGGTTAATAAAAATTAATAGTGTACAGCACCATGAGATAAATTGTAGTTGAACTTTTCGTGGCACAGGGTGAAACTTTCACACACATATTTTTTTGGTAAAACATTTGGCTCACAACCACCTATTTTTAGCATTTTTAAAACACACACAATGACAGGTTGTATATATTTATAGCAATACCACACCCATTGTTTCCACCCGCCCTTGGCTTAAATGCTGCTGGCATAGCCTTCTCTCTTCTACCTTCTGTCTTCTACCCTCACAAAATAAACTGCCCTTTGTCCTCTCTGCTTCCACTCTATCTGCAAACAGGTAAGACTTTATGTGAGATATAAGATCAAAAACCTAGCAATATACAGTTACCAGTGATTTACACCTGTATGCGCATCAAGCAAAGAAGTATCAAACTAGCACAGATCTCCAATAATGGGATAAATCCCACAAAAATGGAGGAACCAGCTCTGGTCCATTAAAATTGTCTTTATTAAAGCATAACGCACTATGCATTTTGGGCGAAACAGTGACCTTTCTCAAGTGTATAAGTGATGATGTCCAAAACGCGTAGTGTGTTATGCTTTAATAAAGACATTTTTACTGGACCAGCGCTGGTTCCTCCGTTTTTGTGGGATTTATCTCATTATTGGATTTCTGTGAAGTGGGACTCTCACCACGTAAAGGAAGTGCCCAGCTGCTCCCAGAGTCCGGATTCCCATTGGAAAACGCCTGATATGCTTTTACAGTAGTTGTGAGCTTATCACAACTTTATAAGATGATAACCTTTGCAACTTCTTTTACACTAATAATTGCCGTAACAGTATCACACTATTGGCGCTCAACGATGTTTTTTCTTTTCCAGTATATTAGCACAGATGTCACTTCTAATGAAAAAATAAAACATAACTTTTACAAGATCAATAAAATTGTCATGTTCACAACAATATATATCACCACGCCTCCTGTTAAAGGGATCACTTGCAGTACTAGTACAATGAAAATTTTTCACACAGTGAATTAGCAATATAGTGATATAGCAATACAATACACATGCAGGAATAAACTAGAGACTCACCCTCCTTCTAGTGCTACAAGCATATACGCATAGAATATACATTCTTTAGAGGGAAAAAATATGGTTCAATCTCACCCATCAGATGGTTCTCTAATGGCAGTCAGGTCCAATGGGTAGCAGATCCAATTGATAATCTCCCTTGCTCACTCTTTTATATCTGTATCCTGACCCTCATACAAAGACTCCCGCCCTTACAAGGGCAGTACCACAAAAAGCCAATCTTCAGGGGACCTATGACTTATTGGGACCTATAGTCAAGACAGCACAAAGCATTCCCAGGATATAATAACCAGGGGATGTCTGTAAAAATACATACTGGCTTCCGCAGTGGTGGTGCAGCATTCCTGCTTGATCGTTAACAGAAATAAAGGTCCCAAGGAGACCTGAGGAACGGAAAGCCAAACGCACGTATGAACCTAGTGTCACACATACTGCTGTAGCCCTCTACGTTTTTTGTTCTCTGTGGGGATATCAGTTGGACCTGAAGCGCTTATACATTGATTGTATACCCAAAAATATCTGCTTTAGTTAGAATTTTAGAAAGGCACATACAGATGTAGCAGACTTAACTCGAACTCCTGCAATTGGTCAAACTACTGCAGTATATCTTATTACAGAAGACAACAAAAGCAATGAAGAGTCATTGAAAAATGTTTTTCTAATAAGTTTCATTAGTTTTTGTTGTCTTCTGTGATAAGATGTCAGGCTGCAGCAGTTTAACCAATAAAAAGTTCAGGTTAACTCTGCTACATCTGTATATATTTGCCTAGTCTTCTGGATTGTTTGGGACAAAATGAAGGGAAGCAGGACTTTTCTCTCCGCGTTTTTTGGGTTTAAACAGGGCGGAAATCCGGCAGACCCCCATAGTTTATGGTTTCTACAGATAACTGCTTTTTAAGCAGATTGGATTTCCGTTTTTCGGGTCCCCAAGCGGACCTGAAGGACAGAAATCCGAGTGCAGGTAGAGTAGGCAATTGTTTTGCATTGTTTGTTTATGATGTGTACCTTTATCCACTAAGTCTTCTGTGGATCTGCCACCAATTTCACACAATTGGTGACACCTGCAATGAAATCCAAAGAAAATCCACATGCTGTGAATTTTCAGAATCTGTACCACAGATGAATTTATGGACAGAAAACTTCTGGAACATGTCCCTTAGATTCTGAAACTCTTGACATAGCTGCAACAGTATTATGCTGTGGACCAAGCAAATCTGCATTTAATTCCCTACGGGGCAGATAATTATATAATTCTGGTGCATTTTAAGTAATTTATGTTGCTATAGAACTCTGAAAGTGTCTAAAACACTTAAAAATAATAGTTTATGTGCCTTGCCAACAACTGAGCAAGGCTCGTCAAAAAGGCAATGGGACTTATTATGTGTGGCAAAAAAATGCACCAAAATTTTTGCACGTTTATTTGTCCTAATCTAAGCCAATGAAATTAATGGAAAAATACAGCAAAATCGGTTTTAAATTCCTAAATTAAATTATTTTCTGCCTGACCAAATTGCTCCATATGAACATACCCTAAGGAACCTTGAAAACGACCAATGGCGTGGGTCAGTGGGCTATCCAGGTTTTTCCCAGATAGCTCACTGACCCATTTATTTCTGTTGGTCCACGCATACGATCGTGAATTATAGTCCGGGGCGCAAAACTCGGGACAGGTCATATTCCTGTCCAGTTTTGAGGCCGTGCTTCCACAGCTCCTATTCATTGAATGGATGGGGCCACGGAAGCACGGGCAGCACATGGATGTGTGGAGGATGCCAGCTTGTGTATCCTCCATTTTGGATTCCTTGCAAGGCCATGCCTGTAGCCATTTTACATTCTACTTTGTTTAGTCCAGAGAGCTCATCCTCCCCTGGAAGCCTTAATGGAATGCGGCTCCTATTGTTCCTTATCCAATAGCCATGTGCCAGAACTATGTTACAACTTTACAGCCTATGTTATGCTAATTATACTAGTCCAACCTGTTCTTTGTCTATACAATGTATTTAAACTTCCCCCTTTCCCGCCATTAAATCAGAACCCACTATATACACAATAGCTGTGTGTGTGTTTCTCTAAACAAGCTTATACACCATCTGTACTAACTTGGACTTCAATACAGTGATAAAGAGGATCTTTCACGTCCTCATGTATATGCTGTTTTACATACCGCTAGAAAGCCAACATTGCGCTGAATTCAGCGCACTGCCGGCTTTCCCGGTATGTACCCCGGGGCTGGAGATATCGGTGGTCGTAGTTTCACCGTTCACCATCAGAAGGGCGTTCCTCACAGTCTAGCTGGTCTGTGAGGAACGCCCTCCCTGATTGTACTCTTCCATATCCCTGTACTGGGGTGGCTTTCCTCACAGCTCAGCGTCATCACTGGGCGGTAAGGAATGCCCCCTCTCTCTGTCCTCGTCCATAGCGCTGTACTGTCAGAGGGGGCGTTCCTTACCGCCCAGTGATGACGCTGAGCTGTGAAGAGCGTCCCCCCCCCCCAGTACAGGGATATGGACGAGTACAATCAGGGAGGTGAACGGTGAAACTACAACCGCTGATATCTCCAGCCCCGGGGTACATACCGGGGAAAGCCGGCAGTGCACTGAATTCAGCGCACTGTTGGCTTTCTAGCGGTATGTAAAACCGCATATACATGAGGACGTGAAAGGTCCTCTTTAAAGTGGATTGCGCTCACAGATGACAACCATGGGCCGTGGATGCCGTTCAATCACAGCTGGCGGCTAGCACGCAGTCGTGTGCAACCGGGCCTTAGCCTGTTCACACAGCGGATTTTGCCTTCCATTGTATTCCAAGGGAGCTAGTGATTAGAGCAGAACACTGAAAAAAAGGAAAGCATCCTGCTCGATCTTGCTGCGTATTCCACAAGACGTTCTCCACCTAGCGGACTGCAGCCAAACAGCTCTGTGGGAAAAAACGTGGCAGAAAAGCATTGTGGTACTCCCCGCAGCGCTTTTCACAGAAATTATACCTATAGGAAAATCACCAGTGCGTCTGTAGGTATAATTGACATGCTGCAATTTCCAAAAACGCAACTGTTTTGGAAATCCCAGCATTTCCGCTGTGGGTATTTCTCTGCAATGTGTGGATGGAATTCACTGGAGTAGGGGAATTTATTAAACCATATACACCAATTTTCTGATATATATGGGTGGAACTTACCATATTTTTGCAAACGTGGGTGAAGGACAGAGAGAAAGACAAATGGAAATTTATTAGAACTCATGCTAAAAAACAAAACGAAACAATTTATAGTGTGTGCGCTTACTTTACTTTCCCAGAGTGTGGTTTTTAAAGATTTACTTGGTATATGACTGACAGAGGAACGCGAGAAAATGTATCATATAGTACATGGGGAACTGTGCTGAATACAGCGAGGTATGCAGTCCCACTATGTATGCCTACCCAGTTATACGCATGTGAAAAACTACTAATGCCAACGTGCCCCAAAATGAAATCCTCGCGAGCACCGTCCTCGGGTTTACCCTGAATTCACATTATAAAGCAGCACGTCATATCCCCCAAAAGCTTTTTCAAATCGGCGCACACTTATGGGAAAACGCATGCGCACTCGAACCCCTCTCAACCCGCCTTTGCAGACGTCACAGGTAGCTATGTTGCGTCAAATACTCCGCCCACTCTACGCTCTCTCCTTCGCAGCTCTTCCAGCTGTTAGACGGACGCCGGTGTCTGAGCTCAGACCGGTGTTATAGCCGCCATCGCTACCAGAGAGCCTAATGGCGGCGAGTTTCTGTTCTGTAACAGCTCGGGACTGTACAAGTGAGGCCTGATGTGTGCCGATCGGGACTCCTCGTCCTCCCCGGGGTTCCGGGCCCTGCTAGGCCGCTTCCTGCACGGCCTGCTCCAATACCGGGTGTTTCAGCTGTTCGGGGCAGCCTGGTCCTACCTTATGGGACAGGCGGGAGCATCGTTCTTGTCCCTGCTGCCCTCTGCCTGGGTGGTGCACAGATCGGTTGGGCCTGATGAGTTCCCCGAGATGCTTGAAGCCTTTGGGCTGCGGACGGGGCCATGGGAGGAGCTGGAAGAATGTCTGGAGGAGCTGGGTCCTTGGAAGGAGCTACTCTCTCCTGCCATGAAAGCAGATCTGGAAATCATGAATCCGTGGAAAGGGTACGTGTCCTCCAGCAAGGAGCAGGAGTCCTGGGACAATGGTTTAGAGGGACTGGGCACATGGCACAGCAAAGTGCAGGCACTATGGGAGCCGGGTCTGGGCAACTGGAAAGATCTTGGCCAAGAAGAAGAAGATGAGTGTCATAGTACATCCTCAGTCAACAGTAAGAATGAGAATCTGCCATGCGATTCTGACAACGAGAAGACCAGTGCCCGTGTACACTCGCCTCCTCTTGGTGTGGTGTCCTGTATCTTTAAACCCAGCTCAGGTGGAGTGTTCACTTGGGTTGATCTAGGAAATGATCACAGTCTTCAGAATATAGATCTTAATGAAACTTCTGGTAAAAGTGAGTCTAGAGTTGAAATTGAACATATCCGTAGCAAGAGACTCTGGTTCCTGCAGCAGAACCAGAGCCAAGATGTCCCCGCCACTGAGCTCAAGCAAAAGAAACCTGTTGAGAAACCTGCTCAGGATCAGGAAATTGTCCACAATGTATCTGTTCTGAATGAATCCTCTAATCTTACCAAGTTAGATCTGCCAGTATTTAGCTGGCATGATGGACACCTGAAGGAGTTCTCTCCTGACAGTCCGCTGTCTGATATTGAGTTGAACCAGAGCAATGTCTTAGATCTTCCAGTTACGGAGTCAAAGTCCAAACCTTCCCATCCGCTTTCTCTGCCGGTTCAAAAACCATTTTTTTCAGACAACACCCAGAATAAACATCCACCCAGCCCAGATCAGGACCAAGGGTATCACAGTTTGGAGGACTGGCAGTGCTTGAATATTAAACAAAACCTCCAGTCAGGGGGCATATCGCCACCTGAAATCAATGATGGAGCTCATGTGCCTACAGAACTTTCATGTTCAGTTATGAAAAGCTTAAATGTTGATCTTGACAGTGATGACATGGACTCTGATCTAGAGGAGGAAATTTGTGCCCCCTCTATTCCTGTTTGCACTAATAAACACATTGGCTATATTTTGGGTACAGTTATGAGTGATGATGATGAAGAGGACCCCTGTTCCCCATGTGAAGATGATGATTGGGATGAGGGTGATGACGATGATGGCTTTGACAGTGAAGCATCAGTATCTGCTACAGAAGGTGATATCCCTGTCCCTAAGGAGCCTGTGTTGTGGAACTCTTTTTGTAGCATTGATCCTTATAATCCACAGAACTTTACGGCCAGTTTGCAAACTGGTCCAGTTGTTGAGGAGGTGAATACCAACTTTGAGGACCAGGAAGCTGTCATTTCTGATGAAGAATCATGGTGTGACAGTGATGCAGTATCAGACAGTGACAGTGAGGATGACTTTAGTGCCGATGAACAGGAAAACTTAAAACTGTGGAATGGGTTCCTCAAATCGGAAGATCCCTACAACCCTTTATTTTTTAAAGCCTCAGTAAAAACATCTGAGCAAAAAAGACAGAACGGCGATGCTGCCACCAAACATATAGAACTTGCTTGTACGAGCCCCTCAAGTTGTGAATTGACTGTACCCACAAACTCCATTGAGTCTCAGCTTTTACGGTTGAGAGAGACTAACAGTGTGTCCAAGAAGGAAAGTGCCAATGTTGGTCGTAAAAAGGTATCTAATTTGGCTACTAGCTTATTTGCTTATATAAGTCATGTACTTTGTAATCCTCAAGCCTTATGTTGTTTATGCATATTGTCCTTTAAGTTTGTAGTCTGCTAATACTATTTTAGGGCCACTTAGCTGTCAGAATGTTTTCACGATGCCTGCAATGACATTTGTGGCATGTTGTCTAAATATATCTGTATGGTAGTTTTACTTTGCCTGTTTTGGGCCTACTGCAGGTCCATGGGTTCAGAATCATGTTGATGGTCCTGCATAGTTACTCATGAGGTAGAAGCATGGCTAATGTTAGTGGACAGACAACATACGAAATAACCCACGTGTGTGTGTGTGTTGTGTGTTTTTTTGTTAGGAATTAGCATTTACCAGTTCATTCTGTGCAGTGGGATAAAACTTTACTGAAGTCTGAATGAGTGGCTGAAGTACTTGCATAACTTTGACATATCATAGTACTAGTTTGTGTTTTAAGTACATGTGAGTAATACTAAGTGACTGTTAAATATAGGTTATTACTTTGTTGCTCTTGGGAAAGAAGGAATCTTTTATCTTTTGAGTCACAGTGCTCAAACTGTGTGTTTGTGTGGAAAATTTACTAAGATGTCTCTTACTAGAGGTGCTCAAGGCCATGGGATCTGCCCACATGCTTCTCATGCTACATTCACGTATGCGCCAGGGTGTCTGTTGGAAACTGTCAGAGTCCGCCAACAGACCCCATTTATAGTCAATGAGGTCTGTAGTGCTACGTGTGTAACTGCTCTTTTAGTGGTCTGCTTCTCTGTTGTTCGGGTCCTCCTACAGACCCAAATGACTGAGATGTGTGAACCTAGCGTCAATTGTCCAACTACATTCTCCTTGTAGGAAGTTAGAGCTTTTTGAGTTTTGCATTTGGTTTTATAACTTGTATGTATTTTAACATTGCCTTGCTAGGGTTTACTTATAGGTCAATAGATGTAATAGATGTGTAGTTTATTATAGTGATATAAGGTTTTGGCTAGACTGCAACTTCAACCATAATATATTTGTGGCCAAAATGTAGTGCTGCTTACCCACAAGTATTCACAATTTATTTATTTTCAATACTTCTGATAAAGGTTGCAATTGTGTGTGTGGTTGGGGTTTTTTTTTTTTTTTTTTATTATATGTTCAAAGTGTGCCATGGCCAAATTCACTGTGTAGGTCAAGCTTTAATTCACATATGGCCGTAACTTTATCTAACATAAATACAAAAGGGACATGCTTTCAGAACCTCTCCAGTAGTGAAGCCACAGGCTTTGGGCTTGTAGTATCTAATAATAATCACAGTTTTAACACTTTGACATCTCTTCTGTCCCCCTGTAAGACATCTTTTACACATTTAGAGGTCAGATTGAATTCTTCAGACCTGTATGCCAAGAACATTAATGGCCTAGGGCCTGATCTTAGTGCACTGCAATGGTGTCTGGTCAGCTATCATGTCATAGACTGTAATGATCAAGGGGCAGTTGTGATTTTTATTTTCAATGGGTTTTTCTCTTTGTAACTTTCTATTGAGTACAAATTTTGCTGTAAAGTAAAATGTCAGAGTACTATGATAGTTCTGCTGATATAGGTGTGACCTTATTGTAACTTCAGTTCCAGTACATGCTGTGTTAGTGTTGGCCTAAGAGTCATGGGATTTGTCTTTTAGAGGTGACTGGACTAATAATGCAATACCTATCCAGTAATATAATTCTCATGGTGCAGGCTGGTTAGTAGTATATTCTGTATTGTCCCTTCCCCTGTAATCGCAGGTTACAGCATTTTGGTTCATTTCCATCTTATAGAGTCAATGACGTATACATGCCATTATTTGTAGCTGTCTAGTGCAGTACTGTGGTTGTGTGTCCTTATGCTAACTATGTCTAAAATCCCTTTATTTCTTAAAGGGATTCTCTGGGAATAGAGCAAAAAACATTATCTTAAACATGGGTGGGTAAATACCTGTATAGCCTTAATAACATGTTGAAGCTTATTTTACCTATAGCGTTATGATTGTAGTTTTTAAAAAAAAAAAAAAAAAAAAAAAAAAAAAAAAAGTAAAATGGACGCCAGTGGTGTTCTGTGTGAGAAACCAGTGGAAGAATGTAACTAGGAATAGGCTGACTGCTGCTGGACACTGGTGGGGGGAGGGCTTTATATGGCTCCTTTCTGTACCTGCTGCCTGACAGGATTTCTGAAACACTGGCCATATTAGTGGATGATTGTGGAGCAGCATAAGCTCTTAGCTGTTCCACCATTATCTGCAGGAACCCTGTCAGGCTGCTGCACAGCGTAAATGCACAAGGCCAAGAGTGGTTTTACCCCCCACAGGTCTCCAGCAGCAGGAAACTACACTACTTACTCTTAATGGGTTTCATGCAAAACTGCACTAGCGGCCATTTTGTTTGACAATCAAACCCTTATATGCAAACCAAGCTCCTGCGTATTACGAAGGGTATTACTCTGAATTGTTTTGTGTTTATTGGATGGAGACTTTTTTTTTTTTTTTTTTTTTTTTTATACATGTTTTAGATTTGAAAAGTATTAGGGTTGCTTTTCCACCCCAAAGTCTTCATTAAATCCACTAACATTCTACATCGAATACAAGTAAAGGGGTATTATATACCCTGCTGACATGTTTTGTGGATTAGCATCATTGATTGGAACTAATTCTTGTGCGGCTCTGCTGCCATTTTTTTGGCACGTTCTCAACAGAAATCGGGTACCATATTGCAGTTCCATATAACTTGGAACATATGTGGAAATAGAATTACTTATGGTCATTTTGGCAAATTGTAGGTCACTGTGTATATTACATTCAGTAGCCAAAAGGATTAGTTCAGACCCAAACTGAAACTAGGGCCCTCCTGCGTGAGGCTGTTCCTATTTTCAGCACTTGGCAGTATATTTCCTTGTTTGCCCTTTGCTAGTGTGATGTAGTTATTATTGTACCTTTAAGAACCATATCGTAGCATCCCTGGTAATGGTTTCCCAAGAGATAAGATACAGACTGATGCAAAGGACTGAAACATTAAACCCGCGTCGGGATAAGGCTGATGAAACTGTAGGACAGACTGGTATTCCATGGGGAGGCAACACGTAGCATAATAGGCGCATATGCAATAAAGTGAAAAAATAAAATCACACATTTAGATTAATCGGAAATACTACACCAAAGCCAAACCTTATGGGATATGAAAGACAGGGTTTTGTTAAAAGAAGCACTCCTCTGTGGGTTTTCCTAACTATTAGCACTACCAGACGACTCCTATTCTTTGTAGGATTCTTGTTAATTATGACTGTATATAGATATATATTTTCATAGTGTTGACTGGTAACATAGGCATGGCTGGTGTCAGAGGTATTAATTTATTGACTACATATAAAAACAATCTTATTTATTTAGCACTGTCAAGAAGTAAAATAACTCTGGAATAACAGGGTTAAATTGTGCTCAGATCCAGCAATTAGTCAGCATTTGTTTGCTTGTGAAAGATATGTCATTCTATGGGTTAGCATGACTCTGCATTTATACACCCACTTGCTCATTTGGGCTGAGCTGCAAACTGATAAGGTTTCTTCTAGTGCTTTGTCACAAATGGAGGGTTCACACCTTAAATGAAAACTTTTTTATTTTAAGGTGGTTATATGCACTTCAATAATGTTAGCCAAACCCACCAATTTTTGTGGGATCATTTGGCCATCTAATGAGTATGGTAGTGCACAACATTTTCTCCAGTGGCAGATGTTAGGGGAAGGATTGGGCAGTTGGATATCAACATGCCCAACTTCTTGTTGATAGGAGAGGTATGCCAGAAATATCTGGTAGTGCCTTAAGGCCTCTTTAGGGTATGTTCACACAGTTTTTTTTTTTTTTTTTGTTTTGTTTTTTTTTAGATAGATTTTGAGGCTGGATCTTCCTCAAAAACCTCCTCCCAACTTTCATTTCAATTGAACTCAGTAGCAGATTTTTTCCTCTAGTTGATTTCTCAAAAAAAACAAACAAAAAAAATCACTTATCTTTGGGTAGATTGCATCTTGCAAACCTCATCAAATTGAATAGGAGGCAGAAAAAAAGCAAGCAGTTGGAAGCAGCTGTTGATCATTGCTTGCAGCATGAAAAAGATTTGCTGTAATATATTGGACTTTGGGGTGGCTCTAAAATTGATTTCACAATATTGATGAAAAACAGAAATGGCGAATTAATAATGAATTTGATTGCCCATTCTTATTAGGAATAGTCATTTATAATTGGGCGTATAATAGCAAGTAAATGATCAAATCTGTGCAGCTGTATGTGGGAGGAATGGTTTCGGTACTGTACTTTCTATTGGTCAATCCAAAAGTGCGTGAGAGATTATAACATCAATTGGTGTTCTGCAGCCCCTGGATCATTCTGTGTAATAGGAGAGCTCCTTTCCTCATGCCAAGCATGCATGTCTATGGTGGGCAGGGACTAGTGTTGGGAGTATTAGCTGCTAATCGCATGAATGTTTGATAAATATCTAAAATGTATGGACAGCTTCCACTACAATTTCCTTAAAGGGGTTGTCCGGGCAAAAATGGACAACCCTTTTAAATCAGCTGGGGACATTGGAAAAAAAAAAAAAAAAATCATACTCACCTGTAACAATCACCCGCCATAATCAGTGTTTTTTTTTTTTTGTTTGTTTTTTTTTCTGCTGCCATGGTCTGTATTTTATGAAACCATATAGTTGGTGTGGTGGAGCAAATTTTGATGCTTTTTACTATTTCTATCTGTATTGCATTTTTCTCTTCAGTGCATGTTTCTCACTATTTTTGTTGTCTTTCCAGGTGACCTTCTATGACAAAGTCACTGTATACTATGTTTGTAATGAAGAAGAACGTAAAGGTCACTGGGAGGAGTTTGCCAGGGACCGCTGCCGATTCCAAAGGCGCATACAGGAAACAGAGTCTGTGATTGGACATTGCTTTACCCTTGGCCACAGGCAAAGGGTTTGGAGCCGAATGCAAGAAATATGGTGCAGCTAGCCCCTCCCTATTTTAATGCAACAGACTCTTTGCAGAAGTTTTTAACTATCACAGTTACAATTCTATATTCTTTACCTTTTATCCTACAGGAAGAGGGGGGTGGTAAACCCAGAGAATGTTATTGCGAGCCTGGTTTAGCTTCTAATACATGATGAAGTTAACAGCCCACTGCTTTTTCTAATCTCCTATACCCCAGCTTCAAGGTGCCAGAATGACATAATGAGGCCAATGTCACCATTTCCAGATTTCTGGCCTTTAAGAGTGCACTTTAGGTTTACGGACCAGAATATCCAAAATTATCTCAGTTTACTCATTTACATTATGTCTATTCTCAAAAAAAGAACGTAACACAATGCTGCTTCTGCTTTAGATATTGGGAGACATTGTCTTGGTTTTATGAGTTGAATCATTTTGCGTAAAGCAATTTCTTCATTATTTTAGATAGTAAGTAACTTTGGTTCAGTATTTGGCCACATTTTCTGAGCAGGAGTCTGGATTGACCAGTGAAGATGTGTATTTCCTGGTAGTATCTTCCTGCTATATGAAGAGAAACTAGTTGCTGTGTACAAATCTGAACTCACAAAGGGACAAACCTGCTTTTATTTGTTTGCAATGCAAATGTTTGTAGGAACTGTGGTTGAAAACAAGCCAAGCAGTTGCCATGTAACCAGGATTCCCTCAGTTATATACTATGTGACGTTACCCACATCCACACAACAGTACCGCACAATTTTTTTTTTTTTTTTTTTCCCCTGCAGCCAATCTATGGGCGTTATTGATACGCATTTTATTTGTGGAGGCGTGCCACAAAATTGTCATGAAGTATCAAAGGAACTCCACACATTTTCTTTAGCCCACTCTTATGACCCAACCGGACAAATGGTATCAAAAAGCTAAATATATAGATGTTCATAACAAACTTGCCCCTTTATGTGTTACATGACTGTAAAACATTTTGCTCAATTATATCATGGATGAATAATTTCTTACACATATACAAATGTTAATATAATGTAATTTCTTCTGTGCATCTTATTTTTATAGGCTTATTTAAAATGAAGCTTCATTTAGATTCAAAGTAGTTCTTATGAGCTTTTTACAATCCATCTGTTACTTATGTCCCTAAGGCCCATTTTATACCAATGATGTGGTTTTCCATAGAACCAGTTCTAGAAACTGTAGCTGTACTGTAAGGCCTGTTTCAGATGCTTTTAATAGTTTGTGCACTGGCTACGTTTCCTGGACTGACCTTTGCTTGGCTGGGACAAATCATGGTGCTGTGTGTTCCAACCTGACTTAGGGACTACTTTTCTGTACTTGCAGCACAGTTTGGGTACAGCAAAGTAAACCTGTGATAGTGTTTAAATTCACCACATCATAGATTGCTGTGATGCATTGAGTTTGGCAAATTGAGCCTTGGTCTTTCCAGGGAAATAAAGATGTCACACCAACTATATAAAATGGAGCAAACATGGCTGTCTAAAACAAGCTTAAGACTCTCTTTATCAATTCCACATGATCATGGACATGGTGGTTCTGCAGTTCTTATTTCTACATACTAAGGACCTAGCTGCCATTGATCTACAAGATGCAGAAGTTTTGCTTTTAGGCCTCAATAACATATAGAGGTATTAATATGGCAGAGAGCCACACTATTACTGAGTCTAACACTTTTATACTACTTTTGGATTAAGTGCCTGGTTGTCATAACTGCAGACGTTTTCACATCTATTGGTATAATTTATAATGGGATACAGATGACTAGAATAGAACATTGAGTATCAATTTTAATTCTCAAAGACGCCTGACTGAAAAAATGAAATCATGTTGTCATGAGTCACCATATGCATTATTCTGTTTTTGGCCATAAGCCCGTCCAACAAATAAAGAAACATGGCAAAAAAAATTACATTTATTTTTATATTAACTTGAGGTTAATCACATGCAAGAGTGACTATGTATTTAATTTAAAAAAAATCTATTTCTTTGTATAAAAATTTAAAAACTGATCTGTTAATTTTAATAAACATCTGCAAGAGTTTAACTGTGTCATGTGCACATTGTTTTTGATTTAGTGTGAGTAAAGAAAATGAATATAAATTCTGTGATACTACGTCAACATGGTAGTCTCAAACTCCCTGTTCAAAAATATATGGCTAATCCGACTGAAATGTGATAAATATATTTGCAATGGTAAAGCCCCAGTGGAATGCAGAAAAAAAAATTTCCACCTCCAAATAAAAAAAAAAACAAAACAAACAAACAAACTTTCATATAGTAACTCAAGTTGGTGCCATTGGAAAAACTCCTTACTGAAACAATAAATACAGAAAAAGTTAAAAAGCTATAGCTCTTGAGACACGTTACTAAAAATAAATGTTACTATTTTCTCAAAGCTGAAAATGACTGTTCCCTTCAGAGGTTAAAGCGACCATTGACTAAACCATCTATTACAGTCTACTAGTCGACAATTGAGTATTGGTCAGTACTATAACATTCATTCAGAAAATGATTTTGTATTTTAAGCACATATATCGCTATAGTCTGTAGTGTATCTGGTGCCATTTTCTCTTCTTTACCTAGAGCATCTGTGTTAACCACAATGAAGGCACTATGATAGGGCCATATTTGACCTAAAATGGCTGCAACCCTTGGTTTCCTTGTTGCATACTCTGCTATTCTGAATATAGTACAGTTAGTTCTTTGAGTGACTTTCTTCATGCTATCACTTGCCCCACTTTTGTAGCATAAATGACCCAACTAATGAACTGGTATATATTCCTTCCAAGGTGCAAGGCTTGATTTATAACAGGGCAAGTGTCTCATAAATCAGGCACACCTTCACCATTGCACAGGACAAAGACTGTCCATTATGTTAGTATTTATGAATTACTCCCAAAGTGTAAGTTTATAGTATGGGTTAAGTTCTGTATGGCAGTGCAATACACACTTTAGTGGGTGACAGGGAGCTTAGGTACCATATAGTCAACTGCTGACTACAGCATTTGAGGGACTAAATCGCCAGGATTAACGTTATGTCTTAGCATGGCCTTTGAAACAGAGTTTCAGCTTTTATATACAGGTGATACCAAACAAAGATACTGTGAGCAGGGCTCCTGTGAATTAAACTCATGTTGGATGTTAATGCCGCCTGGCATTAACATGGTGCCAGCGACATAGATGTACATTGTTTGGCACCACAGGGTTAATCCAAACTCCACTTCAAAGCCTGAAAATTCAAATCTAAGCATAGAGAATTCCCATTGTCATATTTTGTTTGTAGTAATCTGTTTATTGACAGCGAGCAAGGATGAGGAATGGAATGCACACTTGCTGCCAAGGTGCTGATCCTCTTCTCTCTTGACAGTACAGTGCCAATTCATTTTTGAGCCGAATAGTAGAGTAAATTGAAATATATTAATCTAAGAACTACAGCCTTTTACATTGGGATGTCAGGTATCACATGCCTAGCATTTGGTATCTCTCCAGTTATTGTCTTCAGAAAATGAATCCGATTTTGTGCATTCTAATGTGCATCTGCTACATAAAATTTAGACCAAAACACCACAGCCTTCCAGGCTAAATATAAAACTTTTATACTGAGTATATTTAGTGACGTTTATTTACCAAGTGGCTTTTCTCAACCGATAAATTTAATACAGTAAAATTTGGCACCAATCATACCGTGGCTGATGTTATCTGTGGTTGGCCAGAAAATTGTACAAACAGTAAAAATTGATTTTTACTTGTGACTGAGGAAGAGCAACCTGGCACTGAACAAATCAGATGGGTGATCTAAGAACTGAGCCAAAAGAACACTTGGGTATGTCATACAACAACAATTAATAAAATTGTCATGTACAGATTCACAAGCCATGCCCCTTCCACCCAAGCAGTCATATAGGAGATATGTAAATTGTATAATAGTATATCAAAAACCAACTGCAGGTTTCGTAATCACCATCTGTACAACTCTCATCCTAGTACTTTTATATTATATATAAAAGGCATCTCATAGGATGTCCCAGTTCTTAACTGAGAGAGGGAAGGAGAACTGTCGCTATTGGGCCCCTATCCTGCTAACAGAAAATAGGTGATATTGGTTTCAAGACTCCGTAAAGCTAGGCTAAGTATTCCTAGGGTATCCATCCATCTTCCCTAGATAGTGTCCAGCTACTTTTGAAGCTATCACTTTGGGTAAACAACCCAGTTTAATCAAGTTATTCTGTTTGTCTTCCCTGACCATATGTGGATTAGTTTGCATCTTGTTTACTGTCACTATTTGTTTTTCTCGCCTGATTATAGCATCCTATTAATGGCCAGCAGTCATGTCATCTACACCACTATTGTCTAACTTATTTAAAAGGCAGGTTTGCTCCACAGGAATGTCTAATGCATACACCAACTTATAAGCTGCAGAACCCACTCCAACATCTGCCAAGATGTGTGCACTCCTACATTATATGTAGCAGGTGGGCATTGTTCCGTTGGGTACACTGGGCACTCTACTTATTTATTATTTTTTATGTCTTTTCACCGTTTGTCACTGGATGAAGGGGTGCAGATGCCCTTATGGGACTCTCCCGACGTCTAGGGGAAGGAGTTGTGTGGCCTTTAGGTTCCCTCCTTCCATGCTACCTGACCCACCTTTGCTTATGTGAAGGTGGGCATAGTTGCCGGCTCCTGGTAGTACACTTTGGGGTGAGAGCCCATGTGGAGGCCGGAGCTAATGGTCTCCCTGCTCCGGCAATGAGATAGTTGTGTCCTGACCTTCTTGATGCCTTTTGGCCCGAAGGGTTGGGTTTGATCGGGGGGCCCATTCTCTTTTGGGATGGGCTTGCGATAGACACATCCCTGTGCATGTTTTTTTTAGTGGCACTACCCACTTTTTTGATGCACTTGGGTGGATGTTGGCACAGTTTTGGCACTTTCAAGATAAAAAAAAAAAAAGGTAGGTATTGTTCACGTCCAATCTAGGGCATTTAGAAATCTACTGGATCCCAATTTTATACAGGAGTACAGGTGTCTCGTACGCTCTTTGGATCAAGTACATTTGTGACTAAGGCTGTGTGCTGTAGGTGTCACTTCAAAAATATCAGACTACTATTCGTTTCTAATGGTCCCCAAGTCTGCTTCTCAACAGGCCTTGATGGCCAGTGTGGCATATAGGAGTTGTCTATAAATAAAAGATATTACACCCTTCACTAAATTGGCTGAGGCCAAGTAGTGTAAATGTATGTAGGATTGTGGCGTTAGGGGTTCACTACAGGGTTGTGCTTCATATTTGTGATGGAATTGCAAAATCGTATAGAATTGGCTTTGGGGCAATCCATACTCATTCTGCTGCTGTGAAGAGGAATTAAGCATTCCTTCATTCTGTACCTGTGCTAAATACAGTATGCCCTGTCTCTCCCAAAAGGAGAATCCCACATATTTACCAGGTTTTTATAACCAGGGCTTGCACCTTAAAGGAAAGCAAATAGCAAGCCTAATCAAAGTCTTTCATTTTGGACCACACTCTTTAAAATCAAGATCACTGAAGGGCATGTTGGTGTGCTTCACCCTTGCAGTTTCATTTCTAAAAGTGTGATTGGGAGGGTTTCACTCCATTTGTGTGTCACCAACCTATTATTGTTTCTCCTGTTGCACTAGCTTGGCCCCAAACTTTAACCTGCTGTAAACGGGATACTGTGAAATACAGCCAGAGATTGGGAATGGCCAGATTCTGCCACTGTATCTCTGTAGAGTCTCTAGACAAAATGCTGTTTTCAAATTATGTTTTTGTTTATTGAAGAAAATTACCTGGTCCTATGTGAAAAAGTAGATAAATCTAAACATAATTTAAAAAGAGTTTTCCAACACCAAAATTTCTTCTAAACCACACACATGCTGTAGGGGTTGTCAGTGTCTACTTTTAATCTACATGCAAATGAGTTGTTTGGTGCACCCAGGGTATGGTCACACCTGCCAGAAGACTAGTCTGTAGTCACTGAACATTGGGACCTATTTTTTTTTATAATTAACTTTTTATTAGATTTTCAAATATCGCCAATGAATATACATAGTAACAGACAATGTGCATAGCACAACAATCATTGATTAAACAGTCGAATAAGCTGGCGAATTACATACAACAATTGACTAATAACACAATGATGGATGGAACGTTAGCGTTGGATAAGGTACAAAGAATTCTAAGAGTGAAAGGCCAAGGGTCTCAGGAAGGAATTATGCTAAACAGGGGGTTCCCACAGATGCGTCCTGGTAGTGTCTTTAGAGAACTCATACCAAGGCGCCCAGATAGCGCAAAACTTCTGGTGGGTACGAAGTTCGAGATGGGAAAGTTCCTCCATCTGTGCAACTTGAGATACATTCCACAGAAAGTGAGATACAGGAGGGGGGGGAGTCAGATGCCCAGTAAAGAGGGATCATAGATTTGGCGATGGCCACCAATTGAAGCCAAAGACGTCTGTGGGACCTAGGCGGGGAAGTGGGCCACAGATTCAAAAAGAGTCCCACAGGGGTCAGAGGCTCGGTGGATCCACAAACCTGGTTCAGTATCTGCTGAACTAGTGACCAGTAAGGGGCTATTTTTTCGCATTCCCACCAAATATGCAGGTAGGAACCTGCAGACTTATGGCATCGCCAACACAATGGGGATACCTCCGGAGAGAACTTATGGACTACAGTGGGCGTTCTATACCATCTGGTAACCAATTTATAGCTTGACTCCTGCAGGCGCACACATCTGGAGGGACCTATGGATCGCTTGAGAATAGATGAAATTTCTCCAGGAGTAAGGGACATTTGAAGGTCTGCCTCCCATTTTCGCACATATGAGGGGAGTTCTGTGCCTAGTTCGCTCAGAAGGTTGGAGTAGATAGTAGATAAAGGTCTGGGTATAGTTTGCCTCCGAAGTAGGAGCTTTTCTAGCCATGTAGTTGTGTGATGATCCGGCTCCCGCTTCAGAGCTCTCAGGTACAGTGTTTTAATCGATTGGTATGTTAGGAAGTTGGTATGTATGGAGAGGGGGTGTTGGGTGAGCTCAGTATAAGAAGGGAAGGCCCCATCAATCAATATAGAGTCGTAAGGTAGGCGTCCCACATGTTTCGGCACTCTTGGGGCCGATTCTATAAATTTGGATTCCGATAAGATTAAATCCTGGACAGACATGAGGGGGGAGGGACCTGTTGGCAAAGGAAGTAGTCGCCTTACCCATTGCCATGAGTCATAGACCACTGATGTTAGTACATTGGGGGCGAGGACCTGCTTAGCTGTTGGGCGGGGGGAGCCATAGTATTGCAGTAAGGGGGAAGTCTATAGTGGCTTCCTCCACTGACACACGTAATCCCGCATTATTACTCTGAAACCAATCAATGATCCTCGTCAGTTGTGCTGCATGATAATATGTTCTTATATCTGGTAGACCCATACCACCCAACTTCCTAGGTCTAGTAAGAGTGCGGAACGCCACTCTAGGACGAGAATTATGCCAGACATATTTTGAAAACATTTTGCGGAGGGAGGAAAAGAATGTTAGTGGAAGAGGGATAGGGAGGGTTTGAAATAAGTATAATATCTTAGGCAGAATCATCATTTTCAGTAGACTAGTTCTACCCATCCATGAGATATATGGGACCCGCCAAGATTCTAATAGAGATTTGATGTCAGAGAGCAATGGGCCGTAGTTAGAATCGTACCAGCGCCTGAGTGAGGGCGTTAAATTTAATCCTAAATATTTGATATAGTCGTGTCGCAGAGGGAATGGGGAGGTAGCTTGTAAGTCAGATTTAACCGAAGGGGGGCAATAGACACATAAGGCTTCGGATTTTGTGGTATTAATTTTAAAATTTGAGAGGATACCAAAGGCCGTAAAAATCGTATCTATGTGAGGTAATGCAACAATTGGGTTGGTAAGGATTATTAGAAGGTCGTCTGCAAATGCGGCCGTACTATGGCAAATCCCTCCGGTGACCAGACCTTTCAGCAATGGGTCCTGTTGGATACTCTGAATTAATGTTTCAATGGTCAGAACAAAGAGTAAGGGGGATAATGGGCATCCCTGCCTGGTGCAGTTTTTAATATCAAACGAGGAGGAGAGGCATGCATTAACTCTAATTTTAGCGCTAGGTCTGGAGTACAAAGCCATGACCTTCTGGACAAACATGTGTGGGAAGCCAAAATACCGTAGTGTCTCTGTCATAAAGGTCCAATCTACCCTATCATAGGCTTTTTCCGCGTCCGTTGAAAGAAGTACCAAGGGGGTCTTCTTACGCTGGGCGTGTTGTATCAAGTGGAGCACTCGTTGGGTGTTATGTTTGCCTTCTCTGCCTGTTATAAACCCCACTTGCTCTGGGTGGACCAGGGAGGGTAGGAGTGATTTTAATCTATTAGCTACTAACTTGGCGTATAGTTTAACATCCACGTTTAGTAAGGAGATGGGGCGGTAGCTACCACATTGTGTCGGGTCCTTGCCTTCCTTAGGAATGATAGAAATATGGGCTTCCAAGGCTTGGGGGGGGGGGGGGGAAGTGGGCTTCGTCTACAGAATTACAAACCTGAAGAAACTGGGGGAGAAGGATAGAGCTAAAGTGTTTGTAATAAAAGGCTGGGAGGCCGTCGGGGCCAGGAGCTTTCCCCAGAGGGGTGTCAGCAAGTGCAGACTGTAGTTCTGACACCGTAAAGGGAGTCGTAAGGGCATCTTGTTGTTGGGGAGTGAGCGATGGGAGGGAGAGAGATTGCAAAAAGGACCGGATTTTAGCAGAGCGATCCCGTAGCTCAAGAGGGGTCTCAGCAGGTCTAAGGTTATACAGTTTCTGATAGAATGCACAAAATTCAGAAGCTATGTCTGGAGTGTCTTTTAGGCTAGAGCCTGACCAGGAAGTGATCTCCGCTACAAAGCTTTGGTTGCGTCGTTTTTTAACTAAATATGCCATCAGTTTTCCGCCCTTGTTACCATGCATATAGTACTTATGGGAGGATGACAGATAGGCTTTAGCAGTTTTTAGGTTCAGGCAGTCTTTAAGTCGTTCTCTGCACAAGATCAGCTCTGAGAGAGCCCCCTGCGCCGCAGCTCGCTTATGATGACTTTCCAAGGTTGCAATACGGGCAAGTAAGTCATTAATTTCTTTGTTACGTCTTTTCTTAATGTGAGAACTGAGACTTATGAGTACCCCTCTGATCACGGATTTGTGGGCCTCCCAGATAACACAAGGCTGTACGTCAGGTGTAGTATTTTCGTTAAAGTAGTCAGTGAGCGCTTTAGAAACAGCCTGACAAGTATCTTGGGAGCCGAGCAGGGTCTCATTAAGTCTCCAGTCATAGCTACGGGGTGGGAGGGATGAAATCTGTAGTTGAACAGTGATGGGGGCGTGGTCAGAGATAGTGATTGAGCCAATGGTGGGAGAGGAGGATAAAATTAGCTGGTTCTAGGGTAGAAAGATGTAGTCCAGACACTGGTACGATTTGTGTGGGTTAGAATAAAACGTATAGTCCTTACCGTCGGGATTAAAGGCCCTCCATACATCTACAAGATGCATAGAGGAGAGATGCTTGGCAAGTTTACTAAGGGCAGCGAAGCTATGCGAGGATGTGCCAGTGGAGGAGTCCTGAAGAGGCTGAAGGGCAATGTTAATGTCCCCACCCAACACTACCAGACCCTCCGCGAACATAGAAAATCTGTCCAGGGTATCGAGTAGCCATGAAATTTGCCCCACATTTGGTGCGTATACATTGCCAATGGTGACTAGAGTATTAGCAATGTACCCCTTAAGAAACAGGTATCTGCCCTGGTCATCACTCAAGCGAGCCACCACAGAGAAGGGGACGTCTGATTTAAAGGCAATACTAACTCCATTCTTTTTCCCAGTAGCGTCGCATGAGTGAAACCAGGCCGAGTAAGGAGATTTGGGTAAATTAGGCACCTTACCTTTAGGGAAATGTGTCTCTTGGAGGAGTAGGATAGAGGATTGCGATCTTTTAAGAGCGTGGCGTATCTGTGAGCGCTTGGTGGGAGAGTTGAGACCCTTGACGTTCCATGACATAAACTTAACACAAGACATAGACAACAAGAAACAATAAACTGAGAAATCCTAATAAGTATGTAGAACAAACGCTATAATGAGGCATTCAAATGTTAACGATTATATAAAATGCACTGAGCTACAGTGCCGTGTCGTGGGGGGCGTGGTAAAGCAAGGCGGTCGGCCCAAAGAGCCGTTAACAGAGTCGCTAAGGCAGCTAGGGGCTTTATAAACCCTTTTAGGAGATAAAGGCAAACAATATATGAACTATGTGCCAACTAAGCTCAACCCCGGCTACGGGCCAGCACACGTAAAAAAACAAACAATGTAACAAGTAAGGAATCACGGTCATAGGTCAGAAAATAGAAAGGATATATAATACTTATGACATCACGAGAGATAACTCAGTCCTGCTCCACCGGTGCCCTCTTCCTCTGGTGTTTGGATTTCGAAAGTTTCCAGGCTTCCACTTTAGGAAGGTCGGGAAGAGAGGCAACGTCTGTGTAAGTAAGCCATGATGGGATGACGGCTGGATCCAATTCCAGAGGCGGACACGCAGCAAACAGGTCATCTGGGTGCCGAATATTATACAAACGTCCATTGAAGTTGTAGGAAATCCCGAAGGGGGAATAGCCATTTATACGGTATATTAAGTGTCCGGAGACGGTCTGTGAGCAACTTCATCTGTCGTCTTTTGGCCAGTATCACCGGGGAGATATCCTGATAGAAAGTAATTCTGTGCCCTTCATATGTAAAATCTGGGGTTACACGGGCTTTCTGCAAAATCGCCTCTTTTACTGGGAAGAACAGCAATTTCCAGACGATGTCCCTGGGGGGGTTCCCCTTCCTTAGGTTTTGGGCGTAACGCCCTATGGGCTCTTTCGAGTTGGACATCTGAAGACAGGTCTCCCTCCAAAACTGATTCCAGGAGTCTCTTTGTGAAGGTCATGGTTTCAGCGGGCGGGAAGTTCTCTGGTACACCTCATACGTAAATTATTCCGCCTACCTCTGTTGTCCTGATCCTCCAGATAAGAGTGCAGAGAGTTCAGATGGGCCTGGCAAGCCGTAAATGCCATAGTAGTGGCTTCGCCATGTGCCAGGAGCGAGGTCTGTGTTTCCTCTAGGCGTTCAACTCTGGAACCAATGCTCCGGACATCTTGTTTAATATCTGCGAGTTCGTTCATGACCGGTTGCAAAGTTTTCTCCAGTAGTTTCTGCAGGCCCTTGGAGGAAATGTGACCATGGAGGTGGAGGCGGAATCGGATATATTTCCGTCATCCATGACGCTTTCTGCGTCGGACGCCTCTGCAGGATCAGGGGCAACTATTGAGCATCTTGCTGCTGCTGTGGAACTATGCGGTGTGCGCTTCTCGAGAAACTTGTCCATCTCTGCTTGTGACTTCTTTGAGTGTTTCGGTGTAACTCGTGAGTCTACGGGCTTATTCTGACCAATTTTTACCATGATGTGGCTATCAGGGCATGCTGGCCCACACCGGGAAAGAGCACAATTATGCTGGATTAGGAAGTCATACTCAGATCTAACGGGCCCTAGTAGAAAGTGGCAGGTTCTCTAGGGTTAACTCACCACCCAAGTGGAAGATCCGCGTCGCTCAAGGCCGCTGATATCATAGAAGACAAAAATAGAGACCACTTGTAGCAGATAGAGGCCTGGTCTGGTGTCGGGTATCTGAAGGCCCCAAGATGGCCGCCACTCGTTGTAAGATCGGCGGTAGGCCCCAGGCAGTCCTCACTGTCGGCCGGAGTGCATAGAGGTAAGCGATGGGGTCACCCCAACAGAAGGAGAAGCCCGTCCGTGCAGTTGGTGATGTCTCCCAGGAGCCAGATGACAGTTGGCGGTCTCACTCAGTCAGGGCCGCGGCGGTAGGGCAGGCCCCAAGAAGACGGTGCTCGGCGCGGGAGGTGCAGTAGTCCGCTGCCGCCGAACGTCCCGCCGATGCAGCCCGCGCTATCAGCGGTGTCCGTGGCAGCGAGCAGAGAGATCCAGAGAGCACCAGGCGGTCCGGCCCCGCTAGTGCCGCGGAGGCCTCCGCGACCAAGATGGCAGGCCTCTGAGCGGAGGAGCAGGTAGGCCTCAATCCGGACCAGCCGAAAAGAAGCCTCGATTCCTGGCCCAAAACACCCCAAATCCGCTAATAGGGCCTGGGGGAGTGCCCAAGGGTGCTGAAGTGCAATTGAGGTTAGGGTGGCCAAGATGAAGGGTGGATTTGGAAAAGGTCGCTGGTGAGCACCAAAATACACGTCCAGCCACTCTGCCGGTTAGCCACGCCCCCCCCCATTGGGACCTATTTATGATAGGGCACCGTGTGTTATCCAAAGGCAAATACAGTTGCTTTGGCACATGTATTCACTTCCTGGGTGCACTGAACAGCTAATTTGCATGTGGATTAAAAGGTGATTTTATTAGTAGCAAACTTGCACTTTGACACAAGAAAGGTATATTTACTATGCCACTTAATGTCCCTACCATAGCATATACAAAATGGTTTAGAAGTGATTTTGATAGACTCTTTTTAAATAGAACCACTCTGGCAACATGAAGCAAGTTAGATGGTCTCAAAAAGTAGCCATGATGCCACTCTCTAAAGAGATTCAAATATAGATATGAAAGAAAGTCATTGAAATCTACCAGTCCAGAAAGAGTTACAAAGCCATAGCTAAGACTCTGGGCAAAAATGGCCTCAAGGGGAAAGTTGTAAAGTGTAAACTTGCCTAGAAAAAAACAAAACAAAAAGGCTCTTTTCACATTTGCCAATAAAAATCTAGATTTTAGACTTTTAATAATATTCTGTGGACTGAATAATCAAAGGTGGAATGTTTTGGAAGCCATGGGTCTTGTTACATTTACTGTAAAGCTGACACCGCATTCCACCATAACACCAAACTAACAGTAAAACATGATGGTGGTACTGTGATAGAAATTTACATAGTAAATGCTTGTATTGTGCTGAAAGGTGTATATTCAACACACAAAGGGAGATTGAAACTGGAGGGAAATTACCTGAATAACAACAGGGAAGGTGCAACCCCCCTCCCCCTGAGGCTACTGGTCTAATGCCACACCAACAGAGTTTAGTGAGGGAACACCCTTCCCACTTCAGATATATGGAAACCACTGCCACAATGTCTCTGATAAATAACTGAATACAGATTATTAATTTACCCTACGCGTTTCATCTTCCATGATTCATCAGGGGCTTAATCAGATAACAGACAGATAACAGATAGCAGTTATAACTGCAATTTATGCTACAACTGACCGCCGGCATCAGTGTGGTCTTGCTGGCGGTCAGGCTGCTATATTCTTTTGCTATTGCCATAAACAGCAGTTGTAACTGCTATCTGTTATCTGATTAAGCCCCTGATGAATCATGGAAGATGAAACGCGTAGGGTAAATTAATAATCTGTATTCAGTTATATATCAGGGACATTGTGGCAGTGGTTTCCATATATCTGAAGTGGGAAGGGTATTCCCTTACTAAACCCTGTTGGTGTGGCATTAGGCCAGTAGCCTCAGGGGGAGGGGGGTTTCACCTTCCCTGTTGTTATTGAGGTATATAAGCCATCTCAAGGAAACCACTGCAACTTATGCTTTGATGTGCTAATTTCGCTGAGGGAGTTTAGAGAGTTCACAGCTACAGGGAAAGCAATACATCTTGAATTCCCTCCAGTTTCAAACTCCCTTTGTGTAGCCCTTTGAATACACACCTTTCAGCACAATACAAGCATTTGATATGTAAATTTCTTTGCTACATTCTGCTGATTTAGGCGGGTATTTTGGGTGACCTTATGATAATTTGATTCATTTTTAATTTGTATCTAAATAAAGGTGAAGTTTTATATACAATAAGTATTTTTTCTTCCAAATACCAGTGTTTCCAAAGTAGCTTCTCAGTGAATTATAGTTACAGAGTAGATGAGGTTGAATGAAGACACCAGTCCATCAAGTCCAACCTACAACCCTACAGTGTTGATCCAAGGCAAAAAAAAATTAATGAGGCTAATACCAATTGCCTATGTCAGGGGAAAAAAATTCCTTCCTGACTCCAATCTGGCAATCAGTATAAGACTCTGGATCAACTTGTCCTTAACAAAATCTAAAACACATAACTCGTGGGGGGGGGGGGGGGGGGGCCCCCCGCGGGGGGGGCGGGGGGGTAGAAGCCCCCCAATATATTTTTGTTCGAGAAAGGCATCCAGGCCCTCTTTGAACTTGCTCAATGAATCCACCTTCACCACTTCCTGGGGCAGGGCGTTCCATACCCTCACTGTTTTAACAGTAAAGAATCCCCGTCTATGTTGCTGGTGAAACTTTCTCTCCTCCAGATGTAGAGGATGTCCCCTTGTCATTGTCACTGGCCTAGAAGTAAAAAGATCATTAGAAAGTTCTTTGTGCTGTCCCTTCATTTATTTGTACATTGTTATTAGGTCTCCCCATAGACGTCTTTTTCCTAAACTGGATAACACCAAGTTTATCAGACTATCGTTGTACTGTTGGACTGGGATGTCTAGGGCCCACCAGTGCAATTGTTTCTAGGAGCCTACTACCAGGACCCCTGCAAATCAGTTGTACCGAGACAGTGTGTCTACAGGTAATAACAATGCCATGCTGCTCACTCACCATACAGTGTGCACCACTGCACTACCTAAATCCACTGCTACACCCTGTATGGTAAGTGTGGCGCTTGGAGTTGTTACCATTACCTGTAGCCACACTGTAATGGAAAAGCTGATCTGCAGAGGTCCTGGCTGTTGTACCCTCGCAGATGTAATATTGATGGCCTATCCTAAGGACAGGCTATCAATATTAGAAACATGGATAAATCCTTTAAAGAGGTTGTCCAGGAATTGGAGCAACCCATGTGGCAAGTAGGAGGTGTAAAGTGAAAAAAATAAATAAATAAAAAATAAAAAGCATACTCCTCTCCTTTGTCCATTACCAGTCTCGTGCCGGCGCCTTCTTGCTGGGAGTCCTGCACCTCATGTGACCGCTGAGACCAATGAGGTACAGGATTTCCAGAAATGAGGCCAAACAGACACAGGTGGGAACAGGTGAGTGTGCTTTTTTAAATTTTACATCTCCCTGGCCGCCACCGGGGTCGCTCTAATTTATAGACAACCTCTTTAAAGGCCTAATTTTTTTATGGCCCCTTCAATGGTCCCCTGTATGGGGAACAGTGATGGGCCATTATATTGTGTGGGGGGGGCAGTGTTGGGGGCTACCATCCTGTGGGGGGACATTAAACTGTGTGGGGCATATTAAAAGGATTGCCCAGGCTTAATTTTTTTTATGGCCTATCTTAGGGGGCTGGCACCCGGCCACATCAGCTGTACGGAGTCACTTTCGGTACCTGTTCTGTACACAATGCAGGGTAGGAAGCAGAAAGCTCCATCCGCTGTATAGTTGCCCCGCGCCTTCACTGCAGCTCAGCTCCCACTGACTTCAATATGTGCTGAGATGCAGTGAATGTGCCCAGCTAATATACAGTGGACAGAGCTTTTTGCTTCCAGCCCCGTGTTGTGTACAAGTCGGGCACCGAAAGTGGGAGGTGACAAAAAAGCAAAAAAAAAAAAAAAAAAAAAAAAAAAAGCATACTCACCTTTCCCCAGTGCTCCGGTGTCCTCCCAGCACAGTCTGGTCCTGCAGCTCCGCGATCTTCTTTTGCAGGAAGTCCTCGCTGGTAGTCACGCGCTGGACTGGACTGTGGTGGGAGACACTGGAGACAGGAGAGTATGTTATGTATATTTCTTTTATTCTTTTTTTTTCATCTCCCCTGGCCTAATTAAAAAATAAAGTGTTATCCTACACAACCCCTTTAATATCCCCCACAGGATATTGGCCCCCATCACTGCCTCCCCCCAATATAATGGCCCCATCAATGATCCCAATACAGTATAGGGGACTAGTGAAGGGGCCACTGTATGGGGGGGAATAGTGAAGGGGATACTGTATGACCCATACAGATTAGGAGCAGGGAGAGGTAAGTAAGTAGGGGCCATTACCACACCTCAACTTCCTAATAAAACAAGCAGTGGGGATCCGGTAGGGCCCCCTAAAGTCATGGGGCTCACCGGGGGATTCACCCAGTGGCATAACTGGGCCCGACGGGGTATGGGGCCCGAGGCCAGCTGGAGACGGCTGGGGCACCAGACCACTGTGATAGCGATCAGGGAAAGCCTGGTTCCCCGACCGCTATATATACTGTTATTGGAAAGGGGCCCTGGCATATTGCTAGACCCCTTTCCAATAGATAACAGCCCAGGGGAGGTGACTGAAAAGACTAAATACATATACTTACCTCTCCTGTGCATAGCGTTCTCTCCGGCATTCTTCCATCATGT
Organism: Leptodactylus fallax; assembly: GCA_947044405.1. Classification (NCBI taxonomy): domain Eukaryota; kingdom Metazoa; phylum Chordata; class Amphibia; order Anura; family Leptodactylidae; genus Leptodactylus; species Leptodactylus fallax. Next base: position 404,833 of record CAMRHE010000522.1, on the reverse strand, counting down.
GACTGAGGCCTGTGATTTGGCCCCAGCGGTCACATGGGGCGCGGCGGCGTAATGACGTCAATGCACTCATGTGACCACTGAGGCCCAATCACAGAGATAATTATACTCTGGGAGACCCCAGAGTATAATAATAGCATTGAAGCAGAGGGGGGCTGTTGGGAGCATATAATACTGTGTGGGAGCCACTGTGGAGCATATAATACTGGGTGGGGGCCACTGTAGAGCATATAATACTGAGTGAGGGCCACTGTGGAGCATATACTACTGTGTGGGGCCACTGTAGATCATATAATACTTGGTGGGAACCACTGTGGAGCATATACTACCTTGTGGGGGCCACTGTGAAGCTTGTAATACTGGGTGGGGGCCACTGTGGAGCATATAATACTGGGTGGGGCCCACTGTGGGGAGCATAAAATACTGGGTGGGGGCCACTGTAGAGCATATACTACTGTGTGGGGGCCACTCTAGAGCATATAATACTGGGTGGGAGCCACTGTGGAGCATATACTACTGTGTGAGGGCCACTGTGGAGCATATAATACTGGGTGGGGGTCACTGTGGAGCATATAATACTGGGTAGGGGCCACTGTGGAGCAAATAATACTGGATGGGGACTGCTGAGGGGAGCATATAATATAGAGTGGGGCCACTGTGTGGAGCATATTATACTGTGTGGGGCCACTGTGGGGAGCATATTATACTGTGTGTGCTGCCACTGTGGATCATATTATACTGTGTGTGGGAGGAGCATTGTGGAGCATATAATGCTGTATGAGGGCCACTGTGAAGCATATACTGCTGTGTGGGGACCACTGTTGAGCATGTAATACTATCTGAGGCCACTGTCGAGCATATTATACTGTTTGGGGCCCCGTAACCGTCACTATCAAGAATTTGCTGTAGGGAGTGGGTAGGGGGCCCTGGACAAGAGTTTGCATCGGAACCCACAAGACTTTAGTTACACCACTGGATTCACCGGTACCCCGGAGGGCCAGTCCGACCCTGGTCAAGCCTAATTTCCTAACTTCAAGGGATAGGTGGTTGAGGTGCCATTAAATTTTTGCCTCAGGCAGCAGGAAAGCTTGGATTTTCCACTGCTTCACACAGGTTAAGCTAAATATATTCTTGCAAAAATAAATTAAAGGGGTTCTCCATAAATACAACATAAATATTTGCTTGATGAGCGGGGGACAACACCTAGCCTCTGCACGGATCAGCTGTTCAGAGGTGCCTTTGGTCTGTGTACCATACAGTGTATGGAGTCAGTGCTTGAACGCCATGCTAGTCGACAATTGAGTATTGGTCAGTACTATAACATTCATTCAGAAAATGATTTTGTATTTTAAGTACATATATCGCCATAGTCTGTAGTGTATCTGGTGCCATTTTCTCTTCTTTACCTAGAGCATCTGTGTTAACCACAATGAAGGCACTATGATAGGGCCATATTTGACCTAAAATGGCTGCAACCCTTGGTTTCCTTGTTGCATACTCTGCTATTCTGAATAAAGTACAGTTAGTTCTTTGAGTGACTTTCTTCATGCTATCACTTGCCCCACTTTTGTAGCATAAATGACCCAACTAATGAACTGGTATATATTCCTTCCAAGGTGCAAGGCTTGATTTATAACAGGGCAAGTGTCTCATAAATCAGGCACACCTTCACCATTGCACAGGACAAAGACTGTCCATTATGCTAGTCTTTATGAATTACTCCCAAAGTGTAAGTTTATAGTATGGGTTAAGATCTGTATGGCAGTACAATACACACTTTAGTGGGTGACAGGGAGCTTAGGTACCATATAGTAAACTGCTGACTGCAGCATTTGAGGGACTAAATCGCAAGGATTGACGTTATGTCTTAGCATGGCCTTTGAAACAGAGTTTCAGCTTTTATATACAGGTGATGCCAAACAAAGATACTGTGAGCAGGGCTCCTGTGAATTAAACTCATGTTGGGCATAGTTGTCGGCTCCTGGTAGTACACTTTGGGGTGAGAGCCCATGTGGAGGCCGGAGCTAATGGTCTCCCTGCTCCGGCAATGAGATAGTTGCGCCCTGACCTTCTTGATGCCTTTTGGCCCGAAGGGTTGGGATTGATCAGGGGCCCATTCTCTTTTGGGATGGGCTTGCGATAGACACATCCCTGTGCATGTTTTTTTTAGTGGCACTACCCACTTTTTTGATGCACTTGGGTGGATGTTGGCACAGTTTTGGCACTTTCAAGATATATAAAAAAGGTAGGTATTGTTCACGTCCAATCTAGGGCATTTAAAAATCTACTGGATCCCAATTTTATGCAGGAGTACTTGTGTCTCTTACGCTCTTTGTATCAAGTACATTTGTGATTAAGGCTGTGTGCTGTAGGTGTCACTTCAAAAATATCAGACTACTGTTCATTTCTAATGGTCCCCAAGTCTGCTTCTCAACAGGCCTTCATGGCCAGTGTGGCATTTAGGAGTTGTCTATAAATAAAAGATATTACACCCTTCACTAAGTTGGCTGAGGCCAAGTAGTGTAAATGTATGTAGTAGGATTGTGGCGTTAGGGGTTCACTACAGGGTTGTGCTTCATATTTGTGATGGAATTGCAAAATCGTATAGAATTGGCTTTGGGGCAATCCATACTCATTCTGCTGCTGTGAAGAGGAATTAAGCATTCCTTCATTCTGTACCCGTGCTCAATACGGTATGCCCTGTCTCTCCCAAAAGGAGAAATCCACAAATTTACCAGGTTTTTATAACCAGGGCTTGCACCTTAAAGGAAAGCAAATAGCAAGCCTAATCAAAGTCTTTCATTTTGGACCACACTCTTAAAATCAAGATCACTGAAGGGCATGTTGGTTTGCTTCACCCTTGCAGTTTCATTTCTAAAAGTGTGATTGGCAGGGTTTCACTCCATTTGTGTGTCACCAACCTATTATTGTTTCCCCTGTTGCACTAGCTTGGTCCCAAACTTTAACCTGCTGTAAATGGGATACTATGAAATACAGCCAGAGATTGGGAATGGCCAGACTCTGTCACTGTATCTCTGTAGTGTCTCTAGACAAAATGCTGTTTTCAAATTATGTTTTTGTTTATTGAAGAAAATTACCTGGTCCTATGTGAAAAAGTAGATAAATCTAAACATAATTTAAAAAGAGTTTTCCAACACCAAAATTTCTTCTAAACCACACACATGCTGTAGGGGTTGTCAGTGGAATAGTGAACATACCATTTTGTGTCAAACTGCATTTTTTCTGCTGAGCAAATCAACTTTTAATCTACATGCAAATGAGTTGTTTGGTGCACCCAGGGTATGGTCACACCTGCCAGAAGACTAGTCTGTAGTCACTGAACATTGGGACCTATTTATGATAGGGCACTGTGTGTTATCCACAGGCAAAAACAGTTACTTTGGCACATGTATTCACTTCCTGGGTGCACTGAACAGCTAATTTGCATTTGGATTAAAAGGTGATTTTCTTAGTAGCAAACTTGCACTTTGACACAAGAAAGGTATATTTACTATGCCACTTAATGTCCCTACCATAGCATATACAAAATGGTTTAGAAGTGATTTTGATAGACTCTTTTTAAATAGAACCAATCTGGCAGCAGGAAGCAAGTTAGATGGTCTCAAAAAGTAGCACATGATGCCACTCTCTAAAGAGATTCAAATATAGATATGAAAGAAAGTCATTGAAATCTACCAGTCCAGAAAGAGTTACAAAGCCATAGCTAAGACTCTGGGCAAAAATGGCCTCAAGGGGAAAGTTGTAAAGTGTAAACTTGCCTAGAAAAAAAAACAAAAACGCTCTTTTCACATTTGCCAATAAAAATCTAGATTTTAGACTTTTAATAATATTCTGTAGACTGAGTAATCAAAGGTGGAATGTTTTGGAAGCCATGGGTCTTGTTACATCTACTGTAAAGCTGACACCGCATTCCACCAAACTAACAGTCAAACATGGTGGTGGTACTGTGATAGCCTGGAACTGCTTTGCTTCTGCAGGACCTGGACAAGTTGTCATATTTGATGGAACCATTGATTCTGCACTGAATCTGAAAGAGAATAGCAAATCAGTTTGCGACCTTAAGCTCAAGTACAGGTAAATTAGGAAGCAGGACAATGATGCAAAGCACACAGGCAAGTCCTCATGTGAACGTCTCAAAAGAAATAAAATTAAAGGGAACATGTCAAGTTTTTATGTTAAATATTTTTTAATAATATTTACTTAAAAACATCTATATTCTCTTATTTTAGTATTTTATATTTAAAAATAATACTAATAATAGAATGACATTCGCCATTTCTGCATGGGGTTACCTCATTTACATCACAGACAAGACAGACAGCATTTCAATAGATGTTGACACCTCTATAGATAACTCCAATGACCCATAATTTCATCCACTATTGATAATAGATGATGTCACATAGTTACAGAGTATCAATGTTCGCTGATCTTTAATAATTGAAGGTCTCCAATTTAAAACATAATTCACTGAGAAGCTACATTGGAAACACTGGTATTTGGAAGAAAAAAATACTTATTGTATATAAAACTTCACCTTTATTTAGATACAAATTAAAAATGAGCATGTAAGGCTGTGTTCACACGGTGGAAAATGATCTTCATTTTCTGCCGCTGGAATTTTGGCTGCGCGCCATCTCGAGCCATGGACACTGCGAGAGGAAACCGCAACAAGATCGAGCAGGATGCTTCTTTTTTCCGCATCTTGCTGCGATCTCTGCCTCCCATTGAAAACAATGGGAGGTGGATTCGGAGGAATCTGCAACGTATTCGGGGGCGGAATCTGCCCCCAAATCCGCGGCTAATTCCTCCATGTGAACACACCCTAAACATGCTCAGGAATCAAATTATCATAAGGTCACCCAAAATAACCGCCTAAATCAGCAGAATGTAGCAAAGAAATTTACATATTAAATGCTTGTATTGTGCTGAAAGGTGTGTATTCAACACACAAAGGGAGATTGAAACTGGAGGGAAATTCAAGATGTATTCTTTTCCCTATAGCTGTGAACTCTCTAAACTCCCTCAGCGAAATTAGCACATCAAAGCATAAGTTTCAGTGGTTTCCTTGAGATCACTTATATACCTGAATAACAACTGGGAAGGTGCAACCCCCCTCCCCCTGAGGCTACTGGCCTAATGCCACACCAACAGGGTTTAGTGAGGGAACTCCCTTCCCACTTCAGATATATGGAAACCACTGCCACAATGTCTCTGATATATAACTGAATACAGATTATTAATTTACCCTACGCGTTTCATCTTCCATGATTCATCAGGGGCTTAATCAGATAACAGACAGATAACAGATAGCAGTTATAACTGCAATTTATGCTACAACTGACCGCCGGCATCAGTGTAGTCTTGCTGGCGGTCACGCTGCTATATTCTTTTGCTATTGCCATAAACAGCAGTTGTAACTGCTATCTGTTATCTGTCTATTATCTGATTAAGCCCCTGATGAATCATGGAAGATGAAATGCGTAGGGTTAATAATCTGTATTCAGTTATATATCAGAGACATTGTGGCAGTGGTTTCCATATATCTGAAGTGGGAAGGGTGTTCCCTTACTAAACCCTTTTGGTGTGGCATTAGGCCAGTAGCCTCAGGGGGAGGGGGTTGCACCTTCCCTGTTGTTATTGAGGTATATAAGCTATCTCAAGCAAAACACTGAAACTTATGCTTTGATGTGCTAATTTCGCTGAGGGAGTTTAGAGAGTTCACAGCTACAGTGAAAGGAATACATCTTGAATTTCCCTCCAGTTTCAAACTCCCTTTGTGTGTTGAATACACACCTTTCAGCACAATACAAGCATTTGATATGTAAATTTCTTTGCTACATTCTGCTGATTTAGGCGGGTATTTTGGGTGACCTTATGATAATTTGATTCCTGAGCATGTTTACATGCTCATTTTTAATTTGTATCTAAATAAAGGTGAAGTTTTATGTGCAATAAGTATTTTTTCTTCCAAATACCAGTGTTTCCAAAGCAGCTTCTCAGTGAATTATAGTTACAGAGTAGATGAGGTTGAATGAAGACACCAGTCCATCAAGTCCAACCTACAACCCTACAGTGTTGATCCAAGGCAAAAAAAAATTAATGAGGCTAATACCAATTGCCTATGTCAGGGGAAAAAAAATCCTTCTTGACTCCAATCTGGCAATCAGTATAAGACTCTGGATCAACTTGTCCTTAACAAAATCTAAAACACATAACTCGTAATATATTTTTGTTCGAGAAAGGCATCCAGGCCCTTTGAACTTGAACTTGCTCAATGAATCCACCTTCACCACTTCCTGGGGCAGGGCGTTCCATAGCCTCGCTGTTCTAACGGTAAAGAATCCCCGTCTATGTTGCTGGTGAAACTTTCCCTCCTCCAGATGTAGAGGATGTCCCTTTGCACTGTCACTGGCCTAGAAGTAAAAAGATCATTAGAAAGTTCTTTGTGCTGTCCCTTCATTTATTTGTACATTGTTATTAGGTCTCCCCATAGACGTTTTTTTCATAAACTGGATAACCCCAAGTTTATCAGTCTATCGTTGTACTCAGTGTCGGACTGGAATGTCCAGGGCCCACCAGTGCAATTGTTTCTAGGGGCCCACTGCCAGGACCCCTGCAAATCAGCTGTACCGAGATAGCGCGGTTACAGGTAATAACAATGCCATGCTGCTCACCCACTATACAATGTGCACCACTGCACTACCTAAATCCACCGCTACACCCTGTAGGGGTGGCACCCGGCCCCATCAGCTGTACGGAGTCACTTCCGGTGCCTGTTCTGTACACAATACATGGTAGGAAGCAGAAAGCTCCATCTGCTGTATAGTTGCCCAGCACCTTCACTGCAGCTCAGCTCCCACTGACTTCAATATGTGCTGAGATGCAGCGAAGGTGCCCAGCTAATATACAGTGGACAGAGCTTTTTGCTTCCAGCCCCGTATTGTGTACAAGTCGGGCACCGAAAGTGGCTGCGTACAGCTGATCGTTCCGGGGGTTTGATGTCGGCCCGTACTGATCAGGTATTTTGAGGTATACCATAAATATTATGCCTGCACAACCCCTTTAATATACCCCCTTAGCCCCACCATTTAAAGAGGTTGTCCAGCATAATTCTTTTATTTTTTATAATTAGTCTGTGGGAGGTAAAAAAAAAAAAAAAAGCATACTCACCTGTCCCCAGTGCTCCGGTGTCCTTCCAGCACAGTCTGGTCCTGCAGATCCGCGGTCTTCTTTTGCAGGAAGACCTCGCTGGTAGTCACGAGCTGGACTGGACTGCGCTGGGAGACACTGGAAACAGGAGAGTATGTTATGTATATTTTTTTTATTCTTTTTTTTTCACCTCCCCTGGCCTAATTAAAAAATAAAGTGTTACCCTACACAACCCCTTTAATGTCCCCCACAGGATATTGGCCCCCATCACTGCCTCCCCCCAATATAATGGCCCCATCAATGGTCCCAATACAGTATAGGGGACCAGTGAAGAGGCCACTGTATGGGGGGCAATAGTGAAGGGGATACTGTATGGCCCATACAGAGGAGAAGCCGGGAGCAGGAGCAGGGAGAGTTAAATAGGGGCCATTACCGCACCTCCACTTCCTATTAAAACAAGCAGTGGGGATCCGGTAGGGCCCCCTAAAGGCATGGGGCTCACCAGGAGATTCACCCAGTAGCGTAACCGGGCCCAATGGGGTATGGGGCCCATGGCCAGCTGGAGATGGCTGGGGCCCCAGACCACTATGATAGCGATGAGGGAAAGCCTGGTTCCCCGACCGCTATATACACTGTTATTGGAAAGGGGCCCTGGCATATTGCCAGGCCCCTTTCCAGTAGATGGCAGCCCAGGGGAGGTGACTGAAAAGAAGACATATACTCACCTCTCCTGTGCACAGCGTTCTCTCCAGCACTCTTCTGTCATGTGACTGAGGCCTGTGATTAGACCGCAGTGATCACATGGGGCACGGCAGCGTAATGACGTCAATGCACCCCATGTGACTGCTGAGGCCCAATCACAGAGATAATTATACTCTGGGAGACCCCAGAGTATAATAATAGCATCAAAGCGGAGGGGGGCTGTTGGGAGCATATAATACTGTGTGGGGGCCACTGTGGAGCATATACTTACTGTGTGGGGGCCACTGTAGAGCTTATAATACTGGGTGGGGTCCACTGTGGAGCATATAATACTGGGTGGGGCCCACTGTGGGGAGAATATAATACTGGGTGGGGGCCACTGTAGAGCATATACTACTGTGTGGGGGCCACTCTAGAGCATATAATACTGTGTGGGAGCCACTGTGGAGCATATACTACTGTGTGGGGGCCACTGTGGAGCATAGAATACTGGGTGGGGGCCACTGTGGAGCATATAATACTGGGTGGGGGCGACTGTGGAGCATATAATACTAGGTGGGGCCACTGTGTGGAGCATATAATACTGGGTGGGGACCGCTGTGGGGAGCATATAATACAGGGTGGGGTCACTGTGTGGAGCATATTATACTGTGTGGGGCCACTGTGGGTAAACCAGGAAAAACATCCTTATTATAAACTCGCCCATATTATTATTTATGCAAAGAGCAGCAACATTAAAAACCAGCAAAGAAAAAAGAGTGAGACTTTTTTTTTATCAATGATATTAGGCCATTTTTCTGACATGATTTTATTAAAAGTATCAGATTTAGAATGTAAATGTATATTCCCTTAGTCCCGTCAGCAGCACAACATATGGGAATTCTCTGCCCTGCGGACTGATAGGACGGGTGCCCCAAACTCCACCCCCTTTGTGTATTTTAATTAGCAGACTGACTAAGAGCATTATAGGGAGGGAACCTTGTGCTGCTGACGGGACTAAGGGAAAAGAGATTTACATGCTAAATCTAACACTTTCCTTACGTCCCTTACAGCAGCACAACATATGGGGATTTAGCAAGTAGAATCCCATGGGTGGGACCTCATGCACAGATCTCAAAATTGACTGCCAGCGGAAGTCTCTTCTATAAATCTTTACAAATTCTTATCCTTAGTAATGAAAAGTATTAAGAGAGGCCATCTTAGAATTTTGCTGCAAAGAAACAGAGAGATCCTATGGATAAAACTTAAGTCCTAGGGAAACCTCACTAATCTATAGAAACAGAAGCCCTACAAATTTCTTCTTTAAATTGGTAGGTCATTTCTAAGAAGCTAGCGGTCCTGCAAGGCATTTTAGGTAAAGTGGCATTGCTCTCAACAAAAAAAATAGAGATTAACTAGAGGAACAGGTTGATCTGTGACTGCTCATTAAACTGACTGAGTCTTCTGGAAGAACTAAATCCAAGATGTGGCTATTGTAACAAGCTGGTCCTGAATGACTAAAGGATGAGGAACCCTCTCTAACTCTACGGTGGCATGTACACGACCGTGTTTATGTCGCCGGCACCAGCCGGGCTTCCGCAGCCCCATTTATTGGGGCTAGTGAGCACAGTCTATAAAATGGACAAGAAAAGGACCTGTCTGGCGTTTTGCTCAGAACTCATGGCCCAATACACCGAAATGGGAAAATACATGATCGTGTGTATGGTGCCATACAAATAAATGGGTCAGTGTGCTAGCCGTGAAAAACACTTACAGTAGACTGAGAGTCACAAAAACTGTGGAGGTAATCCTATAATGAGTGCCCTCTGGTCTGACTATTAGTTATTTATCATGTATGAGATACTACCTTGGATATCAGTAGCAATATGACCCTCCTGTGGGACGAGTCAAGACTGGCTTCCCTGAGATAACAGTTTCCCATAATCCATCAGCAGAAGTATGGTACCCATACACTCTGAGCCAATATAAATTATAGCTATGATATTGCAGTACTTTTTGTACTAGAGATAAAGACATCAGAGTGAGCCTTCACAAGGATATCCTTCCTATATAGGAATTGAAAAAAAAAAAAATAGTGGAAACTTCTCATTCCCCACTCTAAGTGGTCTTGAAAGGTTCCTTCAGTATACACTTGCTGGAGTTATTAAGCCTCTATTAAGGTTATTAAAGGATATTAAGCATGTAGTACTAGGTGTCTGGGATGTCTCTTGATTGATCCCAGTTGATCATGTTATAAGATCAGGAATGCCTCTTTTTATCAGAGGCTTCAGCATAGTGCCATCTTAAGGGTTTATGCAAGAGTTCCTAGCCCTGATCTTAGTCTGCAACTTTATCATGGACCTTAACAATGGGATAATGAGGCAGAAATTAAGCCCCCTTGCAGACGACCATATGGTTTTTCCCGGATAGCACACTGACCCATTCATTTCTATGGGCCCGTACACATGACTGTAAATTACATGGTAACGTGTGCAGGCCAACAGTCCAGGCCGCAAAATATGGAACAGGTCCTATTCCTGTCCAATTTTGCAGCCCTGCTTCCGCAGCTCTTATTCATTGATTGAATGGAGCCGCAGAAGTACGGCATGTGTACGGGCGGCACATATATGACATCCGCGTGTCTCCTGCGCGCCGCTTCTGCCGTTCTTACACGGCCGTCAGTTAGCATACATTCGTGTGCAACTGGCTTTAAGCAGATTATCCTTAGCTGCTTGAGACAGTAAAACAATACCTGTTCTTGGGATGAACTTTGCATAGTAATGGTGTCCATAAATGCCGTCTAGCCTAGCTGATAGCGGTCTGTTGAGATATACTGTTGGGTGGATTTCTCCCCAGCTTAGGGAACTCTTCATCTAGGCCCTTGGTGGTTTTGACTTCTGTTGCACACAGATAAGATTCTAATTGAACAGGTTCTAGATCCACCCCCCCCCCCCCCCCCTGCTACATCCTATCTGTCTGTCTGCTATTAATGTAATGCCTCTCACCTTGGAACATTCCTGTACATGTTGTATTTGTATTTGTATCTGCTTATCTTATCTTATCTTTGCTGCTGTAACACACTGAATTTCCCCATTGTGGGACTATTAAAGGACTATTATTATTATTATTATTATTATTATTATTATTATTATTTGCACACACAGCTGAAAGAAGCGATCGTTCACTAACGGGGAATCCTATACCGGATTCCCCGTTAGTGAGCGATCATGGCGATGGCGTGCCCTCTCTGACACACTTGCCATAGGTTCGCCATCACGGTTCTAGATGAACTAGGAATTGCCTCTCTGGCAAAACTGAGCTTCAAGATAGTGGATTGTTGATAAATCCTCTAAATTAATAGGAGATATGCTGTATTGTGAATTACTCAATTTATATGATATCTCAGGTACTGTACTATTGCAGAGTATTGTGAATTACTCAGTTTATATTATTCCTGAGGTACTGGATGGCTGCAGAGGAAATTATTGATTTCACCCAGACTATAAGCGAGTCTGGACCTCAGATGAGGCTCAGAGTCTGATGCAAATGACTCTGGAGGACTCCAAAAGATTACAGCAATGCTCAAGGACATTGACAAGGGCAGTCCTACTCTTGCCAGTCTGGTCAGGTCTCTTGTGAGACCTGAGTCAACATTCTCTTGGAACATGTTTATGTAGTGCTTATTATTACCCAAAAAGGAAGCTTACTTAACTTGGTTCTAAGAACCCTACGCGACACTGCCAAACTTTTATATTTTAGATCCTCTTCTTAATGTAGGCTAATCCTTAGAGACCACTTGGCTATGGCCACATGCACTCTGGGACACCAGCTCGACCAATCCTTAATCCCATATCAAAGGTACTATATTTAGTATACATCAATTAAGAGTATCACCTAAAAGTGTTATCGCTAGTCCTTTTCTAGGCAGTCTCCAGGTCCTTAGACCAGATTGCCTAGAGGAGTCTTGGAACTTCCTTCTCATTGAAGAAATCTATCTGTTTACCATTTTTTTTAATCTGAAGAGTTTAAAAGCTTTTTATTAATAACATTGAGATGCAATTCTGGATGTACCCTGCTGATGATCAGCAGTACTCTGTACTCTGCTGAAAAGCTATTATCCATTAGGAAGGTCCTCCTCAGCCACCTAGAGGTGGTGCTTCTATTCCTTTATGGACAGTCTCCTTGTGTTCTGACCAGATTCCAATAACAAGCTTAGCTGTAACATCCAGTTTGAAGACCCTTGGTCCCAAAGAGGTGGAGTGTTCTTCTGTCTACTGGTCTACTGGTGTTGTGACCAGACTATCTGGACAAGCTTAGCTGTAACATCCATTTGAGAGAACCTTGATTCCACACAGGTGGTTTGTTCTTCTGGGCAGTTTCCTGGTGCTGTGACCGGATTGCCTGGACAAGCTTAGTTGTAACATCTAATTGGAAGAACCTCTCTACATTAAAGAGATTAAGCTGTTGACCATTCTCTCATGGTACAGTGGCTGTATAGATAGTTTGGCTGTAGCCTCCAGGGTGGATGTGGCATAGCTAATACCTCCTATAGGATGGTCTGTGTGAGCTTAGTTGTTCTGTAATCATTGAAGAGATCTAGCTTTTTTTTCTTCCTCCCTTTGAAGAGTGGTAAATCTCCTCATTAGTAGCCATGAGATCCAATTCTGAGATATATCATGTTAAAGATCAGCTTCTTTAAATAATGAAGAGATCATAGCCTTATCTCTTCTACCAGAGCCAGTGCTCCATACTGCCAGGTTTGAAGATGTGCACAAACAGGTGCAATTAGGGTGTGTTCACACGGAGGAATTTGCCGCAGAATTGGGAGGAATCCGCTTCCCTTTGTTGTCAATGGGAGGCAGAGATCGCAGCAGGACGCGGAAAAAAGAAGTGTCCTGCTCGATCTTGCCACGGATTCTGCCTGCGGGGTCCGCGGCTCGAGACTCCCTCCTGAGTTGGCCCATTCATCTGGGCCTAATCAGGAGCAGGATGCCGCGATGAAATGCTGATGCAGTGCCTCGGCATCCCGTCGCGGCTAGACCGTGGCGAAAATGCCGGCGGCGGAAAATGTAGAGAATTCCTCTTCATTTTCCGCCGTGTGAACATACCCTTAGAATGTACACTGTGTGAACAGAGTGTTAGCGAAGGATTTCTCAGGTTGACAGTCAAAGAAGCTATTAAGCATAGAGGTACAATACTGCACATCAAATCAGCTGCTTTTTTTTTGCATTAGGATCTACCTGGGATTCAAACCCTTGCGTTTCAAGGCAGTAGCGATGTTTAAACATTATTTTTCTAGGATTCAGATTGAAGCTGACCAACTATGTCAGGATGAACCCTGTGAAATCCATGCGAATAGAGTCTAATAAAGAAAAGAAAAATGTGTTAATACCGTAAGCCGCACTGTCTCGTAGTACCGGTGATCTGCAGTAGATATAATATTGAGGATAGGTCATCACTGTTAGAATACGGTTAACACCTTTAATAATCCAAAAATAACCCCCTTAAAAGGGGTTTCCAGGAATTGGACAAATCGCAGATGAAAATGCTCACCTGTCCCCGGCGCTCCAATGTCTGCAGTCGCTGTCCTTTTGGGAGCACGCCATGCCTTCTCCACTGTAAGTCCTGCGCCACATGTGACCTCAGTGGCCTCAGCGGTGGCTGAAAAAGACTCAGTGATGTCACTCACATACGTCACTGGGTCCTTTCCTGTCACCGCTGAGACCACTGATTGACCTCAGCAGTCACTTGCAGCATTATTAATAGGGGGACATTAGGGTGCAAAATTTATGTAAGAGGGCATCATTTATACAAGGAGACATAAGCAGCTATAATTAATAGGGGAATTGGGTAGTATTTTAGTGGCATTATTGATTTAAGGTGGTACACAGGGTATTATTAATTAGGGGGAATTATTCACTGAAGGGGACTATTAATTAAAGGGGCACATAGGAGTATTAGTAAGTTAAAAAGTCCTGTAAATCATATCAACTGTGAATTAGTGATAATATCAATATACCTGAGGTGGGGGCCCACTTAGACATGTTTGCCCTCTTGTGCTGAACACCTAGCCTCTGGGTAGATGGTTTTTCAATGAGCAGGCATAACCTGGAGTGCAGCCTGCAAGAAATGTCAAAAGTGCCAATTCCATAATAGAACTAATTTTAATTGTTGATTTTTTAAGATAAAGAATACGTTTGTAAGGTGGCTTGCGATTATTATTCATTACTGTCAAATTCACAAATACCAAGACTAAAGAACTATGTGTCTAGTCCTCTGTGTGCTGTCCATGTTTCATCCATGGCATATGGATGGCAAATGGATCAAAAATGGAAATACACTATGTCAGTTTTTTTATAGCCCTCAAAACAGATAGTTCATGTGATAAAAGCCTAAGAGTTCATTTTCTCAGATGTTCACTTATATGGTTTTAAAGATGCTTTAATAATTAAATTTTTGCTTTGTTGTTTTATTTTTTTTTTAGTGTTGTGTAGGGGGGTTTTGCGGAACATTTAGTAATATACTTATATCACTTCCTTATAGGAGAAAACTGTTTTTAATTGGTGTAATTAACATAGTTTATAGCATATCCATTGGCCCAGATTTACTATTGTGGTTTTGAGTAGACACTGGCATAAACATGGTGCATCTTTGGCGTAATGCAGCACATTTGTTTGGGCTAAAAGCTTTAGACTTCCAAGACTTGTGGGTGAGGTCTCTCAAAATAAGAGGACGTGGTTTAAATGTGCTGCGACGTGACAAAAATGTTCCAAAATATAGTCAAACAATAAACTGAAAGGTGGTATAAACGTAGACTAGACAATCTAAAGATTTGTCAGATTTATCATCCAGTATCAGTCACTGTAATCAATCTGTGATGTTTTCAGACTGCCTGTCTGAGTTTACACTGTGTAACTATTAGTAAATCGGGCCTGTACAGTGCTGGCCAAAAGTATTGGCACCCCTGCAATTCTGTCAGATAATACTCAATTTCTTCCAGAAAATGATTGCAATCACAAATGCTTTGGTAATAATATCTTCATTTATTTTGCTTGCAATGAAAAAACACAAAAGAGAATGAAAAAAAAAGTCAAATCATTGATTATTTTACACAAAACTCCAAAAATGGGCCGGACAAAAGTATTGGCACCCTCAGCCTAATACTTGGTAGCACAACCTTTAGACAAAATAACTGCGAACAACCGCTTCCGGTAACCATCAATGAGTTTCTTACAATGCTCTGCTGGAATTTTAGACCATTCTTCTTTGGCAAATTTCTCCAGGTCCCTGAGATTTGAAGGGTGCCTTCTCCAAACTGCCATTTTGAGATCTCTCCACAGGTGTTCTATGGGATTCAGGTCTGGACTCATTTCTGGCCACTTTAGAAGTCTCCAGTGCTTTCTCTCAAACCATTTTCTAGTGCTTTTTGAAGTGTGTTTTGGGTCATTGTCCTGCTGGAAGACCCATGACCTCTGAGGGAGACCCAGCTTTCTCACACTGGGCCCTACATTATGCTGCAAAATTTGTTGATAGTCTTCAGACTTCATAATGTCATGCACACGGTCAAGCAGTCCAGTGCCAGAGGCAGCAAAGCAACCCCAAAACATCAGGGAACATCCGCCATGTTTGACTTTAGGGACTGTGTTCTTTTCTTTGAAGGCCTCTTTTTTTTTTTCCTGTAAACTCTATGTTGATGCCTTTTCCCAAAAAGCTCTACTTTTGTCTCATCTGACCAGAGAACATTCTTCCAAAAAGTTTTTGGCTTTCTCAGGTAAGTTTTGGCAAACTCCAGCCTGGCTTTTTTATGTCTCTGGGTCAGAAGTGGGGTCTTCCTGGGTATCCTACCATAGAGTCCCTTTTCATTCAGACGCTGACGGATAGTACGGGTTGACACTGTTGTACCCTCGGACTGCAGGGCAGCTAGAACTTGTTTGGATGTTAGTCGAGGTTCTTTAGCCACCATCCGCACAATCTTTCGTTGAAATCTCTCGTCAATTTTTCTTTTCCGTCCACATCTAGGGAGGTTAGCCACAGTGCCATGGGCTTTAAACTTCTTGATGACACTGCGCACGGTAGACACAGGAACATTCAGGTCTTTGGAGATGGACTTGTAGCCTTGAGATTGCTCGTGCTTCCTCACAATTTTGCTTCTCAAGTCCTCAGACAGTTCTTTGGTCTCCTTTCTTTTCTCCATGCTCAATGTGGTACACACAAGGACACAGGACAGAGGTCGAGTCAACTTTAATCCATTTCAACTGGCTGCAAGTGTGATTTAGTTATTGCCACCACCTGTTATATGCCACAGGTAAGTAACAGGTGCTGTTAATTACACAAATTAGAGAAGCATCACATGATTTTTCAAAGGGTGCCAATACTTTTGTCCACCCCCTTTTTTATGTTTGGTGTGGAATTATATCCAATTTGGCTTTTTGACAATTCTTTTTGTGGTTTTCCATTGAAGACAAATTAAATGAAGATATTATTACCAAAGCATTTGTGATTGCAATCATTTTCTGGAAGAAATTGAGTATTATCTGACAGAATTGCAGGGGTGCCAATACTTTTGGCCAGCACTGTATATACACTTATCTATGGATTTTTAAATTTGGATCAATTTTATATTGGACAATTCACTGGGTTGATTTTACATTATTTATGTTCTGCACATTGCTCTAGTGTTATATTTACATATTTTTATTAATTGATATATTCATTTATTGGCTTAGGGGAGTTGTGCCATTATGAACAGGGGATAAGTGTGCAATTGTTGGGGGCCCCATCGCTGGATCCTACAGTAATCAGGAGGACGGGGTACCGTAAGTCCCCCTAAGGTTTCCTTGTGTGCTTGCGTGACTGGTGCTCCTCCACTTCTGTGGGGCTGCTGGGACTATAATCTCCAGAAGAGCCTGCAACCCCATAGAAGTGAATGGAGTACTGTTCATGCAAGGCAGAAGTAAACCAGAGTTTTTCAATTGAATGGCCATTATAATACAGGTAAAAAGTTGAGTAATGTGATGCTCATTACGGAAATTAAAAAGTGCATGCTGGCACCAAAAAGGACTTTGGAGAGAGCTGGATGGAGCAAGGATGCCCAGGAGTGGTGAGGCAAGGAGAGTGTTTGTTATTTTTACTCACCTCCTCTGGGCCTCTACTTATTACACTCTAGAGTCTGAGGAGACCCCAGAATACAATAATAGCCCCAAAAAGGAACCGGAGGGCCGCACCTAACAAATATTTGGGGGGTTCACCTGAAGCGGCTTGAGGCTTCCAGAACATATTATACTGGGGTGAGTAGGCTCTTAGGAGCCTATTATACTGTATGGGGCCACTGTGAAGCATTATACTGTGTAGGGCTACTGTGGGGAGCATATTATACTATGTGGGGCCACTAAACGGAGTATATTATACTGTGTGGGGCCACTGTGGAGCATTATACTGGGGAGGCGGCCTCTGTGGAGCACATTATACTGCATAGGGCCGCTGTGGAGCATCATCCTGAGGTGGCCATTGTAGAGCATTATACTGTGTGAAGTCACTGTGGGGAGCATATTATACTGTACTGTGTGGGGCCCTATTTTTAGGACTTTTATCAAACTGTATGCAGAAATATAGAGAATTCTGAAGGGTTCACAAACTTTCAAGCACAACTGTACAGGCTGTCATAGATTTACTATTGTGTTCAGTGTTGGACTGAAGGGCCTAAAGCCCACCCATGGAACTTGTTCTGGGGGCCCACCCAACAGCTTTCTGCTAATAACCTACACCATGGCTCCTTCACTGAACTCTATGTGCTGAGTATCTGGCATTACTGAGTATATTCCCAGTATCGTCGTCCGCTATAGTACTGTACATGCCCCAATAGCAGTATGGCCGGTTCATATACAGTGCTGTAAGGGGAAAGCCACGGTCATGGAGCACCCCACACATGTGCAAGATTTTAGTGAGGGAGCTGTGATGGAGGCATAGGACACAGGGCTGCCATCAGGAACTTTGAGGACCCCTAGCATAATTTGCTCCCCAGAGCCATACCACCACAGTATAATTCTCCCCAGCAGCCCTACACAGTATAATAGGCCCCCCACAGTGCTCCCACAGTATAATGCTCCCCAGTGTACCCACACAGTATACTATAATCCCCAGCAGCCCTACAGAATATAATGCTTCACAGTGGCCCCACGCAATATAATCTACTCCCCAGAGCCCCCACACAGTATAATGCCCCACAGAAGCCCCACACAGTATAATAAGCTCCCCAGAGCCCATCACCTACCACAGAATAATGACCACAGTGGCCCCACAGTATTGTTAGATGTTTATAAATCTGATGGGGCCAATGATCCCACTTCCTTCCATGCTGTCAGAGAAAAGTAGAGGGGATGGGGGTGTGCAAAACTTTAAAAGTAGCTGTGATGATTCCACTTAAATATGGCTATAACTCAAAGATGTATTTTGATCTCTGGGTATCGTATCTCCTTCTTACTTCCATTTATTCATAATGTGCGCAGCTATAATCTTAGATGTATGTTGTCAGTAGGGCAACCTTGTAACAATAGGGCTTTGTATCCATCCCAGAATAGCTCCATTGAATTCTACATAGGCCTGGGTGATCAAATAAACATGCATTATTCAGCCTGGGCTGTTGATCAGACATGGTTGATAACATTGTATCATTTCACTTAATCCTATCTTCTTACAAAGAATCTGGACTCGAGTGCGTTAGTCAATCAGACTTGCTGTGGCCGGTGACCTCATTCTGGGTGGTGTAATCAAGGGTATAAAAGATGAAGTAAGAGGTCAGTGGGAGGAGATTGGGCTGAGACTACAACGAGAATACTTTGATGAGACTACAGAGAGACTATTGGGATATACTGTGAGGAGCATGCAGGCTGGAATGCTGTGTTGATGCAGCTAGAAGCCTCCACTGGTTATTCACACATACCAGAGCATGTGTGAGTGTTGGACTACAGAACCACATCAAGGAGATGTGTGGTAAAGTAATCATTTCACCTTTATTCCCTTTTATTTTATTGTACTGTATATTGTAACTAGTAATTGTTAATGCTTGCATATATCTACATATCTGTTCTGAACTGCATGAGTTAGATGTTAATACCGACCCATTTAGGGGTTAATAAATATATAAAATTTAGAAAGCTTGTCTTGTATTTATCTTGTGAACCCAGCACTGACTGGCGGTGAGTGTGGTTTTTTTATGAAAGAAGTCTCAGGTGTGGGCCAGCGCGGTGTTGGCGCACTGAGGATCTTTCACAGTAGCAATTTTAGAGTAAAAATTAGAACTTTTGACAAAAAATGCTACTTTTTTCATGGCTTGTATGCTATTCTTCTGGTTCATATGCCATGATAAATTAGTCCAACTGTATAGGGTTGCTAAGGAAGGACTCTACAGCCAGTTTTCATAAAGCCAGAAATATATTAATAAAGTATATTACAAATATGTTACCGAAACACCCCCCCCCCCACAATACAAAAAAAACTTCACAACAATCTTGTTACCCGAGACAGAGCACAATAGGGCATTAAAGACTTCTGTTGGTGCCTATTTACAGTTCTGCACAACTAAAGTGCGCCAAGGCCTTATGCACACAACTATGATGTTTTTGATGGATCTAAGAGTCATTAGAAATGTCCATTAATGTCCATTTTTGTCAGCCGTTTTTCATTTTTTGTTTGTGTAGTGACCCCATAAGAATTGGCCAGTTTTGCACTTGACATCCAGTATGGCAGTCCAGTATAGGTATAGTCTATTTATGGCTGTGTTGCTATGGAAACCTGGTAAATGAAATGTGAACTTATATTGGCTGATGCACGTCATATGATTGAATATTTATGGACCTGCGAACCGCTATAGACTCATACAGGTCATAAATAGCTTGGTTGCTATGGAAACCTGGTGTAAAGCTGTGTGTATGTCAAGACTGAAGAACCTGCGATTTTCCATTGGTCCATAAGCATCATGTGATCATTTGTATCTCAGTTTGGATATCAGTGAAAGACCTGTGATCGGTTGCTATGGAAAACCTGGAGTAAAGCTGTGTGTATATGTGACCTTGTGTAACAGTGTCATCCACAGCGCCCTGCCCCTTTAAAGCTGACCCACAACAGTGAAGAAAAATGGCTGGGTTGTTATGGAAACATGGAGTGCAGCTGTGTGCATGTGGCTGACAATGCCTTGTCAGATTGGAGATGGGCTTGGGTCTGCTGGGTTGTTTCAGCAGCTTGCTGTTGTCTGTGACATACCTTTACATATTGGAGACGGGCTTGGGTCTGCTGAGAGTTTTCATTAGCTCGAGCAGCAGCCATTCGTTTTGCTGCAGGAGGCATGAGTAGTTTAAAAACGTTTCAATTTATAAGAATGCTGAAATCCAGTAGTCCAGTCAGTGGAGTAAATACTGGGGTAGCAGTGGTAGTGGCTGCCACAAGGCCCAGGGACATTAGGGGTCCCGGCGGGCCCCTGATGTTTGTTTTTTTTTTTTTTTTTTTTAATAGGCCGTTACCTGCTGGTATAACACCAGCAGATAACGGGCCCTATTTACTTACCGACCCCCCCCCCCGGTTAATGGCCATCTGGGCTTCACCTTCTGTAGAGGCGGCTGTGAGCAGGAGTGGAGATCAGTAAGTAAGGCCTGCAGGCCGTGAACCCCACAAACACTGCTATCATTATACTCTGGGGTCTATTCAGCAGGCTTTGGGCCTCCTTGGTGACATCCCAGACATCGGTGGGCCAGTCCGACGTCATTATGCGCCTGGCTCACGTGACATCTGGTCCAACATTGAAGAGGTAGCGGGGAGTGCGCATAATACTATATGAAGGGGCCACTATGATACTGTGTGCAGGGGCCACTATGGGGCAGAATATTGTGTGCAAGGGCCACTATGGGGCCTAATAGTGTGTGCAGGGGCCACTATGGGGCAGAATAGTGTGTGCAGGAATGTAGTTTGTGCGGGGGGGGCGGTTGCCGGGGGGGGGCCCCCATGTCAAATGTTCACCTTGGGGCCCAGCCATTCCTAGTTACGCCACTGAGTCCAGTATAGGTACAGTCTATTTATGGCTGTGTTGTTATGGAAACCTGGCAAATTAAATGGTAACTTATCCTCATAGATTGTAAACTCTTGCGAGCAGGGCCCTCAGTCCCAGTGTGTGAATTGAATATTTCTTTGTAATGTAGCTTTTTTGTCAGTACTTGAACCCTACAAATTGTACAGTGCTGTGGAATATGTTGGCGCTATATAAATAAAATTTATTATTGTATTGTTATTATTGGCTGATACACGTGATATGACTGAATATTTAAGGACCTGCGAACTGCTATTGACTCATACAGGTGGCATAAATAGCTTGGTTGCTAAGGAAACCTGTGTGCCTGAGGAAAGTAAGCGTCTGCGAGCTCTTATTGGCTGATAAGGGACATGTGACCGTGTGTATGGCAGTTGGAATATGAGTGAAAGACTTACAGGCTTGTATTAGCTAATGTTGGTCATTTTTTGGGAATACTGTATCTCAGTAACGATATGTCCAAGAGAGCTGAGATCCAGTCTAAAATGTTCCCGGACACCTGATGTACATGTATGCCAAATTTGGTGAGGATCAGTCCAGTCGTTTGGTCGCACATAAAGAACAGACAGACAGAAACTCATTTATATATATATATATATATATATATATATATATATATAAAGATGTGTGTCTGTGAAAACAGACAAATAAAGAGCATGTAAGTTTTTTTGATTGCCGTGAAAAATGGACCATCAAAAAAACGGAAATGAAAGTAGACACATTGAAATCAATGTGTTCTCAAAAGAGCCGTATGATAAACGTTGCAAAAATGGCCATCAGATGGCCATTTTCCACTGTTGTGTGAATAAGCCCTAAGGCCTCACACATACGACTGTGTGCATTGTCAGTGTGCTAGTTGTGTTTTTCACGGCTAGCACACTGACCCTGACCCATTCATATCTGTGGCCTGCATACACAGTACCGTGAATTTTCATGGTCCCGTGTATGGGGCCGTGAGCTGTGTGAAAAATTTAGGACAGGTCACCGACCTGAGTGAATGAGGCCATGGAGGCACGGGTGGCACACAGATGTCATCCATGTACCATATGTGCAGTTTAATCATAATCCGGCAACTAACACATGGTCATGTGAATGTCACCTTAAGCTGTGAGTGAGCATAAGCCCTTAGTATTATTCTATGAGCACTAGTATGCTATCCTAGCAGTGAATGCTATACAGTAATACCTCGTACACTCGCGTTTCCGAATTTGCGAATTCACAGATTCGCGATATTTTTTTGGCAACTAACATATATAGATTTTGCTCTTTTTTTTTCAGATCTGTGAAATTTAATTAAAAAAAAACACCTTCGCTATTGGGTAGTAGTGTCCTGTTCGTTACGTACCCGGTAATTAGTTTCATTTTACTGTGAGTGTATAAGAAAAATGAATGAATGTATTAATATACAGTACTGTACAGTATACTTTAGTATACTTTAGTATACTGTACAGTACTGTAGGGTAAAGTTTATTGATATTTAGGGGTTAAACATTAGAAACCGTCATTGTAAGCGCTTCTAAGCGCTTGTACCAAACATTCGCGATTCCTCACGATCCGCGACCCGCTCTGGACCCTAACCTCGCGAATGTACGAGGTATTACTGTATTATTAATATTGCCTGTATACCTTTTGCAGTTCCAGATATTATCGATATTTATGTTTCTTGCCCCATGCCTGTCTGAACTACAGTGTTGTTGGCCTTGCCTCACGACCAGCTCGTCTACCTTCATTATCTCTCTTTGTTCTTGGCTGCAGATACTGGAACACTGTTTTCATGGCTCATCATATTCAGATTAGACAGAAATGACCAGAGTAGCATGAACTGGCAGTAAGATCAGAGAGCTCAACTGAATCACACTCTGTTGTCATCTAAGCAGGACATGTTGTGCACCTCAGTTGTCAAAAAAACAAAAATGTCTTAGACCAAAACATTTTTGTATATCAAAATATTTTAAATAATAAAACATAATTATTTTTTCACATTAATAAAAACATGCCTAAAAAACTAAAACCTAAATATAAATCCAACCTAAAGTTTGGCAAGTGTTCAGGAAATGTTCAGTGTTGATGGGGATAGTAACAATAAGAAAATTGTTTGAATCACATTTAAAAGAAAATACTTAGACTAGGTTCACACCTGCGCCCGGTCTCCGCCTGGGGATTTCGTTCCCCATTCCGCTTTAAAAATGCATAGAGAAAAGTCCTGCAAGCAGTGCTTTTCTCTCCGCATGTTCTGCCCTTTTCAGGCGGAAACCCAGTGGACCCCATTATAATCTTTGGGATCCATGTGTTTCTGAAGGTAACCACTTTTTTAAGCGGATTAGGTTTCCATTTGGTGGTCCCGAACACAGGTGAACCTAGCGTAAGACTGTGAATACACAGTGATACAAACGTGGACAAAATTGTTGGTAACTGTGATGATTCTGCTGAAATATGGCTGTAACTCAAAGCTGTATTTTGGTCTCTGGGTATAGGGTCTCCCTTCTTGCTTGCACTCATTCATAATGTGCACAGCCTACTCATAGGTATATTGGCAGTAGTGGCCGGGCTGGAACAATAGGGCTTTGTATTCATCACAGCATGGACCCATTTTATTCCTACACAGCTCTGAGTGATCAAAGAAACATGCATTGTCCAGCTGCAATGGTTGACCAGATAGGGCTGAAAACATTGTATCATGTCACTTGGTCTCATCTACATACAAAGGGTCTGGACTTGATTGCATTAACTCATCAGACTTACTGTTGCCGGTGACCTCATTCTGGGAGGTGGCATAAAGGGTATATAGGATGAGGTAAGAGGTCTGTGGGAGGAGATTATGCTATGGAGATGATGCTATAGAGATTATGCTACAGAGTTGTTACAGACAGACCATGAGGAGATTTTTGTGATGAGACTATTGGACTAATGCTGAGAGACTGTGAAGAGCATGCAGGCGGGATTATTGTACTGTGATGCCACATGCTAGGAGTTAATGCCACATGCCAAGAAGCCTCCACTGGTGACTCACACATGCATGTGTGAGTGTTGGACTATAGAACCACAGCAAGGACATGTGTGGTAAAGTAATTATTTCACCTTTTATCCCTTTTATTTTATTTTACTGTATCTTGTAACTAGTAACTGTTAATGCTTGTATATATCTGCATATCTGTTCTGATCTGTATATGTTAGATGTTAATACCGACCCATTTAGGGGTTAATAAATATATCAAATTTAGAAAGCTTGTCTTGTATTTATCTGGTGAACCCGACATTCACTGGCGGTGAGTGTGGTTTTTATATGAAAGAGGACTCAGGGGTGGTCAAAACGGTGTTGGCGCACAGAGGATCTTTCACAGTAACCCTCGTTTATTGAAAGAAAAAACCACAATGGTCACAGAAATAACTTGAATCTGACAAAAGTAATAATATATAAACATTCTATGAAAATGAACAAATGAAAGTCAGACATTGCTTTTCAACCATGCTTCAACAGAATTTTTAAAAAAAAGAAAACTCATGAAACAGGCCTGGACAGAAATGATGGTACCCTTAACTTAATATTTTGTTGCACAACCTTTTGAGGCAATTACTGCAATCAAACGATTCCTGTAACTGTCAATGAGACTTCTGCACCTCTCAACAGGTATTTTGGCCCACTCCTCATGAGTGTTTACTCACGGGTTTGAAGGGTGCCTTTTCCAGACAGAATGTTTCATCTCCTTCCAAAGATGTTCAATAGGATTTAGGTCAGGGCTAATAGAAGGCCACTTCAGAATAGTCCAATGTTTTCCTCTTAGCTAATGTGCCTTGCCAAAAATGTAGATTTTTGTCTCATCTGTCCATAGGACATTCTCCCAGAAGCTTTGTGGTTTGTCAACATGTAGTTTGGCAAATTACTTTTGTCAGATTCAAGTTATTTCTGTGACCATTGTGGGTTTTTCTTTCATTAAACGAGGGGTACCAACAATTTTGTCCACGTGTGTATTTCTACCAACTCCACCTTAAACACGCACTTTATTTCCATGAAATAAGGGGAACAACCTGCTGCCAAATACCTCTGCCAGCAACTTATCTTCTGCAGAGCAAAATGTAAGCCGAGATGTAGAACAGGTGCAGGTGAGTTGCAGATGAGTAACGTGAACACAGTTAGGTGTAGCAGACTAGTCAACTTTGCTAAGTACACTATGGCCTCAAATGGGGGATGCACACAGTAGCCGATTTACTAATAGTCAACATAAATTTATATAGGCAATCTAAATTTAGTGGCTGGATGTTAAATCTGGCGTGTCTTTAGACTGTCCAGTCTAAGTTTATACCACCTTTTAATTTGGTTTATTTTAAGCCAGAATTTTATGATACAACTTTGGTACATTTTTGTTAACCCACACCCCTTTTTCTGAGAATCTACACTCATATGTCTATCAAGTCAAAAAATATTGATGGCATATCCTTAGGATAGGTTATAAATATTAGACTGGCAAGGGGTCGACTCCCGAGATCCATGCAGATCAGCTTCTCTAGGACAGTGCCACTCCCGATCATGTTTACAATTCAGCAGCTGCGCTGCTCGCGTGTCATACACAGTGTAGCAGCGGCTTTAGATTTCAGCGCTGCCCTATAGATTTCAATGAGGTAGTGCGCAGGCAGCACATGGGTGACATCCGTGTGTCCCCCGTGCCTTTAATTCATGGCCGGCCAGCAACACATGGTCGTCTTCAACCGGCCTTAGAAAATGGATAACCCCTTTAATGACCAGTCTGAAGCCTTTCAGCTTAGAAAACATGCATAGCTACTAAGTATGGGAGCTGCCACATGCAGGAGAATATTACATTGCTGGATTGTTGAGAAACACAGATTACACAGTTTTTCATGTCTGGTAATTGTTTATTGTAACTCTATAGCTAGCTACAAAATCTGATTTATTTGTTCTTTTCAATTTACAGATTGGTTCACGAACAGATAGCTGTTTGCACATTTTGCTGAAGGAATTTGGGAGGAGAAGTCTTATTCTAGTTTCACAGCCGTCACTTTTATATTCATCTTGATAAATCTGTTTCTTTTTTTTTCTGTATTTGATCTGTAACAGTGACCTAATAATGCAAATTTTCAAAAATCCTAAGGATAACCAAAGAAACAGGTAGAAACTGTCCCAAACATACAGTGGGGAAAAAAGTATTTAGTCAGCCACCAATTGTGCAAGTTCTCCCACTTAAAAAGATGAGAGAGGCCTTTAATTGACATCATAGGTAGACCTCAACTATGAAAGACAAAATGAAAAAACAAATCCAGAAAATCACATTGTCTGATTTTTAAAGAATTTATTTGCAAATTATGGTGGAAAATAAATATTTGGTCACCTACAAACAAGCAAGATTTCTGGCTCTCTCAGACCTGTAACTTCTTCTTTAAGAGGCTCCTCTGTCCTCCACTCATTACCTGTAGTAATGGCACCTGTTTGACATTGTTATCAGTATAAAAGACACCTGTCCACAACCTCAAACAGTCACACTCCAAACTCCACTATAGTGAAGACCAAAGAGCTGTGGAAGGACACCAGAAACAAAATTGTAGACCTGCACCAGGCTGGGAAGACTGAATCTGCAATAGGCAAGCAGCTTGGTGTGAAGAATTCAACTGTGGGAGCAATAATTAGAAAATGGAAGACATACAAGACCACTGATAATCTCCCTCGATCAGGGGCTCACGCAAGATCTCACCCCGTGGGGTCAAAATGATAACAAGAATGGTGAGCAAAAATCCCAGAACCACACGGGGGGACCTAGTGAATGACCTGCAGAAAGCTGGGACTAATGTAACAAAGGCTACCGTCAGTAACACACTACGCCGCCAGGGACTCAGATCCTGCAGTGGCAGACGTGTCCCCCTGCTTAAGCCAGTACATATCCGGGCCCATCTGAAGTTTGCTAGAGAGCATTTGGATGTTCCAGAAGAGTATTGGGAGAATGTCATATGGTCCGATGAAACCAAAGTAGAACTGTTTGGTAGAAACACAACTCGTCGTGTTTGGAGGAGAGTGAATGCTGAGTTGCATCCAAAAAACACCATACCTACTGTGAAACATGGGGTTGGCAACATCATGCTTTGGGGCTGTTTCTCTGCAAAGGGACCAGGACGACTGATCCGTGTACATGAAAGCATGAATGGAGCCATGTATCGTGAGATTTTGAGTGCAAACCTCCTTCCATCAGCAAGGGCATGATGAAACGTGGTTGGGTCTTTCAGCATGACAATGATCCCAAACACACCGCCAGGGCAACGAAGGAGTGGTTTCCTAAGAAGTATTTCAAGGTCCTGGAGTGGCCTAGCCAGTCTCCAGATCTTAACCCAATAGAAAACCTTTGGAGGGAGTTGAAAGTCCGTGTTGCCCAGCGACAACTCTAAAACATCACTGCTCTAGAGGAGATCTGCATGGAGGAATGGGCCAACATACCAGCAACAGTGTGTGTCAACCTTGTGAAGACTTACAGAAAACGTTTGACCTCTGTCATTGCCAACAAAGGATATATAACAAAGTATTGAGATGAACTTTTGTTATTGACCAAATACTTATTTTCCACCATAATTTGCAAATAAATTCTTAAAAAAATCAGACAATGTGATTTTCTGGATTTGTTTTCTCATTTTGTCTCTCATAGTTGAGGTCTACCTATGATGTCAATTACAGGCCTCTCTCATCTTTTTAAGTGGGAGAACTTGCACAATTGGTGGCTGACTAAATACTTTATTTCCCCCTCGATATCCAAAAGGGATCACTCCACCACTTTAAAGAAAGATCAAGCCTGTTGAAATCCAGCATGCTCAGTCCCTCTTTCCTCACATATCTGGTTCCAGAATCTGGCGAAAATCAGCGGTGACGAAAGTCCTGCACAGAGGTCTGTGTCTGTTATAGCGAATGGGCTAAAGCGCAGCGCAAGTGTGAACCTATACTTCCTGCTTCTTTTTTCTCTGATAAAATATGTCACAAAGTTTTTTTTTATATTCATTTGTACTATTGAATTACGTCATTTATGCAACATTTATTAAACAGTTAGTGGTCACTGATGTTATATCCAGAATCTATTTTTTGTTTTTTTGCAGTTGTCACAGCTGGCAGAAAGGAAAGCCTTACAAGAAAGATCCTCATCTCTCAGGACAGCGAGAATGCAAAATGATGCTTTAAGGTATTTAACCTATTTGCAATAGTGATGCTCTGTACTAGGCTATCTCCGGCACTACCATATAGAATGAATCAGAATGGGAGAACCAGATCCCAATTCTCAGGATTGCAGGGTCTCAGCAGTTGGACCCCCACAGATTATGAAGTTATCCCCTATTCTATCAATAGGGGATAATTTCAAAACTTGGAACTACCCCTTTAAATAAGGCTATGACTTGTTCCCACTTTACTGTTATGTGTTTTATTTATACTTGTTTAATTGTACTTGTTATAGCATAGCATTGTTTAGCATATTCTTGGATACTGTTATATTTTGTGACCCCACTGAACTCTCAAATCCTACAGCTATGTGGACTGGCGGTCAGTCTAACTATGAAAGTCAAACTGATTCACTTATAACTGATTATGTCACATTTGACTGAAAAAATAGCACTGCATACTATTTTGTCCATTAAAGTGATGGACAACATCGCAAGTCAATGAAACCAAATGACGTTGGCGTCTGTCTTGTGATGTATCTATCAAAGCTTTTATTCTTTTTTTGGTTGCTAAGGTAGAACACATTTGAACTCAGCCCTGGTTGTCTTATTTCTAATAGTAATCAGAAATTGTCTATCAATTTGCTGCAATGCCTTTACTTAGCTGGCTGTGTGGCTACTTCTAATGTATATTCAACAACACACTACTCTGAGTTGATGATGTCTTGGGACTCTCTGCTCTACCTCTCCCTTCTTTCAGTGTAAGAGATACCAACAGGGAAAAAAGAGAGGAGATTGGTGACAGTGTTGCATAAGGGGCTGACTGGGAAACATAGTCATCTTCTGTGTTCTTGTTAAGAGGAACACCTGCCCACCCTAACCTCTTTTCTTTTTATTTATAAAGGAACAGTGGCCAACCTACTTGACCCATGTACAGACCTAACAGTGGTTATTTCTGTTGCACAGTTATGAGATATACAATATTGGCTACAGGAAACTGAAGGAACCATCCAAGTGGTCTTACTAGTCCATCCAGACTGTGCAGGGGGAAGGGGAAAAATGACACAGGCAGTACCTGTGTAGAGAGTGTGGAGTAGTCACGGCAGAATCTGTAGGGATAGGGATCTCACAAACACAGGCAGTTTTAATGTCAGAAAAGACAATCTTTCTTGGACTGTAGAAGGTGAAATCATGGATGAAGTTATAATGGATTATAAAAGTTAAGGTGGTCATACACATTAAATTGTTTGGTGAGCAATCATTTGGCAGATACAGCCATTCAGATTTTAGTCCACATTGGTGTGGAGGGTGACTCAGCTTATCTATCCTCCATTTTGTATTCCATGGCCATGTGGGACCATGCCTGTAGCCATTTTATATTCATACATTTGTTTAGAGAGCTCATCCCCCACCAGATGCCTTAATGGGGTGAGGCTCCTGTTTTGTTTGTTGTCCAACTGCCAAAACTATTTTACAGCTTTGTCACCAATCATGTTATGCTAGTTGTACTAGTTCAACCTGTCCTGTCTAAACACTGTATTTAAGACTAGTTCAACCTGTCCTGTCTACACACTGTATTTGAGACTAGCTCAACCTGTCTTGTCTACATACTGTATTTAAGACCACCTTTTTCCCTCCATTAAAGCAGAACCCACTATATACACAATAACTGTGTATGTGTGTGTCTCTCTCTGAGATAGCTCATACATTAACTTTATGAATTTGGACTTCAATACGGGGATACTTAGAGCGGATTGTGGTCACATTGGTTACTACAGTTTTTAAACTGGCCCATACATATTCAACGAAACCAGATGAAGGATGAACAATCTTTCTGGGAACATTTTTTAAGGGAAATATCATTTGTAGATTAAAACATCTTTCATAAGAATTAGAGAACCTTTGTCCAGTTATCAGACTAAACCTGGCCATAGACATTAGATTTTTGTTGCCTGAAATGGCCAAAGTCAGTGACGTGAATGCTTCAAATGTTTGTTCGTGACCAGCTTAAAACCAGATGACGTTTATAGATAGCCTTGGTCCAACTTCTTTCCAGGGAACAACGGATTGGTTAAAATGATTTGTTCTGGTTGAAATCGTCACTTTTTATCACCTTATGGTAATGTGTCTGGGCATCTTAAGTGAAGACGGCAGCATCCTAAATATACAGAACTCACATTTAGTCTGAACTACTTGGAGGTACATGCTACATGACGTAAGTCTGAAACTGGGAGCAGATTCCAAACTGCATATTAGGGGCTGTAAAAAAAAAACATTGAGAAATGGAGATTGCAGATTTAGTGCAACTTTTTAACTCGAGGTAATCATTAAAGTATCAAAAATATTTGTTTTTACATAGCTCATTAAAAATACTTGCCAGCTGACCAGAAATGTCTGAGGTCACCCAGACTCCCAAAAGAGCTCCCAAGCATCAGAATATTGTCTAGAGCTGCCTGATATTGCCTGGGAGTGGAGGGAAGCACAGGAACAAAGGAGAGGAGAGTATGTGTAGTACCCAAGAGATTCATCCGGTTTTTTAGTCTGGAAGATCTTTTGTTTTGACTCTGACAGACATTTCTGGAGAGCTGGTTTGTATTTGAATGTCTGGTTTTCTGTCTTGGATTAACAGAAATGTTGTTGAAAATGTAACCTTTATTTTCATCAATAAAATATCACCATTTATACTAAACTAACATCTACGGTCTGCTCTTGTATATTGGCTACGTCATGTATGTCAGGAACCATGGAAACATACTGCTTCTGTTCTCTGCACTGTGGACTAAGGCCAAGGCCCCATGTGGCGTCCTGCAGCAAAAAAGCACCGTGGGAAAAACCACGGCGGCAACGCATCGCGGTTCTTCCTGCAGCACTTTTCACAGAAAGTTTGCAGAGTTTTCCTCTGCGGACTCTCTGCTTCAATTATACCTATAAGGAAACCACCAGCGTTTCCGTAGGTATAATTGACACGCTGCAATTTCCAAAACCGCAACAGTTTTTGAAATCACCACGTGTCCACAGCGCGTATTTTAACGCAAAGTGGGGATGGGATTTGCTAGAACCAGTGAGTTCATTTTGTTGCATTACTCCCTAATAGACTTGTCAGAGGGGTAAACTAATTATTGTCACAACCCAAATAAACAATAATTTCTGTGAGTATTCATTACTCATCCTATAATAGCCCTGACATTCTCAGCTTAGTCAATCTGAAAAGGATGACCAAACCCAGTTCCTTGTCCCTATTGTCACCCTAACCCCTAACTCTGTTCCGATCACCTAGAACTGCATCGTTTTAATGTAACACTAATGCTAGGTTCACACTTGGCGGGACCCTTTGCTTCTCTCCCTGTGGCAAATTTAAGGGTGTTGCCGCTAGGGGTGGGGCCCAAAAAGGAGCCGAATAAATTTCGACTTATACATCATCTCTCTTTTCCAAAGGGGGCTTCGGTCAATGATGGTATTGACCCTGAACTTTGTGCAGTGGTTTATACCTCATTTGATGTGGCTGTGACCTGGGTTAGGGAATATGGGCAGGGAGCGTTACTAGCCAAAGCGGATGTGGAAGCTGCGTTTTGCCTTTTGCCGGTTCACCCGGGGAGTTTGCATTTGTTGGGATGTTACTGGGAGGGGGGTTATTTTATAGATAGATGTTTGCCGATGGGGTGTTCTATTTCTTGCGCTTATTTTGAATCGTTCAGCACGTTTGTTGAGTGGGTAGTGCGAAAAGAGGCAGGCTGGTCGTCGGTTATTCATTACTTAGATGATTATTTGTGTGTTGGGCCAGCGGAATCTGCAGTTTGTTCCTTATTATTGCATACGTTGGAGAAGGTTGCGCGGCATTTTGGTAACTTTTTTGGGAATTTGTATCGACACCGTTGAGATGGAGTGTCGGCTACCTGAGGAAAAACTGGGGCAACTGCGTAGCGAGGTAAAAGGGGCCTGTCGCAGGAAAAAGCTAACGTTGAGGGAGTTGCAGTCTCTTCTAGGGAAATTGAATTTTGCGTGCCGCATTTTACCGATGGGGAGGGTCTTCTGTAGGAGGTTGGCAGCGGCTACGGCAGGGGTGTTACATCCCCACCATTATGTGCGTCTAGGTAGGGAACTGAGGGACGATCTTGAGGTTTGGGACGAGTTTTTGGGTTCTTATAATGGCCGTTCGTTGGTTTTGGAGAAACAGGTCAGTTCTAGTGCTTTGGATTTATTTACGGATGCGGCAGGAAGTGTGGGTTTTGGGGCTTTTTGTCAAGGCCGTTGGTGCGTTGGCAGTTGGCCTGATTTATGGAAGTCCGAAGGTTGGGCTCGGAACCTTACTTTGCTGGAACTTTTTCCGATTGTGGTGGCATTGTCTGTGTGGGGGGAGAGGTTCGCAATAAAAAGGTTCGGTTTTACTGTGATAACATGAGTGTTGTGCAGGCGATTAATAATTTGACGGCATCCTCCCCACCAGTGGTTTGTGTGTTGCATAGGTTGGTTTTGGTGTGTTTGTCCCTTAACGCTTGGGTTACAGCAGTGCATGTTCCCGGGGTGGACAATTGCATAGCTGACGCCTTGTCTCGTTTACAGTGGGATTGGTTCCGGCAGTTGGCGCCAGAGGCGGAAGAGACTGGAGACACGTGGCCAGTGGACTTGCCTTTCGGGCGGCACACGGTTTGATCTCTGCGTCACTGGCTAGGGGTACATGGGAGGCATACGAGGCAACTTGGGCTAGTTGGGAGGATTGGAGGCGGTTGTTCGGGCAACAGGTGGCGGATGATGAGGTTTTATTGTTTTTATTAGTGGGGCAATGCAAGGAGGAGAGTTGGTCAGTTTCACGCGTCAACAGATTATTGGCAGGAGTGGTGTTTGGTTGTCGGGCCCGGGGGTTAGCGGATGTTACGAAGGCATTTGCTGTACGGCAAGCGTTGAAGGGGTGGAGGAAGGGTTGGGTTTCTATGGATAGGAGGCGCCCAGTGTCATATCAATTGTTACAGTTATTGGGGGCTTCATTAGAACGTATCTGTAGCTCGGATTTTGAAGTTAGGCTGTTTCGCTTGGCTTTTTCGTTAGCATTTTTCGGGGCTATGCGGGTGAGCGAGTTGGTAGAGTCCGGCCACGGGCCGTCCCAGTGGCTTGTTAGCAGAGGATGTGGATCTTTTTCAGGACAGACTGGAATTCCTCATACGTAAGTCTAAAACGGATCAGGAGGGGCGAGGGTCGAGGGTTACGTTATATGCAGTGCCAGGCTCAGCTATGTGCCCAGTCCGATGCTTTAGGGAGTACGTGCCCAAGTGCAGGTTGTCAGGTGAACCGTTGCTCCAGCATGATAATGGTACCTTTTTGTCTAGATATCAGTTTGTAGCGGTTTTTAAGAAGGGCTTGTTACAATGCGGCCGATGCCCGGGGGAGTTTGGAGGGCATTCCTTTCGTATTGGGGCGGCAACTGAGGCCGCTCGCCTGGGGCTGTCAGAGGAGGTGGTCCGTAGAATTGGGAGATGGGAGTCAGTACGGTTTAGGTCATATGTTCGCCCAGCGTGGCTGTCTTGAAGGTTTATTAGATGAACAGGTATTGGCATGTCTGTCGTTGTTTTGTTTTTTCTTCATTGCAGGGTCGGGCGAGGCGGAACTCGTGTGGATATTGGGTCACTCTTTTGTTTTTTGGGGAGCTCTGAGAGCGGCGGTCCGTCCCGACGGCAGGCAGTTAGGTTTTCTCCGGGATCAAGTGGCGGTAAGATGGCTGGGTTTCCGGGGGGATGTGTTGGTCTAGGGTCCTGCCAGAATTTCACCGTTTTTCCAGACTGGACAGGGCTCCGGAGGTGCTAGTCCTGCATGTGGGGGGCAATGACTTGGGGGCGAAGCCTTTCAGGGAGTTAATACGGGACATAAAATTTGGGCGCTTTCACCTGGCATGGTCACCGTCTGGTCAGATATAGTGCAACGGCATGTTTGGAGGGGGGCGAGGTGCGTGGACAGCATAAATAGAGCTAGGGTAAAAGTGAACCGGGTAGTTGCTCGGTTCTCTAAGAGGAATGGGTTTGTGGCCATACGGCATAGAGAATTGGAGGCGGGCGAGGGTGATTTTTGGCGCAGGGATGGTGTGCACCTCAATGCTGTCGGTACGGACCTTTGGACTTTGGCTGTTCAGGAGGGGATCGAGGTGGCGCTGCGGGTGTGAAGGGACGCGAGGACTTAAGGGATCAAGCCTTCGCGTTTATGGCGGGGGGTCCTCGGAGTTGGGAAGAAAATACCTGGTGGTATGGTTGGGGGGGGGAGTTGTGAGGCTCTGGACTCCCCAAAAACAATGGAGTGGTGATGAGGAAATTTTGGGCTGGCCTTGGTTCGTGGGATCTTTAATGATAGATCCTTATTTCACCAGGGAATGGTGAGTTGGTGCCTCCGAGCTGGGCCTTACGGCTGGAGGTAATTTAAAGGGCAAGTTATAGACCAGTGTGTTGGCTCCGAGGACCTCCTTAGCCTAATAGGTATATTATGTTATTTGGATCTTTAATTTGTATGTTTGTTTAATAAAATGGCTGCTGTGGCCAATTCAACTCCACCCCTTTGTGTTGAGTCTTTTTTTATACAGGTGGGACAAGGTACGTGAAGTGGAGGAACTAGACATTACCTCGTCATGTGCTGGCAGTGGTGTTATTGAAGGTTGTAGGCCTTCCTGAATAGGTGAGTCTTCAAGGTTTTTTTGAAGCTTGTGATTGTGGGGGACAGTCTTATGTGTCATGATAGTGAATTCCAGAGTATGCACGAGAGAAGTCCTGGAAACGGCTGCATGAAGAGCGGATAAGAGCAGAACGGAGTAGGAGGTCAGTAGTAAAATAATTGTCAAACTAATGACAGCACCTTGTAGTCCTACTTCTACTCTTTCCAAAGATGCTCCATTTTCATGAAAATTTGCATTTTATTGATATGCAAATTAGCAGAAAAGGGCTTCAGGGCCGTGTCCTCTCCTACCAGGGCTTCCCTCTTTACTCTAGATCAGGGGTCGGCAACCCCTGGCACGAGTGCCAAGAGTGGCATGCGTGGCATATTTTGCTGGCACGGCAGCCAGCACAGGACCTACATGTATTAGAAGAAGAAGGAGTGTCCTTTCAGTGCTCTGCTAGAGCTGAGGTATAGGGTGCTCCCTCTTCTCTTGCAGCCTTCCCTGCCTACCAGTGAGAGGGACCCCACGCTAAGACCCCATGTTGCGGAAACACAGATTTTATTTATTGCAGATTTTGTTGCAGTTTGTTGAGCCAAAGCCCGGAGTGGATTGAGCAAAAGGTAATAGTATAAGTGCTTCCTATATATTTCCCATTCCTTTTGTAGCCATTCTTGACTTTAGCTGAAAAAAACCACAGCAAAATCTGCAACAAAAAAAGCTGCGTTTCTATAACATGGGGCCTCAGCCTTAGGGTGTTTCTTTTCGGGTGGTGACACATTGTGTACCCAGATGCGGCTATAGCCAAATCTGGTTCCCGGGCACCAGTGCTGTCACTTTGGGGTGACACACATTAATTCCTGGCTGTGGTTTTGCTGTTACCACACCACCAGGAAATAAAAGTGGCTGAAATCAATCAGCGTTTCACTTACAGAAAAGCGAAAGTACCAGAGACCGGGGATGCAGCATCCAGGTACATAGTGTGTCTCCCCCTACAGGTGTTACCTCACTCTGCTCCCAGTCATATACATTTACCGCTAATTGTGGGTTGCACATGTACTTACATTGCTTCTAATGGAAAAGTACAGGTGTAGCAAGGCAAATAGCGGTAAACGCATGTGGCAGGGAGCACGGTATGACAGCACCCCTATGTTACGGTTTGTGCTATATGACTTTAATATAGGGGTCGTCAGCCTTACAATTATTGCTCGGCACTCCGAGGACCTCATCTTTGATTTTATTTTAATTTGAATCGGCACGCCGAACAAAAAAAGGTTGCCAACCCCTGCTCTAGATCATAGGTCCCCAATGACCAGGCTGCGGACCAGTACCGGGCCATGGATCACTTCGGGGACCTCTGTAAGCTACTAGGTGTCGACTGATGCTCCTATGCTGCATGTAATACATAGCATAGGAGCATCGGCAGGCACCTGGTACAGGACCTGTTTTTGACAGTGATCTGCTGGTGTAGCCTACACCAGCAGATCTCTTTCCACTTACCTGGTTACTGCTTCCGATATCTCTTCTGACACATAGGGTGTGTGCATCTTCTATGCTACTCCCGGAACCTTTGCTATGGTCTTGCTGGGGCTGGGGAGCAGCATAGAAGATGCACACATCCTGTGTACAAGAACAGATCCTGGGAGCTATTTAGGGCTGAGCTGGGCAGCAGTTGGAGTGATTATCTAGAGCAGAGAGTGAAGCCCTGGCAGCAGAGTACATGCCCCTAAAGCCCTTTTCAGCTAATTTGTATGTATAAGAATAAAACCCTGATTTTCATAAAAATTAAGCTGCAAAGCAGAATCTGAAAGGAGTCTTTGAAAGTATAGACGCTGCCTTACAAGGTACTGTTGTTATTCTGATACTGGTTTCCTGCTGACAGACTCCATTTAAACATATTTA
The DNA here is from genome assembly GCA_947044405.1 of Leptodactylus fallax. Lineage (NCBI taxonomy): Eukaryota > Metazoa > Chordata > Amphibia > Anura > Leptodactylidae > Leptodactylus > Leptodactylus fallax. Next base: position 368,237 of record CAMRHE010000522.1, on the reverse strand, counting down.
TTTCTGATCCAACTCCAGAGAATAGGAAAGTCACAAATTTCTGCATGTAGTAGATGCTCCACTTTTGGAGCAGATTTTTGCACATGTATTGAACTTGTTCCCCCATTGCTGAATTCCGGGCGAAGGTGATAATCTTTTTGTCCAGACTTATTTCCATTTCAGTCCCTAAAGAACCGCAAATCTGCCTCCAGGGATTGCAACCTAATGAATCTTCCTACAGTAGGTACTATTCCTTACACATAAATGCATAGCCCTCCGCCGGTACAACCCAGTTACTCCCACACTGAGCATGTAGAAACTACAGGTAATAATCTCATATGAGACTTTAGTATATAAGCATAGAGGGTGCCAACCAAAACTTGTTTGGGGAATATGGTAGGACTCCCCCATACAAATTACTCACCTCTGGCGCATTTTGTTTAATAAATCTCTCCATTGTTTCGTTAGTGAGAAGTATAAGCACCCCTCCCCCAGTGTGGATGGGTCAATGTTTGAGTTGGGCACTCTACCCTTGCTAAATGTATATTTATTTCATCTATGTACCTAGATGCTCCCCCCCAAAAAATGGAATGTTTTGTACATACTCTGATTGAAACCTAATATTACTAATGTGTACTCATTACTATGACCAGTTGAATGTATATTTTATTCTGCTGTTGTGTACTATATTTCCTTCAATAAATAGAGTTTCAAACCAATTTTTAACCCCTTAAGGACACAACCTAAACGTATCTTAAAGAGGCTAAACAATATTTTCCAATTAGACCGGGGAGCTGAAAAAAAACCCAGACAAAACGTACTCACGTGTCCACAATGCTCCGGTCTCCTCCCAGGGCGGACTGGTCCTTCTTGCTGTTGAATTTCTCACTGGCTATAACTTCCTGGATCCCTTCCGCTGAGGCTGCTGATTGGTCTCAGTGGTCACGTGACTACTGAGGCCTCAGCTGTCACATGTGGCAGATACTTTCGCCAGAAGACAACAACAGAGCTGCAGGACCGGACCGCGCAAGAAGGCATCGGAACACCAGGGACAGATGAGTATGGTTTTCTTTTATTTTTTTCACCTCCCCAGCCTAATTAATAAATAAAATTTTAACGTGGAAAACCCCTTTGCGGACCAGGCCTCATTTTTCAAAACTGACATGTGTCACTTTATCTGGCAATAACTTTGAGACGCTTTAACTTACACAAGTGATTTTGAATTTTTTTTTTTTCATGACACATTGTACTTCATGTTAGTTGTAAACATTGATCAATATTTTTGTATTTAGTTCTAAAAAAAAAAAAAATAGGAAATTTGATGGAAATTTTGAAAAAAAAAATCGCAATTTTCAAAATGTGAAATGCTCTGCTTATCAGACAGATAGTCAAACCACCAAAATACATTCATAAATATTATCTACCATATCTCTGCTTTATATTGGCATCATCTTTTAATTGTCCTTTTATTTATTTTGGATGTTAGAAGGCTTACAAGTGTAACAGCGATTTTACAGATTTACAAGATTTCCCAAACTAATTTTTTAGGGACCACTTCAGTTCTGAAGGGGAATATAAGGTATACAGTATTAAAACCCCCCATAAATCACCCCATTTTCAAAACTGCACCCCTCAAATTATGCAAAACAGCATTTGTGAAGTTTGTTAACCCTTTAAGCATTTCACAGGAATTAAAACAATATGGAGATAACTTTTAGACATTTCAGGTTTTTTTTAACTAATAGAGTCATTTAGCCCTAAAATTTACACATTCACAAAGGGTTAAGGAGAAAATACATCTCACAGTTTGTTATGCAATTTCTCCCGCACACAAATACCCTACATGTGGGTGTAAACTGATGTTTGAGCACACATCAGTGCATAGAAAAAAAAGGAGCAACACTGGACATTTGCAAAGCAGATTTTGCTGAAATAGCTTTCAGGTGCCATGTCTCATTTCCAAAGCCTCTAAAGTACCAATACAATGGAAACCTCCAAAAGTGACCCCCTTTTGGAAACTACAGCCGTCACAGAAATTATCAAGGGGTATAGTCAGTGGTGAACCTTCCCTCTTTGCTGCCTGAGGCGGAATATAGAAAGACGCGCCCCCCCCCCCCCTCAAAAACAAAAAAAAAATGGAGTTTACATGCTACTGGCTTCACAAACTGCTATTGTCGCACAATATACACAAAGTTATAAAACAGCTTATAAAAGAATTCTTATTCCTGTATTACTTCAAGTATCAGATCAACATCACGGCATTAACAATGACAGTAACTTCACACATCTTCTGCTTGGTAGATGGACGAGCCTTCATGGCCCCCATTCTCTATAATAGGAACGTCGCAGATAGCTGAGTACTGGACTTCGGCTATCTTTGGCACTCCCATTGAAGTGAATGAGAGCCACGCGGGTTCGTCCATCCACCAAGTGACACACCTATATTCAGCCTGGCTGCATGTCAGGCTGTATTCCCACTCAGTGTGGGAAAAAAACCCCAATTCTCAGGCTCAGTGGGGGTCTCAGCAGACAGACCCCCATCAATCAGGTATTTATCCTCTATCATTTAGGTGAATACAGGGAAGTAACATTTTGTGACTTACAGGTGACGTCTCTGACTAATCGGTCACATTTCCCTTCTCTTCCCTTTGGACTGCCATGACCACTTCTTCCAGCTGTGACTTGTCTCTGTAAAGTTTGCAACACAGATATCTTTGGCTCCTCACTTTTCCAGGCATCCAACCCACATTGTCCTCACCTACACAAAGCCCCCATCCTGCTGCTACCCCAATTATAAAATATATGATATAACCCCCCCATAATGAATAATACTCCCAAGTGCATCTTTATATTAATAATGTCCATGTGTACCCTGTATAAATAGTGCCCCTTATCAATGCCCCTTAGGTTTCCTAATTAAAAGGTTTTCCAGGTCATTAATAAAATAATCAGTGGGGCTCAAAAGCCCAGGACCCCTACTGATCAGCTGTTTGAATGAACCCTGGTACCTATGTAAGCGTCGTGACCGCTTCTCTGTTTACATAGTGTCATTCATCTCATGGCGCCATGTAATGTAACTACAGCCTCATCCTATACACATCCATGTGACAAGGCTGTAATTACATCACACGGTCACTATAAACAGACAGCGTGTGATATATACAGGTGCCATAGCCCCTTCATACAGCTGATCAGTGGGGGGGGGGGGGTCCACTGACCTCTTATTGATGATCTGTCCTAAGGATAGATCATCAATAAAATGAGCTGGAAAATCCCTTTATTAAAGCCCAAGTGCCACCTTAAAGGGGTTGTCAAGGATAATTAATTGCCCCCTTATATTATACCGCTGATTCCCCCTGGCATAAATACTGCTCCCCTAATGATATATATATATATATATATATATATATATATATATATATATATACAGTACAGACCAAAAGTTTGGACACACCTTCTCATTCCAAGAGTTTTCTGTATTTTCATGACTATAAAAATTGTAGATTCACACTGAAGGCATCAAAACTATGAATTATCACATGTGGAATTATATACTTAACAAAAAAGTGTGAAACAACTGAAAATATGTCTTATATTCTAGGTTCTTCAAAGTAGCCAATTTTTGCTTTGATTACTGCTTTGCACACTCTTGGCATTCTCTTGATGAGCTTCAAGAGCTAGTCACCTGAAATGGTCTTCCAACAGTCTTGAAGGAGTTCCCAGAGTTGCTTAGCTCTTGTTGGCCCTTTTGCCTTCACTCTGTGGTCCAGCTCACCCCAAACCATCTCGTTTGGGTTCAGGTCTGGTGACTGTGGAGGCCAGGTCATCTGGCGTAGCACCCCATCACTCTCCTTCTTGGTCAAATAGCCCTTACACAGTCTGGAGGTGTGTTTGGGGTCATTGTCCTGTTGAAAAATAAATGATGGTCCAACTAAACGCAAACCGGATGGAATAGCATGCCGCTGCAAGATGCTGTGGTAACCATTCTGGTTCAGTATTCCTTCAATTTTGAATAAATCCCCAACAGTGTCACCAGCAAAGCACCCCCACACCATCACACCTCCTCCTCCATGCTTCACGGTGGGAACCAGGCATGTAGAGTCCATTCGGTCACCTTTTCTGCGTCGCACAAAGACACGGTGGTTGGAACCAAAGATCTCAAATTTGGACTCATCAGACCAAAGCACAGATTTCCACAGGTCTAATGTCCATTCCTTGTGTTCTTTAGCCCAAACAAGTCTCTTCTGCTTGTTGCCTGTCCTTAGCAGTGGTTTCCTAGCAGCTATTTTACCATGAAGGCCTGCTGCACACAGTCTCCTCTTAACAGTTGTTGTAGAGATGTGTCTGCTGCTAGAACTCTGTGTGGCATTGACCTGGTCTCTAATCTGAGCTGCTGTTAACCTGCGATTTCTGAGGCTGGTGACTCGGATGAACTTATCCTCCACAGCAGAGGTGACTCCTGATCTTCCTTTCCTGGGGCGGTCCTCATGTGAGCCAGTTTCTTTGTAGCGCTTGATAGTTTTGGCCACTGCACTTGGGGACACTTTCAAAGTTTTCCCAATTTTTCGGACTGACTGACCTTCATTTCTTAAAGTAATGATGGCCATTCGTTTTTCTTTACTTAGCTGCTTTTTTCTTGCCATAATACAAATTCTAACACTCCATTCAGTAGGACTCTCAGCTGTGTATCCACCTGACTTCTGAACAACACAACTGATGGTCCCAACCCCATTTATAAGGCAAGAAATCCCACTTATTTAACCTGACAGGGCACACCTGTGAAGTGAAAACCATTTCAGGTGACTACCTCTTGAAGCTCATCAAGAGAATGCCAAGAGTGTGCAAAGCAGTAATCAAAGCAAAAGGTGGCTACTTTGAAGAACCTAGAATATAAGACATATTTTCAGTTGTTTCACACTTTTTTGTTAAGTATATAATTCCACATGTGTTAATTCATAGTTTTGATGCCTTCAGTGTGAATCTACAATTTTTATAGTCATGAAAATACAGAAAACTCTTGGACTGAGAAGGTGTGTCCAAACTTTTGGTCTGTACTGTGTATATATATATATATATATATATATATATATATATATACACAGTATATATATATAAACAAAAAAAGGTAGCAGCACTCTGACACAGCACAAGGGTATATAGAGAACAGAACATTACTGCTATTATTGGCACATATAAATTAATATGGTGTATAAACTAAAAATTTGAGGTTCTTAGTTATACATATTTGATCAAACAGTAGGAAGCCCACCTGCCCCCACAAGGCGACCTCATTAAGGTGGGACCCTATACTAATACCTCTATTGAACCCAAAATAAGTCTACAATGTGAACACAGGGCAATAACATACCTCTCTTGGACCCAGAACAGGTCTACAATGTGAACACAAGGAAATAACATACCTCTCTTGGACCCAGAACAGGTCTACAATATGAACACAGGGCAAATAGGATCCAGAGCGTACTCAACTTAAAATAGCCTGGGGCAAATGGGGAACTGAAAAATATCCTCTATTCAACTTAAATAAACCCGTGCAATTGAATGGGAGTACAAGTCCAATTAGAGGGAACCACACCCCTCATGTAATATATATACAAAAAAGTTTCGGACAGCACATCCCAATGTGAACAGGTGCAAGCTACTGTGGTAAAATGTATAAAAACAAAAAAAGGTAGAAGCACTCTGACACAGCACAAGGGTATATAGAGAACAGAGATAGCATTACTGCTATTATTGGCACATAGAAATTAATATGGTGTATAAACTAAAAATTTGAGGTGTAAGGGCTATTTGACCAAGAAGGATAGTGATGGGGTGCTACGCCAGATGACCTGGCCTCCACAGTCACCAGACCTGAACCCAATCGAGATGGTTTGGGGTGAACTGGACCGCAGAGTGAAGGCAAAAGGGCCAACAAGTGGTAAGCATCTCTGGGAACTCCTTCAAGACTGTTGGAAGACCATTTCAGGTGACTACCTCTTGAAGCTCATCAAGAGAATGCCAAGAGTGTGCAAAGCAGTAATCAAAGCAAAAGGTGGCTACTTTGAAGAACCTAGAATATAAGACATATTTTCAGTTGTTTCACACTTTTTTGTTAAGTATATAATAACACATGTGTTAATTGATAGTTTTGATGCCTTCAGTGTGAATCTACAATTTTTATAGTCATGAAAATACAGAAAACTCTTGGAATGAGAAGGTGTGTCCAAACTTTTGGTCTGTACTGTATATATATATATATATAACCCCTTCTATTCATAATATCCCCTAATGACCCTTATATAATTGATGTCCCCTAATGAACCCTTTTATAAATGACCACCCTCTTATATATATAATGCTCCCTAATGGCCCCTTACATAAATAACACTCCTTGTATTAATAATGCCTTTATATAAATAACACCTCTTAAGTTCATAAAGCCCCCTTATATAATATGCCCCTTCCTAACAACCCATTATCAGTTGGCGTAGCTAGCAAAAACTGGGCCCCCCAGCAAACTTTTGACATGGGGCACCCCCTTTCCTGGCCCACACACAGTATAACACTCCATTTACACACACTATAATGTCCCACAGCCGCCCCTGCACGCGGTATAGTGCCCCACAGCCGCCACTGCACGCGGTATAGTGCCCCACAGCCGCCCCTGCACGCGGTATAGTGCCCCACAGCCACCCCTGCACACGGTATAGTGCCCCACAGCCGCCCCTGCACACTCTACAGTATTATGCCCCATAGTGGCCCACCCATGAATTAGCTATTCAGACCCCAGAGTATAATGATCAGAGATCCGGGGAGGTAACAAATATAAAAAAACACTGCTACTTACCTATCTGAAAAGACCCCAGAGTATAATAATAGTAGTATTTGGGGGTTCGCAGCACGTGGCCTCATTTACAGATCTCCTGCTCACAGCCGCTTCTGGGGGTAAGCGGGGGGCGGCCATGAGGAGGAGCAGAGATCGGTATGTAAATAGGCCGAAACCTGCTGGAGTAACCCCTGCAGGGGTTATCTTCACCTGAGATCCCTTGATGGAGCCGCTGCCTCTGCTTCACAGGCGCATAAGACATCTGCATGATGACATCATAGCACCTCCTGCGCTGAGATGCATAGGTCTCATAAGCCAGCTCAAGACAGGTACCGCGCAGCCTTGTTTTCAGAGCGGCCTGTCTTGGGCTGGTTCAGGATAAAAAAAAATATATATATATATATATATATATATATATATATATATATATAGTAAAAAAAAAAAAACAACAATATTAAAAATGCCGCCCCTCCGATAGTGCCGCCTCACTTCGCCTCATTAGAGGTGCGCCCCTAGGTATAGTGAGTATTTTGATCCCACAGCCATTTCACAGATTTTATTAACTTTGGGGTATGTAAATGAAAAATTACTAAAGTTTTTATTTTCACAAGGGGTTAAAGGAGAAAAAGCTCCCCACAGTTTGTTACATAATTTCTCCTGAACACGGCAATGCTCCATATGTGGTCGTAATCTGCAGTATGGGTATATGGTGGGGCTTGGAATGGAAAGAGCACTATTTGGCGGACACTAAAAACCGCCATGACGCAGCTCCCCACGAGCTCGTCGATCATGTGATCCACCGAGGGCTGGAAATTGCTGGAGCTGCTGGCTCCGAAAGCAACCAAATCAGCTCTACATTGTATATTAGGAGGCTGTATTCCTCCTGTAATTGGGGCTAATTTATCAGCACCAGTTAAAGGGGAAATCAGCAAAAAAACACAAAAGGAATGTTAAAATTCTACCCCAAAAGGTTTATTTTGACCTTATGAGAGGTACAATGTGTAAAAAAATCTAAACAGTTTAGACAAAACATTGAAAAAGGTGCTATTTTTGACAAGAAGAACTGTGCTGAAATTACATTGTTTTTGCTGTTGAAAATACTGTAAGCCATGAAATGCAAATGGGGACAGATTTAATATAAGGATAGTTCTCATCTTATCCAAGCATTGCAATAGTATACCAAGCCTTTCACAAACTCTTGTGGTATACTAGGAGCCACTAGGAGGCGACATTTCATTGAAGATTTCAGTGTGTCCCGCACATGATTCTGAGTGCTTTTACTACAACATGGTTTCATTGAAGCGTCATAAGTGATTGTTGCTTCATTGTTTACTGTAGCTATGCCCACACACAAATATAGTAGCTATATATGAGAACATTCTCCAAGCAATAACATAAGAATGTTTGCATTTTTTTTTTACAATAGGGTGTTAAAGTTTTTTTTGACTTATTGTTCCTGAACTGATCTCTCAACAGTTCTTCAAAAAATCGACAAGTGAATAAACTGATTTAGTTTCATTGTTATCACTGTGGTGTTAATAAGGCCTTAGCCTTAACAATGAAACTAAATCAGTTTATTCACATGTCGATTTTTTGAAGAACTGTTTTACTGTTCCCCACTGTGGGACTATTAAAGGACTATTATTATTATTATTATTATTAACATATCTGTGAAAAGAAATCGCATTTTCTATGTCTGTTTTGACAGCCACACAGCCTTCACTGAAGTCAGTGGGTCAGTTTTTACAGCCCCCATTGAAGTCAATACTTCAATTTTTAATGCCCATCAAAATGGATTCACATCCAAATAATCTCTGTTAGAAACGGGTAAGCGGAGTTGGTTTAAAAAAAAGCCAATGAAATTCATCCTATTTTTTTTTTTTTAAAGGGTTCATTAACTATGGATGCAAAACTACTTTAACTTCCTGCTAATTGATCTCCCCCCTCACTAAACTCTCCACCCTAAAATCTATTCTGAGTGCGTCTGCCAGGTCCATCTATCTGTCTGTCTAAACGCCAGGGGTGTAAATACCAGGGTAGTAGCGGTAGCGGCTGCCACAGGGCCCGGGACATTAGGGGGCCCGGAGCCCTGTGGCAGCCGCTACCGTGAACCCCACAAACACTGCTATGATTATATTCTGGGTCTTTTCAGACCCCTGAGTATAATGATCGGAGGCCCAGGGGAGGTGAGGGAACATACAAAACAATGTTACTTGCCTCTCCTGCGCTCCACAGGCTTCGGGCCTGTTTGGTGACGTCCCAGACGTCAGCCGATGTCCTTATGCGTCGCAACACTGGCCTGGCTCATGCGAGATTTGGTCCAACATTGAAGATGGCCGAAGTAGCGCACTGGAGCCAGGAAGATGTAAGTAACATTTTTTTTTTTTGTTTGTATGCTCCCCTGCGTCTCCGATCATTATACTCTGGGGTCTGAAAAGACTGGATGCTGGTCTTTAAAGATGGCGACCGCTCTGCAGCAGCGCGGCCACCATAGCTACTGGGTCCACTATGATTGCAAGCATTGCAGGCCCAGCCGCAATAGTAACATACTGAAAGTCCCATAGACTGCAGTACAGTTGTATTGCAGTCTATGGGACTTGCAATCAAACAATTACAGGTTCAAGTACCCCTATATTTAAAAAAAAAAAACTAAAAGTTTAAATCACCCCCCTATCCCTAGAATAGATATAAAACTAAAAAATTACTGTGAAACACATACACATTAGGTATCCCTGTGTCCGAAAACACCCGCTCTACAAACTTATAAAAATATGTTTTCCATACGGTGAACGCTATATTGGGGAAAAAAAAAAAATCTAAATCAAACCGACATTTTTTCGCTATTTCACCTCTGATAAAAATTTGAATAAAAAGTGATCAACATTCACCAAAATGGTATAACTGAAAATTACACCTGTCCCCGCAAAAAAGACATGTTATGCATCCCTGTACATGGAAATATAAAAAAAAATTACGGGTGTCAGAATATGGCAACTTTAAGAAAAAATTTTTTTTTTTTAAAGTTTAGATTTTTGTTAAGGGGTTAAAATGTAAATAAAACTAAATAAATTTGGTATCCCCGGAATTGTACCAAAACATAGAATACAGGTGACGTCATTTTGGCTGCAGAGTGAACATTGTAAAAACAAAGCCCATAAGAAAGCCACACAAATGCATTTTTTCCCCTAATTTTACCCCATTCTGAATTTTTTTTCCAGATTCCCAGTACATGGTACAGAATAATAAATGTCACCATTATGAAGGACAATTTGTCCCGCCAACATTAAGCCCTTGTGTGACTCTGTGAATAGAAAAATAAAAAAAGTTATGGGGTTTGGAAGGGGGGGGGGGGGGGTAAAAAAATGAAAATAAAAAAGTCACCAGTAGTACAGGGTTAAAAAAAAAAAAAGGTTATAGGTTGCAGTAGGTATTAGAACCTTACACTCCCATCTCTATGATTTCTCCAGAGTCACACCACTTCTCTGAAATGCTCTACCCTGGACAGTCAGATTAATTCCCAACTTCTATAGCTTCAAGTACATCCTGAAGACACATCTCTTCAGGCAGGCCTATCACATTTTCTAATCTACAGTAGGTACAGAAAGTATTCAGACCCCTTTAAATTTTTCACTCTTTGTTTCATTGCAGCCATTTGATAAAAGCAAAAAAGTTCATTTTATTTCTCATTAATGTACACTCAGCACCCCATCTTGACAGAAAAAAACAGAAATGTAGATATTTTTGCAAATTTATTAAAAAAGAAAAACTGAAATATCACATGGTCATAAGTATTCAGAATCTTTGCTCAGTATTGAGTAGAAGCACCCTTTTGAGCTAGTACAGCCATGAGTCTTCTTGGGAATGATGCAACAGGTTTTTCACATCTGGATTTGGGGATCCACTGCCATTCTTCCTTGCAGATCCTCTCCAGCTCCATCAGGTTGGATGGTGAACGTTGGTGGAAAGCCATTTTCAGATCTCTCCAGATACTTTCTGGATACTTTCCGTACCCACTGTAAATCCTTCAGCAGTTACACTCCCTAAAATTAACCCTCCTCTGCAAACCCCCTCCAATGTTATCCCACAGAACATGATGCCTTTACTGGACTTGCAAGCAGGGACCTCACTCCTATTGTATGAATTGAATTATTACCTTGTAATGTCTAATTTTGTCTGAATTATTATTTTTTAAGTGCTACGGGATATGTTGGAGCCATATTTAAATAAATTTTTTTTTATTAATATTGATATTTGGCCATCAAAAACGGACAAGCTGACACAGAATCAATGTTCAATAGATGTACAACGACCATTAAAAATGGATCAGTTTTTCATGGCAGAGACCTGGGCACAATCATGTGAATATCGTATCATAGACAAAAAATTGAAACAGTATTTAAAGCAAACGTGTTAAATCGAAAATACAGTGAAATCTGCAGGCAGCATGTCATAGAGTAGAAGGAGCTCAGCAGATTGATATATAGTTTTATGAGAAAAGATTCAACTTGCATTTTATTCATCTGTATCTCTACATTTTCTATGCTGAAAAGTCAAGGGACTGTCCTACTCAGTGATTGATCTTTATCTTTATTTATCTTTATTTATCTTTGTACACATACTCATGCAGGGAAGGGGGTCAGTAACCTTAAATTCTTGGCATAGAAAGAACAGAAAGATATATGTGAATAAAATACAGATGATACTGAATCTATTGTCACAAAACTGTTTATCAGTGTGCTTGGCAACTCCTGCTCTATATCATGTTGCCTGCAGATTGTGATGCATTTTCCGTGTGATAGGTTCCCTTTAACTGTTTCCAGACCAGCCTATGACTTTATAAGTTCTGACGGTCCGCTCTTAACACGGCAAGGATGTATACATACATCCTTGCAGTGTTAAGAAGCTCGACAAAATTGTGTAGCTGCAGAAGCAGGGGTCGACTGTTACTACAGTCGGGCTTTCTATAAGGTAGCCAAGGATTGTTTATTACCATCCCTACCTTCCCAATCAGCTATGGGAGCCACCACGGTGTGGCTCCACTTTCGGCTCCACAGTCATATGTCTGCAAGGGGATAGAAATTGCATGAGGACCCAGATCAGCTCTGCAGTAAGAGATAGGAGCCTGCATTCATTCAGAAATCAGCAAAAGAAAAAAAAAAAAACATAAGGTTAAAATGCCCCTCCAAAGGTCTATTATGTGGTACAATGAGTAATAAAAATTTAAAAAAACGCCACTACCACCTCCATATCACAGGTTCTAACTCCACCCCACAAGTGTTTTTGAAATCACAGCATTTCAACTGTGGATTTTTTTCTGCAATGTGTGGATGGGATTAGCCAGAATCCCATCCATTTTGCAAGTACTGTATAACGTCGTGGTTTTTGTCACTGTGTTTCTGCTGCGGCCAAATCGCAGGGCACTTACGTTACGTGGGGCCCCGGCCTAAAACATGAAAAACGTGAAAAACAGACATATTTTCCTCTCCTTTTTTGTTCACATTTTCTCACATATAAAAAGAAATAAAAACATGGAAAAATAAAAAAAAATAAAAAACATAAAAATAAAGTCCTATTTATTACCAAAAAAGACATAATTATTTGAATAACCTAAAGAAGAAAAATGTTATAGCCCTTAAAATTACATTACAAAAAAACACATAAATGTGTCCAGTCCTGAAGCCAAAGAAAATGGCCCAGTCCTGAAATGGTTAAGTAAAGTTGTATTTATTTCCTGAATGTCAAGTATAGGGTGGAGAGAATATTAGTAAATATGAGAGATAATTACCTGTAATTAGCAGGATTGGTGTGTCCAAGGGAGGTGTAGAACTGTATCAAACACCCCAAAGTGATAGGCAAGCTGAGGACACATCCTATTTAGTGTCAGATGTCATTTACCAAAGACATTTAAGAAGAGACATCACAAACCACCAAGTCATGAAGTATTTGCGGCAACATACAGTAAGCATGAGCATATAGATATACAGTATATATTGTGCATGCTTGGGTTGATATAAAGATAGTGTGGGTGGAGTCAGGTTTTATGTTGAAAATATTAATGTTGTAAAATCTAATTTGCCATTCAAATGAAAAGGCGTGAATAGAGATAATACATTATGATATCTATCTTCTCCTGACAGATGATTTATTATCTATTTCAGCATAAATGTTCAAGACCGTGTCACCCCGGAATTGAAGGTGTTACTTATCATATCTTGAAACTTGAAATACATAAAAAATAAAATGTGGATTTCACATGTGCTGAGGAGAAAAATCATTTGTTTTAGTATGTAGTAGGTATAGCTATCACATGTATGTAGCATAGTCACAATTAAATGTTTGTGGTGTTTTGTTCAAGTCTCCAGTGTTAAATAGGTTATCTGCTGATAACTGAGGGCCTATCATTAGTATAGGCCAACAAAACCAGACTCGTGGGAGTGCAACTCTTGGCGTCTCTGCTGATCAGCTGTTTGAGTCAGACCTCCATCCATCTGGTATTGATGGCATATGTTAAGGACAGTCCATCAGTTTTATATAATTCGATAACCACTGGTAGCTGCACAGGATACACATGGAAGAATAGAAGTTGCTGAGCTTAGAAAAACATATAGATAGACTGATTACACCTACAACAGCTTTTATGAAAACCGCATATAAATCTATATAAATCCATAGGCAACAGGAGCTGTTAGAATCAAATTAAACTTGATGTGTGAACGTAATGATGATGTGTGTAAGTGATTACAATATTAGAGTGAAAGGTTAACAAAGGTGCCACCTGTATCTGAATGGTGGACAAGAAAACTGAGGGAGCTTGTGCTTGTCACGGATCAAATTATTCTCTGTACTGGTGGTCTGTCAGGTCCTTCCAGAGCTTGTTTGTCACGTGTGCAACACTTCGTAATAGCTAGGTTAGAACAGCCTAGATGGCGACCAATTTGTCAAAATGATCATCCTGCTTCTCTCAGTTCATTGTTGCACCCCCTTTCAAAGTCTGTCAACTGGGCAAAATGTCTTCAAGTGCATTTTAGAGGCATGTCTAGTAGCCAAAACTACCCAAATGTAGCCTCTGAGTGCCTTTTATAGGGCAGGGGAAACACTTTTATGCCTTCATATGGTAAGACCCAGTGTATAATTAGGCCACACCTGTAATCATTTACATATCTGCCTCATATAACTGCATGCTGAGTTTTGCAGCAATCCAACATTTCTATCTGTGCATTATTTTTTTTTCCCCAATGACTGTAAAATATCTGCTACTCATCTGGGAAGACTATCTACAAGATTTTAAAGTGTGTATGTAGGAATTTTTGCCCATTCATCTGTGACGTCTGACAGTGCTATAGGATGAGAGGGCCTGGCTCACAGTCTCCATTCTAGTTCATCCCAAAGGTGTTTGATGGGGTTGAAATAAGGGCTCTGCATGGGACAGTTAAGGTCTTCCATGCCAAACTCAACCATCTATGCCTTTATGGACCTTGCTTTACGTACCGGGGCACAATCATGTTGGAACATAAAAGAGCCTTTCTCATACTGTTCCCACAAATTTGGAAGCATACAATCATCAAAAATGTCTTGGTATACTGCAGCATTAAGATTTCCCTTCACTATACCTTCTCCACCAAATATTACAGTTGTCACAATGCGTTTAGGCAGTTAGTGTTCTACAGCCATTGGCAAACACAGATATCAGGCTGCCAGTTGGAGAAGATGATTTGTCACTCCACAAAACGTGTTCCCACTGCTCTAGAGTCCAGTGGTGGTGTGCTTTACACCATGGCATCTGACACTTGACATTGTGTAGGATAGACCATGGGGGTAAGTAATATCAAAAATAGAGTATGAACACAACAAAGGGAAAACCACACTATGAGCAGTTAATGTCAGTGTACATAATAATAACATATAGAGGGGAACAATCCCACATGCCATGTACAGTAATTTATGAGAACATTGTGTTAGAATAATGCAGTGGTGTTCAAAAAAGTAATAAACCATATAGAAATAACCCGCATAACGTCTTACCTGGCCACACTCAACCCCTAAGTACATTTCGCTGGATGACTTCGTCCAGGGAGCATGTGGCATGGTCAGATTATGGGGGCTAAATAGCCCAAAGGCACCAATCCCAGAATGACATATAATCAACATAAACAGATGTACATGATGAAATACCTGGCCGCATTATTATGTACATTGACATTAATCGCTCATAGTGTGGTTTTCCCTTTGTTGTGTTCATATTCTATTTTTGATATTACTTACCCCCATGGCCTATCTGGCCTTATTTCATGTGGTACCTCAATTCATGTAATTATTCATGTGCTTCTAATTTTGTATGTATGTTTTTTTATACGTGTCATAATAAAATATCATTAATTTATTTGGTGGTTTGTTGGTTTTTGAGCATTATTCTGTGTGGGGGACACTGGGGAGTATTATATTGTATTGGGGGCTACTATAGAGCATTATATTGTGTGGGGCTACTATGGAGCATTAAATTATGTGCAGCCATTTGTGAGCATAAAACTGTGCGGTGCCCATTGGGAAGCAGTATACTTTGTGGGAGCCAATAAGGGGCATTATATTTTGTGGTGGCCACTACGAGGGAATTGTACTGTGTATGGAGCCACTAAAGGGGAATTCTACCGTGGGGGCTTCTAAGGGGCATTATACTGTATGGGAGACATTATGGGACTATGGTGATGGAAAACTTATTGCGGATGAAGGTGAAAAGTATTTTTATTATGTATTTTTATTATTTTATTATTTTTAGTATGGTTGGGCAGGATGCATAGGATGTGTCACTTTTTTCCAGGGATGTCCTGAGTCTGAAAAGGTTTGGAAACACTGACCTACAGGCACACACACAAGCACACTTGCTACTTAGATGTGCACACTGACTACATAAAGCACACTCACTGTATGCACACACTAAATGGTACATCTGTATTATTTTGTAGATTTATAAGCTTTATCTCGCCGGCAGCAGTTAACCAAAATTTTACATAAATATAGTAAATCATAGAAAATCTGAGAAAACTATATACAGTGGCTTGCAAAAGTATTCATACCCCTTTTTTCAAACTTTGTCACCTTACAACCACAAAAGTTAAATGTATTTTAGTGAGATTTAAAGTGATAGACCAACACAAAGTAGCAGATAATTGTGAAGTGGAACGAAAATGATACGCTCTCCATCCAATCTAGCTGAGCTTGAGCTATTTTACAAAGAAGAATGGGCAAAAATCTCAGTCTCTAGATGCGCAAAGCTTGTAGAGACATACCCCAAAAGACTTGTAGCTGTAATTGCAGAGAAAGGTGGCTCTACAAAGTATTGATATAGGGGGGCTGAATACTTTTGCACGTCACACTTTTCAGATTTTTATTTGATTAAAATTTTCAAAACCACGTATCACTTTCGTTCTACTTCACAATTACGTGCTACTTTGTGTTGGTCTATCACTTTAAATCTCAATAAAATACATCTACATCTAAGTTTGTGGTTGTAAGATGACAAAATGTGAAAAAGTTCAAGGGGTATGAATACTTTTGCAAGGCACTGTAGCTCAATTTCTCCATTTTATTGTGGCTTCCCCTCTCCAATTCTGAAATAGCTGGTGTCTCCAAAAAGTGGCCATTCATTGTAGAATACAAATTATTTAAGTTGTTAGCAGTATAATAATTACAACATTTATAGCCTCGAGGCTTCAGAGAGGTTTTCCCACAAGGAAACCTTATACCATATTTACAGTACAGGACTTGGCTATCTCAGTCCCACAGAAATTAATACAGCTGCACTGCACTTCAGATTTTGGAATATTGTCGTCATAATTGTCATCCAGACAGAATTATATTTAGGCATATAGAAGGCCTTGGATACAGAGACGCATCATGTACTTTCATAAATGGTTAGGAGGCCTATCCCTTATCTTTATAAGTACTATATTGCGGCTAGACTGTCACAGATATGTTCCATACATAATACTATAGACAGTGTCGGACTGGGATGGCTAGGGCCCACCAGTGGAATTGTTTCTAGGGGCCCACCATCAGAACCCCTGCAGATCAGCGGTACTGAGACAGGGCGGCTAAAGGTAATAACATGCCGGGAGCCATGCTGCTCACCCACTATATCATGTGCCACCACTGCACTACCTAAACCTACTGCTACACCTTGTATGACAAGTGAACAGCGTGGCTCCTAGAATTGTTACCTTTACCTGTAGCCGCATTGTCCTGGAAAAGCTGATCTGCAGAGGTCCTGGCTGTTGTATCATCGTAGATGTAATATTGATGGCCTATCCTAAGGACAGGCCATCAATATTAGGAAGATGGATAAATCCTTTAAAGAGGTTGTCGAAGGAATTGGAACAACCCATGTAGCTGGTGGGAGGTATAAAGTAAAAAATAAGTAAATTAAAAAGCATACTCACTTGTTCCCGGCACTCTGTTGTCCGCTGCCAGTGTCCATTCAGTCTCATGCCGGCGACTCCTTGCTGGGAGTCCTGCACCTCATGTGATCGCTAAGACCAATTAGGTACAGGATTTCCAGAAATGAGGCGCCGACATGAGACCGAACAGACACAGGCAGGGGAACACGGGGTGCTGGGGACAGGTGAGTATGCTTTTTTAAAAATTTTCTTATTTTTACACCTCCCTGGCGGCCAACACAGTGGTCGCTCCAGTTTATGGACAACCTCTTTTAAGGGGTTGCCTGGGCCAAATTTTTCTATGGTCACTTCACTGGTGCCCCCACATAGTGGCCTCTTCACTGGTCCCCCATACTGTATGGGGAATAGTGATGTGGTCATTATATTGTGTGGGAACAGTGATGGGGGCTAACATCCTGTGGGGGGGACATTAAAGGGGTTGTCCAGGGTTAATCTTTTTTATGGCCTATGCTCTGGATAGGCCATAAATACCTGATCGGTAGGGGGCTGACACACGGCCCCATCAGCTGTTCGGAGCCACTTCCGGCACCTGTTCTGTACACAACACAGGGCCGGAAATAGAAAGCTCCATCCGCTGTATAGCAGCCGGCGCCTTCACTGCAGCTCAGCTCCCACTGACTTCAATAAGTGCTGAGATACAGTGAAGGTGCCCAGCCCCTTTACATTGGACAGAGCTTTCTGCTTCTGGCCCTGTATTGTGTACAGTACGGGCATCAGAAGGGGCCCCGAACAGCTGATCGGCCGGGGTCAGCCCCGTACAGATCAGGTATCTATGGCCTATCCTGGGATAAACCATAACAAATTATGCCTGGACAACCCCTTTAATATACACCCCTAATGCACCACACTTTAAAGAGATTGTCCAGTATAATTTTTTTCTTTTTTTATAATTAGTCTGGGGGAGGTGAATCCCCCCTACCCCCCCCTCCAAAAAAAAAAAAAACATGCTAAACATACTCACCTGTCTCCGGTGCTCTGGTGTCCTCCCAGCACGGTCCGGTCCTGCAGCTCTGCTGTCTTCTTTTTGCCGGAATTCCTCACTGGCTGTGATGTCCCAGGTCCCTTCCCTTAGGCCACTGATTGGCCTCAGGGGTCACGTGACGTCACAGGTAGTCACGTGCAGAGGGAACTTGTGCTGGAAGAAAACAACAGAGCTGCAGGACCAAACTGCTTTGGGAGACACTGGGGACAGGAAAGAAAGTTTGTGGGGGGTTTTTTTGTTTTGTTTTTTTCACCTGCCCCGGCGTAATTAAAAAAAAAAAATGAAGGAGGCACTGTATGGAGTATAAGCTCCACAGTGGCCCCCACCCAGTACTATAAGCTCGACAGTGGCCCCCACCCAGTATTATAAGCTCCACAGTGGCCCCACCCAGTATTATAAGCTACACAGTGGCTCCCACCCAGTATTATAAGCTCCACAGTGGCCCCCACCCAGTATTATAAGCTCCACAGTGGCCCCCACCCAGTATTATATGCGCCCAATAGCCCCCTCCGCTCCGCTTCAGTGCTATTATTATACTCTGGGGTCTCCTCAGACCCCAGAGTATAATAATCGGAGGCCCAGGGAAGGTGAATAAAAATAACAAACATTCATACTCACCTTGCCTTACCTTTCCTTGGCATCCTCGCTCCATCCTGTCGTCTTCAGCGTCTTCAGGCCCTTTTCCGACGACACTGCTGAGGCCTGTGATTGGGCCTCAGCGGTTACGTGGGGGCGCACTGATGTCATTACGCGGCCGCGCCCCATGTGACCGCCGGGGCCTAATCACAGGCCTCAGTCACATGACGGAGGAGCGCCGGAGAGAACGCTGTGCCCAGGAGAGGTGAGAATATCTATTTATTGTTTTCAGTCACCTCCCCTGGGTGTCCTGCCCTGCCATCTATTGGAAAGGGGCCTGCAATATGACAGGGCCCCTTTCCAATAACAGTATGTATAGCGGTCGGGGAACCAGGCTTTCCCCGACCGCTATCATAGTGGTCCGGGGCCCCGGCCATCTCCAGCTGGCCGGGGCCCCATACCCTGCAGGGTCCGGTCGCGGTCGCACCCCCTGCGACCGCGATCGTAACGCCACTGGTCAGGGGCCCGATCGGGATGGTCAGGATCCCGATCAGGCCCCCATGAGATGAGGACTAATAGTCGGGGCTTGGGGCCCACCAGTGGATTCATCGGTTCCCCGGTGGGCCAGTCCGACCCTGACTATAGATCTGTAGTGGCAAAACTATGGCAAGTGAAGGGCACTCAGAGCCCTCTCTGTGGAAATGCGCCATCGCCCCACTACTGGCCCCTGAAAGGGTACAGGGCCCCACAGCACTAAGATAGTGGTCAGGGAAAGCCTGGTTCCCCGACCACTATATATATCGTTAATTGTAAGGTAAGCAATAGTAGCCTGACCAGGGGAGATGGTTTAAAAAAAACCCACACACCTTATACTCACCTCTCATGAGCTTCTGATGGAACCCATCATCCTCTTCAGGGCTCTGAGATTACGCTCCCCCTGTGGTCACTGTTAAGGCCTGTGATTGAGCCTTAGCAGTCACATGGGGCTCACCAGTATAATGACGTCAGCACAGGCCCCAGTGGTGACCTCTGGGGTTTGTTGTGTCAGTTGCAGAGTGAGGAGGACGTAAAGGTTGCTGGAGAGAGCCGGAGCGAGGATGTCCAGGAGACGTGAAGCAAGGTGAGTATAAGTGTTTGTTATTTTTACTCACCTCCCCTGGGCTTCCACTTATTATACTCTGGGGTTTGAAAAGTATAATAGCACCAAAAAGAAAACGTCTGGCAAAACTTATTTTGTGGGGTTCACATGAAACTTCTCGAGGGGGGCTCTTGGGAGCCTTTTATACTGTGTGGGACCATTATGGAGCATATTATACTATGTGGGGGCCATTATGGTACAGATTGTACTGTGTGGTGCCCTCTGTGGAGCATATTGTACTGAGTGTGGGCCATTGTAGAGCATATTGCGGGGGCCACCGTGGTGCAGATTGTACCGTGTGGGGGCCACCGTGGAGCAGATTGTACCATGTGGGGGCCACCGTGGAGCAGATTGTACCGTGTGGGGGGCACCGTTGAGCAGATTGTACCGTGTGGGGGCCACCGTGGAGCAGATTGTACCATGTGGGGGCCACCGTGGAGCAGATTGTACCGTGTGGGGGCCACCGTGGAGCAGATTGTACCGTGTGGGGGCCACCGTGGAGCAGATTGTACCGTGTGGGGATCACTGTGGTTTGTATCATTAAACCCTTGTAATTCACACTACTGTATTTTGTCCGCAATTGTGGACAGTTACGGACACATTAATTTCAATGGGGCTGTGCACAAGTCCTGTGTAAATGCGGTCCGTATAATGACATGTCCTATTTTTTGCGGTCTGAAACAAAAAAAAAGAAAAAATAGGACATGTCATTATATGGACCGCAGTTGCGGACCCGCAAACATGGCTACGGTTGTGTGAATGGGGCCTTATTGCTTTTTTATTTTAAAGACAAAAGATGTTACTGTATGAGTTTTTTTTTCTAAAATAAAACCTCGGTAATAAGGTTAAATTGCCTGTGTTGGCACTTTGCAATAAATTAGTGGGTTTTGGGTTGCAGTTGGTCTCTAAAAGATTCACCATCACTGTTATAGATCATCTGTAGTGGGTGTCTTTAGAAGCAGCCCTGGTGACACCAGCTTCACTACAAGTATTACTATGGTCTCCTCAATCGTCCATGTAATCACTTCCACCAGTTGCCAAGGTCACCAGCTATACGCTGTAGTTGTGGTGGAAAACAATATTTCAACATGGACTACAGAACCCTGTATCTCCCCCACTCCTGCTTTTTAGTAACCCTCTTTTTCATCCCTGACTTTCTCTGGAAGACTTCACATGGTGGAGACATGCCAGATTCATGCTTCTTAATGACTTTATTCTTGGCAAGTGAGTGGTCACCAAAGAGTATTTCTCTTGCACTCATACTCCTCCACTATCCGAGGTCTTCAGAATTTACCAGATATTTCACCTTTTGCAAGGACTTACTCCTATCAGGATACTAATTTTGAGAGACTATGTCTCTACAGATTTGCAGATAGAGGTTCACTTCATATATATGTGAATGCCTCCTCCACGTAGCACTAAACTGGACTTTATGACATCCTGGGCAACTAACCTGGGGATCACTATGATCTTAACTCAATGGCAGGATTGTTGTACTTACTAACAAGATAGTTGGCAAGTCACACTGCATAGGACTTAAATGGTTCGGGCTAAGTTCACATATCTTCTCCGTTGGAGAAATCAGCAGAGAGAAAAGCCTTGCACAGAGGTTTCAGTATAAAAACAGTGGACACCCAACGGACACCCAGCAGACCCCATTATAGACTATGGGGCCTGTGGGTAACCAAACCTAAGCTACATTGCACATATCCTACGATGTCCTCCTTGTGTTTTAGAAGCTGTCTAGATAATGGGGATACTCTCCATATTTGGTGGACATGCCCTCTCATCTGACACTTTTGGCAGTCACTACAGAGAATGATTCAGCAGTTGTTGGGACAGTTGGTGCTCTTCACGGCGCCCGTTTTTCTACTAGGCCAGACCACCAGGCTTCTAATATGCTCTTTATAAATTACTTCAATATATTTTGATGTCCATTAGAATTCATGTAGCGTTGAAATGGAGGACTCCAACTTTCCTGTTGTCGAAGGTCATCAGACGAGGCGACACTGTTATGCCATTTTAGAAGATTTATGCTACCATAACTGATACTTGAACACATTTCAATAAGGTGTTGGCCCCATGGATTAACAGGTCACATGCTCCTGGTTTCTCATATTGTTTGCAATTATAATGGTATAATTCTTAATGTTGGAAGCATTAGTTTTCAAAAAATGTTAACAGTTTATTGCTTGTTTTGTTTCATTTCTTGGTATCTTGTGTTTATACTTGAATTGTAGTGTATTTAATTTTATTTTTCCTTCTCTACATAAACTGTCATCTTGGCTGGAATATAGAGACTACTGTAATTCTCTAGTTTTACACTATTTTCTATTCTCTTTTGTATATTTTGATACACTGTGTTAATGTTTTCATTCAATAAATACTTTTGAAACTAAAATTTAGACAAACATTTTTTGTTCAAAATTCCATTGAACTCTATAGGGATAACATGTAAGGGTGGGTTCACACCTGTGCTTGAGTCCGTCCGCTGCCAATCTGAGTGAAAATCTCAGGGAACGGGATCGCCATCGGATACCAACAGTTTAGCGACGCATTGGTTAAAAACCCATTAATTTGAATGGGTTTTGAAAGCAATGTGCGGGTGTCCGATTGCACCCTCTGCGCTGCGAATACTTTTTTTTTCGTTGGAAACAAAGTTGGACATGCAGGACTTCGTGTCCGACTAAAAAAAAGCAGAGAGGGTGTAAGCGCACACCCGTGCATTGCTTTAAAAACCTATTCAAATGAATGGGTTTTTAACCAATGCATCGCTAACCTGTCGGTATCCGATGCCGATCCCGTTCCCCGAGATTTTCACTCGGATTGGCAGCGGACGGACTCAAGCGCAGGTGTGAACCCACCTTAATGTACTATACACCATGTAACCCTCTCTGATCAGATTCATGCATGGAATTTACTTCACTGGAATTGAGCTACAGTGCAAGGTATGGATGCACACACAGACAAACCTGTGTATCTGGATAAACATTAAAGGAGCCGCAATCTCTATTTTCTGCCTGCCTCTATTTTCCTGACTTGTGGGGTCACAGGTCAGTCCCCCTTAATTTATATGAGGGTGAGTCAAAAATTATTTGCACTCCAGTGACATTAAAACTTCTGTTGGCCGCATTTTTTTTTTTCAGCGCTTTTCGTACGAGATTTAAGTCTTCCCAGGCTTAAACGTGTTACATAAGGTCATTTGTGACTGTGGTGCAAGAGAAAATGGCTGCCCCACTTGTTACTTGCTCAAAAGAAAAAAACAGTATACAGTGATTTGTTATTTCATGGACTGAAGGTGTGTCTGGTGCTGATATTTATTGAAAATTTTTGTGCAAAGTATAGAAAAAGTTTTTTGTTGTGAAGACGTGTGTATGAATAGATAGATAAGGTCAATAAAGGTCGCACAAGTGTCTGCCATGAAGATGTAGCCAGACACCTGTCCACATCCATGGCTGATGATAACATTGAGCATGTGCGTGGTCTAAATCTGTTGGATAGACAAGTGACAGTGGATTATTTGGCAAATCATTTGCAATTCAGCCATGGCTTTAGCTATGCAATAATCTCTGATGAAGAGATGAAGACAGCAGTGCATTTGTGGCTCACAGCTCAGCCTAAAACATTTTTCAATGAGGAAATACGAAGGCTTGTTGACAGATGGACAAAGTGTATTGAAATGCGGGTAAATTGTGTCAAAAAAATTATGTATTTGTCTTTTTCTGAAAGTTGATTAAAATAAATTCTACTGCCACAGTGCAGATCATATTCGACTCACCCTTATACACTATCAGTTAAACCCCACTACTTATGGATTCACTATGGCTGTGCATTGAAACCAGATTGTGGGGTTTGGTTTGCATCTAAGTACATCTTTTTGGGGGTTCCTGCAATTTCTAAAACTACTAAATGACATGTGTGCTAGGTTTTTCTGAATTGGCATCAGTGACTTTAAAGGCTGAAGTGGCATGCAAAACTGAAAAAACTAAAAAAACTTTTTTATTCTATTGCATTTTTTAAACCATAGGTTTACCAATAAAATACCCAGTGTATCCTATCTAGTTCAGGTTACACTAGGTCAGGGGTAGGCAACCTTTTTTGTTCAGCGTGCCGATTTTAATTAAAAAAATCAAAGATGAGGTACTCGGAGTGCTGGTCAATAATTGTAAGTCTGACGACCCCTAAACTAAAGTTATATACCACAAACCATAACACAGAAGTGCTGCCACAAGATGCTTTAGGACACATGTGTTTACTGCTATTTCCTGGGACGCTCCTGTACTTTCTAATTAGAAGCAATGAAAGTCCATGTGCAGCCCCCAATTAGTGGTAAATGTAAGTGTCCAGGAGCACCGTATGGCAGCATCTTTATGGGGAATATACATTATGCATCTGGATTCAGCTATATTCTTAGGCCACTGGAACTTTTACTTCAATGTAAAACTGTGTTCACATGGTGCATTTTTGCACAAAAAAAAATGCCTGTGTTTTCTGTGCAAAAACACATCCTTAATGCAGAAAACACATTGTTATACAGAATAATGTCATATAGCGGCCCCAACACATTGTATTATGTGACATAGCGACCCCAGTACACAGTATTAGGTCCCATAGCGGTTCCTGCACACGGTATTAGGTCCCATAGCGGTCCCTGCACACGGTATTAGGTCCCATAGCGGTCCCTGCATACGGTATTAGGTCCCATAGCGGTCCCTGCACACGGTATTATGTTCCATAGCTCTCTTCAGTCCCCCGAATATAATAAGTGCAGGACCAAGAGAGGTGATAAACATAAAAAAACAATGTACTCACCAGAGGCGTAGCTACGGGGGGGGGGGGGGGGCGGCTGCCCCGGGCCCACTGACATTGTAGGGCCCACCCTGGGGCCACCATTAATACATCTTTTACTTTTAACTACATCGGTGTCTGCAGACACCGATGTAGTTAAAACGCTTCCTGCCACTTGCTGTCTTGTAAACCGCAAGCCACTTCAGGCCTGCGGTTTACATGACAATGAAAACAAAGTCATCAGCACAGGTGGCACGATGACGTCACAACATCGCGCCTCCTACGCTGAGACGCTAACTTCCTGTGCGTGGACCCAGCGCACAGAGCGCGGGTCAAGAAGAGAAAGCGGCTCCATTCGTCATGATTGCTGGTAGGTGAGTATAACTTATATTTGTTTTGTTTTAGCTTAGTTGTGGGTATTTTAATAGTATAAGGGGTAGTTAGGAGGGGGAAATATAACTATAAGGGAGTGGGCATTATCAACATAAGGGGGGTCATTTATATAAGGGTTATTACAGGGTACAAGGGGGGAGGTTATTTATATTAGGAGGCATTATGAACATAAGGGGGTGGTCATCGATATAAGAGGTCATTAGGGGTGCAGTATTTATGTCAGGGGGAATCAGGGGCATAATATGAGGGGGCAATTAGTTTAATAAAAGTGACACTTGGGCTTTATTAAGACTAAAGCCCCACGTAGCGGGCTGCAGCAAAAAAGCGCTGCAGGAAAAACCGCGGCAGTAACATTGTGGTTTTTCCCGCAGTACTTTTCAGAGAAGGGCCACAGATTTTTCCTCTGCGGACTTTCTGCTTCCATTATAAATATCGGAAAACCGCCAGTGTTTCTGTAGGTATAATTGACATGCTGCGATTTCCAAAACCGCAACGGTTTTGGAAATCGCAGAGTGTCCGCGGCACGCATTTTTCCACAATGTGTGGATGGGATTTGCTAGAATCCACTTTGCAGGAAGTGTAAAATGCCGCATTTTTTTCCCGTGGTGTTTTTGCCACGTGGGGCCCCATCCCATCCCCACTTTGTGGTAAAATATGCACAGTGGACATGCTGTGATTTCCAAAACAGTCGTGGTTTTGGAAATCGCAGCATTCCTATAGAAAAGCTCCCAGTTTCCCTGTAGATATAATTGAAGCAGAAAGTCCGCAGAGGAAACCTCTGCAAACTTTCTGTGCAAAGCGCAGCAGGAAGAACAGCGCTTTTTTGCTGCGGGACGCCACATGGGGCCTTAGGCTTAAAGAGTTTTCCAGCTCATTTTTAATTGATGCTCTATCCTCAGAATAGATCATCAATAAGAGATAAGTGACTCCCCACTGATCAGCTGTTTGAAGGGGCTATGGCGCCTGTTTATATCTTACGCTGTCTGTTTATAGTGACCGTTTGATGTAATTCCAGCCTTGTCACATAGACGTGTATAGGACGAGGCTGTAGTTACATGACATGGCCTCTATGAGATAAATGACACTATGTAAACAGAGAATGGGTCATGGCACTTACACAGGTACCACAGTTCATTCAAACAGCTGATCCTGGGGGTCCCAATTATTGGAACCCCATTAATTATTTTTACCTTTTGTTTACTTTTTAATTAGGAAACACCTGAGGCACTATTAATAAGGGGCACTATTTAAAGTGGGTACGCAGGGAAGTTATTAATTTAAAGATGCACTTGTGGGTATTATTATCGGGGGTTATATTATATATTTTATAATTGGGGTAACAGCAGGATGGGTGTGCAGGTGATGACAATGTGGGTCAGGTGCCTGGAAAAGTGAGGAGCCAAAGATGTCTGTGCTGCAAACTTTACAGAGACTGGAAGAATTGGTCATGGCGGTCCAGATGAAAGAGATGGGGAATGTGAACGATTAGTCAGAGACGTCACCGGTAAGTCACAAAATGTTACTGCACTGTATTTGCCTAAATCGTCTGCAGAGCCCTGTGTAGATCCGATATATACCACTATACGGTCACCGTATAGTGATAATATCGGTATACCTAAGTTGGGGGCCCACTTGGACATGTTCGCCCCCCCTGTGCTGAACCCCTAGCTACGCCTCTGGTACTCACCATCCACGCTCCGCAGCCGCTCTGTTTTCTTCGGCGCTTCTGCCTGACGTCAGCGACCGCTGATTGGGTCTCTGGGGTAACGTCGCATCATTATGCGTAATGACGCCGGATGTGACCCCTGAGGCCCTGTCAGCTGTCAGAAGTGCCTGCAGATCGCACAGTCGCCGCGTAGCGCAGGGAGCAAGGGGAATATCATTGTTTTTTATGTTTTATCACTTCTCCTAAGTCTCCGCTTATTATACTCGGGGGTCTGAAGAGACCCCACAGTATAATAGTAGCAGTTTTGTTTCGGCCATGTTTGGTCCGATCGAAGCTGCTGGGTGAGGAATCCGCTGCCGTGCCAGGGAAATAAGCCTCGCGTGCCGAGAGTGGCACGCGTGCCGAGGGTTGCCGACCCCTGCACTAGGTGTAACTAGTAATATACATTTACTTTATTTTGCTGTGATAAGGCTATACAATGGGGTTACCAATTAAGAAGCATGCCAATACAGACAGTGGAAAGGTTTCTCTATAATTTTATTCTATGGAAGTAGGCAATTCTTCCATGCATGTTCAGACTGCACACACTGTCATATTGTTTGGTTTATTCTTGTAATCGGATGTTATTTTATGCATCTTTAAGTTGGGTGTGCTAGATCTTATTTTCCATTTACGATGCTGAATAGCCTTAGAGATAATCTCCTTTTGGCAATATATGGTTTTCTTCATAAATATAATAAGTAATTGTACTGTATTGTATTGCTGCTATTGCTATGTATAAAAGAATATTACTGGTTATCTATATTTAAAGGGGTTGTACAGGATTAGGCAAGCATGTCTGCTTTCTTCTAGATACAGTGCCACACCTGTCTATGGGCTGTTTCTGGTATTGCAGTTTAGGTGTGGCACTAGATGAGAGCAAATATGTTTTCTACTCTTGTACAACCCCTTCAAGTTCATGTCGCAATTTGCTTCTTAGCGCCACAGCCCTGTGTTTCATTCCTGCTTTTCACACACCACACAGAATTGTTTTGTTCATCGATAACATTACTTACATCTCTACAGAGAGAAACCAGTGATACTCAATTTGCAATTCTTCTATAGTTAAAGGGAATGTGTCATGAGAAAATGACCTAATTCAAGTTTATATGTTAATCATATTTTTAAAGAATTTTTGGTGATTTTTTTTTTTTTTTTTTTTTTTTAATCTTTCATGTTATTATCTATTTATATATATTTTTTTAAAATCTAAAAATCCTGCAATTTCAAATGTGGCCACTAAGCCTAAAATAGTCTGTGACTATGTGTTTGCCAGCCGGCAGGCTGTATAAGCCAGCCGGCTCTTGACCAGCTGTGGGGGATGTTGCGGGGCTCCTCTGCCTTCCCTCCTCCGGCCAACCAATTGGCTGGTTGTTGGGAGGAGGCGGGGCCCTCTTTTCACATATGCCTTGGCGCTGGGCAGGGACTTCTTCATGGATCCCCGCCAGCGCCGAGGATACAGAGCTCTGGCACGGGGGGGGGGGGGCCCATTCGACGTCTCATGCCGCCCGGGTTCAGGCTGGAACCAGGCGGTGTTCTGGATCAGTGGTGGGTGGGCGGGTCAGGTGCACAGCCTCGCAAGTGTAGGCCCGCCGCCATCACAGGTGCCGCCATTATGGCCACGGGGGGGCATGGCCCCGCGCCCAGCAGCCGTTTTGTCAACGGCGTCAGCCATGTTGCCACCTGCGGGCCTCATGGTCCCCTCTGGTGGTAATGTGGCTGTTACTGCAACTGCCCCCCCCCCGTTCAGCCCCAGCCCCCTCCAATCATGTTGGTCCCTCCGCCGCCCGGTTGGCTGGCCCGATGGTTTGGTCGGGCGGCCGCCGGGTCGGTGGTGGAGGTGGCGCCTTCCGTGGCTGGGTCAGCAGGGGTGCCTAGTCAGGCCCCCACGGATGCTGCTCCAGTAGATACTGTGGCCTCTCCAAGTGTCATTCCTGACAGCGATGAGGAATTTTTTGAGATGGATTACATTCCTGGTTCACCTCATGCGCTTCCAGGGTCCTGGCTGCAATCAGTGTCCCGCAACTCCTGATACTCGACTGCCCACTCCTACAGGGGTTCTGAGGCTGATTCCAGGTCCGTTAGGTCCAGTATCCGCTCTCATAGTCATAGGGGTTCCCGCTATGGACGGCATAGGTCCTGTAGTAGATCGCCATCTGGGAGTCGGCAGAGTCATCATGGTTCGAAGTCCCACAGGCGCAGAAGGCGTTGCTCTCGTAGTTCTGATCGGGAGCCTTCAATGTCACGCTCTTCATCCTCTTCCCAGGATTCTTACAGGTCCAGGCGGATGTATGGATGTGTGAACGCAGGAGGTCTCGGAGGCGAAGTGATAGAAGGGAACCCGGGACCACCCAGGACTTGTCATCTGTGCCTGTTACCATGGTGCCTGGACCAGCTCCGCTGCCTCCACCCTCCGCCACGCCGTGCCCACGGATGTTAAGGAAAAAATAGTGAAAGAGGAACTTGTTGATATCTGAGTGCTCACTTTGGCAGCACATACTATATGCTAAAATTGAAACGATACAGAGAAGATTAGCATGACCCCTGCACAAGGATGACATGCAGATTCATGAAGCGTTCCATAATTTTTCACAAAAAAAAAAAAAAAAAAATGGATAAGAAGCCAAAAGTGGCTAAGACCTAAAAACCGGAGAGATCTGCCGAGTTATTGGTATATTTAGAGACTAATTTCTTGGCTCATACGTTGTACGGTGGCTCTGCGTGGTGGAGATACGATGAGGAATTCCGGCGGCGTTTAGTACTTCAACCAGTGGTTGGTTTGGGCTTCAAAAGCCACTGACATATGGATCCAGGTAATGCTGACTCCACAACCATCAGGACCCCCCCTTTCAATCTGCAGCCGCTGCAGGATCAACATCGTCCATAGTGGCTACCCGCAGTCCTGGGGCCTGCTAGATGTTTAATGAGGGACACTGCCGTTTTTTCGCCTCATGCCGCTTTTAACATGAGTGCTCCATCTGCGGTGGAGCGCGTTCAGCTCTGCGTTGCTCGAAACGAGGTAAAGCTCCAAAAGCTGTCAGGTAAGCCAGAAGACGCCAGTGAGCGTAGCAAAGATGCTCCCCTGGCTCGACTGTTACCCCAGGAGGCAGGAAGCTGACCTGATCCTTAGTGGTTTTTGTTGGGTTTATATACCTCATGTTACAAGTTCTTCAGTTATATTGGTTGAGAATCTTCGTTCAGTTTCTAAGGATATGGTTACGGCTCAGGAAAAAATAGATAATGAGGTAGCGTTGGGCCGCATGGCGAGCCCCTTTGTTGAGCCTTCATTTCCAAATTTTAGAGTGTCCCCTGCCCCCTGGGTCTGGTACCCAAAAAAGAGGAAGGAAAATTCAGAGTTATACATCATCTTTCCTTCCCTCCAGGTGAGTCAGTGAATGATGGCATTCCCTAGGAGATGGCGTTGTCCTATGTGTTGTTTGATAGAGCCATGTCGTTGGTGGTGCGTGCAGGACGCGGTGCTCTTCTGGCGAAATCGGACATCCAGTCAGCTTTCTGTCTCTTACCGGTACACCCTGTTTTCATTTGCTGGGATGTCAGTTTATGGGGATGTTTTTACTATGATATGTGTTTACCTAGGGGTGTTCCATTTCCTGCCGCTATTTTGAAGTTTTCAGTACCTTTTTTGGAGTGGGTGTTGCGGCGGAAAACAGGGTCCTCATCGGTGATATGTTGTCTGGATGATTTCCTTTTATTGGTCCTCCTAATCGTCTCACTGTTTGTATTTACTTAACATGTTTAGTTTCTTTGCAGAATACTTCGGAGTTCCCTTAGCCAGTGACAAGACTGAGGGTCAGGTTTCATGTCTCTCTTTTCTGGGAATTTTGATTGATTCTAACTGCATGATCCTTCAGCTCCTGCAGGACAAATTATCCCATTTGAAACAGGACATGGATGTGTGTCTCACAGCCAGGAAAGTTCCATTCTCGGTTGCAGTCGCTGCTGGGGCAATTGACCTTTGCTTGTAGAATATTTCCTATGGGCAGGGTTTTCTCCAGATGTTTGACTATGGCCACGGCTGGGGTGAAATTGCCCCACCATTATGTCCAGATGACTAAAGTCCTGCGGGATGACCTGAAGGTTTGGAAATAATTTTTACTAGACTACGCTGGCATATCATGCTACCCGGAGGACGAGTTGTGCAATTTGGATCTTCAGCTTTTCACGGACGTGGCTGGGAATTAGGGAGCAGTGTTCAGCGAACATTGGTCTGCAGCCCCGTGGCCTCAGAGCTGGATTGCATCCGGTGCCACCAAGCACATGACTTTGCTGGGATTGTTTCCCAAAGTCGTCTCCCTGGAATTTTGGGGGTCAATGAGATTGGTTGCTGCTATTAACCGTTTGTCTTCCAGCTCTTTACCAGTATTGGCATTGTTGAACATCTTGTTTTCCATTGTTTGAAGCTTAATATTGAATTTAGAGCGCAACTTGCTCTGGGGGTTGACAATGTTGTTGCTGATTCTCTTTCTCGTTTTCAGTGGGAACACTTCAGGGATTTCCATCCGAGGGTAGATTCGGCGGGCTCCCCGTGCCCTCCCTTCCTCTGGGACATGGCACTCCAGCATTGACATGGGCAGGCCACGGAAAGGCGTGGTATGAGTGGTTGTCCTTTAGCTCGCCGGAGAGACCATTGGACATTGAATGTTGTAGGGAGCTAACATATCCCTACCTTCCACCTTGACATCAACAGGTGTGTCGACAGTCACTGCTAGAAAGCGTTTGGCGGGTGTGGCCTTCAGTCTAAAGTGTTGGGACTGCCCGATGTGACTAAGGACTTCCCTTTCCAGTTGATTCTTAGGGGTTGGAAGAAACCTGGGACGAGAGTTGATTGCAACGGCCGCTTTCAATCCTCCTCCTGCAATGCTTTGTGGATGCTGCGGGACCAGATTGTTCTTCGCCCTACAAGTCGGAGTTTTGGGGTTGTTCGTTTATATTAGCTTTTTTCGGAGCACTACGGGTAGGTGAACTGGTGGCGCAATCGCAGCATTGGCTGTCGGGATAGGCGGCAGAAGATGGGTCCGTCGGTCCAAAACCGACGTTTATGAGTAAGGGACGTGGTTGTTGATAGATAAGTTGGACTGTCTATTGTGCCCCGTGGAGACGGTGCAGCGTTATGCCGCAGCCCGCCCAGCGGCCAGTCAGTTCTTAGTCCATAGTGACTGCTCCTTTTTTTAATAGGTTTCAGTTTGAGACCTTGTTTAAACGTTGCCTTATGGCGAATTTGGGACCCATTCTTCCCTAATCGGCGCTGCTACTGCGACGGGATTGATGGTCAAGCACATTGGCCGATGGTGTTCAAACTGTTATTGGCGTTATGTTAGGCTTGGTTTGCTTAAGAATTAAAAAAAAAAAAAAAAATATTTGGAAGACAATGACATTGGCTTGGTCCGGTTGTCTGAGTTGATTTCGTTGATTCGGTCTGATTTTGACGAATACCCTGCCTTCTCCCCGGCTATGTTGGCAGTGTGGTCTGAGATCGTGCCGAGGGCTCAGCGGCACGACGCTTGAGACCTGTCTGCGCTTGAGAGATCAAGGAGGCTGTTGAATATGCGGGCATCTCGTCATGTGTGGTTCCACGGTGGGGTGGTTGTTAGACATCGGCAGCCAAAAGGGGATACCCAGGCTATGCTTCGCAGCGACGGTATCCATCTCAATGACATTGGCCTTGATATTTTTCTGTCTGGTATCCAAGACAGAGTTGAAAGAGCCCCGTTCCTGCTGCTATGGAAGGGGGGGGGGTCAGACCCCGGTGTAGGATAACACCGAGCACCAGTGGCATATGGCAGGACCTTGTCCCCTTTCATCTGTGAGGAGGAGTACAAATGTGTAAACTAGTGGAACATTAATACATGCCCACCACGAATGCGGTGCTCTGCTTATATGTTATATAATTTTAATAAAGCTGTGACCAACCCCCACAATTTACCCATCAAGTTGGTGTCTGTCGTCATTTGATACAATGGTTATTCACAGGGATGGCTGGAGGGAAGGGGGGATGTTTTAAGTGGTTCAGTACGGTTGGTCTTCTGGATATGGACGATGAGCCATAAACACAATAGTCTGGAGCAGGCCCTATTGATTTCTATGGGAGGGTTTTCAGGCATGCTCAGTGACTTCTGAAGAGGTCATTGTGCAGAATGGGAAGTAGATAAGCATTGAAATCACCTATTGTGATTGGTGAATTCTATGTTTTATCTAGATATACATAATAGTTGTGATCATCAATGTGCTGATAAGTGAACTAGTTGCTGCAAAAAGAAATCTCCTACAGAATCAGAAGTATTAGCACATCATTTGGCTTAGGCTAGGTTCACATCTGCGTTCGGGTTTCCACTTGGGGACCCCCCGAATGGAAACCTAATCTGCATAAAAAAGCGGTTACCTTAGAAAACCTGCAGACCCCATAGACTATAATGGGGTCCATGTGGTTTCCGCCCAAAAATGGCGAAAAATGTGGAGAGGGGAACAGAATCCCTGTACCGAGCCTAAATGACTAATGGGGATACTGTAGTTTTTTGTTTTTTTTAAATATAGATAAAAATTTAGGGGGGCCTGGCTAGTGCTCAACATGTAGAGATGCATCTGAACTGAGCTCCATGTGAACCCATCATCCTCCAAATATCCTTCTTACCTAGATGCCCAGTCGACCCTGGACCACTGCCTTAGATCCTTGAACCCCCCGCTATGTCAGACCTCTGCCAGACTCAGCTTTACCTGATTCTGCAATCTTTGTCACCAGTTGGATCCATGTCAGCATGAGGCTTGTGGCCATTATATCGTCTCTGCACTGAATCCTCCTTGCAGCCTCACAGGTGCACTGAATAATATTCTGTGCTTACACAAGTGACTTTTCTCTTGCTATTGCCTTCCTGGACTTGGTGTCTTGGATTACAGGACTGTAGGTACAAACCTTGGCTCCACAGTAAACAATGGGAGACTTTTGAATGTTTTTAACAGAATACAAAAAAGGTGGTTTGTAAGTCTGGGTTCACATCTGTGCTTGGTGAGCACTCGTGGATTCTGTTCCCCACTCTGCTTGAAAAATGCAGAGAGAAAAGTCCTGAGAACAAGTGTGAACCTAGAGAAAGGAACCTAAGGCCTCGTACACATATGATAACCACTGGCCAAGCACTTGTTTCGTTTAGTCATTCCTTTAGATCCTGCCCCTGCACATGTGTTTCAATAGGGAGATGGATACAGTGGGGGAAAAAAAGTATTTAGTCAGCCACCAGTTGTGCAAGTTCTCCCACTTAAGATGAGAGAGGCCTGTAATTGACATCATAGGTAGACATCAACTAGGAGAGAGACAACATGAGAAAACAAATCCAGAAAAATCATATTGTTGATTTTTAAATAATTTATTTGCAAATTATGGTAGAAAATAAGTATTTGGTCAATAACAAAAGTTCATCTCAATACTTTGTTATATATCCTTTGTTGGCAATGATAGAGGTCAAATGTTTTCTGTAAGTCTTCACAAGGTTGGCACACACTGTTGCTGGTATGTTGGCCCATTCCTCCATACAGATCTCCTCTAGAGCAGTGATGTTTTGGGGCTGTCACTGGGCAACACAGACTTTCAACTCCCTCCAAAGGTTTTCTATGGAATTGAGATCTAGAGACTGGCTAGGACCTTGAAATGCTTCTTACGAAGCCACTCCTTCGTTGCCCTGGCGGTGTGCTTGGATCATTGTCATGCTGAAAGACCCAGCCATGTTTCATCTTCAATGCCCTTGCTGATGGAAGGAGGTTTGCACTCAAAATCTCACAATACATGGCCCCATTCATTCTTTCATGTACACGGATCAGTCATCCTGGTCCCTTTGCAGAGAAACAGCCCCAAAGAATGATGTTGCCACCCCCATGCTTCACAGTAGGTATGGTGTTCTTTGGATGCAACTCAGCATTCACTCTCCTCCAAACACGACAATTTGTGTTTCTACCAAACAGTTCTACTTTGGTTTCATCTGCCCATATGACATTCTCCCAACACTCTTCTGGAACATGCAAATGCTCTCTAGCAAACTTCAGACGGGCCTGGATATGTACTGGCTTAAGCAGGGGGGACACGTCTGGCACTGCAGGATCTGAGTCCCTGGCGGCATAGTGTGTTACTGACGGTAGCTTTTGTTACGTTAGTCTTACTTTAGTCCCAGCTTTCTGCAGGTCATTCACTAGGTCCCCCCGTGTGGTTCTGGGATTTTTGCTCACCGTTCTTGTGATCATTTTGACCCCACAGGGTGAGATCTTGCGTGGAGCCCCTGATCAAGGGATATTATCAGTGGTCTTGTATGTCTTCCATTTTCTAATTATTGCTCCCACAGTTGATTTCTTCACACCAAGCTGCTTGTCTATTGCAGATTCAGTCTTCCCAGCCTGGTGCAGGTCTACAATTTTGTTTCTGGTGTCCTTTTACAGCTCTTTGGTCTCCACCATAGTGGAGTTTGGAGCGTGTCTGTTTGAGGTTGTGGACAGGTGACTTTTATACTGATAATGTCAAACAGGTGCCATTACTACAGGTAATGAGTGGAGGACAGAGGAGCCTCTTAAAGAAGAAGTTACAGGTCTGTGAGAGCCAGAAATCTTGCTTGTTTGTAGGTGACCAAATACTTATTTTCCACCATAATTTGCAAATAAATTCTTTAAAAATCAGACAATGTGATTTTCTAGATATGTTTTCTCATTTTGGCTCTCATAGTTGAGGTCTACCTATGATGTCAATTACAGGCCTCTCTCAACTTAAGTGGGAGAACTTGCACAATTGGTGGCTGACTAAATACTTTTTTTCCCCACTGTATATGTTGCTAGCAGACACCTGTCATATCTCCAGGATCAGGCCTGTTGAAATTCTGCTGCTTGATTCTTCATTCCCACAAGGGGTGTGTTAGTATATTCCCATGCACATAAGATAGTCACCACTTCCAATTAAATCGACAGGTTCAGTTGACATATGTCTAAAGTATATGTAAAAGTAAGTTATGTAAAGGAAATGGACTAAACTGAAAATGCGCTACTGCAATGCTTAATTAGTTTTCATTGATAAACAGTATATGGGCAAATGAACTGTAAACACAAATATATTTGTATGGTTGCTTAATTTTTATTGTATTGTAGATGCATAGTTACAAGGGTAACAAAGCTAAGGAAAATTTCCACATTGCGCAACACACAAGTGCTGTCACTGTAGAAAAATTTCTAGCTGCTATTTAAAAACTGCCAGGTATCTGCTGTTTTTAAGTAGTAATTCAGTAATTTTATGTATCTGTTTAGTCATTCAATGCATATTGATGTCCTCATCTGTATACCTCAATAGTCCAGCTTACGCTAGATTTACACTAGCATCATCTTTCCATTATTCTAGTCTGTTGGAGGAACAGAACAGTTAGTTAGACAGCTAAAATAGCGGTGACATACTCAGCGCGAAAACCCCATTGACTATAATGGGGTCTGTTGGGTGTCCATAGTTTTAAAACAAATTGGCGGAGGAAAAAGTCCATGCAGGACTTTTTCATCTGTCAATTTCAGGCGGACATTGTGCAGATGTGAACATAGCCTTACTAACACATGAATACCCAAGAAGGTTATATATTCATGGACTATTATGCAACCTAATAAGCAACTGTTCTCATTATAGTAAAAATCCACATACTTTCTGAAAGAGGTTTTACTTTCTAAGCCCAATTAACAAAACTAATAACCATATACCAAGTCATAGAATTCTGAGCTAACAGAGAGGACGCCTCAATTCAGGATGATCATCTCTTTGGGCAGTGTAATGCTTGATTGTCCCTGTGGTGCTACTACAGGAAAATTTAACACTAAGGCTACATGCACAGGAATGTGTACATGCGCTGGATCTGTGGTAAAATGGCATGGACGGCACATGAGTGTTACCCATGTCTCCATGGACCCATTAATTTCCTTCAGAGAGTGGCGTAGGCTGCAAAACCGACAGGTATAGGATCAGTCTTGAGTTTTGCCCTGGGCTCATGCAGGGACGCACCTATAATGTGGCGAAGTGAGGCGGAGCTATTCGTTGCAACCTTGGTGGGTAGCATTTTGATAATCTATTTAACCTAGACCAGCCTAAGAAAGGCTACATTAAAATAAGACATGCCAAGTGGGACCTGTCCTGGGCTGGCTTAGAAGTGTAGGCAGGGGAGGAGAGGTTGGCCAGAAGGGAGCTCAGGCGCCCGCAGATAAAGTTTACTCACCTGTCCAGGCCATTCTCTGCTGATGTATGTAGCGTCTCAGCATTCTTAAGTGTCATGACTTAAGTGTAGCAGCAGCAGCTACAGCACAATCACCTTGGAGTTGGAAGTGGAGAGCGGCCAAGACAGGTGAGTAAAGATTATTAGCTGTTACTCTGGGGCTTAAAAAAAAAAAAAAAAAAAAAAAAAGTATATAACATGTGGTGGGCCAAAATAAAGGGGGTGTGATACTATGTGGGAGCCAAATAAAGGGATTTTTTTTTTAATCTACCAATGGGGGCATGTCTTAATTAGGAGGGGCCCCATCACAAAAAACAATAATAGAATTAATGACAACAATGGATGTTCTGTTGATAACCAACATAACTGAACAGGATGATGGACGGTGAGACTCCTGAGTCACCCACACAGGATGATCTACGGTCTTTGTACACAGACTGATACAGGGAAAGCTATGTATGGGCAGGGTAATCTGAAATATTGTCTTTCCTGGGAGTCTTCGAGTACAGTTGCATCTCAATAAATTAGAATATCTTTGAAATGTTTCTTTCTTTCAGGAATTAAATTAAAAAGTGACCTCCTATATTTTCTAGATTCTTTACACACAGAGTGTTCTATTTCAAGTGTTTTATTTCTGTAAATGTTGATTACGGGTTACAGGTAATGAAAACCCAAGTCTAAGAAAATTAGAATATTGTAAAAAAGTTCAGTATTGTAAATTCAGTGACACCTGCCAAGGTTTCCTAAGCCTTTAAATGGTCCCTCAGTCTGGTTCAGTAGGACACACAATCATGGAAGACTGCTGATTATGAATTGTATTACTAAATCATTAAAATGAATGTTTCAAAAATATTCTAATTTATTGAGATGCACCTGTAAATACTGACATTTACTAAGAAATCCTTCTCCAATCTTATAAACCTACATATCAAAGCGCTCTTACCATGCATGGTTGATTATTCCCATTGATCAATGATTGTTATATTTCTATCATATTTTAATATATTGCTGATTAGAGATAGGCAACCAAGTCGGGTAATATTCCAAATTGTTTGTATTTTTATGAAACTGAACAAACGGAGATTTGTCTTGGGCGAAATATAATAGTGGAAGAGTGAAGAAATCAGGAGATACCTTTTAGAGGCTAACTGAATATATTTGATAGTGAGCTTTCGAGAGTACTAGCTCTTCTTCAGACATTGTGTTATACCAGGGGCACAAGGGTGGGGGGGTATATTTCGGGTATAAACAGTCTGCTGGGAGGCTGATGTCCCCCCCCCCGGGGGGGGGGGGGGGGGGGGGGGGGCGGGGGGGGGCCCCCCCCTGAAGAAGAGAGCTAATACTCTCGAAAGCTCACTATCCCCCAGTGCTTATCGGCCGGGCATTGGGGGATATGCGGGGGGGGGGGGGGGGGGGGGGGGGCGGTCAGTTAGCCTCTAAAAGGTATCTCCTGATTTCTTCACTCTTCCACTACTTTCTATGGCTAACACGGTACAACATTGTACTACTTATACTATAATAGGCAGAGGCACAGGTGATGTCACCAAAAAAACAAAGACACTCACTCACCTTCCGATACCTCTTTTGGGCCTCCTCACAGTGTCCGGCACTCTCCTGGTGACATCATGCATCTGATCCTGCTACACCATTCACTGTATGGGAGAAATATTTTAATATTTGACATTTTGGAGCACAGGGATACCTAATACGTTTATGTTTATATGTGATCTAGGGAAATGGGGTTGATTTGAAGTTTTATGGGTTTTTTTTTTTTTTTTTATACTTAACATTTGACCGGAGCAACTAAAGTGTTAACAGCTGCGATCAGTGTTAAGCCTTCTAACGTTCAAAATAAATTAATGACAATTTGGGTTGTATAACTGTTTGAAAAGCAGAGAATTTTACATTTTGAAAATTG
This sequence comes from Leptodactylus fallax, assembly GCA_947044405.1. Classification (NCBI taxonomy): domain Eukaryota; kingdom Metazoa; phylum Chordata; class Amphibia; order Anura; family Leptodactylidae; genus Leptodactylus; species Leptodactylus fallax. The sequence goes on along the minus strand of CAMRHE010000522.1, from coordinate 329,252 downwards.
CTAATTTTTTTCCCCAAAATTTATAGATATACAACCCAAATGGTCATTAATTTATTTTGGACGTTAGAAGGCTTACAAGTGTAACTGCGATTTTCCAGATTTACAAGAAAATTTCCCAGATTTTTTTTTTTTTTTTTTGGGACCACTTCAGTTCTGAAGGGGATTATAAAGGCCTATATATTAGAACCCCCCCTCCATAAATCACCCCATTTTCAAGACTGCATACCTCAATTCAAAATAGCATTTGGGAAGTTTGTTAACCCTTTAAGCATTTCACGGGGATTAAACCAATATGGAGGTGAAATTTAGACATTTCATTTTTTTTTCAAAGTGAAAATTGAAATTTTTAAAGAAATATGCCATTTTGGTGCCCAATACGTTGCGCCCAGTTTTTCTCAGAGACATACACTCAAAACTATTAAGTGGGCTATCCCAGGTAGAAAGAATTTGTATATGTGGGTGTAAACTGCTGCTTGGGCACACAACAGGGCTCAGAGGGGAAGGAGCACTGCGCTTTTTAGCTTTTGGAGTACAGATTTAGAAGGATTTTCTGGACACCATGCTGTATTTGCAGAGCCCTGAAAGTACCAGTAAATTGGAATACCCCCAAGAAGTGACCCCCTTTTTCTAGGGGTATTTTTAGAGTCTCTACAAATGTGACATGTGTCCAAAAACCAACAATCTAAGTCGCGGTCCAAAACACATAGCGCTCCTTCACATCTGCACCCTGCTGTGTGCCCAAAAGACAGTTTATGCCCACATGTATGACACTGTTGTGCCCAGGATAACGTACTTGGCAATGCCATATGTGGATATAAACTGCTGTTTGGGAACAACTAGGCATAGAAGGGAAGGAGCGCTATTTTGGTTTTTGGATGTCATGCCACTTTTGCAGAACCCCTGAATTGGCAGTAAAGTAGAACCCACAGACACATAACCCCACTTTGGAAACTACACTCCTCAAGAGATTTATCAAGTGGTGTAGTGAGCATTATTAACCCTTGAATGTTGCATTAAATTTCCATAAATGAATGCGCAGCTGATAATGAAAAGTGAAAATTGCAATTTTTCCAGAGATACACATTTTCAGTGCCCAATATGTTGTTCCCAACTTGTGTCAGCTGAGACACACACACATACACACACACACTGCAAAAACTGTTAAGTGGGTATCCCGGGCACAACAGCTTTTGGAGCATTTGTCTCTGATACAAGCCGGGCACAACATATTATGCACTGAAATTATGTAATTCCTGGAAAAATTGTCATTTTCACCTTTCAGCATCAGCTGTGTCTTCATTTCTGGAAAATAAATTAATGCAACACTTGGTGGTTAAAAATGCTAACTGTATCCCTGGATAAATTCCTTCAGGGGTGTAGTTTCCAAAATGGGGTCACATGTCAGGGGATTCCACTTTACTGGTGTTTCAACAAGCCTACAAAAGTGTCATGACATCCTACAACCAAACCGTCTAAGTCTGTGCTCCAAAAACCAAAATAGTGCTCCCCTTTTGTGCCCAAACAGCAGTTTATACCCACATATGACATGAAGTATATTATCCTGGGTACACCAGTGTCATACATGTGGGCATAAACTGCAGTTTGGGCACACAGCAGGTTACAGAAGGGAAAGAGCGCTATGTGGCTTTTGAAGTGTATATTTAGATGTTTGGTATCTGGACGCCATGTCATGTTTGCAGAGCCTCTAAAGTACCAGTAAAGTAGAATTCCCAAAGGAGTGACCACATTTTG